>CM034701.1:369629898-369656855 GCA_020142125.1 Phrynosoma platyrhinos | reverse complement strand
ATAGTTGTTATGTTTGTTATATTTGTTTGTATTTGTTTGTATTGTTTGTATGGCTGTATGTTTGTAATGAGTTTTAAATTCAATAAAATAAATTAAAAAAAAACCTACAAATCCAAGGATTCCATAGAATGAAACTATGACTGAATTATTTCTGCAGTATGGCAGTAGCTTGAGAGAAAGGTCTCCTTGGAAGAGCTCAGTAACCTGTGATTGTTCTAGTTCTGGGGTAACAAGAGATAGGGGCTGAACAGACTGGCACTTTACGCTGGCCTGGGGGTGGAGTGGGGTTGCGGTGACCATATGCCAGCTGCCCGGACTCTGCCCTCATGCCAGCTTCACACCGCACACCCCACTGCACGGTGGGAGGCGTCAGAGCACTCCCTTGGCGCAGCATCCACACATGCTGTGCCAAAGGAGCATAGAAAAGCCTGGCGGCGGTGGCAAGGGTGACTTTTTGCCACTCTAAAAAGGAGCAACATTTTGCTAGCTCAAAGCACCAGATCAGGGTCATGGAGTGCAGTTGCTGTGGCCCTGATCCGGTAAGGAAAGAGGTGGCTTGCCACCGCCCCTTGGGGCAGTCTATTCAGCCCCTTAGTTGTCTACCTTCCTGCTTTCTCAGCTGCTTTTTAAATGTCTCACTTTCCCCCTCTTTCTCCCCTTGCTTCTGTTTTTTTCAACAGCCACAAACTCTGAATTCAAAGTACTTTGCACTGAACTCAGGAAGGGGCAGCCTACACTCCAGAGGGAAAAGGAAAAGGTGGGGTCTTACCCTTCCCAGTCAGAAGAAAAGCAAAGGATGAACTCCAGTCGTGCCCATTATGGAGCCTCTGTTTATGACCATGATTTGCTTCTTGTTGGAAGCAGAACAAATACAACAAAGCAGAAAACAGTGGAGACCCCTTAATACTTACAGAGGTTTCTCTTGAGAATCTGATCTGAAATGTAAAGGTCCCCATTGACTCTTCAGAACGATGGACTTAGTTTCTCCACCCCCCCGCTTTCTCTTACACATACATACAGACAGACAGACGGATGGATGAATGGACAGATGGATGGATGAAGATTTCCCCTCCCCACAAATAGATTTTAGATTTCTGTCACCTCTAATGTCCCTAAAACAGAATCAATATTACACAGAAGCATTCCTGATTTTAAAAAATATCCATCTCCCTTCACTTCTGATTTTTGTTTGTTTGTTGACATCTGCATACACCTTTAAGGCTTAGTTTTACCGGTTTCCTTCCCTCTACTTCCACTGTACTAATCCTGCGAGGAGAGGAGTGCATACCTGCATGTGTGCACAAAGCTGTACCATAGGATAGAAACTGTAATTTATAGTTGGGTCCAACAATGGGGGAGATGTTGGTCTTCTTACTTTGGGAATGGTAAAGCAATGCTGCATTTACATTACTAATGCAATCATACACATATCTACTCAGAAGAATTCCCAAATGAGTGTGTTGGGACTAACTCCTAGGTAAATGTGCACAGGACTGCAGCATGAGAACTTCTAAAATGAGACTAATGTGCATGGATTTCTTTATAGCAATCATATTATTTCCAATTGTAAATTTCTTAACTAATGTTATTTATCTCCTGAAGCTAAATGTATTGCACATAATCCTCCACCCACTCCACTTTTATCTTAACAATTCTGTGAAGTAGATTACAGTGAGTGTGTTATGTTATGGGGGAACTGGAATCTGACATGATCTGTAATGTGCATTGAGAAGTGGGATGAATGTCAACAAAGAGTTAATGCAGTAATCATGCATTAGAGAAAAAGCTATAATATTGAAAATGTCTGATAAAGACATTTTGATTTTACAGTAGTGCATTATATAACATTATATTTATTGCTAATCAGGCTGGGTGCATGCATGCACACACATAGGCTGAGATCCTACGTTGTCTATTGTTAAGAGTTCCATAGGATGTAAGGTTTTGATGTCGCAGCTCCTCTGAACAGCTATTCTGTGATCAGTACAGTTTAGGAGGAGTGTACTGTAGGAAGAGTGTTACTGCCTTATAGCCAGAAGCAGAGCAATGGCATCTTCAACCGGGCTGCACCAGGCTCCTCCAAAGGACTCAGTAGGTGTTGTAATCATTCTGTGTCGGGCTATGGGGACATAGCCAGACACTTTTCTGATTTCTCTCCTGCTCTCCATTAGCCGTAGAAGCTTATCACTCCGCTAACATAAAACGTCTTACATTTCCCGAATTCAATTCTAATTCGGGTGGCATCCAGATACTATTGCAGGAATTTTGCTGCCAAATCTGCTGCCCAAATACAGCCCGTGTCAAGCCTGGGTCCCTGGAATGTTGAGCACACCTCTTTTCCTAACCAGGAGTTTTCCAACTTAAGAAAATCGGCACCGGAGTGCTCCTGGGACCTGGGCTGGACCCGGGCTGTATTTGGGTGGCAGATTATGTGGCAAAATCCCTGGGATAGTATCTGGATACTGCCTGAATTAGAATTGAATTTGGGAGAGGTAAGGCGCTTTATTTAGCAGAGCAATAAGCTCCATAGAATGGTTAGAACCCAAACAGCACCATAATCTTTTGGTTCTGTTTGTAATAAAATCTATGTTTGGTTGGCTTCAATTGGAAGATTCTTCTATAAGCATGTTTGTTTAACAGAATTGACCGAAAGAAATGGGGAAAGGCTACATCTCAATGGTAGAGTCCATGTTTTGCATGAGTTTCCAGTTCAGTCCCTTGCATATACAGTCAGAAGAACCAGCAGGTGATGGGAAATGCTGATGACAGCCAAAGAGGACCAGTCTCCTGTACTCTGATTTACAGATATGTTGGGTTACAAGTGCCATTATCTTCAGCAGCATGTCCACAGGTGTATTGAAATCCCTTGTTATGGCTGCTATTTGTGATCAAGTCAGTTTTTACTTATGGAGACCCTGTGAATAAGAGATCTCTGTGAGCTTCAGTCAACAACTGCCCTGCTCAGGTCTTGTCAACTCTGGGCTGTGGTTTCATTTACTGGATCAATCCACAAGTAATGTGGTCTTCCTATACATGTAGAAAACACCTGGCTGGGAAAGGATAGAATAGGGAGTGCTGGAACTGGTGAACAACTGGTTTCACCTGATATAAGGCATCATCTTGTAATGTTCAGCCTATCACCCTCTTCAATGCAAAGCTGGGTCAAGAGGGAAGGAAGGAAGCATGCTAACCTCACCTGCTTCTGTCATTGCTACTCTGTTCAGGGTAACAGTGACTTAATTAAGAGAACAGCCTCCGCTATCTCTGAAGGCTTTCCACTTGATTTAGAGTCCTGGAAAATCAGTGATCCAAATTGCATGGAATGCCTCCTCACACAGAAGAGACTGTCCTCCTTAGAGTGTCATTCCCTCTCATGAAGAGATTGATTTTGGAGGAAGTGCAGCTAGTACTGTCCCATCCTCCCTGAATTACTGAACACTTAGGTAAAATTTAAATATATTCATAATGCCCTAATATAATCAAAGTAACACACACTCTTTCTCCCAGGTTGGGCTAGAACTAATTATAGATATTATACACACAGAGCGGGACGACGATGATTATGCCAGTGATGACAATGATGGTGATGATACAGATAACCAACAGTCATTCTACCAGCTTTTCCACCTCCTGAACCGTTGCCAAAAATGGGTAGTGTAGATTACCATTCCACGTTCTGATAATTTGATCTACAATACATGTCTTCTAAGTGAGAATGCACATACATCACTTACCAGGGACAGCTGATGGTTCTGATCACAGGGAGATGGTGAATGTGCTCCTGTTTTAGTCCAAACTTTAAAGGATCTATCCAAGATACAGGCTCTCCAAATATGTTCAGCACCATGAAGAGAGCTTGTAAGGTTCTGATTGATATTTCAAGAAGGTTTTCCCACCGGCCACTGATTCAGGTTTTGTACCCAGCCCAACAAATAACGTTCTATGGAGAACATCATTCAGAATCTATATGCATATATAGATCATTCAGAATCTATATATGTGATCTATATGCAGAAGCCTAATTCCATGTTATGTATTAATCTGTCTGAATCGGGGTGCTGGAGGATAAGCCTGTTGTTGGGCAGAAGCCATGATAACCACAAAAACAACTTCTCCATATTATGAGAAAGCATATCTCTGAATGACAGATGATAGGGATTAACAACAGGGGGCAGATACCACCTCTGTGCCCTGCTTGTACCTTCCTGTGATATCACGGCTGGTCATTGACTGTCAATAGAATGCTGAGCTACATGGACTACTGGTTTGGCAACTTTTATGTTCTTAACTGATCTCTCACTAAGACATATTAGAGCTAGGGGTTGTTACATATAATTTATTCCAAATCCACACAGCAAAGCTTTCTTCTTTCCAAACCTTGGCAGGCAAGCAGTCACAAGAGAGCTGCCTGTCTCTCTACATGAATCCCCCTTCCATTTTTCTTTTCTTTTCTTTTCTTTTCATACACAGATATCAGTGAAATCAGTGCACAAAATGCAACATTGAGCATTCACAAACATTGTGTGGATTTGTAGCACTCCCTGGAGGATTAGATAAACCAATGAACATTTCAGCAAGTTCCCAGTACACTAGGTTTTTGTCATTTGTGACACATAAACGTATTGATTGGGTTCTGCATCCTGACTTCCAGAAGTGTTTACCCATTTAATAAGCCATCTAAAAGGAACTTTTTATACAAATGAAAAATAAAGGTTTCATTTACATAGCTGTTCAAGGATTTCAATTGCAAAGAAACATTGGAAAGCAGAAAAAGCTGGGTGAATAACCAAGCAAACATTTTCAAAAGATGGCTGAAAAAAATGTCCAAAGAGGAGGTGTCTTGAACACTTCTACATATGTTCATAACAACAAGAACAATAAGAAGAAGAACTGTAAGCAGTTTGGAGTCAATTCTGCAAAAGATTTTCTACATAAGAATTACCTCCTTCAACATAAAAATAGTTTTGAAAGCCCCCTTCCAAAGTCTTTAGCAAACAGAAGGAGATAGGGAAGGCAGTTATTCAGGGAAATGTGTCCAAGATACTTAATGTAACATGGCCCTGGCCATTATTCTATGGGCTAGTCTACACTAGGGGCAAAATCCAATGGACCTCTGCCCCTCCTGCCCCTGCACCCTCCCCAGAACCATCCCATGTAATTTTTCTCCACAGCGACATTGGGTAGATTGTCTACAGCAGGGGTGGGGAGCCTACAGCCCTCCATGTTCTAATGAATAGCCATGCTGGGAATGATAGTTCATCAGAACCTGGAGAGCTGTAAGTTCCTCACTCGTGATCCACACTACCTGACTCCAGAGTTTCTTGGATCTGCCATCACTGCTCCCTGCTGCACCACCACCATCGCTGCCACTATCACTGCTGCTCCCACCACTGCTGCCCCTACCATCAAATCTTCAAACCGCTAGGCCAGTTCCCTGCCCCAAAGGTGAGGATTTCCCTTCCTCCTCCCTTGGCAGTGAGGCAAACGAAGCACCCACCATGTGATCTGGGAGCCTTGTCTGACTTTAGCAAGTGGTTGTGAGCCTCTGGCAATGGTGCTGCCAAGGTAGGAGGCGGGAAAAACCACCCTTTGGGTTGGGTGGCAAAAATTCTGGGAAAACTCAGAAATAAGGATATACTTTAAAAACTCAGAAATAAGGATATACTTCAAATCTGGGATAGATAGGGATGTGTGTTGTGTGGGTGGTCATATTGCCCCTGATTCTGGGGTAGGGTGTTTTTGCATAATAATAATAATAAATAATAATAAAATTTATTAATACCCCGCTTAAATGAAGACAATCTAAGCGGCTTACATCAGTTAAAACCCCATACAACAAAATTCATACCCCAACCCACCCCCTTAAGACAGTATTAAATGGCAAGATAATTAAAACAGGAATATAAACATTCCAACACAAATAAAACAAACATGAAAATATAAAAATATAAAAATAAATTTTTAAACAATGAAGACAAGCCCTAAAATGAGCAAGGAGCCATGGGACAAAGTCAATAAAGTAAAGGTAAGTAAATGTACCATATATACTTGACTATAAGTTGACCTAATGTATAAGTCAAGGGTAGGTTATGTGGCTAAAATTATGGATTTTGATATGACCTGTGGATAAGTCGAGGGTAAAACTTAGCAGCATGTAACAAAGGATGTAAAGGATGAAGCAAAGGAAAATGATGCTAAGGAACTTAAATTTATTTGACAAGCATAACTGTTTGTGTTCATCCTAAAGGCTGGATGGATGAGATAGTAGAGGGGGTTAATGCTTCTGTTAGGTGCTCCGGGAAGGGATTAAGCTCTCACCTTTCACCAGGGGATGGTACCTGGGACAGACTAAGCTATTGTCTTTTGCAACTCTACTCAGAGAAGTGGATGATTATTTTTTTTTACAATAGTTAAGTACAGTACTTACATTGACCTGTAGATAAGTCGACCCAGGTTTTTGGGGTCAATTTTTTGACTAAAATTTCTAGACTTATATAAGAGTATAAATAGTCCCTTGACATGAATGTCTAGTCATAACTGACTGTAGGGGGCGGTGCTCCATTACTAATATAGAGAGCCAGCATTGTCCGAGGACTACTCTGGTGGTCATGTGGCCAGCATGACTGCATCAAACACTGTTATCTTCCAACCAAAATAGTACCTATTTATCTATTTGCATTTGCATGCTTTCAAAGCAGAAGCTGGGACTAGTGACAGGAGCTCACCCCATCATGCAGCACTTGGACCTTGAACTGCCAAACTTCTGATCTTCCAATCATCAGAACTGGTTTCTTAAGCAGTAAGCCACTGCATCCCTGTAGTAAGAACCTATTTAATAGTAAGAAATAAAATAGTAAGAACCAAAGAACAAGCCAGAACTGAAGGACAAGCCAGGAGTGAGGATGGAGAAGCAAGCCCCATGTCAAGAGCAAAGAACCACTAAAGGGTGCAGGAATACACAAAAGCTCAAGATGAGCTGGTTATTTAGGCAAGCTCTTTGTAGTCTTTCCTGGTTAGACAGTCCCAGTAACTTGCCTGGATGGGTGGGATCTATTTAAGGCCTGAGGTTACCAAGATCCTTGAGAAAGATGGAGCAATAACACTTTTGCTTACCACATGGCACAAGTTCAGGTTTCCCAACTGAAGCTCCATCAACTCCTGAAATTACCTACACACATTTGGTTTCAGCCCTTGATGATTTCCCAGAAAATCTAATGGAGTCAGCACTGAAAATGCCTTTTCCCTGTCATGACCACCCTGGTTTATAATCTCAGTGTATGGCAGTGTATGAATGATATTTATGTCCAGGACCTTTACTTAAAGCAAGGTATTAAGGAATGGAAGAATGAACATAATGGACCAGCCTACAGATGAGCAGAGGGATTTTATATTGGTTTCTGAAGCATAGAAGACCTGGCCTTAGACAACTGGATGGCTGAAGTACAGCAGCAAATGTCATTAATTTCATGCATAGTACTTTGAAAGAGGCAAGTTAGGTTAGCATAAGAGACAGAAAATCTCACAGATACTTCTTTTTATCCCTTGAAGTAAAAGTAGAATTATTTAAAATATTAAATAACTGGCCATTTGCTCTAATTTCATGACATTTAAAACCTGATATCCAAGATATCTCAACCTCTCTTTGCCTAATGGTACACCTGGTACTTGTTGCTTGGCCTAAGCTTGAGTAAAGTTACTTTTCTGGACAACAACTCCCAGAATCAACCAGCAAGAAGAGGTCATGCCAGTGGGATATTCTGGGCACTGTAATCTGAACTAGCAACTTTAATAGGTTTTCAGTATAATCAATATAGGATATAGTTAAGAAACAACAAGCCTCTCCTATGCATTCCATCATGACTTGAGCAGCCACCCTACAGTGCTCTCTTAGTCCATCAAATAACAACAGAAGGAGCTGGTGATTGCCCCTTGACTCTGGAACTCCCTTCCCATTTAGTTCATCAGACTCTGAGTACAAGTGTACAAATGCATGTTCATCAACTGATGAAAGCATGACTGTCCATTCATGACAGATGGGAAATCACCATTACAATCCAACTAAGATGATCCATGCATATAGGTAGGCTTCTGTGTGCATATCTGTGGGCTGAAAGAGGAACTCCAGACACAAAATAGTTGTGCCTCTAAATGCATGTCAAATACGCTGCACCACTTGGTCTCTTTCTTTGTATATTCCTTTACTGATATTTTAAGAATAGTTATCTTAAGAATAGTCATTTAGTTATCAGCATCCACCTGTGAGCTGATTATAAATCAGTATGTGCAAATGAACAAATTATAATTGATGTACCACCCAAATAATTTGTTGTTCTTGTTGTTTTTACTGTGTGCCTTCGAGTTGTTTGCTAATTATGGTGACCTTAAGGCAAAGCCTCCATGTGATCTACCTGTTTAATGGTCTTGTACCAGCTCCCATATCAGGAGGAAGGTAGGCTATAAAATCAGTAGTAGGAATTGCATGACTCTCCATATGTTTTTGGACAATGATCTCCAGCATTCATCACCATTGGCTATACTGGTGAGAGGTGCTGGGAGATACAGTCCAACATCTGAGGGCTGCATGATTCCCACCCCAATTAAAATAAATATCTGTCTGACATGAGAATGGAGGTCAGTTTAATTTTTCTTACTTACAGTGGTCCTCAACACCTAACAAGAGGTTGGAGTATAGAACAAACTAGTGCTTCTTTCAGCTTTCAGCTTCCTGTACTTATTGCTAGTTTCATCCATGAATACTGCATCATTGTCAGCAGCATGCACTCCTCAAAAGGACGTTATCACATGGGGCCTAAAGCAGAAAGAATCCTCACCCAATCCTGTCCCATTACGGTTCTTTTTCCCGTGTGTTCACACGATGTTGCACAGAACCCCGTCCCAACCCCGTCCCAATGCAGCATCATCCCTGTTCTTTTGAATGCCAGTTTCTTGGGGAATTGCAATCGCATGACCGGAATGATACCGCAATGATACTGCTTTCGCCGTATGTCTAATCACGAGATACGTATCGTGGAGCCCAGGCCCCGCGCAGGCTTCGGAAGGGGTGTGTGTGACAGCCAGCTGTCACACACGCACACACACCCCTTCCCAACCCAAGCTGGGAAAGAGAGTCCTTCTGCTCGGAGCGGCTCTCTTTCCCGACTTGGGTTGGGAAGGGGTGTGTGTGCATGTGTGACAGCCGGCTGTCACACACACACACACCCCTTCCCAACCCTGGAAGCCTGGTTGCTTTCCTTGGGACGAGGTTGCTTTCCTTGGGACGACCTCATCCCAAGGAAAGCAACCAGGCTTCCAGGCTTGGAAAGGGGTGTGTGTGTGTGACGGCCATGGCAAGTGACAGCCGCGGCTGTCCTGTTTCTTGCGCATGTGCAAGAACATCCTTGCTGGGTTCTGGAGGGGATCTTCTCACTTGTGTGTGAACGGCAGATATGGTCCCCAGGAGCGCATCTATCGCAGTATCGTTAATTGCGCAATGATGCTAGTTGCGTCTGATAGCCATTTCCGTCTTGTGGGGTCTATACCGGTATAGTTCTGGATTGATTCCATACCGCTTTCTTGCCGCTTTGAGACCCACGTGTGATAATGTCCAAAAGAAAGGTGTATAGCATACTTGTGTTATTTTATTTTATTTATTTTTGCCATCTTTCTCCTGGAGTGGGACCCAAGGCTGCTCACAGAAGAAATCAATTAAAATCTACCAATGCAATTTTAAAATCTATTAAAACAATCACAATTAAAATAATGCAAAATTATTTTAAAACATACATAAATTAAAAAATAAATAAAAGACAGACCCCAATAAAAAAGCCTTTCTGGCACATTAAAATATTAAAGGCCTGCTTACTTGCCACCTCCTATGAGCTCCTTATTTGAATTTCTCATTTATCCCTACATGGTTTCCCCTTAGTTCTGAAGTTTATTATAGTTTACCAAAAAAAAAAAAATTAAACATTAATATATATTCTTATGTTACTTAATTAAAAACTAATCAGTTTCATGAATAACCATTAGAACATAATGTATCTTAAACAGAAAACTATATTTAGATAGATTTTTCTTCAAAAAGCATTTAATTTTTTTTTAAAAAAACAATTTCAATTAAAAAATCTGATGTAAATAAAAAATATGGTTTAATTTTTTTAAAGTCAATTTTTAATTTTTTTAAAAAAAGTAACCAATTTTTATCCACCCTGTTTTCAGCACTGTATTTATTTTTTTATGTAATTTTAATGTAATTTTATATTGTTTTTAGATGAATTTAATTGTTTAAAATTTTATTGTAATTTTTTAAAATCTGCAAGCCACCTTGGGTCCCTTCGGGGAGAAAGGCAGCCTATAAATGAAATAAATAAATAAAACACTATGAGACAGGAAGGATGACCACTTACCTACCACTTACCATCCAAGTGGATGACCACTTACCTACTTGCCACAAATATTGGCAAGAAAGGAGATGGATTTGTATTAAATGTGCATGTACTAACAAAGCTTTGAAAAGTTCCCTTTGAAAATTGACAATTATAGCTACAAGGCCTCAAAAGTAATGAGTTATTTAGCTTCAAAGCTGAAATTTTTAAAACAGCAATTCTTTGTTTTTTTCCATTTTCCCACTTGGTTATACTGTACGCTGCCCTGAGATCTTCAGATAAAAGGTGCTATATAATATTATTGAAAGAGTTGAAAGAGTCAATGTGGTATAGTGGTTTGCGTGCCTAATGACCAGGGTTTGAATCCTGGCTTGGCCATGTAAACTCACTAGGTGACCTCAGGCAAGTCACACACTCTCAGCCTCAGAGGATGGCAATGGCAAACATCTGAAGAAACTTGCCAAGAAAACCCCATAATAGGTTTGCCTTAGAGTTGTTAGGGGTCAAAATCATCTATCACATGCATAGCTATGTAAATGTAAACATAGCTACAGATGATCTTGGGAACACTATACCACATTGACTCTTTCATGGAGCAGGCCATGTTATCCTGAAGTATCCCATTCAAACATACAGCTGACCTCTGATATTCACTGCAGCTTCCTGGAGCTTAATGTGGCTTTGGGGAAGCATTTATGAACATGACAATGGTGCCACAATTGTAAATACACAGCACAGCTGAATATGGAGCAGTTATGGATCCCTAACTGTAGGTTACAAATCCATAATGGCAATGCAGGATGCCAGCCATTATCATCATCATCATCATCATCATCATCATCATCATCTCTCAGAAGTAACTAAAATAGATAGTTTTAAGTATTTGCCTATGATACACAGCTTGCTGTCCTTCCACTCACTTCATGGTCACATCAACAACTACACAAGAGCGCAAGGCACAGCACATGCCAGTTATCAAACCATGTGATATTTTTCTTCTTCTGTTCAGTGAGGTGAAGAGGAAACTAACAAGGTATTGCATGAGCTAACCAGAAAAATGCTTGTATCCTATTTACTTTTTTTGTCTTGGTCCTGCAGAAGAACAAGCTGACACTGTGAAGATTACATGATCTCATTCCCTGTGACTCCACAGCTGCTGCCACACTGCAGAACCAATGCTGTTTGAAATGATTTAACTGTCATGGCTTTATCCTATGGAATCCTGGGATTTGAAATTTGTTGTGGCACCAGAGCTATTGGACAAAGAAGGCTAAATATCTCACAAAATTAGAAAAATCCCAGAATTCCATAGCATTGAGCCATCACAGTTAAAGCAGTGTCAAACTACATTAATTCTGCAATGTGGCAGCAGCTGTGGAGTCACAGGGAATGAGGTCATGTAACTGATCCAGCACTTTGCCATTCCTTTTTTTAGAGTGACAAAAAGCCACCCTTTCTGCCACTGCTGCGGCTTTTCCACACTCCTTTGGCGCAGTGTGTATGAACGCTGTGGCAAGGGAGCGCCTTGATGCCGCCCGTCATGCGGTGGGGTGCACGACATGATGGCAGCATTGGGGCGGCTGGCATGTAATCGCCACATCCTGACTCCACCCCCAGGCCAGCCCTTTTGCCCGGTCTGTATAGTCCAGTGATGGCGAACCTATGACACGTGTGTCAGGACTGACACGCGTAGCCATTTCTGATGACACGTGGCTACTGAGGTGGCCGCATGCCAAGAAGGATGTTTCATCCTCGGCTCCTGCATGGCCAAGTGCAGGAGCCGAGGATGAAACATTTGCTGCTCCTGAGGATGGAACGTTTGTGACTAGAGCAGGGGTAGGCAACCTTTCCCCTTTAAGGGCTGAGGGACTTCAGCTCCCAGAATCCCAGGAGCTATTGACCAACATAGGACTATTGGCCAACATGGCTGAGGCTTCTGGGAGCTGAAGTCCCTCAGCCCTTATAGGGGAAAGGTTGCCTACCCCTGGACTAGAGTCTTGGAGTTAGACTCTAACTCTAAGACTCTAGTTGCAAATGTTTCATTCTCCCCTATTAGACACTCTGTGCTGGAGGTCTGTAGGCCAAAACAACAGAAGTCTGGGACAGAGCATCTAGTTCTGGGACTTCAGGCGCAGCGGCACCACCAGCGTGGGACCAGGAAGAGGCCCAGGCCCAGGCCAAGGTATTTAGGCCAGTCCCTCCTTCTTCTGGCAGCGAAATAATGTTTTTTCCTCAAAGTGACACACCACCCAAGTTATGCTCAGTCTTTTGGTGAAGTTTGACACACCAAGCTCAAAAGGTTGCCCATCACAAGTATAGCCCCTTAGTCTCAAAGGTGCTTCAAGATCTCTTTGCATACTGGAGAATGATTGTTTACCTTAGAGGCTGTGCATGACCATCTTATGTCTAGCATATAATCAAAATGTCTATCAAATTTGTTAACTTGATGGAATTTTCCCAGCACATGGGTTTTGCAGTAATAACTTGGCAACCATGGCAAACTATATTAGAATGTACAAGCTTGTGTCTAAGGGTTCTCATTTTGTTCAGATTCTGGTTTATCAGGATGGAAAGAAATGTATTTCTTTCTCTAAATAAAGTTGGATCCTTCATTTACCAGTACGGCCTACTAGTCGTACCTGTTGTAGCTGGGAGAAGCAATTCCACATTAGAGGCCACACCTCATAATTAATATAAGTAATCAACTAGATGTTACGTTTACACCACAAAAGGAATGAAGCTGCCCCTTGTTAATTTGCAAGCATACTGTAAGATAGCTATGTGTATGTTTTTTAAAGTGCTCTTAAATGGCTTTTTTTGTTAATTGTATGTTCACAAGGTTAAAGACATATTAAACTGTTTAAGCTAGAACACAGATTAAAATCAGTTAAAGTACTGTAAAAGTGTGGGACACAATTTTAGTTTCCCAGGGTGTTAACCCTTTTGAAGGGAAACAAAAATATGCAAATATGAAACTGTTTTAAGCTAAAAGACAGATTAAAATCAGTTAAAGTAGTGTAAAACAATTATATGTAACAAGTTGTTACTAATTATTAATTCACAACTAGCTACTTCAAGTTCTACAGGAGTGCCCACTACTGATATGTAGCATCATGGCTCAGTAATTTGCTCCTGGACAGCAGATAATAATAATAATAATAATAATAATAATAATAATAATAATAATAATAATAATAATAATAATAAAAAATTTCTGACCTGCCTTTCCCCAAGGCTTGAGGTAGGGTATGGCATATACAATATGTAACTCAGGGGTAGGCAACCTTTCCCCTTTAAGGGCCGAGGGACTTCAGCTCCCAGAATCCCAGGAGCTATTGGCCAACATGGGACTATTGGCCAACATGGCTGAGGCTTCTGGGAGCTGAAGTCCCTCGGCCCTTAAAGGGGAAAGGTTGCCTACCCCTGATGTAACTAAACACATACAAAAATTTAAACACATTTAAACCATTTAAATACACATAAGATTAAAACAACCATTACACATTAAAGTCATTCCAACATAAATTTAAAATATACCAATTTAAAATTCATAGTTTAAGATTGACTGGGTAGACCTGCCAGAAAAGAAATATCTTTAATACTGTTTTAATTCAGGCAGCATGTTTAGTGGTTGAATCTTTCCCAGCAGGTCATTCCACAGTTCAACGGCAGCTGGCAAAAAGATCCTTTCCAGCACCCCGGGGAATCGCTGTTAGAATTTCCCACAAAATTTTTCTTCTCCAGTATCCAACTGGAGATCAGCACTTGGTGGGAATTGTATCAGTTCTTGGCTGATTTTGTAGCTCAGAGGCTGCTGCCACACTGCATAAACAATGCAGTATGACACCCCTTTAACTGGCATGGCTTCATCCTATGGAATCTTAGGATTTGTAGTTTCTTGGGGCATTAGAATAGGCAACAGAAGAAACAATGTTTGTGTGAGAGGGGACACTTGAAGCTGTGTGGGGAAGACATGCCTCTGGGGAAGGAGGGGAGGAGTATCTGGGGCTGGGTCTTGGAAAGAGTCCTTCGCCTTGGAGTGGCTACTGTAATTAAAATATCTCCCTCTCCCTGTCCATGACAGTCTCCAGTCCAGAGTATGTGGCCTCTGTAAACCACTTATACACACATTGTTTGTGTCCCTCTCTGTCCCGATGAAGAAGTATTGAGAGTCCGTCCTTACCAGGGAAAAGCTTCTTCCTTTGCACTAGGTCACCCTGGTTCACCCTGGGAGCTGCAACTGAGCAACTGGCTGGATACTTCTTGCCCACACTATCACAAGGCTGGCATGGATGAGAGGCTTCTTGGTCACTCCTCAGCCAGCTGCTCAGTTGCTGCTCTGAGAGTGACCAGTTCCAATGGGAGCAGTGACCAAACAGTCAGTCAAGCGGTGACTAAGAAGCTTCTCACCTACACCAGCCATTGCCACAAGGCTGGCATTAGTGACACATTTCTTAGCCACTGCTCAGTCAGCTGCTTGGTTGCTGCTTTGAGGGTGACTAGGTGCAGAGGGAGCAGCAACCAAGATTAGTTGTTTTTAAATTTGCAATAGAACAGTAGACCTAATAGTCTGCTAGGGTTGCTAGGGTTGTTCCCCAAGTGGAAAGTGAGTGGCAGCCTGGAAAAATGTGGAGACCTCTTCTCTGTAATAGTTGTTAAATCCCATGACACAGTTGCTGATATATTAGATCAGCTACTTAGTTATGCAGATGTGTAACATCTCCTGAGCTGAGCTGTCAGACACCTTAAGAACCAGCAAAGGCAGTCCATTGAGCAAGGTCATGATAAGGGCTTGTAACCAGAATCCTGTTTTTGATTGTTGCAAGCTATCTCCCTAGCAGATTCCATTTGGAATCTGAATGGAACTCCTGTGCTCAGTCTTAAGGTGGCATTAACATAGATTTCCAGTAATATTATACATTGTTGTTGTGTGTCTTTATGTTCCCTACGGCAAACCTTTCAAAGGTTTTATGGAGCTGAGAGTATGTGACTCACCCAAGGTCACTCAGTGGATTTTCATGGCCAAGTGGGGAACTGAACTCTGGTCTCCAGAGTTGTAGTCTAACACTCCAACCACTACACCACTACATAGTCTTACTAAATACAGACCAGTTATAGGTTATGAATCTGTAACTGCAACACTAAATACCCAGCCTCTATATAAAATTAAGAACTATCACTCTTTACCTTTAAAAATAACAGGCAGGAAAACAACACACATGATTGTAAAGAAAGATTATGGACTCATATTGACAAATAATACAGAGTCGCACTTCCGTATTCATGGGAGGTACATTTTGGACCCACCCACCCCCAAAGGATATGAAAAAATGCAGGACCTTTAGTCCTGTTGTCCCTAGTGGTGGTGCGACATGTGCATGGCTGCTAGTGCAGCTGGGTGCATGTGCCACCATTGGGGACAACAGGGCTTGCTATCCTCTTATGCACAAATCTGCAGATGGAAATGGTGGTGAGGTCCCACTATAATGAGATGCCTGCTGGTGGGAATGTTTTCAAAACTGCAGAATTGCTCAGCTTGCCATTTAGAGGTCAACATTTTCCAGCATACAAATAGGGGAGAGAGTGCAAAAAGATTGGTGCATTAACTACTGATGTCATAGCAGCCCTTAACTCTGAGAGATCTTGTTCCTGCTTTCAGTGGGAAAGGATATTGGTGGATCGCTGTGTTTCAGGTCACAAGACCAAAACCCATGTTTCTTTTGATGACCCCTCTCGTCTTTACTGACACAACTCTTCAACAGCAGGAAGTTGCAGGAGACAGACAGAGGCACTGGCTTGCAGATATTTGAAACATTATTAGATTAGCGTGGAGACAGCATCCTTTTAGTTTGATACCAACCTGTCTGTACTTTCATAGGAATAGTAATGTATTAGGAACTCTGCCATTAAATTCCTGTGTATGTGCAAAGTTGCCAATCATTTGCCCTCCCCCTCCTCTTTATTCACTATTTCTATTCATATTAGGAGATTTTCTGTTACATGGAATGATCTGTAAATGGCAACCACACACCCCTGCTCTCTTTCTGCCATAAGCATGTATGAATATAATTCCTCCCTCATCTGCATCTGATGAAGTGGTCTGCACCCCACAAAAACTTATACCAAATAGCATTTCCTAGACTTTAAGGGCACCATAGATTGTTAATTAAATGAGAAATGAATGTTCAAGAGCAAATTAAACATGAAACTTTCCCTAGTAGCCAAAATGACTAAATTAAAATTACTCAGATTGGACATATGAGACAACATGACTCATTAGAAAAGACAATAATGCCTGGTAATGTGGAAGGCAGTGGGAAAAGAGGAAGAATGGATTATAGATGGATAGACTCAATCAAGGAAGCCATGGCTGAGTTTACAAAACCTGAGGAGGCTGTTGATAACAAGGTGACTTGGAGGTCTCTCATTCATTATTGTTGTTGTTGTTGTTGTTGTGTGCCTTCAAGTTGTTTCCAATTTATGGTGACCCAAAGGCAAATATATTAGTAAGATTTGATCAGAGGAGAATTTGACTTTGCCATCTTCTGAGGCTGACAAAAGTCATGCAATGGATTTCCATGACCAAACAGGGATCCAAACCCTGGTCTTCCAGAATCCTAGTCCAGCACCCAAACCACTATGCTACATTCTCTGTCTCTCTCTCTCTCTCTCTCTCTCTCTCTCTCTCAGTCATATAGTCCCCGCAAGTCAAAGTTGACTGATGACAATTAACATCAACAAGACTTTAAGGTGCCACAAGACTTGGGTCTTTCTGCAACAGAACATAGCTACTTCCTTGAAGTCTGTCCAGTTTTCCTAACATTCTTGTTTTTGTTGTGTGCCTTCAAGTCATTTCCAACTTATGGCAATCTATCACAGGCTTTTCTTGGCAAGATTTGTTTAAAGGGGAGCTGGTTTTGCCCTTCTCTGAGGCTGAAATAATATGACATGCCCAAGGTTGCCCACTGGGTTTCCATGGCCAAGTGGGGATTCAAACCCTGGTCACTAGAGTCGTAGTCCAATGCACTATATACTATGCTGGCTCTCTTTCCAATCTTACCCCTGCTAATATTTGTAGATCTTAGCTGAAAGACTCATGTTATCACCCAGGTTAGCTTGTTGACACTTAATACACCTTGTTGAGTAGTACATCTTGTTAATGATTCTTCTCTTCCTCCTTCCCTCCCTATCTTTCTTTTACATATTGATATTAGGACCTGGAAAAGGAACATCTCATTTCCTGAAAGAGATTACCATTTAGAAATCTTTGTGCAGAGGAGGAGATGAGAGAAGGAGAGCTGGGATGGTGGCAAGGAACCAATTCTTGAAATTAAACAAGAGGTTCTAAGAATTTGTTTCATCAACATCCCTCCCCTCCCTTCTTTGCATCCAAATACTAATATCTCTCATTTACTTTGCTGCTGTTCCCTTGAGTTATCTATGTCACACAGACCAGTCTTGCATGTCATGTTAACTATCTAGTGGGATAAAAGCTCAAAGTACGCTTGTAACGGTGCCCTGAGCTAGCATACAAGCTAGGTAAAAGGACATTAAAAATTCATTGCTGTTCCATTTCAAGTTGCTGGGATATTTTAATTCCAATAGGAAAGGCCCCATGTCAGCTAAAGAGGGAGCTATAATTAAACCGATATGGCATTCATGGCTTCCATCAAAAACTCACAGTAGTCGTCATATATTTCTTTTTCCCCCTTCCTACCCCCTCCCATCTTTAAACTATATGGAAATCAATTATCTCAACAAACCAGCTGCAAGGACTGTATGCCAACCACTTATTCCTGAAGTGAATAAATTATTAGAAATTCATTATTGATGTGAACAACTCTCTAAGATTTAAAGCAACAGTCCATTTTCTTTTTCATTCTTTCCTTCCTTGCACAACCCTCCTCCCCCATTCCTCCTTTTGGTTAGAGTTTTGCATGGAATTGTGAACAACTTCTTTGGCATTATCCCTAGATCACTGATTTTCATGTGGTCAAACTGTTATGCAAATAGCAAGAACTCCAGGGTGAAGGGTTGGGTGGTGGGGGATATTCAGTGAGTGGCATACAGAAGCTAAGGATGATTTGGCTGACAAAGTGCCCGGGAGCTAATGGTTCTTTACATTTAGTGACAAATGTGCTCCTGATTTTACCCAAGCCTGACAGATACAGAGTTAAAAGGGGACGTCCGAGACTGAAAATACCATTTGTGTGTCAAGGATGTTAGCAACCTGGAGTGGTGATAGGCACTGGTGTCTACAGGTTATGAAATGGAGTTGATGTGATGTCATTTTGGCTCTACTGTAACCAGGTTATCTGTTGCCAAGACTTCATGTATGATTAGTCAGCTCAGAGAGGACAGCAAGCATTATCAGGGACACTTGCTGACATCCTTGTCAACTTAAGAAATGTGGTTCAGGAATTTAAGATGAGGTGTCACATCTTCATATCAAATCCCATTGCACCAGCACCTATGAGTTGGAAGACTCCTTCTAAAAACATTAATGAAAAGGAAAGATGAAGTTGAGGCTGCCTTTGACCTTGTAATGTATTTTGCATGTGACATATCCCTATGCTAGTATCTTGTATTTTTATACAACACAACATTTTTATAACATAAAGAGAAGGGAAAAAAGTATCATAGGCAGGGATACATAAAATTAATCTTAGCAATACTAATAAGGAAAAGCATTTAGAGCAAGTATACTAACAATTTCTGACAATAAAATTGCTCATGTGGAACAATTAGGATAACAAGCATCTATCTATCTATCTATCTATCTATCTATCTATCTATCTATCTATCTATCTATCTGTCATCTTTCTGTTGAGAGAAAAGACATACATGCACATATGCAGAGGATTTTAAATGGCTTCAAATATTACATGATAATTTTTTACACATTTGATCTAGGGAAGCAGACTGTACAATAGATGAGTTTGCCACTATACTTAAATTCTTTACAGGTACTTTTCAAAAACAACTTAGCAGCATATTGGTGTTAGATACTTAACCCTCTTTAGGGTTGTGGTTCCTGTTAATAAAAACAAAGATCTCTCCTGTTTCTTCAGCTTCAAATTCAAAGCTAGCCTGAAAAGATTTGTTGCATGCAGTTGGATCATCAATGATTTACATACCATAAATCAACATATTGCATGAACCAAAAGTTCTCTAATTCTTTAGTGTAGGAAAGTACAAGCTGCACGATGACAGGGGCGGGGAAATGTGAGGAGCCTGGGGGTTAATTTTTTGCCCTGGGACCCTTGTGGGCTGCATGGACTGCCAAAAATTCAGTAAACCAAACAACCCCTGGAAGTGGCCAGAACTTCATTTTTAAATTTCTGGCTTTAAATTTCTTTCATGCTAAACAGATAAAGAGAGTGGTTTTGCAACCTCAGAAAAGGTCTAGTAGTAGTATTCATTGTCGTCATCATCACCATCAGCATCTCTCGGTTTCACAGTCTACCAATACCATTTCTCACTGGTATTTTGGATCATTAGTGAAGAATGGGGGAAGCAGACTGGCGGCTCTGGGCCACCGTGGGAAGGTGCGCCGCTGGATTGAGGCATCCCCATGCCTTGATTCAGCGCTGCACTTTCGCCGCCCCTGAAAGGAGCACTAAAATAGCGTTCCTTTCACAAGTCAGTGAAAGTGCGCCTCAAAAGCATGAGGCGCACTTTTGCTGACTTATCCGCTGCAGCGTGTGCGGACGCTGCGGCGGGAGGTTGCCCCTGGAGCGCCGGCTGTGCGGAGGGCCAGCAGCTCCGAGGGCAACCTCGAGAGGAGGAAGGGGCGCTGAGTGTGCGGCTGCCCCTCCTCTTCCCTGCCTCCAAGACGGCTTAATAAGCCGTCTGCCGAGGCCCTGAGTCTGTATTATTGGGTCAGGTTCAGAGCATCCCTGGCCATGCTTGTGGAGGGATTCTGGGAGCTGTTGTCCTCAAAAGTGAAAAGATTTATCCAATTTGTATATGAACATAGTTTTAACTATGTAATTTGTTTTATACTGTCACATAGGGCCTAAGCAGACTGCCAGAAATAGTGCACATTAAATTGAGGCACTGCCCTGGCTCAGTGCTAGGGAATCATGGGAACTGTAATTTATTGTGGCACCAGAGCTCTCTGACAGAGAAGGCTCAATGTCTCAGAAAAAAATACAATTCCCATGACTCCCTAGTACTGAGCCAGGGCAGTGCCTCAATTTAATGTGCACTATTTCTGGCAGTCTGCAAAGGTCCATAGTTTAGTATGGTTTTAGACTGTGGTTTACGATTTACTTTTTTAAATTCTGAATTGTTTTAATTTGTTTGACTTATTAATATAACACTGCCCATAAATAGTTACTTTCCCCAGATTTACTTCCCTTTTGTTTTTGCCTTCCTTCTATTTGAAGAAAACTGAGGCAGCAAGAAAAGAAATTGCTAAAAGAATAAGTGATGAAAACCACCTCGGGTCAGAGTACTATCCTTCAATTGACAACCATCAGCATACATGACAGATGAGGTTACCAGCTCAGATTCAGGGCGATGCCCTGAGGTTTCCAAGCAGAAACCTGAGCTCTAGGAATAGCCCCTGGTGATGTCATAAAGCATCATACAGTAAGTACCAACCACAGTTACTCACAACTTGTCATTCAAACACACACATAGAGAGAACATATTTTCCTCTTTGGAAATTTAGACAGAAATCTTAGCTAAAGGGGCTATTCCTTGATCTAAGTGAAATGAGGGGATTATTCTTTCTCACATATTTTGGAAGATGGAATAAAGAACATTAAATCTACTCTTGCTTCTAGCTAGAAGGTGGATCCAGAGTACAGTCAAAGGTGAACCATGGCGTCATAACAACTGGGAAGGAGTGAGGAAGCTAACTAACTAATAGACTCAAACTGTTGGAAAAGACCGCAAGGGCCATCCAGTCCAAACCGCTGCCATCCAAAAATATACCATCAAAGCACTCCCAACAGCTGCTTAATAACCTCCAAAGAAGGAGATGCCACCACACTCCATGGCAGCATATTCCACTGTCAAATAGCTCTTAGCATCAGCAAATTCTTTTTAATGATTACGTGACTTCTCTTGTCCTTTAGTTTAAATCCATTGCTCTGTGTTCTAGTCTCTGGAGCAGCAGAAAACCAGCTTGCTTTATCTACAGTATGAATGCTTTGAAATATTTAAACATGGTTAGCATGTCACTTCTTAACCTTCTTGTCTCCAAATTAAACATCCCCAGCTCCCTAAGCTGTTCCTAAAATGATATTGTTTCCATACTTGTTATCATTTTGTTCAGCCTCCTCTGAATACATTTCAGCTTCTCAATATCCTTCTTGAATTGTGGTGCCCAGAGTATTCCAGATGACGTCTGATCAAAGTAAAGTAGAAAAGTATAATTATTTCCCTTGATCTAGACACTAGACACCTATTGATGAAGCTTAAAATTGCATTGGCTTTTTTAGCTGCTGCATCACACTACAGAATCCTCTTCCGCTTGTGGTCTAGACTCTTAGATCCCTTTCCCATGTCCCCATCCTATATCTTCACATTTCATTTTTTCTGCCTTAGGTCTGAAATACACAGCAGAAATAATCCTGTTTGAGACCTCTTTAACTGCCCTGGCTCAATGCTAGAGAATTCTGGGAACTGTGGTTTTGTGAGACATTTAGCCTTCTCTTTCAGAGAGCTCTGGTGCTACAATAAATTACAATTCCCAGGATTCCTAGCATTGAGCCAGGGCAGTTAAAGCAGTCTCAAACTGGATTATTTCTGCAGTGTGTTTTGGACCTAAGTAAATACCTTACATTTCTCCCTGTTGAAATTCATTTTGTTAGCTTGGACTAACTCTCTAATCTGTTAAGGTCATTTTGAATTCTGATCCTGTCCTTTGAGTTCTGATCCTGTTCTCCTCTTAATTTGGTGCCACCTGCCAATTTAATAGTCATGTCCTTTATTTCATCACCCAAGTCATTGATAAAGATGTTGAATACCACTGGGCCCAAGACAGAACCCTGTGGCACTCAACTAGTCACTTCTCTCCAGGATGAAGAGGAGCCATTGGTGAGCATCCTTCAAGTTTGGTAAGTCAACAACTACAAATTCACCTAACATTCACATTGTCTAGCCCACATTTTACTTGGTTTTTTGCAAGAACATCATGAGGGACTTAGAAATCAAGATATGTTACATCCACAGCATTCCCTTCATCTACCATGCTTGTAATTCTACATTTAAAAAAGAAATATGATTAGTGTGGCATGACTTGTTTTTGAGAAATCCATGTTGACTTTTCATGATCTGACATTCCTTTCTAAGTGCTTACAGACTGTCTGTTTAATGATCTGTGATAAAATATTTCCTGGTACTGATGTTAGGCTGACTGGGCAGTAATTATTTGGGTCCTCATTTTCCCCCTTTTTGAAGATAGGAACAACATTTGTCCTCTTCCAGTCTGATGAAACTTTCCCTGGTCTCTAGGAACTTTCAAAGATTATTTTCAGTGGTTCTGAGATTACTTCTGCCAGTTTTTTTTTAAATACCCTTGGATGAATTTCATCTGCCTCTGGAGACTTGAATTCATTTAGAGTAGCCAGGTATTCCTATATTACCTCTTTACCTATTCTGTGTTGCATTCTCCCTATTGCATCATCTGCTCCAGTTTTTCAAGGATGAGCATTGTTTTCTTTTTAGGAGAAGACCAAAGCAAAGAAGGTGTTCAGTGGTTCTGCCTTTTCCAAAGATCCATAGATTCCCTGAGAGTCTTGAAAATTGTAAGATCCTACTGCTTTTTACTGCTTTTTTTTCTTTAAAAATTGTCCTTTCCTTCTGTTTGGAGCTGAGCCTACCCAACTGGATAATTTGTACCCTTGTCTCCCATGTGGGGAGAAACACAAAAACTGGAGATTCAGGGCCAGGCCCTGAGATTTGACAACCGCAAGGATAGAGGTAGAAGTAACAATTGGGCATGACAGTACACTTTCATGTATGATTCACAAGCAAAGACAGAGAAAGAAATTGTGAGGAAGATGAATGGGTTCATCTCTTTTAATGCTCAGACTGGGATAGATCTTGATTAACAGCTGGTGTCAGCAAACATGGATTCAGAGACTGGAAATACCTGTCAAGCT
Source organism: Phrynosoma platyrhinos (assembly GCA_020142125.1). Classification (NCBI taxonomy): domain Eukaryota; kingdom Metazoa; phylum Chordata; class Lepidosauria; order Squamata; family Phrynosomatidae; genus Phrynosoma; species Phrynosoma platyrhinos. The sequence goes on along the minus strand of CM034701.1, from coordinate 369,633,352 downwards.
TTAACCAGGAATATATACATCCTTTTCAGATTCAATGACTGTAACTTATTCATCCTCTGAAAGCCCTCACACTGGGTGTGAGCTTTCTGCACAATTTTCAGCTGATGTGAGTGAAGGCTCACCTTTTCCACAGACAAGTCTGGAGAGCAATATGCAGGCTGTCTGTTTCAATGGAAATTTATAAGTGTTTCTTGTTCATCTTCATTCTTCTTCAAAGAACTTCTTCTATCAGTATTCAGTGGAGAAATGATTCATCAATGGAGAAATGATTCTGGAATGAAATGACTGGAGTTTGACTTTACTATCAGAGACATTTACTTGGCATCAAACTTGCATTGGGGGCACCTGAAGAAGATAAACTTGTTTACCATGGACTTTAAGCATGTTAATGAACAGGTTCTCTGGGTTATTGTTGTTTGTTGTTAGCTGTCCTTGAGCCCACCCTGTGGATGAAACATCTCTAAGAGCTCTTGTCCTCCACTGCTCCGCTCAGGTACCGAAAATTCAGGAACATGTCCTTTCTCTTTAAGGACCTTATCCCACGCTGCTCTCAAAAGTGGCAAGAAAGTGATATGAGCATCATTGCAGTACTATAGCGCTAGTATAAATATGGCGCTAGCGCTATAATAGCGCTATGGATAAGCTCACGCTATTGCAATGCCCGCTGAAACCGACATTCAAAAGAATGCGAATGATGCTGCATTCCGAGCGGTTTCTTGCTGGATTCTGAGCGACGTCGTGTAATCACACGGAAAACTATAGCGCTATAGCGCCTGATTCTTAGCAGATTCTGAGCAACGTCGTGTAATCACACGGAAAACTATAGCGCTATAGCGCCTGATTCTTAGCGGATTCTGAGCGACGTCGTGTAATCACACGGAACACTATAGCGCTATAGCGCCTGATTCTTAGTGGATTCTTGCTGCTTTTGGCCCCGTGGGATAAGGTCCTAAGTCTATCCATCTAGCATGCAGCCTTCCTCTCTTTCTACTGCCTTCTACTTTTCCTAGCATTGTTGTTTTTTCTAATGAGTAATTCCTTCTCATGATATGGCCAAAATATGACAGCTTCAATTTGGTCATTTTGGCTTCCAGGGAGAGTTCAGGCTTGATCTGTTCAAGGACCCATTTGTTTATACTTCTGATTGTCCATGATATCCTCAGCACTCCAACACCATATGCAACACCATATGCATTCAACACCACATGCATTGATTTTCCTCTTTTCTGCTTTCTTCATTGTACAGCTCTCACATCTATACATGATGATGGGGAATATAATGGCTTGGACAATTGTAACTTTAGTTCTTATATATCTTTACTCCTTAGGATCTTTTCTTGTTCTTTCATAGCTCCCCTCCCCATTCCTTGTCTGATTTCTTGGCTGCACTTTCTGTTCTGATCAGTGTTTGATCCATGAGAACTCTTTAACTATTTTGATTTCCTCATTCTCTAGGTTGAATTAATATATCTCCATTATTTTTGTTTTCTTCATGTTCAGCAACAAGCTTGCCTTTGCACTTTCTTCCTTAACCTTCCTTAGTACTTTTTCCAAGTCTGATGTTTTCTGCTAGTTGTATGGTATCATCCACATATCTTTGATCAGGCCTGTTCAACATATGGCCCGGGGGTCACATGAGGCCCCCCCAAAGGATTTTGGGTGGCCCATAAGAATGTGGAAAAATTTCAAGGCTCCTCTGCTGCTCAGCCTCCTTCTGTGGAGAGGGCATGCAGAGGAGGAGGAGGAAGGGTGAACGTTCACCTTGCAATGCTCCTCTGCCACCTGGCTTTCTCCTCAGGAAAAAGATGGGAAGGGGAGGAGGGGAAGGACAGGTTTTCCTGCAAGGCTCCTCCACTGCTCGGCTTTCTCCTGAGAAGGTTGGATGGAGGAGGAGGAGGAAGAGGAAGAGGATGGGCAAATGCTTGCCCCTCAAGGCTCCTCTGCTGCCTGGCTTTCTCCTGAGGCAAAGGACAGGTGGAAGAAGAGGATGGCCAAACGCTTCCCTGCAAGGCTCCTCCTTTGCCTGGCTTTCTCCTGAGGGGAAATCCGGGTGGAAGAGGAAAAGGACAGGCAAAGCTGCTGTGCTACTCAGCTTTGTCCTGAAGAGAGGGCCGAGCAGAGGAAGATGGGATTAATATTAATTAATTATAATTAATTAATACTTAATTAAAACCTATCTGCTGCCCAAAGAAATTTAGGGGCTTTGCAGACAGTGCTTTGCGCCATCTTCAAGCCAAGGAAGGGGAGGGGCAGCCGGATGCTGGGGGCCCCATCCCCTTCCTCAGGACATCATCGGAGAGCCCACCCTTCCACACAATGGGTGCTCTGATGACATCCTTCCGACTCAGCTTCCGGGCACGCTGAGCCAGAGGAGGCACAGAAGAGCTGCATGGCGGCTCTTCGGGCGCCCCTTTCGTGGCTTGTGGAAGGAGCGCTATTTTAGCACTCCGGATCGGGACCAAAGCGTGGGGCAGCCTCGGCCCCAATCCGCCACTTCCCAGGGTGGCCCATGGCCGCCTGTCTGCATCCCTTGTTAGCCTATTTTAATTTTGGCCCCCACCTACTGCCAGGTTGTGCAGGTCTGCTTGAGCTTCCTTAGTAATTTTTCCAAGTCTGCTGTTTTCTGCTAGTACTGTGGTGTCATCTGCATATCTTAGATTGTTGATGTCCCTTCCTCCAATTTTTACTCCTCCTCCTTCTGTGTCCAAGCCTGTTCTTCATATGATAGCATATGAGTACAAGTTGATAGCATTTCTGCACATTGAACAAGTAGGGTGATAGAATGTAGCCTTGTTAGTGGTGTGGAATTGCACTGCTGCAGATTGCAATATTTTTGTTTTTTCCTTGCTTAATAGTTTGGTGTTTGCTTTATTTCTTATTTAATTTTTTTATTTTACTCTATTTTTTTGTTTTCTTAAGACTTTAGCTACATTTCAGTGTACAATTTGTGAAATAAATGAATGAATGAAACCAGAATCAATCTCTTGTGAATGGCTGACTGTATCATGTACATAGCCTTTCAATATCACATGTTAGTTCAAGGTCCTCAAAGTCAACTTTTTTTCCAAGTTCACACTCAGCAGGCAAAACAGTTTTGTGGCTTCATCATTCTTGCCCTGCATATAATTAATATTTTATCAGCTTTGTACATGTGTGAACAGAAATTTACTTTCAAATATTTGGGGCCTATATAACCCAGCAGCAGCACTGATTTCCTTATTCCCTGAGATCCATGTTCTTGACTGTGATGTTCTTTGTTCATTCCCCTTCCTGCCTAACTATAAAATAGAGTTTGGGAAAATTCCTCTTTGGATTACAAATCCCAGAATCTTCCATTCAACTTGGCCATTGATCATTCTGGCATGGAGATTCTGGGAGTTGTAGTCCAAAAAATAACTTCTCTATGCTCTAAACTTAGAGAAATACTGGGGGTGATCCCATGGACAAGAATACT
>CM034701.1:369612328-369629798 GCA_020142125.1 Phrynosoma platyrhinos | reverse complement strand
AACTCTATGATTCTATGATTCTATGATTCTATGATTCTATGACTCTTGCAAATGACTTCAGGACTGGAAGTTCTTGAGAAAGTACATCATAAGTACAAATTCCAGCTAAACTGCATGGGTAAATTCTCTGGATAAGGTATAAGTTATCCAACTGTCCTGAATGGGCAGGGACAGTCCCAATTAATCCTCTATTGTCCCAGTTTTTCATCTGGTTTTAAAATGTCCCAATTTTTCTCTTCTCCACCCACTTTGCCCTTCATCCTATCTTTCTTCAGTTGCTGTAAAGCAAGTTTAATATGCAAAAGTAGTTTGTACTCAATTAATTCAGCAGTAGGAACAGGATCTTGCCCTTTCCAGTAGGACAGACAAAAGCAAGCTGATGTAGCCTCTCCTTACTAGTGTGTTCTTTCTCATTAATAACATTTGCCATTTTGACCTTACTCTGTTGTGTCTTGGCCACCCATCTCCCAGTTTTCTGAAATGTCAACAGGTATGAAGAAAGGTCTGGACCAGTAACCCCAAGTTTCAAATGTTGCCAGTTCAACACCACCTTTTCAGATCATCTCCAGTAAAGCTCTCTATGGACTTTATCACACGGGGGAAAGCCCGTGCAGAAACGGTGTTTTAAATAGGAAAAAAAAACCTTCAAAAGAGGGTAGCTTTTCAGACGTCAATGTTAAACTGTGGCTAAACTGAACAGAAAGTAGTCAAAAGCCACTTCTTTTTACTTTCAGAAAATCCTCATCATGATCACTTTGACTTTCTTGCATTAGTCTGAATCTGTGCTGAAGGTTGAAAGGGACTTCATCCCTACAATGGCTTTCAAGTATATCAGTCCTCTAGCATCACTAGAAGAATCTTGCCTACTGCTAAAATATTATTTTTAACAAGCTAGGGAGCCTTGGTCCTGTACTAAAGAAAATCTAAACACATCAGGTTCCAGTCGCAGCTCTCAAATGAGGGCCTTCTGAGTTATAGAAAGTAAGAAATATTCTATAAAGGTTGAACCTGCTCCAGAAGAACATTAATGGAAATGTGATTATTTGACATCAAGAAGAGCAGCCTTTGAATCTTCAAAGGGGTTCCTCCTAGGATAAAAGACATCAGGCCTACTTAAATCATTTAAAATAATTTAGTTTAGAACAGAACCTATTGTGCAAGCTTTTATTCCATTGAAACTATATTCTGAAGTGATTGACTCATTTATTATTAAGGCAATTGATTTCTTCTTTTTTTAAAAAAATCACACACACACATTCAGCACAGATTGTTTATGGTGAGTTTAAGTAATAGAGTTGTTCATACATTTATCTCAAGCAAACAAAAACACAGCACTGTTACAAATTTTGAGCATGTATTGCCACAGCAAGAAACTGGGTTTCTTTCCAAAATGTTCTTCCTATTCCTCCTCCCAGTGATCACTTGTCACATCAAGACTCATGAAACATTTCAGAAATTGATTCTCACTCAGTTCCTCTAAGCCTCCTATATTATTATTCAGGAGTTATTGTCAAAGTGCTAAAGGCTTTAGTAATACTGAGCTAGTTATGCATTAGAATCATTTTGTTGTGTTGCAGACATTCCTTTCCCACTCACTTGATTGCTGTTGAATATGTGCCTTGAAAACGATGCATCTACATTGTAGAAATAGTGCAGTTTGACACCACTTTAACTGCCATAGTTCTATCCTACAGATTCCTGGGATTTGTAGTTTTGTGATGCACCAGCTCTCTTTGGCAGAGGTTAGACCTTGTAAAATTGCACATCTCAGGATCCCATAGGATGAAGCTACAGCACATAAAGTGGTGCCAAACTGCATTATTTTTACAGTGTAGATGCACCCAATAGCTGTATTTACTGGTGATATCCATCTTATCCCATACCTGGATAATACAGACTGACAGCCAAATAAAGATACATTTCATTTTGGAGGATTGAGGAATACCAAAACAGCCTTGAAGGGACACATGCTACTCTTCGTTTATTCCTCCTTTAAAAGCTGACGTGTTGGCATTGTTGTTGTGTGTCTTCAAGTCTTTTCTGACTTCTGGCAACCCTAAGATGATCCTATCATGGAGTTTTCTTGGCAGGATTTGTTCAGAGGTTTGCCTTTGTCTTCCCCTGAGTCTGAGAGAGTGTGACTCACCCAAGGCCACCCAGTGGGTTTCATGGCCGAGCTGGGAATTGAACCCTAGTTTCCAGAGTCACAGTCCAACACTCAAACCATGCTTAGTATTATGGTTGTTTTAAAAGAAGGTAAGCCATCATCTCCTTTGAACAATTCTTGCCAAGAAAAACCCATAATATGCTTGCCTTAGAGTTGCCATAAATCAAGAATGACTTGAAGGCACAACAACAGCAACAACAAAAACAAGCCGTTTGATGTTAATGTGTTCCTCCCTATCAGAAAAACTGACAAATTGCATTACTTATAACACACACATTTCTAACATGTCTCTAATATGGTCCTTTTTATTTGTATGGATTTTTTTTAAAATACGCAATCAGTCGAAACCTTAAACACTAGCCAAAATGTGGTCTTCCATATGAACCCTCCAAAAGTAACATTTTGTGGTAATAAGTATTGCTTGTTACTCCAAAAATGGCTGATGATATCCTATACTGGCTACTAGTTACAAAGTACAATGTCTCCTGGCTCAACCTACCCAAGCCCACCTTAATACTCAGCATGTGCATAGAGTGAAGGAGGTCTATTTGGGTGCTGATCAGGGTGCATGAAGGAATATGTTTCCAGCTCCACCCTACCAGTGAGCGAGATAACCAGAAGTAGGACTTCTGTTGCAATTCCTCATGGCAGCCTTAGGGCCTCTACAGATGCGCCCTTTGGGCCATCCTGGAGGCAGGGATGGGGAGGGACAGCTGCACACTCGCCACCTCAACCCCTTCCTGAAGACATCCTGATGCCACATGCCATTACGTATGGCGCATTGGCATCAGGATGTCCTTCCAGTGCAGCCTTTTCACGTGCCATGTGCCAACTCTTAGCGCACCCTTTTTGCTGGCTCTGAAAGGAGTGGCATTTTGCCTCTCCTTTTCGAGGCGGCAAAAAGAGGAATGGGGCCAAGGCATCCGGCAGCCTCAGCCTCAATTCTCTGCTTCCCAGGGTGGCCCAGGGCTGCCCGTCTGCATTCCCCCTTATTTACTGGTAGGAGGGGACACAAAATGTTGTCCTCCTTGCACCTCAACTAGCAACTGAATAAACTTCCTCTGCCCAATGTAGCTGCTGGTTGTTAAGGTAGGCTTGGAGGGGGCATTTTTATTACCATAGCAATAGTGCCACTCATGTAGTCATTTTACCTAGAGGGGTGAAACACATGGGCAAAATAAAGCTTCCAGCTGCTTTGAAGGTGGGGATTTAGACAATGCATGAGGTAAAAGTGGTTGGGGAGCCAAATGAATTCACACTCTGGGGCTAAAAACTGGAGCAAAAAGAAGTGGAATACTCTGACTGAAGGTGGAAAATGCACATCTTTGCACCAGCATATAAACAGTGTGGTGTGAATGCGGCACTGTGACAACAGGGGGGCATGGGGTGAAAGGAGTATGTAGGAGGGCCCTCCATGATTGTGCTTTGCCAATGTATCACTTGGCACACTGATGCACCAATGAGCTGATGCACTGTACAGGTGGTGCATCGTATGTGTGACGGTGTGACCAATCATATGGGTGGACGTCCAATGGAATGGCATCTGGGCAGGAAGAGGGAGGTAATTGAAGGTTGCTGGTGGTGTGTTGGTGCGATGGTGCTCATGCATGGTGGGCAGGCAGCAAAAAATAAATTTAAAAAATTACATGACTCAGCTTGATGCCGTGTGGTGTGAACAGCCTGTGTGGTGTGATTGCTTTGAAAAGGGGCTGTGTGGACAGTGGGGTTTCAACCCAATTTCAGAAAATTCAGGATCAAGCTGCTTTTTTCTGCCCAGTGCCTCGGCCCAAAATTAAATAATCCAGTCTGATGCCACTTTAACTGCTATGGCTCGATGCCGTGGCATCTTGAAATTGTAGCTTTGTGAGACAAGTAGCCTTATCTTTCAGAGAGCTCTTGTGCCACAACAAACAGCAATTCCCAGAATTCCATAGCAATGAGCCATGGCAGTTAAAGTGGTGTCAATCTGCATTATTTCTGCAGTACGGATGCAGCCAGCCAGTTAACAAGCCTCTAACAGTTACGCTCCTTTTTACATAGTTCTGTCATGTCCCTTCCTTGCCTCCATGTCCTCTGTCTAGCTGGAAGGATTTTGGATTTTTTTTAGCAGTGTCTGCATTGGAAAGATGGTGAAGGAGGGCAGGAGAGACACAGACTTGGGCCCTGGGTTGCAGCAGCATGTCTGCAGTGAAGAAAGCAATAAAGCTTGAGCTGTGAAAGCACCATGTTCTACTCTACCTGAGCCTACTGTAGTTGTATATGACTGCCTACAAGGAAAACAGCATCTGCCTCCATAATCCTTTATTGAGCATATGTCAATAGCAAAACCTAAAGAAAAGGGCACCATCTGTTGCATCATCTACTCCCATCATGTTTTTAAAAAACTCCAGTATGGCTAGCAAAATGGACATCTTAAGAAAAGTGAAGGCTGGTGAAAGAAAAAGTCACCTGGATGCATTTTGGAAGAAATTATCAAGTGGTTCTAGAAGGTTTAGAAGGTTTTTTATTTACCTGTTCTAAGGTTTACGTGATCTGGTTATTTCATTTCACATGTGCATATTGTTAGTTTGAATTTAAAAGTTTGCTGAAACATGTTGAAATGCTCTAGTGTAGAGTCCTACCTATATTCTTTCCATATTACAGTATTTCTGCCTCTGGTATAAATTTTCTGTTAATGAAGTAATGCTCAGGAACACATCTACTTCAATAACTGAGGAATACCTGTACTCAGATGTTATAATCAACGTTAATCTTCCACCAATAAAAAAGTAGCTGTGTTCCTCCTCATAATGTGTATTTCATTTTAATTCACATCCCAAAGTCATTTACACTGAAGCGAGATAGAGGATGTGTGTCCCACCAGATGTTGCTAGACATCAACTTTCATCAACCCTAGCCAGTGGTGAGGGATGCTGAGAGCTCAGCTCCAAGAAAAATCTGGAAAGCCATACGTTCCCCATCCCAGCAGCAGCAACAACAAATTAATGAAATGGAGTGTGGGGTGGGAGGGACTAATATTTAATTGATTATAATATACTAGTTGCAGATGGCTAGCTTTATTTTTGTGTGTGTATGTTTGTGTGTATTCATGGTAATGGTGATGGGGGGGGGGGGAGAATCAAATAGCAATCAGAGTCTTAATCCCAGCCCCGAAACCAGCATTTAAAGTTTTGTTGATACTACTATCATTGTAATATACTCTGGCAGATGCCAATGTATATTTTGAAAGCAGACTTAGTTCCAGGGCAAGTAACCTGTTAGAAGAGGTTCACCACGCAATAATATCCTAGTGTTGACAGGAGGGCATGGCTGGTGTCAATAATTCTCGGCTAGCAAAATGCACATCTCTCCAAGGTGGTGTCAATCCACCCTGTTATTCCTTCCCCCAGGCTAGTGGAAGTTTAAGGCAGAAACCTATGCAAAATGACATGCTGTTAAAGAACAGGCAAAAATGCTGCAGTAGGGGAAAGACATAGTAACATAGGGCTTCTTTTTAAAGGATTCTAGATCTACTTCAATCTACTTGAAGTGCCAGATGAAAATATACTTTTAGAGAAAACCTGTGCACCTCCCTCTGTCTCTGTCTCTCTGTCCAGCTTGCTCTCTTCCCTGACCATAATGTGGTGAAGCCTCTCTGTGTTTTATTCCAGACTTTAAAGCAGGGGTAGGCAACCTTTCCCCTTTAAGGGCCGAGGGACTTCAGCTCCCAGAATCCCAGGAGCTATTGGCCAACATGGGACATGGCTGAGGCTTCTGGCAGCTGAAGTCCTTCAGCCCTTAAAGGGGAAAGGTTGCCTACTTTAAAGGAACTATCCAACACTATCGGTTGTCGCATCAATCCTTGTGCACTGCTGTGAGTAACTACCCCATTGAACTCAATGAGATTTCCTTTCAGAATGAAATAAGGTTTAAGTGTGTCCTATAAATTTCCCTCCTGAAGTCTGGGGAACCTGAAAGTGCTTCACTCTGTCTGAATTGTGCCTTTAATGCTACACTTTGCAGAAGAATTTAGCACTTGGGAATCTTGATTACTATAACAAGATCTCATAGTACCATGAATCATAGAATCAAAGAGTTGGAAGAAACGACAAGGGCCATCCAGTCCAACCCCCTGCCATGCAGGAATAACACAGTCAAAGCACTCCTGACAGATGGCCATCCAGCCTCATTTTAAAAAGCTCCGAACAAAGAGACTCCACCACTCTTCAAGGCAGTGTGTCCCACTGTCAGGAAGCTCTTCTTAATGTTGAGGTGGAATCTTTTTTTCCCCTGTAGCTTGAATCCACTGCTCCCTGTCCTAGTCTCTGGAGCAGCAGAAAACAACCTTGCTCCATCCTCAATATGACATCCCTTCAAATACTTAAATATAGTTATTGTTGGAGTATTAGCATCAATGCTTGTGTGTAGTTCTATGTTTTTTCTTTGAGAAGGGGCAATGTCTTCTACACAGAAACACTCTTTTATCTCTATGGTCGTTTGGTCATTGTTGTTGTGAAGAGGTCACTTCCCATGCCCCTCTTCTTCCTGGGGGATTCTTCCTGAGAGTAATAAAGTTTTATGATTCTTTGTTCTTCTGGAGAGTGAGCTCTGCCTGCCTTCTTAGAAGCATGGACACAGAAACCATGCTCTCCTCCTAATGATGTTTTTCTTCTTACTTGCACACATGGAGATCAGCTATCTAGGGACCTCTGTACCAAAGTATAGTTTTCTCTACTGATTAGTTATTTTTTGTACAACCTAGATGTAATAATAAAGTAAGTGTCTTTTTACCTACTTATGTATCTTGTATCTTGTTTATTTACTAGAAGCTCAGATCTAGTTTTTATCAAATACTTGTGGAGTATACGGTTGTTGTTGTTGCTGCTGCTGCTAAACTGATATAACCACAAATAACCAAACCATAATTCTAACAGTTATCCTGTCACCAATTAACCTTCTCTTCTCAAGGTCAAACATATCCTGCTCCCTAAGTCTCTCCTCATAGGGCATGGTTTCCAGACTTTTCACCATTTTCGTCACCCTCCTCTGGACACATTCCACATCCTTCTTGAATTATGGTGCCCAGAACTGCATACGATATTCCAAGTGAAGTCTGATCAAAGGAGAATAGAGTGATACTATTAATTCCTTCAATCTAGACACTGTATTTCTATTGATGCAGCCTAGAATAGCATTGACTTTCTTAGTTGGTGCATCACATTGCTGATTCATGTTCAGCTGTGGAGCACTAAGACTCCTATTTCCCTTTTGCATGTTCTACCATCAATCCAGGTATCCCCCATCCTATATCTATGCATTTCATTTTTTTCCTGCCTGCATGTAGTATCTTACATTTCTCCCTGTTAAAATTCATTTTGTTAGTTTTGGCCTTGCTTTCTAATTTCTTAAGGTCATTTTGAATTCTGATCCTGTCCTTGGGGTATTAGTAACTCTTCCTAATTTGGTATCATCTACAGATGTGATAAGCTGGCTCCCTATTCCATCATCGAAGTCATTGATGAAGATGTTGAATACATTGGGCCCAGGACAGAATCCTGTGGCACCCCACTAGTCATTTCTCTCCGGAGAGTTTCTGTACAACCTAAAGCAGCTCCTGTAGAAGCAGTCATAAAACTGGAGATCAATTCACTGTCTTGATCTGCTTAGAGCCTTCGGGAAAAGACATAGAACTATAAAGGTCCACAAGTGGTTTTTACAGACAGTATGGCATAGTGATTTGAGTTATTTGATTTGACTATAACTCCTGAGACCAGAATTCGACTCCCCACTCAGTCATGGAAACCCACTGGCTGACCTTGGGCAAGTCTCGCCATCAGAGCGAGTCCATAGCAAACCCACATGACCAAATTTTGCCAAGAAATCCCTGTGATAGATTTGCCTTATGATTGCCATAAGTTGGAAATGGCATTGAATTTTCTGATGAGTCATGATGTCTAATGGTCTGTCCAGAGAGTGAACACCTCAGTTTAGTCTTCTTGGCTTTTAGGGAGAGTTCTGATTTGATTCTGGTTAAGTCCATGGTATCCATAGAATTCTTTTCCAGCACCATATTTTAAATGAGTTGATTTCCCTCCTGTCAGCTTTCTTCATGTCTACCTTTCACAACCATACATAAAATAGTGCAATACAATTTTAAAAATAAAAATACATAGGAAATACTATGACATGTACGATCCTGAATTTAGTATTCAATGATCTATCTTTACACTAAAGGATCTTCTCTAGTTCACTTCCAAGGTTAGTCTTCTTCTGATTTTTTGACTATGTCCTTCATTTTGATTAATGGAGAGAGAAAAACCCAAACTATAGAAAGGAGATTATCCCACTGCTCTAACAACCCGTCTTACCTCTTCCAAACTGAAGTCTAATTCAGGAGGCAGCTGGGTCCTATCACAATAATTTTTGCTACTGAAGCTCTTGTGCGAGTTCAGCCCGGCTGCAAAATAGGTCCCCGGTGTGCTTCAGTGGCCATTTTTTAAAGTCAGAAAGTTCCCGTTTTTGAAATAAGGCTGCCGAAGCACACTGGGGACCTAGGCTGCAGCTGGGCTGGACTCGTCCAGTAGCTTCGATGGCAAAATCCTTGTGATAGGACCTGACTGCCTTCCAAATTAGACTTCAATTCGGAAGAGGTAAGCTGGGTTATTAGAGAAGTGGGATGATCTTCTATGTCTTTGATAGTTTCAGTGTCTTTATTACTCAAGTTATGTTAATCATCTGTAGAGATTATTTTTGATTTCGTAGTCTTCAGTTATAATCATCCTTTGTCCTATGAGAGAAGCAGAAAAGCTTGATCTTTTTGATTTTTTCCACACCATAATAAGTATAGACAACTCCATCATGAACTCTTTGTCACTCTGACCTACCTCACAAGGGTCCATTAAGGATAAAATGAGGAGGAGGACCAGGTATGCTTCCTTTAACTCATTGGAAGAAAGGCAAAATATAAACATAACTAATAAATAAAATAATAAACCCTGTACTAGCACTCCAGGATCAGCATTACAGAGAGGTATTTCCTCATATCATCTCCTTTTAAGTCAGGATGTGCAAGGTTTAGCCTGTGGGTCACACATCATCCCCAGAACTGTTTTTGTGGTTCCAGAAGTTTTAAAAAAATGCCCCATGCTCCCAAACACCCTCTGGGGCATAGGAAACAATTTTGCCATGTTTTAGCACAAGGAGAAAGCCAATGTGAAGTAGTGACTATGTACACTATGACTCTAAAGATCCAGGTTCAAATCCACATTCCCCCAAGGGGAACCCACTCCTCCCCCCCTTTATTGACTGATTTTAAAAAACACAAAAAATCAAACATACAAATTTCAACACAACCAGTACAAACAAAATAAACAAACATGACAAACATTGTGTCACTTATACTTACATCGTACTATGACAAGTTACCACTTTGTGACCTTGGGTGAGCCACACACTCTCAGCCTCAGAGGAAGGTAAAGGCAAACCCCCTCTGAACAAATTTTGCCAGGGAAACCCTGTGAACAGGTTCGCCTTAGGGTCATCATATGTCAGAAATTACATGAAGGCACACAACAACAGAGCACAAATCAAGGAAGGATTAAGCCCTGATTTACAGAATTGCTCTGACACAGACTGCATTTGGGTTGAAATTAAATGACCATTCACACACGTCAGCACTGGACAGCTGTACCATGAGGGAGAATGAAGAAGTCACTTCAGACAAAAGATTCTGGATATCATTTACTTTGCAAGGGAAAGGGGAGGGGTGCTTATGCATTTTTTGCCTTGTGTACTTCCATAACTAGGCTTGCTTTGGGCACCATGCCCCTTAAATGCAATGGATGAGGAAGAGGTGCCTTTTGCTGCTTTATTTCTGGCAAAATGTTGTTTTGGGATGGCCTTTACAAACAAACACACACACACATTTCCTGCTCTTTCTTTCTGCCTTCCTGACTGTATCTTTCTGCCTCTCTTTGTGTTATCAGTGAAGTATTTCCTATGGGTCAATGATGTGAGCTAATTATGATGCAGCCTCTGGGCTTCCATTTCATTTTTGTCCAGGCCTCTGCTGCCATTAGATGTAGTGCACAGACTAGATCACTTTGGCATCAGGCATATTCTGTGTGCTTGGACTCAGTTCAAAAGGCATGAGACCAGCCAAGTACTTCAAGTAATGGACAGGCAACTGTGACAAACAATGTAGAGAATTGTCAGATTAATACTACAACATGGTGTTAAGGATTTGAAACTATCTGCTGCACCCAACCAAGAAAAGGCCTGCCTTGGGCAGCAGTGGCATACAGGGAGTTTTGCATTGCTAGTGGCAAAGTACACTCTCTCACATGATTAAGGTGGATTGGTATCTCTGAAGCATGGGGGAAGATATTATCTGATGAAGAGCTAATAACAGGAGGCCTGGTGATTATCTGACAAAGTCTCAAGATATCAAAGAAGATTCTCTGAAAATGGAGTGGGGGGGAGGTAGGGGAGCTTTGGTTGTAGAAGGAGAAAAAAAATCTGTGTTTCTAGGGAGGAAAACATTCACTACATGTTTCTTCCTCAGCTTCTTTAGCACTTTCCTTCCCTTTCCCTTTATTCTCTCCTATTCCTCCTGAAATTTGTTCATTTTTCACCACTGCAGGTGCTTCTTCAAATATGTATATACTCAAGTATAAGTCTAGAAATTATAGTAAAAAAAGAAACCAAAAAGAAACCTGGCACAACTTATCCCTAGGTCAATGTAAGTACTGTACTTTGACTATTGTCAAAAAAATAAAAAATAAAAAATGAATCATCCATTTCTCTGAGTAGAGTTGCGAAAGGCAACAGCTTAGTCTGTCCCAGGAGCACTTAAAAGAAGCATCGACCTCCCCTACTCTGTCTACTATAGTCCTATTTCTGGCTTTTTTGAATACCTGGGCAGGAAAATGATGGCGTTGGTGGATGTAGGTACTTCCCCTCAAAGTAGTGCCAAGAAAAATTGGGCTTTTCCTTTTCATCCTTTTGGACATGTGTGCACATTTTCTTAGCCCTGCTCATGTCTGGCCACCTCCACAACACATTGCACAGCTACTATTTGCCATAGTTCCTTCCTCATCCATTTTGCTTTTAGGGAAAGCACTAACAGTGACGCCTGCCAGAATTTTGTAAGTTCTTCGGCATCATTTTCCTTTGCTTCATCCTTTACATTCTTTGTTACACATTCCTACATTTTACACATGACTTATCCATGGGTCATATAACAATCTACAATGTTGGCCCCCAAACTGGCTCTTGACTTATATGTGAGGTTGACTTATAATTGGGAATGTACAGGGTAATTTTTGAAGGCTGGAATCCACCAGAGTAGCACCAGCAGGCAGCAGCCACCTTCAGCAGCCAACTGTGGTGGCTGTCTATGGTGCAGAATACTGCCAGAGCACCCTCCAGCATCATAGAAGCCTGCCAAGGTGAGAACAGAGTGTACCCTTTATCTTCCAGAAATGCTAATATTCACTAATATGGTTTGTCAGTAGTGCAGGTAGATGGGTGAGGAACAGTGGAACGTACGAAAGCAGCACAGTATGTCGGGGCTTGCCTATAAGGATGTCAGGTTTCAGGGCCTGGCCCCTCTTCTCTTGTTCTCAGAGCAAGGTGAGGAATCTCAGGGCAAGAGTGATGTCTTAAAGGATCTGTGTATGGCTCCAAAAAAGGTATTTTCTTCACTTGTTAGATCTGTGTTTGTTTGTTTTTATCTGATCACATGGTGGGGCACCTCATTCTGACCTCAGAGAGAGTGACCGGTGGTGATGGCAGATGACATGGATGGTACAGAAGAAAGCATTTCAGATGGCTGCTCCAGTGTTGGAACAGAAGGCTTCAAATCTTCTGGGAAGATCCAGAGCAAACAGGGAGATATTTTAATGTGTTTTAAGAGGAGTATCCCCCAGTTCTGGTGCTGAACAGGCCAGATATTTTTTGGTCTGTTCATACCTTAACCAGGGCTTGGGCCATTTTTCATCCTGTCTCCCCACTGAGAGGATATAATAATAATAATAATAATAATAATAATAATAATAATAATAATAATAAAATTTATTTTTACCCCGCCCAATGGAAGCCCAATACAGGTGGCTTACAGATTAAAACACAAAAATATATCAATAAAATACATAACAGTAAATAAATAGAAAAAAAATCCCACTCCCCTCTTAAAAAATTATTAAATCAGAGACATTCTAAAACAAAGAATTTAAAACAATTCAGTTAAAAACCCAATACAAATAATTATAAGAGAGCCTGAACACCGCAATCCTCACCATCAGATTGATGGGGCCACGAGAGGATCAACTTGGTGGGGCTGTGTCCGAGGTGGGAGTCACTGGTCCGGAAAGGCCTGCCAGAAGAGATCTGTCTTGACAGCCTTTTTAAAGCCTTTTTAAATGGGGAGACCATTTAATTTGGCACATGCAGATAGGGCCAAGGTGGTTGAGGGCTGCCCTGCTATCTTTTGCTATAGGGCAGGATAAAAATATTTTAATAAATAAATTTAATACATATATATTGGCTCATGGAATCCATGTAAACTATACCTTTCTGTGATTCCACTTTACTGGCATGTGATTAAGCAATGCATGAACATCTCTAAAGATAAAAGATGTTTCTTAAAGGAAATAACTTGGGGCTGGGGCTGAAAAACAAGCAATATATGTTTCGATGCAATTTGAGTGTGCTTGGGGTGATCATCAGGCAAAAACAACTGTACTGTCTGTGGGATTCGGGGAGCTGCAGTCCAAAAAGGTATTTTTCAGAAGTGTACACCATACAAGCCAAGATAATTCTATTGCAGACTTTTCAACTTGAGCTAAACATTTTTTTGGGCCATCTCCATCTTTGTAGTAGGTTGAGCCTCTTATCCAAAATGTTTGGGACCAGAAGTGTTTTGGATTTGAGAGTTTTTTGGATTTTGCACATAATGAAATATCTTGGAGATGGGACCCAAGTCTAAACATGGAATTCATTTATATTTTATATGTACCTTATACACATAGTATGAAAATAATTTATATACAATATTTGTAATAATTTTGTGCAAGAAACAAAGATTGTGGAAACGAAAGCAAAGGTCTCACTGTCTTAGCCACCCAATTAATGGTTTTTGGAATATTTTGGGTTTTGAAATTCTGGATAAGAGAGACTCAGCCTATAACTTAACAGGTCAGTTGAACAATTAGCAATACAATTTAGGCATTAAAAAAGGAGCAGGTCAAGTTACCAAGAAAAAGCAAATGAAAGAGTTCTAGCTGCAAATGATTTTCAGTGTCTTACTTTCTGCAGTGCTTGAAATTTGAGGACTGAAGGAAAATTTCATGGGGGCAGAATTGTTACTGGGGGCAACATTCTGATCCCTGACTGTCTCTAGTCCTTCTTATGTTGACTTATAACACTCTCTTCCTTCTCATTTTCATCTGTAATTTCATTTTCATCATCCTTTCTTTTCCATTTTCATCTCCTTTTACCCCCAAATCATCATTTAAACCCAACAGTATTGTAGAGCTGTGAAAGTAATCCACATGTTAATATTTAATCCTATTTGCTTATTAGTCAATTAACCTTTTTTTAAATCTTTCAAATGAGTTATTTGCCCTCATGTCTCCTTTGTTGAAAAATTAATTCCCCCCTCCCACCAGAATGTCTTCTTCGTCTGACATTCAGAGGAAGACATTCTTCCTAAAACGTTCAGCACATGACCACCAGCTCTCTCTTTCATCTGCCATTATCATAAGTGGGGCATTCAGTAGCATGCATGCTTTGGCACATGGAAGTGCACTTATTTTTTCAGTAAGTCATGTTTTCTCATGCCATATCCAAAGTACCATATATACTTGACTATAAGTCAACCTCATGTATAAGTTCAGGACAGGTTTTTTGGGGGAAATTATGGATTTTGATATGACCCATGGATAAGTCAAGAGTAAAATTTAGGGGCATGTAATAAAAGATGTAAAGGACAAAGCAAAGGAAAACTATGCCAAAGAACTTACAAAATTCTGGCAGGCTTAACTGCTTGTACATACCCTTAAGGCTGGATAGATGAGAAAGGAACTATGGTAAATTGTGGCTGTATAATATTAGGAGGAGGTGACCAAGCATGGGCAGGGCTAGGAAAGTGTGCACATGTCAAAAAGGATGAAAAGACAAAGCAAAGCAAATGACAACTATATTAGTGGTGATTATAGCCTTTAACTTTAATGTAGTAACTTTGTCTGATTTTAACTCAGGAAATCTGACAAACATACACAAATGTCTTATTTAAATCCTTCAAAACCTGATTCCTCTCAGTGCTCCTTTGAGAGGAAATGCCAAAGAGCTGCCATTGCCACCATTTTCCTGCCCAGGCATTCAAAAAGGTCAGAAGCAGCACTGTAGCAGAGAAAGTAGAAGGAGTGGGCTCTCCCCATTCCCCATTCTACTCAGAGAAGGAGATGGTTCATTTTTTGACAGTTGTTAAAGTTCCGTACTTACATTGATCCATTAATAAGTTGACCCAGGCTTTTTTGGGTTAATTTTTTTACTAAAATTTCTAGATTTATACATGAGTATATATAGATCACCTCATGATAGATGCTTTGGCTTCCAAAAGGAGTTAAGGCTTGATATGCTCTAGGACAATTATCTTTTTAGCATCCATAGTATCCGCTATTCTGTCCTCCAAAGCCACACTTACCTTCATTCTCCAAATTTTACATCCATACACAGTAATCAGAAATACCAGATCTTGACTGTGCTGTTCAGCAATGTAGTTTTACACTTGAGGATTCTTTCATAGCCCTCCTTCCTGATTTAAGTCATAATGACTTACTGGATACAGATTTACTAAAATGTTTTCAATAATGTGACTGGTTTTTTAAAAAAAATGATATCCTGACCCCACTTGAACAGGTAGTAAATAGGTTACACAAGGACAAAGCAAACAATATGAAAATATAACTGCATTAAAACAGAATAAGCAGAAACAACCTAATAGAGTTTTAATCAAATTTTCATATGCAAACCTTCAACTCTATATATGGGATATGCATGGAAAATGTCACACAAAAGGGATTTCTTTTTAATTAAAAAACACTTGAAACCAGGAGTTTCCAGCGAAAAGGCATTCTCAGTGAAGTCAGACTTTAATAAATAATCCACCCTCCAAAGCTAATGTTCTCATTATTATTGTTATTTAATTATCACATGTGTCCTTCAAATATTTAAGAATAATTTAATGTTTTGCACATCATATGACAGGAACACCAGCTAGGACATTATGTATGCTTTGTGACAGTCAAACTGTTTTAAAAACATTGACCACATAAAAGCAAGATTTATAAACATGTGTAGCCAGGTTATGTGTAAAATAGGATGGGTGACTAGTCTTCACTAACAACAACAACAAAAGTGTAGTTACAACAAATAACTGAAATATGAGTCTGCACGTTCTTCAGTGAGTATTTTTTTTAGTAGAATACATCAGTATAGTGTAGTGATTTGAGCACTCGACTACAACACTGGAGATCATGGTTCAATTCCCAGCTCAGCTATGGAAACCCAGCCATGGGTGACCATGGGCGAGTCACACACTTTCAGACCCAGAAAACCCCATGATAGGATTTAGGCTTTAAGGTTGCCACAAGTTGGAAATTACTTAAAGGCATACAACAACAACAAACCAGAATAAAATGTGTGAAGTCTCTTTTACCCCTAAAGAAGACTTTTGATTGAAAAGTGTTGGACAACCTTCTTAAAGAAGGTGGGATTTGCAATAAAGCTTGCTTGGCTTGATTAATGTTTGGTGTTCCACCCAGCCCTGCACTCCTTTCCCCCCTCCTTTCTGTTATGTCACCGGTTCTACAATTTACTTCTATTTCCAATTCCACTTCAGAGTTGTAGATTCTGGATTCCTTAAATTCCGAGGAATTTTAGAGGAAGGTCAACATGGGACAACTTGTGAACCATAAGAAGGGAAAGTTGACATCCTGAAGTTGTCCATTATCAACAGTTAACCTCTGGAGAGCAAACTGAGCAGCAGGCACACAGGCTTCATGGACAAGATCCTCCCTGCTACTGTAAGAGAAATACTAAATATCTATAGAAATTATACCATTATACAAAGAGATTTTGCAGCACCTTTGAGACTAACTGTGTGAAAGAAGTTCTAGATCTGATCTAATCTAGATCTGATCTACTTCCTCAGGTTCATGACATCTGAAAATTATAGTCATTATTTCCAAATTTGCATTCATACATTTAAATTAGCTTACAGAAATTTTATGTAACTTTATGACCATCCTAGATGCAAAAATCCTAGATACAAATTCCTACTGTAACAAATAAGATTTTGTCTATATTGTACAAGTCATACAATTACCTACCTTCCCTACTCCAAAAATAGGAAAAGTCCAGTTCATAAGATGGTAGTGACCTTTCCCCTTGTCTCTCTATTCATCTTTGGTTGCATGTGTTTGAGCCAAGCTATACACTCGTCTTCCAAAAATAATCTCCAGCATCCCAAAAACAACTATTTGTCAAAGTCAAAATCAAAGTCAAAGTCAAAGTCCTTAATAGCAGCAGAGAAAGGCATAGACCAGTATTCTGTATCAGCTACATAGGCTGTGTCTGCATGGGCCAGATACTCCAGGAGCAGCCCCGAGTATTCTGGCCCCAAAGCTGCTCTGATGTCTCCTCATTCTGGAGTGATGCTGGATGGCTGCCCATCACTGCTACTGCAAATCTCTCTGTTTGGCTGAAAATGAGGCACCCAACATTGATCACATGGTTGGCCACCTTGTTCTGACCTCAGAGGGAGTGAATCATACTACTGCCACCACCACCAGCAGCAGCAGCATGGGGGGACATGTTGTAAACAACCACCCAGTGCCACTCTGGAGTGTTCCAGATAGTGTTTATTATCAACTTCAGCTGTTATGCCAGCTGCACCCCTACTTAGAGCTGGAGGACCTAAAGATGGCAGTGAACACACTGGTAACTTCAAGGCTGGACTTCTGTAATGTGCTGTACATTGGACTAGCTCTGTACCAAGTTTGGGAACTTCAGTTAGTTCAAAACTAACTGCAGAGGCTGCGGAGGACTGCTCCCTCATGCAGCCAGGAAGACCAGCTGAGCAGCCTGAGTCGCCCCGCCCCCGCGGCTGTCTGGAGGAGCACCGGCGGCTTTAAAACTCCGCCTGACAACACCCTCCCCGGCTCCAAGCGGCGAGAGGCAGCGCTCCAGAGGCTGCGGAGGAATGCTCCCTCACATAGAATCATAGAATCTTAGAATCATAGAGTTGGAAGAGACCACAAG
>CM034701.1:369584441-369612228 GCA_020142125.1 Phrynosoma platyrhinos | reverse complement strand
TTTTGAAGATGGGGACAACATTTGCCCTCCTCCAGTCCACTGGGACCAATTTTTTTCATCATCACTTTTAATGAAGGGATACATTAAGTGCAGTAACAGTCATCACTTTTGTTTCTAGCTGCAGTGTTTTTACAAGAGCAAGGAGAAAGGGGTGTGTGTGTGGGGGGGAAGGCTAATCCAATGAAGGTGCCATTTCAGTCAATACTGCTGACTGAGTGTTGCCAAGGGAGAGCATTCTTACACAAGTTCTTCTCCATGCACTTGTTTTCCAGGAGTATCATTTCTTAAACGTCACGCTCTCTTGAAGATTTGCCTGCTGACTTCATTCTCACACCGGAGTTCCAAGTAGAGTTCATCCCCTTCAATCCAGTGTGACCAACCTCTGTTCTTCTTTTCCCCGGTCTGGACACAAACAAGCTTGTCATTTTCCCAGGTAACCACACTCTTGCATTTTCTGTTGTCCAAACCTTTGTTGTCTTCTTCAAACTCCTCTCCAAAACTGCAGTCAGGAAGACCAGCTGAGCGGCCTGAGCCTCCCCGCCCCCGTGGCTGTCTGGAGGAGCACCGGCGGCTTTAAAACGCCGCCTGACAACACCCTCCCCGGCTCCACGCGGCGAGAGGCAGTGCTCCAGAGGCTGCGGAGGACTGCTCCCACACACAACCAGGAAGACCAGCTGAGCGCCCTGAACCGCCCCGCCCTCGCAGCTGTTAGGGATTAACACCTTTCCCACTAACTCACCGGTGGCTAGAATGCGGCTAGAGATACCGGGAAGAGTTTAAAACCCTTCCCTAGCAACATCTTTCCCAGCAACAATGCAAATATGTATTTAAATTGTATAGGGCATTTTATATTGTATTCTGTATATCTTTAACAATTGTTTTTATATTGTTTATTTGATTTGTTTTGAGGGGTGGGGCTGGGGTGGGTGGGAAGGAGGGATGGGATTTGATCAATGTTATTTATCTGTTTTGATGTTATTTGTTTTGTTGTTATGAATATTGTACGCCACCCTGATTGCTTGGCAGAGGGGCGGGATATAAATAAAAAATTATTATTATTATTATTATTATTATTATTATTATTATTATTATTATTATTATTATTATTATTATTATTATTAAAAAATGGCAGCCATACTGATTACTGGACATCCAGGAGTTATCATATTTCACCAATATGAAAATCACTCCACTGGCTGTCAATTAGTTTCTGGGCAAAGCACAAAATGTTGGTTATTATTTTTAAAGTCCTACATGGTTTGGATCCAGGTTACCTTCAGGATTATCTCCTCCTATATAATCCATCCCATACACTCAGGTCCTCTGAGAAATGTTTGCTCCAGTCAGTGAGGACTAGGTTGGCAACTGTCAGCCAGAGGACTTTTTCTTTAGCCGCCCCTAGACTGTGGAATGATCTGCCAGAAGAGATTTGTCAGCTGAATATGTTGTTCACGTTTAAGAGCATTAAAGACCATTCTCTTCCAGCAGGTCTATCCAGATGATTTTTAAATGACAAATTTTAGATGTGGATTGTTTTAATATGTGCACATCTTATTTGTCCTTTTAAATAGATGTGTGTTTTAGCTGATGTTGTTTGTTTTTTAATTGTTGTTTTCCTCCACCTCAATCCATAATAAATTATTATTATTATTATTATTATTATTATTATTATTATTATTATTATTCCTCTCCTGGCCTGATCTCCCCCACCCACCCCCAAACCTGTTGGAAGCATTGTTCACCCATGCTCCAATCACTGGCAGAATGGACCTCTTTCTCCCTATGTACCTGATGCCTGGTATCAGGTATATGAGGAGTTATGATTGTGGCAATAGTGTCACAGTCGTAACTAAAAAGCGATTGTGAATACAGAACAGTATATTTAACTGTATATTCTGATACAGAATACTGACCATAGTTTTTATGTTTTCATGACACCCTTCCACCATTCATAATGGATATGGCAGGTACAGTAAGCGTGTGTATTTTTTCTCTTTCTTAGAAACCAATCTCAGAGACATAAAATCCTGTTGAACCTGACCTAGCACCTCTGACGTCTTGTTGGGAAGGACTTTTAGGACAAACAGAATGAAGGTCTATCAGTTCCTAGAATACAGACACCTGCCAAAATGTTCAGTCATCAACAAGGCAAGAGCAGGTGGTAGTGCTGCATGACTGATATTTCAGTATAAGTGCTTGTCTTTCAGCAGGATTATTTCCAGGTAAGGATACTCAGGATAAAAGTCTTAACATTCTCTGTCTTAGATGCTTCACATAGCCCAGGAACTCAGTGGATAAGCTTTGGTTTAAGTATCCATTCAGCCACACTTTTGAGATTTGCCTTTTCAATAGTATGTATTTCTGAAGTATCTGAGAACAATTCCCTCACCGTCCACCACCATCTCACACGAGGGAGCCGGATCCATCCCCAGTGTCTATGAATGATTTGTGAGCATGCCGCTCATTTTTGGAACTAATTAATTATGTCATGGAAAGAGGATTTACCCCCCACTTTCCCCTCAATCCTTGCTAATCTTGCATTCTGGATAGCAGAGAGAAAAACGAGGAAAGCATTTAGCGGCCTCAATTGTCTGCAGTTCTGTTGCCAAAATGAAGCTGAACTGTAAAACAAGTACAGATCAGGCAAAAGCTGTCTTGCACTGCTTTCGCTGTAAGAATCATTTTCAAATATTAGGTTTATTTTTTTCTCTCCTTATTGCAATTAACTAAGACTTGTTTCTTCCTCTCCTCTTCTTCCAAAGCCATATAATTAAAGAGCAGCATTTTCTTGGGGTTTTAAAACAGTCTTTATGAAATCTACTCCTGCCACTGGTAATTACAATGTACATCTTAATATACCTCTGCTAGGCCTGAGCTGGAGATAACAGTCCTGTGTGGATTGCATTTGGCTTGCGCATAGAAGGTAAAATCCTTTATCTTATCTCAATCTCCACACAACAACCAGCCTCTCTTCCAATTCAGGCCTAATCTTCTTAGTAAATAATACTGATATTTTCCACCATAACAAAAATGGAGCTGCCAGATTCGGCTCGATAACACCTCTCATTTACACACCATTCTCTGTTAAAATCTGCCTGATTTTTCTTAATCTCTTTAGCTCATCAAAAATATACTTTTTTACATTCAGCCACGGTACATACTTTGCTACCAAATACTATTATTTTTTAAAACCCAGTTGGCTACATCCCCTTCCCCCTTGAATAGATAGAGAGCCATCATTTCACAGACCTTTTTCTTCCATAAGTAACAAATTATTTGTTACACTATTGAATTTTGCTGTGAAGTTTGGAATTTCTAACCAAGTAGGCTAGAATGACTATTTAATTGACAGCATGCCCAGAAGGCATCCTATTTTATTTTATTTTGAACACTGGAAGTCATCACAGTTCAGTACTCTTGAGTTTTGCATCTTCATCTTTTCTTCAGAAAATCCTTATCGATGAAACAAACAGGGACACTGTAAAATCATACTCCTTTGAATTTTCTTTGGAGGCTATGAGATATGTCTGCATATATTTTCTACTGTTGGGTGTAGAACACAGTGATGAAAACAGGAGCAAATAAATATTTTGGCTGGCTCAATCAGACCAAAAATTGTAATGTGTATCATGTTGTCTAGACCATAAAACACAAGGAAAATGTGCCCTCAAGTGACCTAGAATCTTTATACAGTTGCATAACCTTCAACTGTACTGGTTTGGCAGGGAAAGTGTTGATTAATCTTGTTATCTTGCATTTTCAACTGTTTTTGAAATGTCCTGGTTTCTCTCTCTCCTCCCGCTTTCTCTATTTATCCTCAGCTTACCTCAGTTGTTGCAAACTGAGTTCAAAGTGCAAAAGTAGTTTGTACTCAATTAACTCAGCAGGGGGAAGAGGACAGTGGGGTGGAATCATGTCCTTCCCAGTAGGCTCAGGAAAAGCAAACAGCTGCAGCCTCTCCTATGTTATACATTCTCCCTCTTTAATAACCTTTGCCATCTTAATCACACTCTGATGTTGCTTGGTCAAATATGTTCTGATTATCATCAGGTTGGACTGAAGGCCACTATCCCTCCTCCGGGGGTGGAGGACCAATTAGAATGGTCTGCCCTCAAAGGCTGATGGAACCCATTAGGTTCCAAGAAGCCCTAGGGGCTCTATGGTTGGCAATGCCGATGATTCTGTTGAAGCTCTGGTCAATATGTGGAATAACAACCTTTCCAGAGCTGTAGACACGATCACTCCCAAGCGTCCTTTCCAACCTGCAAAAAATCCTAATCCATGGTTTGCCAAAGATCTTAAACAAATGAAGCAGGTTTGACAACAACTAGAGCGCCGTTGGCTGAAATCTCAACTCTTATCTGACAAGACACTTCATTGGACTTTTCTTAGGTTCTACCAAGTAGCAATAGATGCAGCTAAGAAATCTTTCTATTCTGCATCTATCACATCTGTGAAATCCCATCCAGCTGAGCTGTTCAGGGTGGTGAGGAACTTAACTCAATTGCCTCCCACACAGAACCCTCTATTAGAACCAACTACAGCTTGCTGTGACACTTTTAATGATCATTTCACAGACCAGAATACTTAAAGGATTGCCTACTTCCGTATTGTCCATCTCACACACTAAGGTCCTCAGGGAAGAATCTACTACAGCCAAAAAAAAAAAAAAAATCTAGGCTAACATCGGTCTGCCAGAGGGCCTTCTCCACTGCTGCTCCAAAGCTGTGGAATGACCTGCTGGAGGAGATCCATCACATCTCTATTCTTACAGCATTTAATAAGGCTCTTAAGATGGATCTCTTCTGGCTGGCCTTCCCAACTCCTTTCCCTGCACAAGGTGATCTACGTCGCTCTGTCCATTTTTAAAACTTTTGTATTTTTGTTTTTAAATCATGTTTGTTTAATTGTAATTTTAGCATTGGGCTGGGGAGGCTTGGGAAGGGACTAATTTTTGAATGTTATTGTATTTTTATGTATTTTTATTGTTGTAACCTGTCTGGTTTCCTTGTGATTGGGCGGGCTATAAATAAATAATTTATCATCATCATCATCACCTCGGAAATGCTCAAGGGTATGAAATTGTACGTAGGGACATCTTAAATGTATAACTCTTCAACATTGAAATTACAGTGTAAATTGAGATCCAATATACTTCCAATTGGAAAGGTGACTAGTACATGAAGGAATCCCCTTGTTATTTCCAATTATTGACTGGAGATCTGTTGTTTGTTGTATACCTTCAAGTCATATCCAACTTATTGGAATCCTAAAGTGAACCTATCACTGACTTTTCTTGGCCAGATTTGTTCACTGTGGGCTTGCCTTTGCCTTCTTTTGAGGCTGAGAGTATGTGACTTGCATAAGGTCACCAATAGGTTGCCATGGCTGAGCAGGGATTTGAACCCTGGTCTCCAGAGATAGTCCAATGCTCAAACCACTACATCATGCTGGCTCCACACTAACTGGAGACTACAGTAGGGTTTTGCCCAAATTACTCAGGTCCAAGTTGGTACAATGAGTGATACATTCAATGTTAGCTCCATTATCTCTGATCTCATGCTGTGCATATTGAAAGACAGACAGCCCCATGATCTTGGTTCCAACTGGGATCTCAACTGGCACTTTGAAGAGGTCCTCTAAGGGTGGTTGAAATCAATTGCTTCACACACAAAAAATACATAAATTTGGAATGGGCATGTGGGAGAGGAAAGGCCCCAATGACACCATGGGAAAGGCCAATACAGTGCCCAGGAACAAAATGGCTCCTTGCTCCTGCTGTATGGAATGTATTACCATGGGATTTTGTGACAGCTGCTAGTTTAGTAGGGTTTTAAAAGTGCGTGAAACAAAGTAATATGGGACAGATCCATTGATGGCTATTAATCATGATATGGGACCTGCATATATAAACATCATGTTTTTTGGATAGATCACGTCCTGGATCCCAGTGAGAAGCCAGTTTAGAATGGCATCAGATATGGCAAAAAATATATAAAACTGGTAATAATAGATGTTAGAAATGTAATCTAACTACAGGGAGTTGGTTTCATATATGGTGGAATTGTGATAAAATTAAAACATATTGGATGAATGTGCATAAAACAATAAGTGAAATACTTAAAATAAAATATGACTTATTACCAGAAATATAGCTATTAAATATGACAAACAAGATTTTGGAAAAGATAGAAAAGAAACATGGAAGAGTATTGTTATACATGATAACAACGGCAAGAATAACATTAGCAAAGAAATGGAAGCTGATGGAAATCCCTTCAATTAATGAATGGCTTACAAAACTTATTGAAATGATGAGTATGGATATACTCACAGCAAGATTGAATAAGCAAAATTTAGAAAAAGTTGAACAAGACTGGCCCCCTATACTGCAATACTATAAAGAAAACTTAATTGTGTAAGGATTTATATAAATGAATATATTGAAATATTAATATAAATGTGCTGTGATATTAATGAAATATAAATGATCAAAGATGTTAAAGTTGAGTTATAACACACAGAGGATATAAATGATATAATATATTGATTGTGAAAACAATAAGAGTAAGTCGAAAAATAGTTGAGGACAAATTGGAGGTTCAGTGGAAGTCAATTGTATATATGTAAATATAAATTGAAAATGATATCAATATTTCATTGTAATGTGTGTGTGAAAGAAAAGCACTTTTTAATAAAAATTCAAATAAAAAAAAAAAGAATGGGATCAGAGATTAAATTAAGACCTGACTATGTGAATCATTGGACCAGTCCAAGATTTTACACCTGCCTACCCTACCCCATCCAAAAGAGGGGAAAAAGAGATCAAACAGATCTCTGAGGAATGGAGTGGAATGAAAAATAGAATAAGGATGGAACACTGAATGACTGTGGACTTGGCAGAAGGAAACTGGAAAGGGGGAGACAAGCTTATCTCATTGGCTTTGCTCCCACAATAGAAATAGGATGTAACTTTAAGAAGGCGGATATTAACAATTTCCCCATTGCCAGGGAGTACACAGCCTGTTTGCAACCCAGGCCTCTGCCACATCTTTTCAAGAATGGGAAAATCTTGTTCTGGAAAAGATGTCGGAGGAGCTCGGAGAAGCCTGGGCTGCAAACAGGCTGCGTAGTCCCTGGTGATGAGGAAATGCAACAAGATCCACTTTCTTATAGTTACATCCCACATCTATCATGGGAGCAAAGCCAATGTGATAAAATCCTATAATTGTAGAGTTAAAAGAGACCACAAGGGCCATCCAGTACAACTCCCTGCCATGCAGGAAGATACAATCAAAGCACTCCTGATAGATGGCCATCCCAGTCTCTGTTTAAAAACTTTCAAAGAAGGAGACTCCATCACACTCTGAGGCAGTGTGTTCCACTGTTGAATAGTTCTTACTGAAATTCTTCCTAATGTTAGGGGAACCTCTTTTTCCTGTAGCTTGAATCCATTGCTCCATGTCCTAGTTTCTGGAGCAAATCCATGGAGCAAGCTTGTTTTCTGCTGCTGCAGAGATTAAGACACAGAACAATGGATTCAAGCTACAGGAAAAGAGATTTAAACATACATAACACAAGGCATACAGATGCACATACATATACATGCACATCAAAAATACATATAATATAAAGGTCCTTAAACTCTGGCTTTCCATAGGGGATATTCTTTGAAGGCAGATCTTGTGCAATAGAAGGTAGAAATTTCAAAGTTCCAGGCACACATCTGACGTTACACACAAAGCTTCATTACGATAAACTAATTAAATTCCTCCTGACCCCATGTAGCTCAAGCATAACAATTACATTCCTGGCCGCCCCACAATGTGCCACCTTCTGTTATCCTGTGTCATATAAAGCAACATGACATTGCATAACCTGCCATGATTTCTGGCAAATAAATGTGCAAATGCAGCACTAATTGGTATTTTTGATGTAATTTTTTTAAAACCTCCAGAAACTTTGCATCAGTAATATTAAATGCTGTTTTTATTAGGCTAGACGTAGAGGCTAATAAGAGAGGCAGCATACATATGGAATGGTTTCTTCCTCTTTTATTCCCTTCCACTTTATCAAGTTGTATAATCTTATCCAATAAGTTATATCATCTAATTATGTGTCCAATCTATATGATAGACTCAGGCTTGATTTACTTTCAGACCCATTTATTTGTTTTTGCAGAAAGTCACAGAACTATTCACCAAGTACCACATTTCAAATGAGTTGGGTTTTCCCCTGTTAACTTTCCTCATTGTCCAGTTTTCCTATCCGTACCAATTACCAGTGAATGATTCTCACTTTGGTATTTAATTATATGTCTTTACACTTGAGGATCTTATCCAATTCCTTCATAACTAGCTTCATAATTGCCCATAGTATTCTTCTGATTTCTTGCTTACAGCTTGAATTTTGGTTAACGATTGATCAAAGGTATAGAATATCTTCATCAACAACTTTAAAGTTATGCAGATCATCTGGGTCATCACTTTTGTTTTCTAAATATTTAGCTGTAACTCTGCTTCTGAGGGTTCCCCCCTGCCCAACTTTCATCAGCAGTCATTTCATGTCTATGCTATTTTCTGGTAGTAATATAGTATCATCAACATATTTTAATTTTTGTATCTTTTTTTTTTAATTGTCTTCTTGTTTCTTTGCATTTACTGCCTTGAGTTATTACATTGGGAGAAAGGCAGGATATAATAATAATAATAATAATAATAATAATAATAATAATAATTCTTTGCTTTATTATTGTAGTTCTCTTTCTTCCTACACACAAGACACAATTGCATTCAGGATTCTGACCCTATTTCTTTCAACTTTTACTTTTGCTTCTCATCTGTCCATAATTGTTTTAAGAGTTTTATCAGTCAACCAATTAGACTTTTCTTTCTTTTTGGCTGCAGATAGTGTCTTTTTGCATTATTCCCTGATAATGGCCCTAGTTTTGGTCCAGAGTTCTGGCTTCCTGTCAGTTAGGCTTAGTAGTGCAATTCTGTTCTTTTCTGTCTTTAAATTCCAAAGGGATGTTCTTTAGATTGCATTTTATTAGTAGGGTTGCTCTAGTTTTTGATATTAGCAGTTCATGAGCTGGGTCATAGTATGATCCTGGTCTTGTTTGTACAGACAGAATGGATCTTCTCTATCTTCTGCTTCCAGTTTGTATAGTATATTTGATTTCTATATCGGCTATCTGTGACTTTCATGTAAGCAGTTGGTATTTGTAAGCTGCAAAATGTAGTAGGAACATGTAAGAACATGGACTGTAGAAAGCTGCATCTTTAGGCAATTGATTCCACTCTTACTGCCAAGAAGTTCCTTCTAATGTTCAATTGAAATGTACTCTGCTGTAACTTAAAACCATTAGGCCTGGTCCCACATTCTGGGGCAGCAGAGAACAGACCTGCCCTCTCCCCTCTATGACAGCCCTTTAGATATTTAAAGAATGCATTTTAAAGAGTGTCACCCCCCCAGTCTTCTCTTCACCAAGCCCAGCTCCATCATCATGGCCAGCTCCATCAACCTTTCTTCATATATTTTGTTCTCCATGTTGTTCTTCCCTGAACCTGCTCCAACGTGTTTATATCCTTTTAAAAATGAGGCACTCAGAACTGAGTGCATTACTCCAGACGTGGCCTTACCAGCACAGAATCCAGAGGGACTGTTACTTCCCTTGACTTGGAAAATATGCTTCTATTCATGCAGGGTAAATTAGCATTTGTCTTCTATGCTGCAGCATCACACTGTTCAACATATGAGCAAAATAATCACAAGATCCTCTTCATATGTAGTAACACTGAGCAATGTATCCCCCATTCTATAGCTGTCCATTTGGTTTCTGTTCTGGTGTTAGTTATAACTAAGGATACTGCAGGAATTATAAGAAACAAAGAACTTTAAACAAATATGACTTCAGCTCCTAACACTCCTTCCTGCTCTATCTGTACTTTTGTGTGCTGAACCACTTCATGTTCTCCTAATCTGAGTCTTCCCTCCGAGTCATTGTTTCTTTTCCTGCATTAACCTTCCTACTTACTTCCACATACATTTATCCTTCCCCATTTGTGGACTTTGAGTCCATGGTCTTGCTCTTCATGGGGCGGAACAAGCGGCTATACATAAAATGGCCATGCACACCTGCACATGACTTTGCATGTGTGCCACAGGTGCATGCACCATTTAGTTTCAATGGGGCTTGAATATTTGCAAGACACCATTTTCATGGAGGGAGAGGGTGTTATGGAATGGATCCCCGTGAATTGGGAGGGGCAACTGTACATTGATACACTGACCTACTGAAATACATGCAGGACAGCCTATGTTTGATTTTTACATCGCTATACACCTTTACCATCTATGTCAGTGGTAAATTCTGCCAACCAACAGAATTGTGCCCTTAGTAACTTATA
Organism: Phrynosoma platyrhinos; assembly: GCA_020142125.1. Lineage (NCBI taxonomy): Eukaryota > Metazoa > Chordata > Lepidosauria > Squamata > Phrynosomatidae > Phrynosoma > Phrynosoma platyrhinos. The sequence continues at coordinate 369,601,819 of CM034701.1, read as the reverse complement.
TTTGCTTGATTTTTGTTTTGTTTTATTTTTTTACTTTTGTTCCCTGCCCTGGATGCTGATGTGAACAAATGAAAACTCCATTTTAGGTATAAATACATCGAATAAACATTGCCCTCTAAAAAAATTCCAGCCCTAGTTGCACATTGTGTGCCTGGTGGGTAGCGCCAAAGTGATATATCCTTATGTAAATTGTGCCCCTGTTTACTCCAAAGACTGGAATGGATTGGGTGTCCCTCAGGCCATTTGGATAAATGAGATTGCACTGTAGTTCATTTCATTTCATTTCATTTCTCCAGAGCCCAGAGTAGATAAGGCCTATCTTCTGGACTGGAAGAGGTCACTCAAGAGCAACAAGATGGTCTTTCTTTTTCCCTATCCAGTGCATTTGTGAGCTGTAACCACAGTCCACTGATAGATTAAGATCCATTAGAATTGCTCACAGCACCATCTTAATTTTTAGTTCCTGGCTATCAGGATGTGTGGAGAAAGTGATTGGCTGTGCAGTGAGCTTCATAGCTCACGCATCCACAAATATAATGCTAACCATTAACGTGGTAGCCCTTTTCTTGTATTATAGTGGCACGTTGTACCTTCCTATTTAACATAACAATTTTTTAACAATATAATTAAAGGCAGCAATATGCACTTTCCATGGAATTGCCTTTTTAATGAATGGAAGAGGAAGATAACTCATTTTATTGTGTTTGTGTGTGTGTTAAAAATAAGCAATCTTCCCCGCCATTGTGGCATTCCATTGATTGGCTTCTGTTTTCTGTTAGAACATGAACTACATCACAACATATTAATTGATGCTAAACCTGCAAATTAAGAAAGAATACAGTTGTTTTCCAGTACGTCTCTGCTTCTCAGCTGGAGATGTGCTGTTTTTCCGACAATACACAGCAGGTCGAAAATAGCTGTATTCTGAACATGAGGGGAGGGGAGGGCAGGCAAGGGGAGGAATGGGGTGGGGGGAAAAGACAACCACCTGACTGTTTTGTGCTTATGGAGAGTTTGTGGATGGAAGCATAAATAAATGAATTTCCCTTGAATGAAATATTCTGTGATCTGATGCTGTATCATTTCACTCCCAGGCTTTCTATTATGATTGTTAACATGGAACGAACAAAAGAGCTGCCAGAATTTCAAGCACACGATACTCACTTATGTACGACTGGAAACACAATGAGTCCATTAGCATTTCTTTAACCTTTGGCGGGTGTTGTATGCGGTGTGTGTCTATATTACATATATATAAAATAATGCTACAGCAAGCTTTCATTTGGGCAGAGCAAAGGGCCTCTGAGTGACTGGAGCAGCTATTGGTTCTGGCAGCTTGATGAAGTCCCCTTGTAGATTTCTCTCAGCACCAGGCCTCATTTTGCCTCATCCGAGTCTGTCTTTTACTTCCAGTATGAATACAACAAGCTATCTTTTCACTGAGTCAGATCACTGGTCCGTTTCACACTGTACAAACAAAGCTCTTTTTCTGTAATTGACTAATTTGGATGACTGCTTTTGTGTTTCCTTCCAATGTAGTCACTAGGGATGCTACTGAAGTACACCATTCAGAGATCAGATATTCCTGAATGCTTAACAAGCCCAAACTTTGATGAATTTATTTTTCACAGCTGAAGCTAAGATTGATTATGAGTCAATATTTTCTGTGCCTACTTGGTCTACATACCAAAGCAGCTAACCTCTGCCATTTTTTTCTTCTACTCAGCTCTTGGATTGTTATGACCTTTTATAATTTAAAGGAAATGGAAATGTCCCAGCAATTCTTCATCAGCGCTCGGAAAGTTACTTCTAAGAATTAATTAATACAGTTATAGTTCTGAGGTTTAAAGGTAGCTTGTTACTTTTATTTATTGTTAACTGCCTTTGAGTTGACTGACTTATGTCAACCCCATGAATGAGACATCTCCAAGAACCCCTGTCCTCAGCTACTCTCCTTAGGTCCAGCAGGCTGATAGATGTGGCCTCCCTCATTGACTCTATCCATCTGGTATGCAGTCTTCTTCTCTTTTTGCTGCCCTCCACCTTTCCTAGCATTATTGCCTTTGCTAGTGAGTCATTCCTTCTCATGATGGGACCAAAGTACAATAGCCTTGGTCATCTTGGCTTCCAGGCATGATCAGTCTAGGACCCATTTCTTTGTCTTCTTGGCTGTCCACACTATCCTCAGCACTTTCCTCCAGAGCCATATCTCAAATGAGCTGATTTTCTTTCTTGTATCAGCTTTCTTCACTGTCCAACTCATCAGTACATAGTGATGGAAAATAAGATGGCTTGGATAATCCTAATTTTAGGTTACTTTTATAGCTACAATGTTAAAAGTAAAATTGCTTTTTCTCAGAAATTGCCAGCACTGGCACTTTTTATTAACTTGAAAAAAAAATCTGGATCCTATAAGCCAGGGGTAGGCAACCTTTCCCCTTTAAGGGCCGAGGGACTTCAGCTCCCAGAAGCCTCAGCCATGTTGGCCAATAGTCCCATGTTGGCCAATAGCTCCTGGGATTCTGGGAGCTGAAGTCCCTTGGCCCTTAAAGGGGAAAGGTTGCCTACCCCTGCTATAAGCCATAGGTCTGTGGTAGAAAACACAGTCTCTTTGATATCACCACACTTACCCACAACAGAGTACAAGACTGCATCATGAGGTACAGCACAAACCAGCACTTGAACCATGTGGTATTTCTCCTCCATCAATTTAGTGAGGACTGGCAGCAACTTTCAAAGAAACAATCACTACCAACCCTCTACCAAGCATCAAATACCAGTCATTGAACCTTAAACCTATTCTGTAGGAAGTCTATCCTGATAAGCTATAGACTTTTTCAGTGTTTATTCTTCATAGGTTGCTATTATGTGGTCGCTCAAGCAGCTTTGCATTCAAGGAATGGATCAGATCCACAGTAATTTCACTTCATCATTTCTGTAGCATCCATCATTCCCAAAGCATTCACTAGATTGCTGCAGAGAAGAGAAAGGAAATGGACACATCAGTATGACTCTTGTGTAGAGGTTACTGGGAAAAAAATGCTTCCTTTCCCAGTTTAACATTTCCTTACTGTTTGCAGAAGAATTTTACTATTCAAGTTGAAGGAGTCTGCAGGCAGACTGCTCAGCCTAATCGACATTTCACATACAGCAATGGCTCTGATCCAGTGTTGCACCGTTCAGTTATGCAAGACGAAAGAAGGAAAGCAAAGTGGAATACAATTTCCTGTGGAAAACAAAATGTTGATAAATCTGTATGTCTCATTTCTTCAGCTCTAAACTTTTTGAACCACATATTTGTATTGTCCTTTTCCCCAAATCAATTTGCAACTGATGGCATTACTTCCAACATTTCATCAATGAAAATCGAGACACGTGTGCCATGCAGCATTGGAGTGTGGTTAATATTCCAAAACTCATTAATGAGGAAGCACACACAAGCTAACAGAAGTTTCAGCAATTTGCTTTTGCTTAAGCCTCTTGGGCAAGACTCTGCACTCCTCTCCTATTCCCTAATAGAGTTCATAAAATCATAGGCTGCATCTGCACTGCAGAAATAATCCAGGTTAATACCATTTTAACTATCATGGCTCAATGCTATGGAATTCTAGGAACTGTGGTTTGTTGTGGCATCAGAACTCTTTGACAGAGAAGGTTACATGTCTCACAAAATTACAAGTCCCAGCATTCCATAGCTTGAACCATTGCAGTTAGTGGTGTCAACCTGAATTGTTTCTTCAGTGTGGATGCAGCTATAGAGTTGGAAGGAACCCCATGAGCCATCAGGTTTAACCCTTTGCAGGATCTCTGTTTCTAGACCATCCAAACAGGTAGCTGTCCAGTCTCTTTCTGAAGATATCCAGAGAAAGAAACCTCGCCACATCTCTAGTCAATTGTTTCCATGGGTGAACTGATCTCACTGTCAAAAGATTCCTTCTAATGTTCCATCAAAATCTATTTCCCTGTAACTTAAAACCATTAGAACTACCCTCTGAGACAACAGAGAACAAGTCTGCACCCTTGAGGTACTTAAAGTGTGTGATCATGTCACCCCTTGGGCTTCTCTGCACCAAGTAAAACATGCCCAGCTCCTTCAACCTCTCCTCATCTGTCTTGTTCTCCTTACTTCTTATTTTCCTTGTTGCCCTGCTCTGAACTTGCTCCAACTTGTCAATACCCTTAAAATGAAGTACCCAGAACTGAATGCAATACTCTAGATGAGGACTGACCAGTGCAAAATATAGTGAGTATGTTTCTTCTGTTGACTTGGGAGCTATGCTTCTGTTAATGTATGCTAAGATAGGATATGCCTTCTTTGCTGCAACATCACACTGCTGGCTCATAGAATAATAGAATAATGGAATTGGAATGGGCTCCATGGTCTACCAGGTCCAAGCCCCAGCTCCATGCAGGATCTCTAGTTAAAGCATCCTCAACAGACAGCTGTGCTCTCTCTCTCTCTCTCTATCTGTTCAAACCACTACACCACAATGGCTCTCTTTTTTGTTCTTACTATGTGTACTTTTTTTAAATAAAATAGGACTGCATCACAACATTCAGAGAAGTGCTGATCCTGAAGGATAACTACATTCTAGTTCTTTTAAAAAATAGACTGAAGGCAGCTAAGAACACATTTAAAAACAATGTGGAAGTGTTAAAAAGTATAAATATAAACTTTTTAAAAAGGAAAAAATACAGTTAAAAACATTAAACATTTAAAATATTAGAATCTTTTTAAAAGCTCATAAAAACCTTAAAATCTAAGTCACACAGCACCCAACCCTCATCAGTTTGAAAAATCCTGATGGCACAAAAATGTTTTTAACTGCCAACCAAAAAGAGAGGAGGAATGGGGCAATCCTAGCCTCTCTTGGGTGACAGTCCCAAAGTCTGGGAGCAGCTACTGAGAAGGCCTTCTCTTTTGTTTCTACCAAACAAGTCTGAGAGAATGGTGGGATAGAGAGAAATGCCTATCCTAATGATCTTAGAGCAATAATAGGCTTGTAAAGGGAGATGTGCTCCTTCAAATAACCTGGACCCAAGCCATATAGGGATTTACAGGTCAAAACGAGTACTATGAATTGTGCCTCGAAATGGACCAGCAGCCAATGGAGCTGTTGCAAGAAGGGAGTTGTGTATTCCCTATAGATACAATATAACTATACTCCCTATAGTCCCTATAGTCATTTGGCTGAAACTCTTTGGGCCAAATGAGGGTGCTAAACATTTTTCAAAGGCAACCCCACAGATAGCTCATTAAAGTGATCCAAATGGGATGTAACTAAGGCATGCACTGCCATAGTCAGATCTGATTTCTCCATGTTCAGGAAGTGCAAATTAAGTTGCTCCATATTAAAATAGAATTCTACCCATCTGTTTTGCTGTGGATTTTTTTTTTTTGACAAAGCTACATTGATACTGTCTCAGCAAACATACTAGGGGAAATGTGGATAAGGCAGCCCCAGTTCTTATTTAAATAATTCATCCTCAGCCGGGGGGGGGGGGGGGGGGAATATATACTCACATATGCCTGCTTTTGTTTGCTTATGACCTCCAACTAAATTGGGAGGAAAATATCTGGTCAAATCTAGCTTCATACATCTGAAATCAGGGGAATTAAGCTCTATGAAATTCATAAGCCTAGATGCAAGTCAAGATCTATTTATACAGATAACGGTATATGGATCAAATGCATTAGGTCTATACATCCTCAATCTTCCTGAAATTTTTGCAACTCAAGGCCCTTTGATTCAGGACATACATAAAGATAGCTGCATAGGCCAGATACTACTTAGCAATGCACCCTCCTATCATGCTTCACCTCACATTTTTAGTATAGCTGCTTTGTTTACAAAATAATTTCCATTCTGATTTCCCTTTTACTTTGTTGTAGTATATGAAATTTCACTGTGGTAATAACTTTATTTAGCCAACTAAAAGGCACCATCACTTGTTGTTTTTGAAAGCTTGCCCATTTTGTACCGTTTTAGCTGGCCTAGTATTGACTTTGGAATTTATCTTATAGTCCACAAGGCTACCCCTGCATTTGTACATTATCATAGGAGTGTATCGCTCAGGCAAAAGAGGTGTCTTACTTCTTCTGGGTTCAATCCTCCATTGGTGATACACTCAGAAATTATCACACATAATTCACTGCTGATTCGTCTGTGATGCCACTGGCCGAATCCAGCCCAGGTCCAAGGATTGCTCAGCTGGCCAATTTTTAAAGTAGGAAAACTTCAGTTTTCAAAAAAGTGCTGGCTGAGTGTGGCTTCGATCCAGGCTCCATTCGGCTGGCGGCATCATGGCAGAATTGGCAGTGAATTATGTGTGATAACATCCGGGTGTGTCTCCAATTGAGGATTGAACTGAGAGGAAGTAAGATGCCTCTTCTGCCTGAGCAATAAGCTCTTATATCATCCCTGCAATAGGTTTTTTTGGTGTGGTGGCTGGATCTACTCTGGATTTAAGTCTAAACTTTAAACATGTTATCCAAAGTACTGAACCTGTTTTGGATGTAGGGTTCAACATCTTGGATAACTCTTTTAAAATCCAGGGTAGATTCCCCACCCCACTGATATGGAAGATGACATTATGTCTTTTAAGGTAGAGCAGAAGAGCCAGCATGGTGTAGTGCTTTGATCATTGGACTACCACTCTGGAAACCAGCTATGGAAACCCACTGGGTGACCTTAGTCAGTCACACTCTCTCAGCCTCAGAGGAATGCAACAGCAAACCCCATCTGAACAAATCTTTCCAAGAAAACCCAGTGATAGGGTCACGTTAGGGTTGCTATAAGTCAAAAATGACTTGAAGACACACAACAAAAACAACAACATGGTAGATCATAGTCCATCTGGGACACTGTGTCCAGCAACTTCATGGCTGAGATAGGATTTAAATCATAGATTTAGCCAGCTCATCTTTCTGTTCATCAGCTGCTAAACCTTGTTATTTCTTTATTTGTGTATTTCTCTACTAGTTCACCATCCTAACTACTTAAATTATGAGGCATGTGTTATTTAGTCCCCAGCAGTGTATAGACTGGTTTTCCTTGCCTTTCCTTCTCTGTAACAGATCTTAAAGCCCATTAAGGCTGTGATCCCTCTACCCACTTAAACTTTTCTATGTAATGTGTTCCAAATCAAGATATAAGAGCAGGATGTGTTTCTTCTTTCAGCTGCAGTGGGCATTGCAGATCATATCTTGGTGGACTCTTATGTGGTGCTTGAGTATTGTGATATAAGATTATTTCTCTCTGTTCCACCCAGATGGTTTTAGAAGATGTCCATGGGTGTGCTCACTGGGGTGAGAAACTAGGTGACACAGAGATTTTTTTTTCTTCCCATAAGTTATTTCACAGTTACATTATTTTAGACAAGCTGGTTTTGACATTATGCTGAAAGCTGCTACCTGTTCAATAATTCTATGATAACAGAGAGATTTTCCAGGAGAACATCCCTTCAATATATCTAGAAATGAGATACTATAATCTCAAGCATTATTGTAGCCTCTTGCTACTGATAGAAGTGGATTATGGAGCCATTTTACTGTATAAATATTGTGACCTTCTGCTGGGTTTGGATTTTATCTCTCTTTTTTATAGCATGTAGATTAATTGGATTTTGGTGAAATGCATTTGCATTATACTCATTTAGGAGGAGATAATCATAAAATTAAGCTGGCAAAGGCCCTTTGTTTGAAACTATCCAGGCACAACCCATTTTGCCAGTCCAAATGATCCAGATCATAACATGCTACCAGAGCCTGAAAGTAATTTGTTACAAACAACTAATTACTCCTAATTCCTTTCCCCCAAACAAAGGTAAAATTACAGTATAATACTACTGTAACTTAATAAAAGATAACATCACTCCTTTTTCACTGTAACTTTCATAGCTCATAAAAGTTACTGCAACTCTCAGAATCCCCTAGGCAGCATGGTCATTTACTGGCTGAAGGTGTCTTGGAGATGCAGTGCAAAAAGTATCTTCTGCAAATTCTGGTAACAGTAATTTTAAAACTACTTTTACAGTTACTAGGTTTGTGGCTCACAAAATAGCGGAAGATAAATATTTTTCCTACTGCTGTATGCTTTCAAGTCATTTCCAACTAATGGTGCCCTAAGGTGAACCTATCAGCAATTTAAAAAATACTTTTATAGTTATAAGGCTTGTGCCTCACAAAATAGTGGAAGAGAAATATTGCATGGTTCAAATGGTGTAACAAGGTGTTTCTTAAATGGTGGGGTGGGACTCCAGAGGGACACAAGAGTTACAAGATTTAGAGGCTCTGATCCCTCCTGCTCCTCTTTTTCCCAAACTTTTTTATGTGTAAAATGTACACATGCATTGAGTTAAATATTGAATTTACTTAAATAAAACTGTTCTAATTTGAACAATGTTACTTTTTAAATAAAATGTTAAAATATGAATATACATGAATGTGCAAATTAAAATACACACAATAAATAAACAAAATATTTTTATTCATATAGTACATAGAGTGAAGGTCTGCAACATCCACATGTAAATGTAAATGGGGGGGGGGAGGTTTCCCAAGGATAAAGAGATCAAGTACCACTGGTGCAACAATAGGTATCACTCTTTTTCATTTCTATCCACCATTACTACAGCTTTTGTCTGTATCATTGGCATCTGCCTAGGCCCTGTGATATCAGTAATCAGATACACAAATATATATATGGATTCTTGTAGGAGCACCCAGGACCTCCCTAGTATGGATATAAATGTGGGTTGAATTCCATAGCAGTATGTACACACACAGTAGTCACTCTAGTAAGACACCAGCAACAAATTGTACACTTAGGTTCAGTAGATCATTGGATGTGGCAGTAGAGTGCAAACTGTGAAACAGTAGCAGCTGGTGGCTCCCAAATCAGTGGAATGATGAATCTATTTCAGGTTTTGGCTAACTTTAAAGGAGGCGTCAAGGTATTGAACCTATTTAGAAATTGAGTTCAGCACCTTGGAGAGCTCTAATCCTGGACTAAAAGCAGGGCTACATTTACCACCCCCTTGAATCAGCAGCCACCACTGCCTTGGAAGTGATTACCATATATACTCGACTATAAGTTGACCTCATGTATAAGTCGAGGGCAGGTTTGGGGACCAAAATTACGGATTTTGATATGACCCATAGACAAGTCAAGGGTAAAACTTAGGGACATGTAACAAAGAATATAAAGGATGAAGCAAAGGAAAACAATGGCAAAGAATTTACAAAATTACAGCAGGCATAACTGTTTGGGCTCACACTAAAGGCTGGATGGATGAGAAAGTAGAGGGGGGGGGTCAATGCTTCCAGGACAGATTACCCACCTGCCTTTCACCAGGGGATGGTTCCTTTTAAAATAAGAGTTAAAATACAGTACTTACATTGACCCATGGATCAGTCAACATAGACTTTTTGGGTCAATTTTTTGACTAAAATTTCTAGACTTATACATGTGGATATACAGTAGATACAAATAACTAGCTGCATGAAATCCTTTCCTCTTCACAATAATGAAGGCATGACTATACTACGTTATAATTCTCCCTTTCTGAGATGACATCTCACAACTTTGGCTCAGCGACCCTCCATTATTACATTTCTTTGTTAAGAAAGCACAGACTGAAGAAAAAAACTGTGTGCTTCAAAGGATTGCACAAAGTATTTTGTACCTTTTGATTGGCCTAATAAAAATATCACCACAATGTGCTTTTGGGAGTTTGCTATATTTTGCTGTACCACCAACACAGCTACTCCTGAATCAGCTCTCCACATTTGCAGCTTTGACTTTTGTGGATTTGATTATTCACAGATTTGATTAATATGTTCTCTCTGCATCTGCCAACCTAACTTTATGGTCAACTTCTGTTGGACGAGATATTATTATTATTATTATTATTATTATTATTATTATTATTATTTTATACAAAACAAGAAAACATACAATATCATAAACAAGAATCTGCCAAGACAAAACCAAACTCCCCAACAATACAAAACAATACCACAACTTTGTCCACATCTTAGTTTAATCAACACTTCTTCTAATTACTCCCACTACTCCTCTCCCCCATCATTTGGATTTACCAAAGCTCTACCCACATCCAACTCCCTCCAAGTGATCGCACAAACTTCACTCATACCTACTTTACATACCTCAATTATAGCATTTCATATACACCCATACAATCCATTTAAAACCTATTTTATTTCACTTCATTCTTCTTTCTTCCAATTTCTTTCAACACGCTTTTTTCTTCTTTCCATTCTCTCCAACACAAAACACATAAAACTCAAAAGACTTCCATTACCTCAACCTCCAGGTATATCTTCAAAAATAATAATTCATGTTCATTGTTTTGTCTAGATTTTCTCAGCTTCTATTGCATTTGTCCCACATGCCCATGTAAGTTTTACCCTTGTGTTTATTTATTTATTTATTCTGGTAATTTTATATTTATATTCATTATTTATTATTCTCTATTACTGTTATATTTTCATATATCTATTATCTATTATTGTCATTGTTTTCATTATCTTTTGATACCATGTTTCCCCATTTTTAAAAACAAATATTTTCTACGATTTCATGAAAAAGTCTCAATGCTGATCTTCAATTTTTTTATTATTAAATTAAATTAAATTAAATTTTAAATCTAATTTCCCCCTTCTCTTGGTTCTCTATTTTAACTGTTATTTCTTATAGCTCTTACATTTTTTTACTTTTTATTTTTTTATACTTTTACTTATTTATTATTTAAAGAGGACCTAGAGATTCCTAAAGATAACACTTCTCTGTGCATTTGTAGATTGTCTAGAACAATTCTGTGGTCATCTTCAAGCAAAAGTTAACCATAGAGTTATGCTGGAGGACCCAGAGATTGCTAGGGAGTGTTCTCTGAAGTTTTAAAAAAGTGGTGGTGTTTTTTTTTAATTTGCAGTTTTCCCACTTTCATGGGGGTCCTGCACCCCTTACTCCCGCTAATGTGGAGGGGCTCCTGTACATCTTATGGCATGCTGAAGTTATCCGTAATTAAGCAGTGGTCAGGAGATGCTCCTGATATTCAAAGCAGAATCAAATCAGAATCCCACCTTATTCTCTTTGGGATGGCTTCATTGTATTCATTCATCTTAAAATCCCACAACCCTGTCAGGAGGGGAAATGATACTTTTGTTAACTGCATTTGCAAAATGTGAAACACTCTGACCTCTGAGATTGTGCTGAATTTCTGAAAAAGGTGTCCTGAGCAACCATGAATACCTGTTCTTAGCACAATGAACACTAAATAGTGGTGTTTCACGTGGAACCAAATCTGCAGTATCTCTCTGTTTGAGGATTTAGATTACAGTTTTGTGACCAGCTTGTTGTTGCTTAGGTAACCATTGTAATATGGTCTTGTAAAAGTTGACTCCCTCAGCTGAGATTGAGAATGTAGAATTAATCATGAACATATTGACTGTTGAACTGTTAGTGATAACCTCCAGAGTGTCCCCAAATTACTAAGGCTGTCAGCCAATTACAGAATATTTTAGCTCACTGGTAACTTGCTTTATAAATGACTAATTGGTTCCATTTAAACAAATTTACCTGTTACCTAAATTTCAGTGTAGGTTCTTTCTTGAGATGCCTTATTTGATCCAGCAACTGATTAAAGCTGGCAATTCTAGAAGGGAACCCTGGAATCTAGAAGAGCTAAAACAAATCTTGGAACAACATGGAATGGGAGATGATCTTGCAATGGCTATAAATCAAAAGTTTATTGGAACCTATTTATAGATGTTCAGGAAGATTCTTTAAGTTAGAGTGCTAAAGACTGACCTCAGATTCATTTATTTGTAATTAGGACTACGAATAGGCTTCCCAATATTTTGTTGCTCTATCTAGATTAGAATGATATAGAGAAGAGGAGAGGAACCTGTTAATTCTTCAGTTTTTGTTGGATTCCAGCTCCCGTTAGCCTCAGCCAACATAGCCAGGGGTTAGGCATGATGGGCAGTGTGATCCAGCAACATTGGGAGGGCCAGAAGATAATGTCAACCCACTATCATATCTTTGTTCTGTCCTGGGATGCATTATATACTTTCAGTGACATTGATAATAACCTGATTAAAGCAATGATGCTATGAGCTCTTATGTGGAATTAAGCCCCATTAAACACAGTGAATGTAATTAAACTCATTTTTGTCATCCTTTGCCACTCATCATATCCATTATTCTCTTGGAGCACAAATGCTTTAAATCAGGAGTCGAAAAAGCAGTAGCCTCTAGAGGTTGCTGGACTTCAGCTCCCCTCATCTCCAGCCAGCGTGGCCAATGATCAGTGATGATGGGAACTGTAATCCAGCAACATTTGGGGTTCAATTGGTCCCTCTCTTTAAAGAAACAAATTCACTTGTCTGAAAATGTTACAATCTATTGATGGGGGGGGGGGAGTCAGAAATTTTCCAAAATTGTGATTTATGAAGGAAGATCTTTTGCTTCAAGTAAATTCATCAAGTACTTTGAGAAGTCTTTCCTACTGTCAGTCCCTCAGTTCATTTATCTAAATCCACTCTCTTGGTCAACTGAAAGAAACAGAGAAGATAAGCAGGTAGTTTCTATGTGGACCATGTAGGCACAGAAAATATTAACTCATAATCAAAGTCTAGGTTCATAATACAATCAAAAATTATAACGCTACTATCATTGACTTATGAACAGAGTACTATCACATTTCAGTGGTATCTCTATTGAATAAGCATGGAAAGGAAACATGGAAGTGGTCATCTGAATCAAGACTCTTTCTTACTATACAATTGTAGTACTTAGATCAGGGACCGGCAACCTATGGCCTGGGGGCCGGTTAAGGCCCCGGTCCCCGGACTTACTGGCCCAGGCCGAAGGTTGCTGCCACCACCGCTGCCCTGCGCCACCACTGCGGTGCGTTTTTGTCGCTCTGCGGCCACGCTCGCCACGATCTCCATTTTGGAAATCAAAATGGCAGTTGCGACGCATTTGCACATGCGCAGTACTCTTGCACATGCGCAAACACGTTGTGGCCGGCATTTTGATTTCCAAAATGCCGGCCGCGACATGCACCGCTGCAGCTACGGCCATGTGCACGGTGGCGGTGGCGGCAGCGTGCACACGGGGGTCGTGCACGGCGGCAGAGGGTGCGCACGTGAGCATGAGCGCGCGCGCCGCCATTCCCACCCCCTCGGCCCAGCCGAGACCTGGGCTACAGGAGACCAGCCCAGGTCTCAGAAAGGTTGCCTGCCCCTGACTTAGATACCACTATCTGCCATGGCACCATCTTATGGAAGCCAAACTACAAATCATAAAATTCCAAAGGATGTAACCATGGTAGCTAAAGTGTTATTAAAGGACTATAAATGTGCATCAATTCATTCAAGATATGGTGCTGGAGAAAAGTGCTGAGGATCCTGTGGACAGCCAAAAAAACAAACAAATGGATCACTGAACAGATCAAGCCTGAATGCTCCCTGGAAGCCAAGATGACAAAAGTGAGGCTGTTATACTTTGGACACATAATGAGAAGGCACAACTCATCGGAGAAAACAATATTGCTAGGAAAGGTGGAGGGAAGTAGAAAGAGAGGAAGACAGCACACCAGATGGATGGACTCTATTAGGGAGGTCACGGGTATGAGTTTGAAGGAACTAAGCAGAGCAGTGGAGGACAGGGGCCTTGGGGATGTCTCATCCACAGGGTTGCCATGGGTTGACATCAACTTGAGGGCAGTTAAGAACAAAAAAAATGTGCAATGTGACAGAGATAATTGCAGTAAAAGAGATTCGGAGAAGCAATATGCATAGGAATATGCCACAGCCAGTATGGTCAGTAATAAGGGTCTATGAGTCTATCCCAATGCATCTGGAGAGCCTAAGGTTCACTACCTCCACCCAGTTAATAAGCCACAGCTCTCCAGATTTTCAGACTAGCATATTTCCCAGCTGCACCTGAAGATGCCAGGGACTGAACTTGGGACCTTTTTCATGCATCACATCTACTCTGCTTCTGAGCTAATATGTCCATTCATTCCTTCTTATTCTAAATTCTTATTCTAAGGCCTGGAAGCCATACCCTGTAAGGAGCAGCATAGGGAGCTGGGTATGTTTAGCCTGGAGAAAGGAAGGTTAAGAGATGGCCTGATGATAACCATATTTACATATCTAAAAGAGTGTCATATTGAGGATGGAGCAAGCTTGTTTTCTGCTGCTCCAGAGACTAGGGTCTAATCTGCACTGTAGAGACAATAAAGTCTGACATCACTTTAATTGCCATGACTCAATGTGTGGGATTCTGGGATTTGTAGTTCTGTGAGATATTTAGCCTTCTTTGTCAGAGAGCTCTGGTGCCATAACTAATTAAAAACCCCAGAATTCCACAGCACTGGGCCATGGCAGTTAAAACCGTGTCAAGCTGCAGTATTTCTGCAGTGCAGATTAGACCTAAGACATAGAGCAATGGTTTCAAACTACAGGAAAAGAGATTCCACCTAAACCTTAGGAAGAACGTCCTGATGGTAAGAGCTGTTCGACAGTGGAACACACTCCCTCAGAGAGTGGTGGAGCCTCCTTCTTTGGAGATCTTTAAACAGAGGCTGGATGGCCATCTGTTGGGGATGCTTTGATTGAGAATTCCTGCATGGCAGGGGGGTTGGACTGGATGGCCCTTGTGGTCTCTTCCAGCTCTATGATTCTACAAACATTCATGCCCTCTTCTTTTCCAGACTTCTCAGAGCAGCTTACAAGATCAAAACATCAAAAACATTTGATGATAAGTCAAACAAAAGTAATATTAATAATAAAAGATATGAAAGCGGCATAAAATCAATTGGTGTTTTTTAAAAAAAAAAAGTTTAGAAGCTAAAACAAAAGAAAAGACATGAGAAAATACAAAGGATTTTGTCTTGTGCCAAAATAACATCAAGGTATGTACCAGATGAGCTTCTCTGAAGAAAATAGTTCATAATTTGGGGGCCACCACTGAAAAAGCCTTTGCCATGGTCATCAGCGACTGCATCTCACCTGGCAGGAACACTTGGAGAAGTGCTTCAAACAATGTTCTTCAAGATCGAGAAGGGAACATGTGGAGATTATTGGTGCTGGGACTGAAAACCTTGGCTGAAGTCTCTGGTTCACTGTTGGGGAAACAAATATTGGGATGAGAGTCACTGGAGAAGAAAGTTTGATTTTTGTATGTGAATTATGTATAGGAGGTGGCTTTAAAGCCAAGGCACCCCTCTCTAGCCATTCACAGCCAGTTTCAGGACTCTCTAGCTCAGCACAGTATTTGGATACACACACATAAATTCCTTATACCATGTGGAACCAGATAGGGAATGATGTTCCTGCATCACAACTTGTGAGCCTTCTTCAACAAGCAGCAACATGGGCTGCAGAAATAAAACTCCCCATGCTCTGGCAGTAAGTCCAGGGCCTGGAAAAATGCCCCATGTTTCATATATGTTGTAGGTAAGTCCACATAGGATGCAATCCTTAATAAAAATAAGCACAATTTAGGTAGCTATTGGGCCCATTTTGACTTCTGGCTAGTCACTGAAAAAAGGTTTCCCACACTCTAGTTCTGGGTTACCATATTACACGACTAACTGGGTTTCACTCAGATGAACTATTTCCAGATTTCTTTTGTGCACAATCTACTGACCCAGAAGCAATTCTGGCCTACTTTCAAAACTTTGTCCACACCACCTCTATAACATCAGAAAAAGTGCCCCCAAGATTTTGATCCTGGAATTTCAGGGAAATGGATGCTGCTAGCCTCATACTCTCCAAAGCTGTTAATGAAGAAAAACACCTCTGCTAGGAGAAGCTGCAGCACTTTGCTTTTGTCTCAGCCTACAGGGAAGGGCTGGATTCTTCTGCTTTCCCTCCAACTGATTTAATTGAGTGCAAACTACTTTTGCACTTTGAACACAGTTTACAGCAGTTGAATTAAGCCAAAACAAAGGAGGACATTGGGAGGAGGAGGGGGGGAGAGAGAGAGAATGGGACATTTTAGAAGTTAATGGAAAGATGGGACAACAGAAGATTAATCAGGATTGCCCCTGCTAAAACAGCATGTTTGGAGAGTATGTAACCGAGAAATCCTAGCGAAGAAAAGTTATATATCAGTAGGTGGCAGTAAATTTTATGTGATATGCTTTAAAAATGTGTTAACTGTGAATATTTTGTAGAAGTTTGCTGATCTGTTATAGTAGTCACAAATTCACAAATATTCCAGATTCCAAGAAATACTTACACCAGTGGAAAGTTGATAAACACTGCATCTGCTCTGAAGAAAGTGAAAAATCAGTTGATTGAGTGCAAAACCATGTTTTCGGTATACCTGTGGAAAGGTTGGTGCATTGTAAGCCAAGGTCTACAAGAGACTACACACAGTTAAATCAGACCTCATTCTTTGATCTAACCACACAATTGTTTGGTTCCATATAGGTACAGATAACCAGTATGACTTTCTCTGTATCTGTACCTGCATTACTACAGACAGATCATGCAGGAAGGAACAGTTGGGTGTTTCCTTCACCATGCAACTCTGTGTGACTATTTCATGCAGTGATGTGACAGGCCACAAGTTGACACAGTGTCATTTCAATCAGCTTCAGATACATCGCCTTTATTACAACCTGGGCAGCTGCATCTCCAAACCAAAGACTCTTTGAGACAGAGACTTGAAAATATATCGACACGATGCTGACTCCATACCTAAACAGACCTAGGACCTGCAGTTTCCAGCCTGATATAACCGTGGATGGGGCTTACTCTAAGAGACAGTTTCTCTGTGTTCTCTGAGTACAGATTATATGGATTGTCATAACCATTGCTGAGTATAGTAGAATCTGCATAGTCTGAATCATGGTTTTATCAGACATAAAGGGGCCATTCACACAATCATTCCCCTCATTAGCTAAGAGCTAAACAAGATATATGAGATATATTCACACTTTCTCCATGCAGCCTAATTTTGAGCAAAAGTAGAGTAAAGGGTAGAGATTTATAAAATGACCACAAGGTGAGAAAATAGCAGGTAGAAAAATCTTCATTCTGTGTTGGCTGGTGGTTGTGATGTCAATGGGATGCTGAACCCTCTCTGGATTTTAGTCTGAAGATTAAAGGCACTATCCAATGTGCTGAACATATTTTAGGAATAGAACTTAAACACCTTGCATAGCTCCTTTCAAACTGAAAGAAAACTGAAGATTGAACTAAAGTCCAAGCCAGACTTATTATCCCATTGGCAATTGGGCCACTAGCCACCAATGCTTCCTGCTATGCAATTCTAACCTGTTGGAACTTACTAAGGATGTTATCACACATGGGCCAGAAAGTGATAATAAAG
>CM034701.1:369550875-369579154 GCA_020142125.1 Phrynosoma platyrhinos | reverse complement strand
TGTAACCCACCCCGATTGCCGAGCAGAGGGGTGGGCTAGAAATAAAAAAGATTATTAAAAATATTATTATATTATTTGAAGGGATGTCATATTGAGGAAGGAACAAACTTGTTTTCTGCTGCTCCAAAGACTAGGACCGGAAACAATGGGTGCAAGCTGCAAGAAAAGAGATTCCACCTCAACATTAGGAGGAACTTCCTGACAGTCTAAGGAAAACAGATCACTTATAGCACAATATTTGAAATGTTTCCCTGTTCCCAATGCAAGCAAAAACTGGATTAGAGATCCATTTTCAGTTAATGTGTATGACATAGTGGGGCTTACAGCAGAAGAGAAAGACAAGCTCATAGAAATATCCATGGGTGGTGTTCTCAAAATGCAGTTCGAGTAACAGACCCTTCCAAATTTCTGGACTCACTTTCAAGGAGATTTTCTGGAACTATCGAAGAAGGCTATGAAAGTATTGATGCCTTTCATAAAAACATACCTGTGTGAAAACTCATTATCTGCTCTAATTTATCTTAAAAATAAGCATAGAATTTTTTGAAAAATGTAGAGTCGGAACTCAGAATACAAGTTTTAGCTATTAAATCTGATGTAACCAGGCTTGTAAGGGAAATGAGGTACCCAACCTTCTCATTAATTAGTTCAAATTAACAAGTAATATTAGGCCATGGTTTAATGTTCAGGTATTATTATTATTATTATTATTAATATCTCATAAATTCATGCCTATTATATGTGTATATTATAAAAATATTATAATAAGACTGCATTTATGTATTTCTTCCTTCACTCCAAATTTGAAGACCCTTTAAATATTTGATGCATTTTAGGATTTTAAATCTTGTTAAGTCTTCGTGGTCTGCAACAATGAAAGATATTTAAAGGGGGTCCATGGTAGTAGTAGTAGTAGTAGTAGTAATAATAATAATAATAATAATAATAATAATAATAATAATAATAATAATATAAGAACCAGTGTTCTAGCATGTTCTAGGGATGTTCAAAGACATAGCCATGTTAGTCTGGAAAATCAGTATGCCAAGGGATCTTGTAGCACCTTTGAGACTAAGAGCCTTTGCAGACTGCCAGAAATAATCCAGCTTGAGGCCACTTTAACTGCCCTGGTTCAGTGCTAGGGAATCATGGGAACTGTAGTTTATTGTGACACCAGAACTCTTTGACAGAGAAGGCTCAATGTCTCAGAAAAAAATACAGTTCTCAAGATTCCCAAGCACTGAACCAGGGCAGTTAAAGTGGCCTCAAGTTGCATTATTTCTGGCAGTCTGCAAAGGCCCTAACTGAAAGAAAAAGGTTTGTAGCATGAGCTTTGCCTAGACCAGGGGTAGGCAACCTTTTTGAGCTGGGGGCCGGGTTGCTGTCCCTCAGACAATTGATGGGCCGAAGCACCAAAAATAAATAAACAAATAAATAAATAAATAAATTAAAATTAAAATTAAAAAAGAATTAAAAAATTTAAAAAATGCATGCACACTCTCTCAGCCCCAGAAAAGCCATGGCAAAACCCCTGTGAAGATTTTGCCAAGAAAACCCCAAGAACAAGTAATAACAACAATAATCAATATCATCATGGGGGGGGCGGCGGTGGTGGTGGGGGCGGCGGCGGCAGGACCGGTTTGGGGCCGGTCCAAAGGCCTTGCTGGGCCGCATCCGGCCCCCGGGCCTTAGGTTGCCTACCCCTGGCCTAGACCATGCTAAAACAGTGGTTCTTCAGATACAGACTTGCCTGCATCTGAGGAAGTAGGTTCAAGTTTACAAAAGCTCATACTGCTAGTCTCAAAGCTGCTACAAAATCCCTTTGCATAGGGATGTTCGATTAGCTAAATGTATGATCTCTTTGGAACACAGCAAGAAGCAAGATAATATTTTAGTAGATGGATCTATTCATTTTAGCTGCATAGGTGCTCTGATATGCAGTGAGAAGCAGTGTATTGTAACATAAAGACATGTTCCTTTGGGTAATGTATGCTTTATCCATACCCCCACATTTATCCAATATCCATTTATCCATAATCCCACATTTATTTTAAGGTGGGATGCATTAAGGAGCAACATAGTCCTATAGTAGACAGATATGCTAGATTTTAGTTGGAAAGTTGAGCTATGGGTTATAGATAGTAATGTCTATATGTTCCCTCTGCTTTGGAGTTCAAAATGAAGTTCTTTTCAAACTAAAATAGCAGTGCTACATTAATCCTGGATAGTGTGTGCCTGTATATGAATGTGTTCATTTGTACTTCTTGCAATAATGTTGCCAGATGTTATCTTCACTGATAATGGAGCCAGTTAAGACTAGAAAGAGCTATTTTGCTTGCTATATTAGCATTTCCACTTTAGAATAATCCCTCTAGCATGATTCCGTAGTATTTACAATTTTTGTAAGTACCGATTATATTTTCAAAGTCAAAGTGGAATAAAATTAGTGCATTGTAGACGGTCATTGTGCTTTCTTTAGTAGTCAGCCTTATGCGTATTTGAATAATGCTTTATGAATGTAATTTGAGAGGTAAAAGCTTGATTCTTTTTTTAAAAAAAATACACTTACATGGGCAGTGTGAGCTCTTGCTGAGGATCTTCAGTGTATGGCTATTGTGTCCTTGGAGAGTTAATAAAGAAAAACTTGGTTACATGGATACACAGTGGCATGTGGGTGGAATTCAGGTAAATGAGTATTTATTCACATTCTTCTAGCAGCCAAGAGGGAACACCCCTATTTTGATCATGCCACTTACACAGTGAGTTTCAACTTGAGAAAATGAACTGTATAAATATCTCATTCACAAATGGGGGGGGGAGTGCATATTTTGACCATCAGCATCTATGGTTGTTTGTGGAAGAGGACTTGAAAAAGTCTTTATAGTCCATCGAAAAGATATGAACGGATGTCCAGAGAAAGAAATTGAGGATGAAATATAGGAAACCTGGCCATCCCTTAGGAAAATTATTTGGGGACTACAGCTCCTAGAATCTGCCAGCCAGCTGGGAGCTGTAGTCCAAAAAAAAAGGAACACTCCCAAATTCTGAGAAGCTGTGTTGTATCAGTTGTGTCTCTTCCCATCCAGCCCAGGCCTGCCCACTTTCCCCAGCAGTTGCTGTGTTATGTATATCAAATCAAAACGTTGTCAATCATAAAGGGATTTCCTGATGACTGGATCCATTAATTTCACAGTAGAATGTCTGCATGCAAAACATGTCCCCCTGTATTTAAGCCTTGGTCTGTCTTCATTTGGTAGCAGCAAATGTCTTTCTAGGTT
Organism: Phrynosoma platyrhinos; assembly: GCA_020142125.1. Taxonomy (NCBI): domain Eukaryota; kingdom Metazoa; phylum Chordata; class Lepidosauria; order Squamata; family Phrynosomatidae; genus Phrynosoma; species Phrynosoma platyrhinos. The sequence goes on along the minus strand of CM034701.1, from coordinate 369,575,876 downwards.
GCTCAATGTGTCTGAACAACATACCAATATATCAGTTGGATATCACTTTGAACAACCATGGTTCCATCCCCTGCTAAAGATCTCTGGTCCTGTGGTTCTCAAACTTTGTTCCTTCAGATATTTTAGACTACATCCTCTAGAAGACCCAGCCAGATAGGCCAATGATCAGAGTTTCTAGGAAGTGGAAGTCCAAACCCCTGGTAGAACAAAGCTTGAGAACCATTGCTCTAGTCCACTTCTCTAAATGATAGTGCTAGAGCTCACTAGTAGATAACTAGATCTAATACACCAAAGTAAAAATCCCAGAAACCTACCCTTCAACTGTCCTGATTCTGCAGGGACAATCCCAATTAATCCTTTGCCATCCCACATTTTTAGTTGCTTTAAAAATGTCCCAGTTTTTCATTTCTCCTCATATTTCCCCCCCTTCAGCTTACATTCATTGTGGCAAACTAATTTCACAGTGCAAAAGTAGTTTCCACTCATTTAACTCATGGTGGGAGAAAAGAGAGAAGAGAGAAGAGTCTTGCCCTTCCCAGTATGGTCAGGCAAAAGCAAATTGCTGCATCCTCTCCTAGCTTGTGTGTTCTTCCTTCTCAATAATTTTTGCCATCTTGATCACACTCTCATGTGTGGCCAGATGTGTCCTGGTTTTCAACTGTGAAATGTTGGAGGGTATGGATAACTATGTGGACATGCTCTGAGAAAGCCCACATCTTTGCTCTTTGCTAGCATAAACAGACTTTTGATACTCACTCACTCCAATAGTGGCTGTCTGCTGGGAAGGGCCAGGTGGAATTAGCAAGCAATGTCATCACTCCTTCTAGATAAACACCTGTGTGGAGTGTCAGGCATAAGTAGGAGATTATAGAATACATCTTGCTAAGTGCCACTTATAAATACAACACGTGTAGCTCGGGGGAACTGTCATCTGAAAAGAAAAGGCAAGAGTTTGAACCATAGTGTATTATATCATTAGGGAACCTGGAAAGTGATCAGTGCTCATGACTGCCAGGATCTGTCACTACCTTGGAGTCTCAGGGCCGTTGAACATTTTTCTTAAATATCTAAATTTAAATGAAGATGCTTCAGAGCAAGTAGGAAATAACATGAAAAGCACGTGAAAATTAAAAAAAAAAAAAACACCAGTGGGCAGGATAATATGGGTATAGGATGTGGCATGCCACAAACAGGATACATGTGACACTAAAAGAAAGAATTGAAAATTGTTGAGAATATGATCTATTTAAACCATTATCATCATCGTTGTTGTTATTGTTATGGTGTGCCTTCAAGTCATTTCTGACTTACAGCAACCTCAAGGTGGATATATTATGGGGTTTCCTTGGCAAGATTTGTTCAGGGGAGTTTTGCCATTGCCTTCCTCTGAGGCTGAGAGCTCATGACTTGCCCAAGGTCACCCAGTAAGTTTCATGACTGAGCAGGGAATCAAAGTCCTAGTCCAATGCTCAAACCACCACGTCAAGCTGGCTCTTTTATCATCATAGTGATCAAGTTTTTCTGCAGCCTAAATTTGTGCGTGTTATATATGGAGACAGTATCTTTTAACACAACAGCTAAAAGCACATCTATGTCCAACACGTGAGGCATAAATAACCTTTGCTTCCCAAATTATTCTTTGCACATATGAGAAAGTAGTCCCTGATTTTGACATTATTCTGAGTTACGTGTCAATTAATTGCCCACAGTGCAACATAAAAAGAGCTAGCTTTAGTTCTTGTAGGGCCACAGAAACCTTTAGTATTGCACAGAAATGCTCGTCAACTTCTAGAAAACCACAAACTGTTTGGGCTAGGACCAATGGGGACATGTGCCCCAGTCAAATTGGTGGTGCCCTTGGCAGTGTGTCAGAGGTAAAGTAAAGGGGCCACTAGACATGACACTAATTCAACCTAAATCCATACCCAATCTCCTCTTACTGCATTTACCCTACATGCTCCTCCCAGAATAAGATGGTTTTCTTTTCAGTAATCCAAAGGACATGATACATTCCCCTTCCTGCTCATGGTTTATTTCAAAGAATAAATGATCACAGAACTGCCAGTTATTCCCAAGTCCTTAAGTAGATGCTATTTGTATATGTGCCAGTGACTGGAAAAAGTTATTTTATAGGGGAATACAGATCCCAGAATCCCCCAGCTGAAATGGCAGTTCATTTTTCCAAGCTGTGACATAATCTGATGCTACTTCAGCTAGTTCCCCACCCAATGACCAAGATGAAGTAGAAGTGACTCATACCACAATGTCATAACATTCTGAGTTAGTTTGAGTTAGTCTCAAAGGTGCTGCAAGAGCCCCTTGCCTACAACATTCTGCAGTTCCAGTAGTTTCAGTTCTGTGGTGCCAAATGGAATATCACAACATTACCACTCAAGAAAGTTGCCTTATATGTTTCAGAAAGGTGAGTAGGAGCTTAGGTGACTGGCCACCATTTTGGTTAACAGCCAAATATTTAAGTGTGGCATCTAGCCCTTAAACAAAAAGATATCTATACCAGATCTCCAAATTGTTTTGTAAACTCAACGAGAGTTTGAAGAGCACTTTTAGGGCATCTTCTGAGAAAGAAACTTCCTCCTCCCCAAATATTCCAGGTATGCACTTTTATTGACACTCGTAAAAGTTCTCTATATTACATCCATCCCTGATAAAGCCTTGGATTTTCAAAGAGGATTGCCTCTTTTTTTTTTTAACATGTAGCTGCTGAAAACAAAACAAAGCCCTATAATGTATAAATCCTATTATTATTTTGGATGCTTGTGGAAATCTACATTGCTTAGTAAGAAAAAGATCATAATTTATTCTGCCAACACCTTTCTTAAAATCTAAATGAATTCTGCCACAAAATTGACTTGATCTTCTTCAAATGTAAAGCATGCTTTGGGACTCACTTCATTTCAAATGGATTATGTACTTCAAGTACAACTATACTTATTCAGGAAAAAAAAAAAAGACTCGACTGCTTTATGTTTGATTCACAATCAAAACCACAGTAGACGTCACAGGAGGTTTAAGACCAGGCGCTCACATATATACTTAGTGCATTTGATTACAGATCAGCAGGGGATAAACAAAAACACCCCCTTTTTGTTATATTAAAATCATACTTTTGTTCCCATGTTAGATGCTCACAACACTGCTTTTACAAAAATGGAATGAGCAGCATGCAGTCAGAGCAGTTGCAAACAAATATCTTATTTACCATTTTCATTTAAATGTATTTTGGAAGAAAATGGCAAAGAAGGTAGAATATTTTCATTCTTCAAATGAGAAGACTTTGTTTGGGGAAAGGAATCTTTAGAAAGGCTGCAGTAGCATGCATGATCTTGAATAGCACAGAGCATAGTATAGAGGTTGGTCAAGGAGGTAAGCATGCCCCCCCCCCCAAAAAAAAGCTGAAGAAACAGGGGGTTGAATCCTGTTGGTTAGCCCTGAGTAGAGTAGATGCATTGAATCAATTAGCAAAATTTTGAATCAACACATTGGTAAGTCACACTGATTCAATGGGTCTACTCTATTGGGAACTAGCAACAGAATTCAGGTCAGGGTATGCACAATAAGGAAGACAGAGAAGGAGCTAGGTTCTATGGAAATATAGAGATAAGAGCTTTGAAAAGTTATTTTTGGGATGACAACTCCCAGAATTTCCAATCCAGCACAGCCACTATAAACAGAAATAATTCTGGGCTCTAGACCACATGAAGAAGACAAGTGAGGCAAGGGACAAAATTCTGAGCAGCAACAGAGGCCATGGACTGATGCTTCTAGCTGCTTGTTTTGGCTCTGCAAGATGAAGACTCACCCCAACACTACTGCAGGGGTGATGTTTGTGCCAGGCAATCTCAGAGGCCGGCACTGGGGCATCCCTGGACTCTGAGATCACAAATCTTGTTGGACTTAATAACAAGATTTTGCAGACAGGATAAGCCCAGCGCACATGGCTGTTGGCCATCTTCTGCCAGACCTTTGTACTACTTACCCATCTACCCTGTGCTGTATGTTGCTTTTTGAGTATCCCCAGGCTTTGGTTGGTCACCTTTGAGGGCCAGGAAGGAATTTCCCCATGTTATTGGAACATGAGGGTTTCCCATAGATATTTCCCATGGATGTAGGAAGCTCTGGGGGGCACAGTGGTTAAATGCCTGTACTACAAGCCACAAGGTTGTGGGTTCAATCCCAGGGGCTCTAAGGTCCACTCAGCCTTTCATCCATCCATAAGTCACAAAAATGAGTACGCAGCTTGTAACTTACATATTGTAAACTGCTTAGGGAGTGTTTAGTTTACTGATAAGTGGTGTAGAAATGTACTTGCTATTGCTATTGCTATTCCTCAAGTATATGCTTGTAGTTAGCTTGTACCTTGTATGCATTTGTTAGAATATGTGCTGGTAGTTGTTTGTATTACTTTTGTGTATCCCTGAATTGAATTATTATTTTGGCACATGCTGCATTGTCACAAGTGTTGGGTATAAAAGGGAAGAGGGGGCATCAGACACAAACTAAATTGGGGGGAGGAAATACTAAAGGGGGCAAGTGAGGCAATCGGGGGCAACCAACAGTTGGGGCAGATGCAGGTTACCCCTCTGCCTAACCATTTGGCCTTGTCACAATGATTGGCTGGTAATAAAGATGCGCACTGATACATAACATGGGGGGGGGATCTCACAGAGCTAATTGCTGATTGTAGAACCATTGTGCCCCATGTTCCCTTCACCTGCATTTTCTTACACCTGGTTAGCCCAGAGAAGATTTTATGACAACAGCAATTGACTCCTTACCACATCTTATTCATTGATTATTCACATAAGCAATCCCAGACTACCAAACTATTCCAATGTCCTCACTGAGAGTGAACAAAACCTGCATTATACCTGTCAAATACATGTGGATTAATCAGCAAAAATTCTATAGAGTAAAATGAAACAAACTTTTTTTTTTGTAGGAACTCCATCTGGTGACAAGAAGCTAAGCCTGAGATGCTACCAGCTGCCTACATGGTTGGGAAAGACAGAAAATAGGACAGAGGAGGAAAAAAGTGAAGTTACCCCAAGAAAACCAGTCTCTTTTCCTCTTTCTTTCTTCTTCTTCTTCTTCTGAACAGAGAAAACAGATCTCACAAACAAAAGCAAAAAACCAACATAGCCCTTATCTTTCTCCACCCTATAGGCTCAAGATCCTTATATTTATTGCACTCCACTTTCAGCTATGCCAAATCAAACACTATTAGCCCTTTAGCACAGTACTATTTATATTAAGGTGGGAATTATGTGACCACCCCCCCCCAAAGCCATTTTATCATGCCATATATCCCCTTGGACTAAAACTATCAAGCAAAATTAATACTAAAGTTCTGTCATTCCCCCCTTTTACAGCTGCTTTAAAAATATCCCAATTTCTATCACTTTCTTCCACTTTCCCCCTTTGGCCATAGCATCTTTTAATTGCTGTAAACTGAGTTTGGATCCAAAGTTAGCCATACTTTGAGTAGACTCACTGAAATCAATGGGACCTACAATAGACATGATTAACTAATTCCCACTGATTTCTGGGCATCTACTTATGACTACCCAACAATGGCACTACTTTTCTGCAGTGGTGCGATTGTGTGCTCCTGTGAGGCAAGCATCTACGCTAATGGCAGCAATACTGCCAGTGGGGTCTCCCATGTCAGACAAGCATTTACTGAGGAGCCAGATGTGCCAAGCATCTACTTGGCAGTAGCAGTAGTGCAGAGTGATACAGAGACAATGGCAGTGGCACCACAGCTAACAGTTGGTAGTACTGCCCAGATGCATGTATGTTAAACCCCTTTTGAATGTATTTTACCACAAAAGCCCTATGCAACATTCCAAATTGAAACAAGAGATAGTGCCAGAAGATGAAACTCCTAGGTCAGATGGCATTCAACAAACTACTGGGGTACAGCAGAGGACAACTATGAGTAGTTCTATGGCTAATGACTCAACTGGACTCAAGTCAAATGTTCAGCTGTTGATGTGCTCAGAGATGAAAGAATAGTCATACATTAACAAGAAACAGAATGTATAAATCTTGCAATACTTCTTGTGAGCAAGCTAAAGTGGGCAGGAATGAGACATTTTTAGTCAGATAACTACACAGTGCTTTATTCAGGAAATAAAAATCTAAGAAGAAATAGGGTGGCATTAATAATGAGAAGTGTAGCAAACATAGTCAAAGGGTATAAAGCAAAATATAGAAGAGAAATAGAATCCAGAGAAATAGAAAGTGACAACCAAAAAGGAAGAACAGGAGACCTCTGCTACAAGAGCTTAGAAATCAAAGGGAAATTTAAACCAAGAATTGGGATGGTTTAGGCCCAACAAGGGAACACATTACATGACCAAGTAGAAATAGGGACTATGTTACAAACATAGTTTGGATGGTGGTTCACACCATATAGTTTCAGAAGAAAATAAATCTTTGCCTCATAGATTATACCAAAGCCTTGGATTATGTAGATCACAAACAAAGAAACAAAAACCCACCTTAGATTGCTCTTTAAGAAATAGATGTGCCATGACATTTCTTAAAGAAATAGCTCTGGTGCCACAACAAACTATAATTCACAGAATTCCACAGCATCAAGTAATGGCAGTTAAAATGTTGTCAAACTGGATTATTTCTGCAGTACAGATGCAGTCTAAGACATCGAAATAGTTCAAGAGTTTTCAAATCTTGGCTCAGTCATTAATCAGAATGGAGAGTGCAAAGAGGAAAAGAGGAATACTGCATTACAGATTATCCAACTCAATCAAGAAAGCCACATCCTTGAGCCTGCAAGACTCAAGCAGAACTGCTCATGATAGGGTGACTTGGGGGTGTCTCATTCATAGAGTTGCAATAAATTGAAGTTGACTTCAAAGCACTAAACAACAACACTCATGACTGATTTAAGTCTCAGTGATTCCAATGTCTGACTGTGGATGTGGTATGCTATGTAAAAGCAACATATAAAAAAATTAATTTCTTGTTGCATTTTTATTGCTAGAGATTACTAAGCATTTTCTGCCTCCCAAACAAAATAACTTGGCTGGCTTTGATTACTGAGTACTTTCCCTTGAAATGGCTGAATGGCACCAGTTGCTACTCTGCACCAGACAGCCAAAAGTTTTGGGCTGGTCCTCAAAAGTGAAATCTGGTCCTCAAAAGTGAAATAGTCTACAATATGTTTTCAATGTTGGCAGCCCTCAAGCCTCAGTTTAAACAGAGTTCCACAAACATGATCCCACCACAAAAAAAGCCCTCTTCCTTGTGCCTGCAAACTGAATTGTTTTTCATAGTTAGCTAGTCTCAGAATGGAACAGTCTGTCAGCTTTGCCTTCTTCTATATTTGGTATTTTCTTTTTAAATCCAAAATCCTTTCTATCAAATGGGGGGGGGGGTAGCAAGTTCTCCCTAAGTAAGTGCTCACTAGCAACAAATAAAATTGTCATCCATCTGCTGAATTCAATATGTACAGCCAGTCCTCCATATCCACAGATTTTTATTCACAGATTCAAACATCCACAAATTGAAAATATTAAAAATTCCAAAAGGCAAATAGGGACATCATTTTACTATGCCACTGTATTTAATGGGACTTAAATGGAACTTGAGCATCCACAGATTTTGGTATCCACGGGAGAGCCTGGAACCAAGCCCCAGCTGATACCAAGGGCCCACTGTATAGCTATTTATGTGTTGAATGCATGCATTAACCTTATCCAGCACTTCACTAGAGACAAGGAATAAATAAAGCATCCCTAAACATCAGTTGTGAATATGCCCTTACATATTTATTATTGAGAATTAAATGTGCACACACACCCACACACACACACACACACACCTTTCAGTAAAATAGATTCCAGGTCATTTTTTCAAACACTTTCATATTTTTATTTTTTATTTTTAAGAAAAAAACTACTGCAGCATTTGTTATACAAATATCTTTCTTTGTGTTGTTGTATAAGTTGATCTGCCCTGTTCTATGAGAGTGAGATGTTCTGTGTTCTCTCTCTCTCTCCCTCCCTCAGGTAATAATTTCATAATTCTGTGAACAAACTCTTAAGTTGAAAGCAATTGTGGAGGAAGGTAATTGTTATAAACGTGCCCTATAATGAGACAAGGCATTCCCAGTCTTTTGCATTACATAAGGCACGTTGCATGATAAAGGCATTATTGATATTAATAGAGAGGCAACTTTAAAAGTATGTAGAAAGAATAAACACATGGCGGCTGTTTATTTGGCCTCCCTCTCCCCACTGCAAACAAACAGAAAAGTGGCATTCCAGAGCTATTATTCACCCATGATATCTTACAAGTCATTTTGTCAGTTTCATTTTCAGATGATGCAACTATTTATCTCACATGACTAGGTCTATAGAAATGTCCCTCAAAGAGGAGACACCAGCCCCACTGACGACAGCAACAAAAAGGTCAGCTTGTTGGACAGTTCTCTGAAAAACAATCTTCATGTCTTGTAACTTTTTTTTCTGATCTACCGGACATGTCCAGACCGAAAAGGTCTGGTTTACCTAAGGGACCAGGCACTTCCCCCGCCCCCGCCCCATTTTTATATTGCTGTGGGGTTAATAGCTATGTCGTGTGGGGTCAGGGAAGACATCTGTGTCTCAGATAATATGCTTACGGTGATTACCACACATAATTGACTGACCTTCTCTCATTCTTTGCCTGCTGCAGGCCATGGCTGATAGGGTGAGATGTTCCGGAGGAGTTTATTTTCCATCACACACAATTGTGCTGCTGAGCAAATATTTTAGCAAGCTTTGAATGCATCACCTCTTGGGCTCTGGGTTTGACAGTTAAAATATGAAGGCTGTGACCAACTTAATAATATTAGATTTTAAATCAGCTTGTAGAAGGGAAAAGGGAAAACATGAGCAAATCCTTCCTAAAGTGCATTTTTAGATACACATAAATAAGGTGATTTAAAAAAAACATGTATTTTTAAGGATCTTCTCTAGATTTCTTTTCCATGTTTAAACTGCCTTGCCTTGAAAAGGTTCAACAAGAGTCATATCAAAAAGATAGAAGACATACTCTCAAGGAAACCACATCTGAAAAATGTGCAACTACAGGTGGTTCAAATATGATGATTTTTTGTCATACATCTTTTGCCTATGTATAAACAGAGTTCTAGTGCATTTTCCCATACAACCCTACCCATCATTGGCAGGTTGTGGCTTCCATTTCAATTCGGCGGTGAATCCATTCTGAGTTTTACTCTAAATTTTAATGAATCTATTTAAGATGATGTACCTGCTTGGGGATAGCAGTCAGCACCATGGATAACTCCTTTAAAGTTTGAACTAGAAGTCAGAGCAGATTCACCATCCCATTAAAATGGAAGCCACCAGCAGCCACTGCATTTAATTGTTGTTGTTAATGGCTGTCAAGTCAACTTCAACTTATGGTGACCCTATGAATGAGAGACCTTCAGGTCATCCTATCATTAACAGCTCTGCTCTGCTCTTGCAGACTCAGGGCTGTGGCTTCCTTGATTGAGTCTATCCATCTGGAATGTGGCCTTCCTCTTTTCCTGCTGCCTTCTACAAAGAATTACGGTATTGTTTTCCCCAAGATATTCCCAAATTTAGATAGTTTAGTCACCCTGGCTTGTAGGGAGAATTCAGGCTTGATTTGCCCTAGGACTCATTGCATTTTTAGTAGTCCATGGTATCCATGGAACTCTTCTCTAGCACCACATTTCAAATGAGTTAATTTTCTTATTATCAGCTTTATTTACTGTCCACCTTTCACAACCATACATAGAAATGGGAAATACAACAGCATGGACCATCCCAACTTTAGTATTCTATCATGTATCTTGACACTTCAGGATCTTATCTAGTTCCTTCATAGCTACCTTTCCAAGTCCAACAAGACTGGAGTCTCCATTCTGATTAATGACCGAGTCGAGGTATGGAAAATCTTGAACTATTTCAATATCTTCCACTGTATGCTTTAAAGTTATTTAAACCATCTGGGGTCATTGTTTTTGTTTTCTTAATGTTCAACTGTAAACCTGCCTTTGCCCTTCCTTCCTTGACTTTCTTCAGTAATCATTTCAATTCTTTTATGTTTTCTGCAAGCAGTATAATGTCTTCTGCTTATCTTAAAATGATGATGTCTCCAGTCTGTGAGCCACTGTTTTATCTTCCATATTTATTGAGAGATTTTAGTTAGAACTAGAGTAAACTCTCTCTGTAGAATGAAGCAGCTCCATTGGTATCCCATCTGTTCCAGGATATTTATTTCTTCCAAGTGCTCTGAGTCCAGCTTCCACTTCACTTTCTAAAATTGGAGGTCCACCTTCAAATGGTTCTTCCTTGAATAAATCTGTCATACTTTCATTTTTGTTATATATTTCCTCAATGTATTGTTTCCGTTGTGTTTTTATTTCTACTTGGTCATATAATGTGTTCCCCTGTTGGTCGTAGACTATCCCCACTTTGGTTTAAATTTCCTTATAAGTTCTCAGATCTTGTGGAAAAGGTCTCTTGCTCTTCCTTTTTTGTCATCATCTTCTATTTCTCTGCATTTATTATTATAGTAATCTATTTGTCCCTATGCACATGTTGTTGAGCAGTTCTATTCAGACTTCTGGCTCTAGTTCTGTCACTTTTTACTTTTGCTTCTAATCTGTCCTTAACTGCTTAAAGAGTTTGATATGTCATCCATTGGGGCTTCTCTTTCTTTTTGGCTGCAGATAGCATTTTTTTTTTTTTTTTGCATTCCTCCCTGACAATGTTCCTGGCTTCAGTCCAGAGTTCTTCTGGCTCCTGCTCAGTTAGGCTTAATGGTGTAAATCTATTTTTTCTCATTATCTTTAAATTCTACAGAGATGTTCTTCAGGTTATATTATCTGTTTAACCATTTTCTTCTTAGCTAGGGATGGATAATAATTTCATTGGAATCAAGATTCCTGATGAAAGTATCTGAAGATTGATAGGAGGACAAAACATAACTTGTCTCAGAGATTTGCACAGCTACAAGGTTTGCAGTGCACTGCAGATAAACAAAATATACATAAAACTACATATACGTTTGATAAATGTGACCATGTACATGCATTTTTGTTATTTTTGTCAAATCAACTTCAACTTGTGGCGACTTTATGAATGAGAAACCTCCAAGATCCTGGTTCATTAGTTGTCCTGCTCAGGTCTTCCAAACTTAGGGCTGTGGTTTTCTTGATTTAATCAATCCACTTGTAATGTGGTCTTCTCATTTTCTAAGCAATACAATATTTTATATCTGTTTTTCATTTTCATTTTATTGTTAGTTGACCTGAGAGCCATTTTTGCCAGAAAGGCAGGAGATGGAAGAAAGGAGGGAGGGAGGGAGGGAGGGAGGGAAGTTGAACTAGGGGGATACTTTTAATTATTCTTTTTGCACCTCAGAAAATGTGAGGACTCCTTTTGTCTATTTGTCAGGGGAGTCATACATGTGAGCACATTCCATTCGCTTTGCTTCCTTGCCACACTGAGTTCACATGGGCAATGAAGCTGTCACAGCACAGCAAGATAGAGAATGCTGCCTTGTGTTGCCAAGAGAACCAGGCCAATGCTCTTGGTCTTCTTGCCATGCTGTGCTACAACAACTGCATTGCCTGCCTTTACAGCACAATAAAGTAAACTTGTGACCATGGGGACCCCTCCTCAATTTTGTTGCACAGCATCATGAAAGCAATCAGTGAAACTGCCCTTGTGTGACACAGAAAGATAGAGAATGTTGAGCCATTTGCCTTAGCAATGCATTCCCTTCCCTTCCCCACATCCTTAGAATGAGGGTAGTGTGACATTGTGATGATGTCACTGTGGAGCCAAATCTGATTGGTGTGCACTACTGTGATCTCATCACAATGAATCCTGATTCCCTGGAAGCTAACAATTGTTTCCAAATTGTTTGGAGCAAGCATTTGATGCTGTTCTAATTTCTTCTATTCCAGATCTTCCTGCATTTCAAAGCCCTCCTCTTGTTAGTAATCCTGCTTTCCCAAACTTGTTTCCCTAAATAATGTTGGACTATAACTCCAATCTTCCTATTATTTTTTTTTAATTTTTTATCCATCACACAAAACTCCATTGACAATTTTACAATCATAACATCACATAGCTAATGACTAACAAACATAACTAACACTCCTCTCTTTTTCTTTAAAATACATATAACATAAACATATTGACTTCCTTTCAACCCAACCTAGCTATTTCTTAAGCAAAACATTCTACCTTATGTTCAGAATCACTGTATAGTTCTACCTTAATTCCACAGCAGTGTAATAAATAATGTAAATAACAATGTTTTATTTGCTATACCTTCTATCTTCCACAAACAGCATGGGCAATGGTCAAGGATGATAGAATGTGTGGTCTATTTGTGAATCTGGGAAACCTATGTTAAATGATGCATTGCTGTAGTTGTTTTATATAGCATTCTGTATGGAAATACACTTACAGGAAATACTATTGTACATCTTAGCTGAGTCTTAAATAACCATGATCTAGGTCACTGCATGAGGAATGTCTCTTCAAACCAAATAATAAGCAAAGCAAAGCAGCTTCATTTATATACCACTTCATGCCGCGCTATGGGGTGTCTAAGCAGTTTACAACTGTAAGCTCATTGCCCCCCCAACAGTTGGGTACTCATTTTAGCGGCCTCGGAAGGATGCAGGCCTGAGCCCTGGCTAGTATTGAACTCGCAACCTTGTGGTCTATGAGTGAGTGGCTGCAGTACAGGCATTTAACCACCAGGGCTCCTTTACGAGCAGGTTCCAGGCATTATCCACAATTTGCTGGGTGTCTCTCACCTGGGCTAATTTCACCTGGCACAAGAGCAATGAAACCAGAATGGGATTCTAATGTCAACCACCTTCAACATTACACAATGGAAGAATGGGGAGTCTACATGTTTAAAATAAACATCTAAAAAGCACTGCAGTGTGCTTTTTAGACTACAACTTGAATGATAAAAATAGGGAACTGTCTTATATAATAACAATAACAATAACAATAATAATAATAATTTATACCCCGCCCCTCTGTTAAAAACAATCGGGGCAGCTTATAACGGTTAAAGTTGCACCAAGAATACAAAATAAAAGCCCCCAAACCCCACCCTCCCCCTTTAAAAAAGTATTAAATAGCACATCTTAAAAATCAACATAAAATCACAGAAAGAATTAAGATAATTTAAAATGATTACAAACAAACAAAAGCCGTGGACAAACCAAAAACTGAAAGAGGTAGGGCAGTGCAACTCCTGAGGCTGGAAATCTAATCATGAAAGGCCTGCTGGAAGAGATCCATCTTCACAGCCCTTTTAAAGCTGTTTAGGCTCGCAATCTAATCTGACAGATCTCGTCCAGCAGGCCGTTCCATAATCTGGGGGTGATTACCAAGAATGCCCTCTGGGAGGTTGCAGACAGCCTAGATTTTAATGGCTGGCACAAATTCCTCCCAGAGGACCGGAGTGTGCGGGGAGGATTGTATGGGAGAAGGCAATCCCGAAGATAGGTTGGACCCAAGCCATTTAGGGCTTTAAAGGTCATAGCCAACACCTTATACTGGGCCCGGAAACTGATGGGCAGCCAGTGAAGAGACTTCAGTACCAGTGTTAAGTGGTCTCTTCCAGATGTGCCCGAGACCACTCTGGCTGCCATATTCTGCACTAACTGAAGTTTTCAGACCAAGCACGAGGGTAGCCCCATGTAGAGCGCATTACAGAAATCCAGACGGGAGGTTACCAGCACGCGCACAACAGTCTCAAGGCCTTTTACTTCCAGGAAAGGGCGCAGCTGGCGTATCAGCCAAAGCTGATAACAGGCACTCCTGACCATCGCATTTACCTGATTAGTCATCAGGAGCGACGAGTCAAGGAGCACCTCAGGCCGCGAACACTGTCCTTGACAGAGAATGTGACCCTGTCCAGGACTGGAGGTTGCAACCCAATACCTGGTTTCGGGGCTGCTACTGTTAGCACCTCCATTTTGTCTAGATTCACTCTCAATCTGTTTTTCTTCATATAGCCCATTACTGCCTTAAGACATTCACTGAAGGGAGAGATGCCATCGAGAGTTGAGGCCAATGATCGAGACATGGAGAAATAGATCTGGGTGTCATCAGCGTACTGATAACACCCAGCCCCATGACACCAGTTCATTGGTTCATCTTGTTCAGTAGTGCCTAGAGATGACTAGTGGCCTCCATGTCAGTGAGAAAGTGAATCCAGTTCACATTTTAAACTGAACCCTAAAGGAGCTGAACCTATATTTCAGCACCAGAATGGATAATTCCTTTAAATGTGGAGTCAAAGGCTTTCATGGTCAGCATCCATAGTTTTTTGTGGGGTTTTTGGACCATGTGGCTGTGTTCTGGAAGAGTTTATTGCTGATGTTTATTCATGACAGAGAAAATCTCTGAAGATGCCAGCCACAGATGCTGGTGAAACATCAGGAATAAATTCTTCCAGAACATGGCCACATAGTCAGAAAAAACCACAAAAAATGATAGCTTTTTAAAAAAATTCAAATTAAAGTTCAGCATAAACTCTGGAGTGAATTCATCATCCTACTGGCATGAGAATCATCAAACACCATGGCTGCTTATGCTGAAAGCCAATGGATCTCAGGGGGTTGGGACAAGGAGACTTTCCCTGGCTTACTTGGTGATGCTAAGGAATGAACTTAGGGTCTTCTTTATGCCAAACGTATGTCCTGCCACTCAGCTACTGGCCTATTGATCCACAACTTGTGTTTCAGTGTGAAGATATCCTCTATGAAAACATGGAGAAGTCGTAGGCTTTCATGGCTGGCATCCATAGTTTTTTGTGGGTTTTTCAGGCTGTGTGGCCATGTTCTAGAAGAGTTTCTTTCTGATATTTCTCCAGCATCTGTGGCTGGCATCTTCAGAGAAAGAAAAAAAATTTCACAGCCTGGAAAACCCACAAAAAACTACAAAACATGGAGACATTCTTTGACTCTGGTTTGAATACAAAACATAGTAGCCACTTTTTGTTGTTATTTATTGCCCTCAGGTTGGTCTTGAATCATGGCGATAGTGTGGATGAGACATATCCAAACTCCCCTATCCTCCACTACTCTGCTCAGGTCCTGAAAACTCAGGCCTGTAGCCTCCATGATTGAATTTATCCATCTAGCATGTGGTCTTTCTCTCTTTCTGTTGCCTTCTACCTTCCCCAGCATTATCATCTTTTCTAGTAAGTTGTGCCTTTTCATGATGTGGCCAAAGTGTGACAACCTCAGTTTTGTTATTTTTGCTCCAAATGAGAGTTCAGGACTCATTTGTTTGTCTTTCTGGCTGTCCTCAGCACTCTTCTCTAGCACCACACTTCAAATGAGTTGTTTTTCTTTCTGTCTTTTTTCTTCTCTATCCAACTCTCACATGCATACATGTCAATGGGGAATATCAATGGCTTGGACAATTCTGACTTTAGTGCTCTGCTGTATATCTTTACACTTTAGGATCTTGTCTAGTTCTTTCATGGCTGCTCTTCCTAATCCTAATCTTCTTTCTTCTTTCTTGACTGCAATGTTTGATCCAAGGTATGGGAACTCTTAAACTATTTAGATTTCCTCATTATCTGCAACTAACAAAACAGTGTGAAGGCTGTTCAGCAAAACTACTGGTCTCCATAAATTTACTTAGGGGGAAAAAAACTATAGATAATGGAGAATCTCCCAAATAGCTCAGACCCCAACCAACCAAAGAACCATCTACTTCCATATAATTCAGCCCATGGTCCAAGATATTCTTTCTACCAAGCTTCTGCCTCCTGCCCTGGTAGCTAGCTGTACATCTACAAAAGAGAGTACTTCTTTGCAGTGTACCCCAACTGAAGAGAGAACATCCCAAGATGGTTCAACTGTTGCCAACATTGCTATCATTTAGCCACTAAGCAAAGTCAGTTGTATTATTCCCATTTCACCCACTGTAATTTATGCAAATTGCTATTCTTAAGATAATAATAATAATAATAATATAATAATAATAATAAATTTTATTTATAGCCTGCCCCTCTGCTTGGCAATCGGGGCAGGTTACAGCATTTTAAAACATACAAAGTTAAAAACATTCCCTCATCCCGGAATCCCCCACCCGTCCCCTAAAACCAGATTAAACTATAGAGAAAATTAAAATGCCATAGTACAATAAAACCAACAAAACAATAAGGCAGCCATGATACAAGGAGCACTAAAACCATCTCCCCTAGAGCCAATGTGTTCTGTTGTATTGGTTGTTTCATTCAACATCAAAATCTAATAGAGTGAAGAATGGTATATAATATCATCATAGTCATGATGATTACCATCCCTGTATAGCAAGAACAGCAAACCTCTTCCAGTCCAAAGGCTAGTTCTGGAGATGTTCTTTGGATTTGCAATTCTAGCTGGAGATATGTGGATAGAACCAAAAATGTCAGTATATTTTAGCTAAAAGCTCTTACTGCCAGTAAGTAAACTTTAAAAGGGGAGCGGGAACAGTGCAAAAGCTGGTGAACCACCAAACAATGGCATCATGGGGCCAAGAGCTGATTGTACTCCCAGGGCCTGAGGTTCCTCACAATTGCTATATTAATCTCTGATTCTCAAAGGATCACTATGGTCCAAAATACACTGCACAAATAATCCAGTTTGAGACAGCTTTAACTGCCCTGGCTCAGTGCTAGGGAATCCTGGTAACTGTATTTTATTGTGGAACCAAAGCTCTCAAGCAAAGGCTAAATGTCTCACAAAACTATAGTTCCCAAAATTCTCTAGCATTAAGCCAGGGCAGTTAAAGTGGCCTCAAACTGGATTATTTCTGCAGTGTGTTTTGGACCTATGTCCCAGTTCAGAACCTAATCTGATGTGTACATGGAGCTCCTTTCATGCTCATGAGGTTCACTGCAATGGAGGAGGCTGCCTCCTAATGTGAAAAAGTGCCAGAAATTCTCCTTCCATGGAGAATATGAAATCTGTTGTCAGTAAGGCAACTGCATCATCACTGGAGCCAACTAGATCAGGTTAGTATCATCCAAATTTTCATCTGGAGTATTTATTTATTTTGCTTTCATTTTACTGCTAAATCCACATGTTGGAATATTTCACAGTGTTACAGAAATGCAACATTCTTAAAACTCCCGGGGTTTATAGTTCCACAGGTCAGTAATATGGCATACCATTCCCGTTACATGTTTTTTCTAGTGTACTCAGATGCAGGTCTGACACTTGTGTCCTTGAAAGCCTGAGGGAAACAGAACATATGAATCAAACCTGCAAACAGAAACATCTCTGTAACTGTAGCAGCTGCATACAAAAATCTGCCCCAAGTTCGAACCCATCATTTAAACATAATTTATTAAACAGGAAAGGAGGGGGGAATCATGTTGCAAATGCATAACAAGAAAAGGGGAAAATGTACACATTGAAAACATATGGGTGATCTTTAGAAAAATCTCAGCATCACTTCATAATTATATACTACAAGTTTTAATTAACTAAAGCTCTGAAAATCATAATGCCTTATTAAAATGCAATTAATCCTTTGATTAAAAAACAAAAAGCACAAGTATTTACAACAAAAACACAAGTAGAATAATTACAAATATCATGTACCCATTTCTTTTATTTGGGTGTCACTTATGATGTCTCACGTTCCCTTCATTAATTCAAATACACACATTATCTCAAATCCACAGCCGATTGAGTGACAGTGGCCACCAAACACACAGCACTATATCCTATTGATTTCTGCAAATCCTGAACAATGCCATTTGCATGCTTGTTTCTGTAATAATAAAGATATGCCATTCAGAATTAAAGGACCGGCCAGACTAGTGGCAACTAATTGTGTTGTGTGTAATGAGTGCAATTTCAATTTGATATAACCCTCAGCTTTTCTTGCAGCACTCGCTAAGTACTTTCAAGTCTTTGTGGGGAAATAATTGATTTTTTTGTGCTATGGGCACAAGAAAATTATTATGATCTTTTGAATAATGCCAAAGAAAGGACCATGAATGATTTAAATTGGTATGTGAAGAAGGCTTCACTGTGGATTGCAGTTTGACTGACATCCTACTAATGTAGTATCTAGATTAGCAATTTTTAAGGAGGCAGCCAATATAAAAACTGGTAAAACAGAAAAACATTGCTAACGGGAATTTTGGTTTTGTTCTCTAGCAAAAGAGAACAATACAGTCATTTCATGCATGTCGGACAAGCACTATACAATTTATTACAGAAATATCCTTGCTTTTGTCTTTATGCCATGTGAGTTGGAGGGTACATTTCAACTGATAAGTTTCACATTTTAAAAAATGTGTAGATACAATAGCACAGTGCAAAGTTACAGAGCGGCTGAGGTCTATTGGACACAATAGGTTGCTATGGACATTTGTAACATCTATTCTATCATTCTGCTTTACCCCTGAAAAAATTGGAAGAGCTATTTTACCCTAAAAGGAAGTTATCCACCCCTTCTCTGTAGGATTATTCACTTTCTCCTTATCATGCATTCTTCGTCATAATATGTTGCAGAAATCTTCCAAGCCATCTCAAATATAAGACACTAGGCACTGTAGTATTAGACTCTTTTACTTGGAATTAAAGTCTCATTGATCTCAACTGAACTGATTCAAAAATAATTGTGGTTCCTAGCATATCCTTAAAAATGTATTTTTAATAAGGGGACTATCGCTTAATTTAAGACGTCAAATTTATTAATCACACATCTTTTAAGTGCCTGCTGCATCAATTAATTACCATTAAATAAATGTGCATATTACAAAAACTTCAATAAAGGTGTCCTGTTTTCAGCATATTAACACACCTGTGAGATCACTGACAGTGCAGGAAGAAAATGCTACTTGTATTATTAAAATAAAAGTCTATATTTATTTTTTCCTTTTTAGTTCCCCATTACTATGATACACCAAAGTCCATATTATTTCAATAAAAAATAAATTAGTGGGCCTCCAACCTTAGCCCCAAAGGTTCCTTGAGCTGATTGATCCATAAATTGATTCAGGTTTGTGGATCTATATTTATTTATTTTTAATTTCCACCTTGATCCCAAGCAGATTGACACAGAAGTAAATCCTGATCGCACTGATGGGATTTCCTGCCATGGAACTTGCTTAGGCCAGAATGAGGAGGACTTAATGAAATGCTACATATATTTCAAATCATTTATCTGCCCTTTTAAAACCATCCGTCTTCCACATTCTCTGAAACACAGCAACTACCTACAATCAAATGTGTTCAATAGCTTTGAGGCAAACCTAGATGTGCATCAATAACAATAAACCAATTCCATCTAAAGGCCAAGATATGTGTCTCTTCCATTTTATTCCTCATCTTACTCTTTTTAATTTAAAAAAAACTCACTGTTATTTTCTTAGGCAGCTTCCCTGCCCCAAAAGTCCACTGTGCATCAAATCGAGAGCAAACAAGAACATCTCACTGTTTTCAAATCCAATTCCACCTTAAAATGCATACCTTCCAAATCTTATTCTTCAGAGGCGGGAATGTTGTTAATTTAGTTGGTCATAACTAAATAGTTTCTAATCTGGAGCAGGAGTCTGCTGAGAATATTGGACAGTTTAAAGGTTAATCACCATCGCCTGGTTACACAAGTGAGGCAGAACTAATTCCTCCAAAGGCAAATGGCTTGCAGTTTTATCAGCAGTGCAGATTAGAAGTGTTAATATACAGAATAGAATGGATGCTCAAGGGCCAGTTTTCCCTTATCGGCAAACTTTGCAACAGAACTCGGCTACTGCACAACCTCTGCACTTTTCATAATAAGGCCCCCTCGTTTTGCCTCTCGAGCAGAACTATCAAACAATCCTCCCCAAACCACTGCCACCAAAATCAGGGTATTACAGACCACAGCTAATTGGAAGATCACTATAATGAAGTAAAAAAAAGATAAAATACTTTTGGCTGCAGGCCTAAAATGTGGATCAGCACAACACAGGAAGCTATCTGGCGATGTCACATTCAGAGAGATTTACATAAACAATAAACTCAAACCAACTGCCCTGCAAATACATCTTTGTTTACAGCTAATACAATCTAAAGCACTGGTTGTAGGAAAAGAAGAAAGCAAGCTCATGAAGGGGGGAAGCAGTGTTGTGAGATGGAGGAAAAGAAAAAGGGAAGGGGAGAGGAGAGATGTATTTACATATTCCAAATTATCAACAGATCCAGTAGCCACCGACCCAAACACCCCACAACCCTGGTTATTTTGAAATGTACTCCATGCAGAGAAAATGTGCTAAGATATGCAAATCATCATGCTACACAGTATTCAAATACAGATGCGTTTCACAATACACCACAACTGCTTTTGCAAGACCGACAACCAAAGGTAGGCTAAGAATGGACTTATTCATCCCCCCAAAAAAGAGCAAGCGAGAAGGGGAGAGACCCATAAATACAAACCATTTATTTCTGAAATTAAATGTATTGACATGAAACTTGATGGGTTGCTTTTTTTGCCATTATTGATGCAATGCTTTTCACACACACCCCAAGAACTAAAGGAAAAGTGAAGAGTTATGCATAGAAAATCATAAGATGAATGCAAAATGATAAAGTAATCCTGTCAGTGGATGCTAATAGCTGTAATTTTCCCACTCACTTCTTAAAGACCTGATCCGGTGATACTGGCCCCATATTCCAGCATTCTCAGACAAAAGCCAAGGGAGCTTAGAAAAGCATATATTCTCCTCACAGACACACATGTACACACTTATAGATGCAATAGGCGAAACCCCCAATTGTTAGCTGCGTGCCACTTGTTGCCATCTATGCGCTACACAGAGTTGCACCTCCTACAAGTCAGGAGCCAGTGTGTTGTGATGCTACAGAATGTTCTTGAACATTCCATGTAAATCTGCCAAAGGAAGAATGTAGTCAAACAGGTTTTGTAGGGTAAGTGAAAGGGTTTAGAAAAACTGAAAAACCAGATCTCTGTCTAAAAAAAGAGAATGACTATTGATGTGGCAAAAGCTTTGATTGAAGCTCTAAAGACTGGTTTACCTTGTCAAGATTGGGATATGTACAGTTGGCCCTCCAAATTCACATATTTTTTTATCCAAGGATTCAAGCACCCATGGCTTGAAAATATTCACAAAATATATTAATTCCAAAAAGCAAACCTTGATTTTACCATTTTATATAAGGGACACCATTTTAAATGCCATTCTATTTAATGGGACTTGAGCATCCACGGTTTTTGGTATCCACAGGAGGACCTGGAACCAAACCATAATGGATAGCAAGGGCCCACTATACGTGCTGCTCACCATATGTGCAACATAATCTGCACATTAGGCATGGGTACATATATCGGTAACCTATTCCAGTTATTCTTCCAGCCCAAAAAGGGAGAAGGTGTTGTAGATGTATGGTGAGCAATTTATGGTATGCATGTGTTGCAGCTGTCCATGTGCCCACACACTATCATGTGCCTAAATTTTCTGAGTATTTAGGAATGAGAATCCGCTTTAATGTTAATTGAAGATTCTACTGATCCATTTCAGTGGCAAAGACGACAGAAAACTGAAATCAGAAAACTAAGAAAGAGTGAGTCTGTAATGAAATATAATGCATATAGTCTTGCTATAAAATATATACAGTCTAATCCTGCAACAAAGTTGACATTCTATAGCAATTACTGGTTTATGGAAAACACCCAATTACATCTTTCACACAGAACAACATTCATGTTTCAATGTTCAGCTAGCTTTCAAAAGAAATGCTGAAAAAGAATATTTTGCTACATAAACCTAAAGGAGTCTACAGAGCCAGATGCTTGCTTGTAGTGTCTCTATTATAAGGTAGCCAGAGCACACAGATTCCAGTCTCAGTGATGTCCAGAAAGCTGCATTCTATCTCCTCTCATACTGCTGCAGTGAGCTTTGTGGGTCTTCCCTGTGAGATACATAGGCATCAGGAGCATAGAAAAAGTAGAGACATTTTTTATGTCAGTCACAAATTGTGCAGCTTGAATGTAAAGAGATATAAGGAATCTATCACACATTTGAGACAAACTGAGAAAAAGAAACATCCTAGTAGCAACAGCAATAGCAAGTACATTGTTATACTGCTTATCAGTGCACTTAAACACTTCCTAAGCAGTTTACAATATGTAAGCTAATTGCCCCCAACAAGCTGGATATTCATTTCAGCAACCTCAGAAGGATGCAAGTCTGAGTTGACCTGGAGACCCTGGCTAATACAACTCACAACCTTGTGGTTTGTGAGTGAGTGGCTGCAGTACAGGCATTTAACCACTGTGCCACCAGGACTCCTATGCAATGAGAGTCCATGAAAGATTATGCTAGAAATTTATTTTCTCAAGCAGCATCAAAAATGAGTCCTCTTTCTTTATACAGGATTCCTCTCTCTTTATACTGAAACAGATTAAGATGGCTATGTCTTTGAATACATAACCTCCAATGATCCAGATGCAGTGGGGACAGTACAGAACAACCTCCATTGTGATGGAGTCTTCTTCTCTGGAGCTTTTTAAACAGAGACTGGAAGGCCATCTGTCAGGGATGCTTTGATTGTGAATTTCTCCATGGCAGGGGGTTGGATTGGATGGCCCTTATGGTCTCTTCCAACTCGATGAGTCTATGATCCAGATGTGGTGGGGACAGTCCATCCCACTTTTTGAGCAGCTTTTAGAATGTCCTAGTTTTTCTTCACTCCTCCCACTTTCCTTCTTTTTCCACAGTTTGCTTCAATTGCTGCAAATTGAGTGCAAAATAGTTTGCAGTTGATTAACTCAGCAGGGGGAGAGGAGTGCAGAAATTTACCCTTCCCAGTAGCCTCAGGTGAACACAAACTGCTGCAGCCTCTCCTAGCCTGTACATTCTTCCTCAGTAATAACTTTTACCATCTTGACAACACACTGATGTTGCTTGGCCACACATGTCCCAGTTTTCATCTCTGAAATGTTGTACGATATGTATTAGGTCACTCCCAATGCTCTAACAATACATGTATATGGCCAGCCAAGAAGTGTGGTGGGGGGAAGCCCACTCCCTTGCATTTGCCCACCCTAGTGTAAAATGATCTACCCGCAGAGATTCAGTGGGCTCCCAATGCAGGGTATTTCTGTTGTCAAGTGAAGATTCAGCAAGAATTATCCTGATAGATTTAAAATTACCAGTCATCCCTGGGGATTTTTTAATAGGATATTTAATTGTGTTATCATTGTTTTATCCATTTATTTATAGATTATATTGCTTGCTTGTGATTTTTACTAATATACATAATATTGAAGGAGATAGCCATGTTAGTCTGCTTCAGCATAAAAACACATATAATAATAATAATAATAATAATAATAATAATAATAATAATAATAATAATAAATAATAATAATAAAATTTATTTATACCCTGCCCAATGGTAGTCCAATCCGGGCAGCTTACAGATTAAAACACTCAAATACAACATAAAATCCCAAAAAACAATATATGCAATGTACCCCCTCCCCCCCTTAAAATAGTATTAAATCAATAATAATTAAAAACAACACAATTTAAAAGCCCAATACAAAATAAGTTTTAAAAGCCTGACATACAATCCTCACCATCAGATCGATGGGGCCACAAGAGGAAAGGAATTTAATAGCACCTTTGAGAGTAAACTGGAAACATGACATTTCTAGTATATGATTTTGTGAAAAGACTCCACAAACTGCATCTGATACATCTGATTAATCTGGTGGACCATGCACAAGAAAGTATAGGCTAGCAATTTCTTCTTCCCTGTTGCTCTCAAAAGTGCTAAAGGATTCCTTGTTTATAAAGCACTCTGTGGTATTTTTAAAATGAAAATGTTTGTTTTTCTTCTTATATAGATTAAAAAACTATAAAGGTTGTATCAAAAACCATCAAGTGAGCTACCTGTTGCCCACCTTTGAGGTAAATGAATATATACATGAGAACATCAAGGAAAATGGAAATACAAGAAGGAAACTAAATTGTTTGAGGGCCAGATCAGAAGGTCCAAAACATCACAGCTAGACACCTGACTGGAGCTGGTAAGAGGACACATATAACTCCCTTGCTGAAACAGCATCACTGTCTACTGGTCCATTTCTGGGCAGAATTCAAAGTGCTGGTTATGACCTATAAATCTTAAAAGTGGGTCCTTGGTATCCACTGATATTTGGTTCCAGGGGCCCCCATGGATACTAAAATCTGTGGATGGTCAAGTCACATTAAATACAATGGTGCGTTAAAAAGGTGTCCTTTATATAAAATAGCAAAAATCAAGATTTGCTTTTTGGTTGTTTTTTTAATATCTATATTCAAGCCATAGATAGTTAAAACTGTGGATGCAGAACCCATGCATACAGAGGACTGACTGTATGTGGTTCAGCTCTAAGCTATCTGAAAGCCCATGGCTCCCTTTATGAGCCTACCTGAGTTTTAAGATCATCAGGAGATGCCTTTCCCTCAGTTCCACCACCACTACCACAGGTGAAGACTGCAAGCACAGTATGCTTCACCCTTCCCTTGCTCTCAGTGGCAGCAGCAAAAACAGTAGCTGTGAGAGCAGAATGGCCACCAGAACCATGGAAGGGGGGGGGGGGAGGATTTTCAAAAGCTTTGTCCAAGGTCCTGATCTCCATCTTTCTGCTGCCACCATGGCTGTTGGACCCAAATCCAATTGTTCTTTCTAAACAGAGGTCCAAAACATACTGCAGAAATAATCCAGTTTGGGACTGCTTTAACTATGCTGGCTTAATGCTAGAGGATTCTGGGAACTGTAGTTTTGCCAGACATTTAGCCTTCTCTGTCAGAGAGCCCTGGTGCCACAATAACTAAAATTCCCAGGATTCGCTAGCACTGAGCCAGGGCAGTTAAAGCAATCTCAAACAGGATTACCGTATTTTCCGGCGTATAAGACGACTGGGCGTATAAGACGA
>CM034701.1:369525994-369542896 GCA_020142125.1 Phrynosoma platyrhinos | reverse complement strand
AAAGCAGTAAGTGTTGTAATAAGACGGATCTCATCCGGCAGGCCATTTAATCAATTGTTTAAAGGCAATGTGAATTAAAAATGAATCTTAACTTCCCATTGAATATGAGAAATTCATAATTTCTGTCTACCTAATGCCCACCTTCAAACTCCTAACAGTTAATCTATTTAGGAATTTATCGCATGGGATAAAAAAAAGCATCTTACCTTTCCCAGCTTGAATCCCCTTCTGGGATGCAGCCAGGTACTATCATATGTAAATTGCCGTTGAATCTGCAGGCCAAATACAGCCCAGGTAAACTGCAGCTCCAAGCTGTGCTCAGCCAGCCCTTTTTTAAAAATGGAAGCTTCTGACTTGGAGCTGTGATTTACCCAGGCTGCATTTGGCCAGAGGATTTGGTGGCAATTTACATACGATAGCATCCTGATGCATCCCGGAAGAAGATTCATAAGCCAGAAAAGGTAAGACACCTGTTTTACCCCATGCAATAAGCTCCAGAGTAAAGAATCTGCTACATTAAGGAGTTTACCGAACTGTAAATAATGTGACTTATCCCTGACAGGATACAGTCACTTTTGGAGTTAACAGCGGATATTATTACATGTGAAATTGTTGCAGCTGCCACCAGGCGACTACAACTTGGCTGCAGCCCGGGTCCCAGCTGCACTCAGCTGGCCACTTTTAAAACAGGAGCTTGCTGTTTTTTCAAAGTGGCCAGCTGAACATGGCAGGACAGGGGTTGTAGTCACTCAGCGGCAGCGATTTCATGTGTGATAATACCCACTGTTAACCCCAAAAGTGACCATATCCCATTGGAGATAAGTCACATTATTTACAGTGTGATAAACTCCTAACAATTAATACTTTGTTTAGGCAGGGGGAAGGACCACTGAAAGGATGCATCAAAGTAGGTAAAAATAATGAAGTAAAGAAGAGAAACTAAAACACCTGGATCCCAGTTTCTGTTTCATGAAATTTTCTGGATCATTCTTCCCTCCATTGTTGTTATGGTTATTGTTATATGTCTCCCAGCCAACTCCAACTTTGGCAACCCTACTGTAGGGTTTTCTTGCAAGATTTATTCAGAGTATGTTTGCCATTGCCTTCCCCTGAAGCCGAGAGAGTCGCACTTGCCCAAGATCACACAATGGATTTCCATAGGTGAGTGGAAATTTGAACCCCCGTCTTCTGTATTCTTCATCCAATGTTCAAATCACTGCACTACACTGGCTGTCACCAATATGCATACATCAGGAAGATTTGTACCATCGCCACCCATTTGTTATGCATTAGGATGGATGCCAACAATATCCATATCCTTTTGGGAACAGAAGACTTTGTGGTGACCCTATCATAGGATTTCTTGGTAAGACTTGTTCAGAGTTTTCCCACTGCCTTCCTCTCAGGATGAGAGAATGTGACTTGTTCAAGGTCTTCTAGTGGGTTTCAAGAGTTGAGCAAGGATCCAAACTCTGGTTTCCCAGAACCCTAATCTAACACTCAAACCACTATAACATACTGGTTTCACTCCCTCCATAATCCCTGCCTCTCCTCCTCCACCTTCAAAACTCTGCTTTTGTGGGTTGGCAACTTGTTGGAATGGTTGGAGATGTGGTCAGGGGCTGCAGCTGGAGAAGAAGAATGTAGGAGAAATTCCACTCAATCCCCATCCTTTTGCACAAATGGAAGAGCAACCAAGCATCCAAATGCATTCTGCTAAATGGCAAACTTTCAAGTTGTAGAAAAGTAATTGGTGAAGTTCCTCAAGGACCTATTCTATTCAACATTTGCTTTTGTGACTTTACAAGAGGAAAATATTAGCAGGAGAATTCGATTTGCAATGTAAGAAGCCACTACAGGTACAGGGAAGTATAAAGTTATTAGAATGGATGAATTAGATGACCTTGTGAACTGAAGTGACAGACATGGAATAAAATCCAATAGGACAAAGTGCAAGTTCATGTACTGAGAGACAAACAAAAAGTATTTGTATTGTCTAGGGATTCCTTATTTGGAAATGGTAGAGGAGGAATAGAGGAAGCTGTCTTATACTAATTCATACTATTTGCTCATCACCTAACACAGTCTTGCTTTGACTGATAGTTGCTTTTCATATCACATCAAATTTAATTAAAAACATACTCATACACAAAATTATAAATGTGAGGTTGAGGTTGTGTAATCTATGCAGAAGTAAACATCTGATGGTCATTCTGGACATTTTTAATGACTGAGTCATGGGGGGGTTAGAGCTTACAAACTCAGGTTTACAGACTGAATCAGCCTTTATGCTGGCCTGCTGCTTATTTAAATGGGTGCTCGACACCTCCTTACACAAAAAGTAAATCTGCCACTGCAACCAAAATTACACTTTCCCCATCTTTGCCTTAAATGGTGTAGGGCCCATTGGGTGGTAGCATCCCAGATATAGAATTACCCAAGATAAATTTGGACACCATCTCATTATCTTTCTGGCAGCAGAGGAAGAGCTTTTTATTCATCAAGGTCTTTTTAAAAATCATGCATTTAAATCAAAACAAAATCAGTGCACTCTGTGTAAACTGTGTTAGAAAATTTGAACTGCTACAAATGCCTATCCAATGAATTCAATTTAACTTACTCCCAGGTAAATCCATAGAATAGTTCAGTGTAAGGCTTCAATCTTATTTGCAGTATATAGTGATTTAAAAAAAAAGGGGGACAGATTAAACACTTTAATTTCTCAGCACAACTGGACAGAATTGATTGGAAGAGTTGCCCCTTCTGAGGATATCAAGCCTGAAAAGTTTCAGAAGAATAGATGCAAGGAATTTTGGGTAAAAGCAACCTTTACAGTTTGAGGGCTTCCAGGGCAGCGGGGGGGCATATGTTTATACTATTTATGTTTGTGGTGGGCAACTGCTAAGTAAAGGACCTGGAGTTAAGATACCTGCAACCTTTCAAAAAGACAGTTGTACTCATGTGTTTAATATGTGTGTATATGTACACAAACACATATTACCCAGAATCCTGTTGATGTCATACACATATGCATGTTCCCTTACGTATCTGGTTGTACTATATTGGTCATTGTGAACATATGCAATTCACAGTTTCCTAAGTGGAGCTCTAACAGTATAACTCTTTTGTTGTTGTTGTTGTTGTGATTAACAGCCCTCAAGTCGCCAGGACCATGTGGATGAGACCTTTCCAAGCCCACCTATCCTCCACTGCTTTGCTTAAGTCTTGTAGGTTTAGGTCCTTGACCTCCCTAAATGAGTCTAGCTATCTGATGTGTGGTTCACCTAAACATTAGGAGGAACTTTCTAAGAACTGTTCCACAGTGAAAGGTGCCGCCTTGGAGGGTGGTGGAGTCTCCTTCTTTGGAAGTTTTTAAACAGAGGCTTGATAGCCATATGTCAGAGGTGCTTTGATTGTGAGTTCCTGCATGGCAGGGGGTTGGACTGGATAGCTCTTGTGGTCTCTTCCAACTCTATGATTCTATGATTCATCTCTTTCTACTCCTTCCACCATTCCAAGCATTAATGTCCAAGCAGTAGTGAGTTGTGCCTTCTATGATATGGCCAAAGTATGAGAGACTCACTTTTGTCATCTTGGCTTCCAGGGGGAATTCCAGTTTGATCTCTTCAATGATCCATTTGTTTGTCTTTTTGGCTGTCCACAGTATCCTCAGCACTCTTCTCCAACACCTATCCATTTTCTTCACTGTCCAGCTCTCACATCCATACATGGTGATGAGGATTACTATGGTTTAGGCCCAACCCAAATTTGGGGAGGCCTGATGCAAATCCCCCTTAACCCAGTGCTTTTGAAAATGAGGCAAATGAGGTCTTTTCGAAAGAACCACGTTGTTTGTTTGTTTGTTTTTTACCAGCCACAAATGGGAACTCGCTGTCAATTCAGTTCGGAGCACAAGAAGGGAGGGATTAATGTGCAGGAGATGGATCATGCCCACACCTTTGCTCTTTCCCTGCCAGCCAAAGCCATGGCCATGGAGGGGGTTCTCAGAACATCCCATTAGGTGGTGTACTTTTAAAAAAGAAATAAAATTTGACAGATTATGCACATCTATGCTATTGCATGGCTGCAGCATACAGTACCTTTAAATACTGCCATCATTGGTATGACAAATGTGTGCAAAAAAGCCTCCTATCAGTGTGCAAATGTGTGCAAATGTGTGCAAAAAAGCCTCCTATCAGTGGTGGTGGAGGTTAAGGGAACCAAGGGTTCTTCAGAGGGGCTTGCCATTGCTATCCTCCGAAGCTGACTGTGGAGAATCCCTCAAGAAGAAGCTGTCATGGATTTTTTTGGCAAGAGGTCCTCAGAGGGGCTTGTCATCACCATCCTCTGAGGCTGATGGGAGGGTTCGCCCAAACAGTGTGACGTAGATGCACATAATTTGATTGACAGTTAAAACCCCCCAAGAATGATCAAAATGGCAGCTCCATTTTAAATAGATACAAATGGTAACGTGAATTTCAACAGCGTTAAATTGCCAGTGAGAGATTCGACTGGGGTAACATAGAGCCTTTGCAGACTGCCAGAAATAGTGCAAACTGAGTCCACTTTAACTGCCCTGGCTCAGTGCTGGGGAATCATGGGAACTGTAGTTTATTGTGGCACCAGAGCTCTCTGTCAGAGAAGGGTCAATGTCTCAGAAAAAATTACAGTTCCCATGATTCCCTAGCACTGAGCCAGGGCAGTTAAAGTGGACTCAATTTGCACTATTTCTAGCAGTCTGCAAAGGCCCATAATGGGAACTTTGATTTGGTATTGCATCATTGAATCTTCCTGGATCTGCTTGGCATAAAAACGTGTGAATGCAGCCTTAGACAATTCTGACTTTAGTGCTCTGTTGTATGTCTTTATTCTTTAAGATCCTATCTAGTTCTGTCAAAGCTGCTCCTCCCATCCCTTGTCCTCTTCTTATTTCTTGGCTGCAGCCACCATTCTAATTTTTTTTAAAAAATTTAAAAGCATTATTAATTAAAATAAGACCACCATATAACACATTATCCATATTTCAGTTCCATAATATACAAATATTAATTATCAAAATAGGAAAGAATGACCAAAAAAAAGGAAATATATATATTGTTTTATACAAAATATCTTAATTCCCTTCAATCTATTTATCATCTTTCATTGCTGCAGTCACCATTCTGATTGATGTTTGATCCTAAGTACTGGAACTCTTTAACTATTTCAATTTCTTCATTGTTGTGATTAAATTTATGTATTTCTTCCATGGACATTCTTTTTGTTTCAACATTAAGCCTGCCCCTGCACTTTCATTTTTGATCCTCTTTAGTATTTATTCCAAATCTGTGATATTTTCCACCAGTAATATGGTGTTGCTCTCAGATCTAAGATTGTTGATGTTCCTTCCTCCTATCTTCTTTCCTCCTCCTTCTGCATCTAAACCAGCTATTTTTTCAATGTTTTCTGCATACTAGTTGAACAAATATGGTTATAGAAGGCATCCTTGACTGACCACTTTGTCAATTGGGAACCATTTTGTTTCTCTGAATTCTGTTATGATGGTAGCCTCTTGTTCTGAGTACAATTTCTCATCAGGACTATCAGATGTAGTGGCATTCCCATAACCTTTAGAGCCAGCCATAGCTTTTTGTGATCTATGCTGTCAAATGCTTTGTTGTAGTCCATAAAGCACATGGTGATTTTTTTTTTGGTGGAATTCCTTTGTGTGCCATCATGGTCCTAAATCCTATTGTCAGTTCCAAACAGAGTAGAGTCATTGAGTTAATTGGATTTACCTATGTGTTGATTCCCCATTCCACTTTTGATTCAATGGATTTAGCCTAGTTGGGACTAACAAACAGGATTCCAGCCATACAGTTGAGCATTCTTGGATGGTTCATAACTCTTTGCCAGTGCCCTCAATGTACATCTGGATTCACTGGGATTACAAAAAGAGCTACTGTGCATTCCCCATCATACAAGGGGATTATAAGCAGGCACACTGACAGATACACAGTCAGTTGCACAAGGTCAGTATTCAGCAGAAGGCTGGTACAGTGCAACCATTGTGTAACTATTCAGAGACATGTACAATAACATCAAAAATCCACAAAACAATGATACCTTTATAGGACCAACCAAAATGCACAAAATATATGATGCAAACTTTTGAACCTCCACTAGTTTTTTCATCAGGCAAGGTGTTAAGAACCATACAGAAATAAAAGTTGTAAAATGGCAATGTCAGTCACAGGCTTGCATTTTCTCAAGGTATTGTTGGTGTGCTCTTCTTTGGAGGGATATCTATGCAAGTGGGTCCCTTCTCCTTCTGGCCATGTGGTACTGGAAACAAGGCATTCCAAAGTCCAGGAGATAACATTTGAATTCCGTTAGCAATGTAAAAAGGTACGAAAGATCTGAGGAAGAATTTCTTTTGCTCAGTTAGGGCCTTTGCAGACTGCCAGAAATAGTGCAAATTGAGTCTACTTTAAGGGTTAGGGTTAGTGCTAGGGAATCATGGGAATTGTTGTTGTTTTTTCTGAGACATTGAGCCTTCTCTGTCAGAGAGCCCTGGTGCCACAATAAAATACAGTTCCCATGATTCCCTAACCCTAACCCTTAAAGTGGACTCAATTTGCACTATTTCTGGCAGTCTGCAAAGGCCCTTAGTCTCAAAGGTGCTACAAGATCCTTTTGCACATTGTGTAACTACCTGAGTGTAGAAAACCTTGGCCAACTTAAATTTAAAATGAAGGATCAAGAGAAATGTTTTAAATAAACACTAAATAATTCATACATTTAAACCGAGGGGGAGCAAGTGCAGTTTATGGGAGGCATACGGGTAGCAAGTGCTGTTGTGCACACCCAGTACTTCCCAAAATTTGTTTTGTTTTTTAAATTCACATGACAATTTGCAACTTAAACCTGGCAGTTGTGATTATTGTTGTGCTCCTTCAAGTTGTTTCCAGCTTAGGTGATCTAAGGAAAACCTATCAAAGAATTTTCTGAGGCTGAGAGTGTGTGACTTGCTCAAGATCACCCAGTAGGTTTCCATGGTTGAGCAGGGATTTGTATCCGAGTCTCCAGAGTCAGTCTAACACTAAAACCACTATACCACACTGGCTCCTAACCACTAAATATACTATTGTGAGTTTGCCAGAATGAAAACTGAAGAGGGCTTCTGTACCATTAATTAATGGTTGTGTAGTAGATGGAATTTCAGCCAGTGCTGCTTCTTACTTGGTTGCATTACAAAGCAACATCTGCTGAAATTTCCTTTCCTCCAAAACAATTAAAAGCATAGGAACTCTCTCTAGTTTTCAGTCTGGTACTCTGCCTGAAGAGAAAGAAACTAAAAGTGACAAAATGCAAAGGGATAGTCAATACCATAGTCAATTTAGCTTCTTTCATTATTTATTTACCTATTTATTCAAATATTGATAGTTCCTATTCCAGCCAACATCATATGAATTAAAGTCAATTTAAGTACATTTGCAGTATGTTTATAGATCAATATAGATTTAATAATCATGTGCACAACAAGTGTGGTGTTTAATTTGTTATACAAGAAGAGGGAGTTTTAACGAATTTAGTAATAGTTTCTAAAGTATTAATTTTTTATTAATTTCTACAAATTTTCAAACCTTTTTTGGTTTATATCTAGCTAATCTAAGTGCAATTTAACTTGTGTGCAAAATGCCTTCTAAAATGTCTATCTTGAGCATTTGGTTAGGCTGAGAAATAGTCTCCTCTATTCCTGTACAGGGACAGCTCTCTGCACAGGTGTCCTGTTGAACCACCTGGTGCATCCGCTGCCACCACAGGTCACTTCTGACTGTCACACAACTGGGTGCCATGTTCTGATGTCAGAGTGAGCAATCTGTGGTGCTGGCAGACACATTGGGTGGCTCAGCAGGACATTCAAGGAACAGAGGGCTCTGGATCTTCCTGGAAGATCAGGAGTTAAAAGGTAAGTTTTAAAAATAGTTTTAAAGGTGTTATACCCCTGTTCTGGTGCTGAATGTGCCAAGCATTGTCCAGATTGTTAGGACCAGAACCAGAGTTGGGACTGTGTGTTGTCCAAACAGGACACCACCAGAAAGGGGGGAAACAGGTCTTTTGGCCCATGTAGAGAAGGCCTTAGTTATAAAAATATAAAATAGCTGTGCTCTTGACCATATACCTTTTTTTTTTTTGATCCAGTGGATTTGAAGCCTTTATTGATCCACTCTTGGCATGTCTTTGGAATGCCTCCCTTGGGTTGTTTCCATTATTGGAGCACCAAGGGTGAGGGATGGATGGTGTGAAAGATTATAGCTGCCATACCAAGTGGACATCCAAGGACAGACTACCTTACGTATGAACAGACCAGACCTCTCCATCCACCTATAGATATGGTCCTAGGACCATGGAACCAATAGGGGCCTGGCTGAATATACAGTTGGACTGCCATATCCACAGATTCTTTATCCATGGATTCAACCATACACAGCTTGAAAATATTCCAAAATGATATAAATTCCAAAAGGCAAATCTAGATTTTGCCACTTTATAAAAGGGACACCATTTTATAATGCCACTGTATTTAATGGGACTTGAGTATCCACAGATTTTGGTATCTACAGGAGATTCTGGAACCAAACCCCAATGGATAGCAAGGGCCTACTTCAGCTCTATTCTAGCATTAGCTTTCTGTGCAGAATAAATATGCAAAGCCATGTGTGGGTGGAGGATTCCGAGAAATGAAGTTAGAAAAAGATACCTTTTTCAAACACTGACAGTAGATTCAGCCCCAGTCTGCATGAAGCAATATTTGATTTAACATGCTTTTAGTCTATTTAAAATGTATTGTTTTAGCTTTAATTTACTTCGTACAACACCCTAAACTCTTTTGAAATAGAATATAGAATATTTAAATAAAGAAAAATAAGAAGAATTATTTAAAATTTATTGTTTTAACTTTAATTTACTTTAATTTTAATCCTACAGCACCCTAAACTCTTTTGATATAGGATATAGAAATATTTAAATAAAGAAAAATAAGAATTTTAGTTAGCATTGCACTATGTTGCATGACTGCTTAGGAGATCTGTTGATGGTTCTACCTTGTAATAATTTTTGTAAATCCTTTCCAACTCTTATCATTTGTGCGGTTTAGTCCTATTCCTCAAGAATAAATCCCACTACCTCTAGTGGATCTTACCTCCATGCAAATGCTCACAGGATTGCAGTTTTCTCTTTAGACAGGGCAGCTTTATTGTTAACAAGTTAAGAAGCAAAATACAGGAAAAGGCAATACTGCAAAACTCAGCCTGTGGCATGTAACAGGTTGATTGCTACCAGCTGGAAGAACAGAGGCTCTAGGATTAGCAGCAGAAATTACAGTAGTTCAAACTAAGAAGCGCTCTTTGCAACTGGTTCCATTCTGTGAAGCATTCTTCCCTTGGAAGATCACCAGAAACCTTGCTTGAGCACATTTCAAAAGCAGTAGGAGATCTTTGTATCTGGGCAGGCCATTGGGGTGGAACATATATGAGAGTTGCTTTCACTTAGCTGGATTTTATAGTGACTAAGAACTGGAAAGTCTTTAGTTCAACTCCTACCTCAACCATAACAGCTCTTTTTATTTATTTAGTACACTGATAGTTTTAGCAATTTCATAACCCATTTTTTAAAGTGGAAAATGATGATGTCAAAGTGATCAGCCTCATCTTTCACCTGCAATATAGGATTACTTATTTTGACCAAACTAATTAAATTAGGATAGGAGCTAGCATGGTGTAGTGGTTTGGGTGTTGGTCAACAAATCTGGATTCAAATCCCTGCTTGGCCACGGAAACCCACAGGGTGAACTTGGGCAAATCCATTCCCTGAGCCTGAAAGTGAGGCAAAGACAAACCACCTCTGAACAAATTTTGCCAAGAAATCCCCATGATACATTCACCTTGGGGTTGCTATAAGTCAAAAACAACCTGAAGACATACAATAACAAGTTAAATAAGGCTGCACATAGTGAGCTCAGGTTTGGGGGCATTTAATCATGAATGTGAGGTTTAGCTCTTCCTTTCTCTTGCTGACCCCACCATATCTTTTGTGCATTAGATGTAAAATTGTTACTGTCCCTTGATGTTGGTTAGTTTCACCTTGTTGTTGTTGTGTGCCTTCAAGTTGATTCCAAATTATGGCAACCCTAAAGTGAACCTATAATGAGGTTCTCTTGGCCTGTTTCTTCAGAGGGGGTTTGCCATTGCCATCCTCTCAGGCTAAGAGACCATGACTTGCCCAAAGTCACCCAGTGGATTTACATGGCTGAGCCAGGATTCAAACCCTGATCTCCGGAGTCATAGTCCAATGATAAACCATCATCCATTGCTCCGCTTACATTAAACCATTGTGAAGTGAGTCAACACCTAGATTAAGCCCATTGATGGATCTCCTTTTGTGGTGGTGGTGATTTCTTACCTACTCCCCTTTCCTTAGGAATAGCAGTGTCAACAATATTGTATCTTCTCTATGTACACATAAAACACTTTTCTGAAAGAGTTTTCAGTTTAAGATATTTTAACAAAGCAATTCTATACGTGTTACTCAAGTATAGTTTCAGTGAAGATCACTATCAGAAAAATAGGATTCTGATATTATCATGTTCACTAGTACAATCCAATATGAGAGTGGATTCTGTCTTCACAGTTCATACAAATGGAAATATCACACTGAGCACGTACAGTTGGATCCAAACCTAGTTGTGCTTAAATTTGTTGTTGTTATTTGCCATCAAGTCAAATTCAACTTATGGCAACCCTGTCAATGGGCCTTTGCAGACTGCCAGAAATAGTGCAAAATGAGTCCACTTTAAGGGTTAGGGTTAGGGAATCGTGGGAACTGTATTTTATTGTGGCACCAGAGCTCTCTGACAGAGAAGGCTCAATGTCTCAGAAAAAAAATACAATTCCCATGATTCCCTAGCACTAACCCTAAAAGTGGACTCAATTTGCACTATTTCTGGCAGTCTGCAAAGGCCCAATGAGAAACCTCTAAGACTGCGGGTCATCAACTGCCCTGCTCAGGTCTTGCAAACTCTATGCTTAGATTAGACCCAGTGAAATTAATGGAATTAATGTTAGTCATGGTTATTTGAAGCATGACTACATCCGGATGCAACTGGTTGGTGGTACCATTAGCTCTAACCATTCTAATCTCCTGGGAAGAGAGATTTCCTATTTTCCTACCTACCTACTTAACCTCCCACTCCTTGGCCAGTGTTATCAGTACAGATTCTTGCATTCAACCAGTTTATATGCAGTCCATTGCTTCTCTTGAGGAACTCTGAATGTGGGGGGGGGGGGGGGGGGGGGGGGTTGCTCTCCCTCCCACCTCCCCCCCCCCCTTTTGGGAGACTTATGTTTTGCAACATGCTGTGATTTCTGGCCTATTGATTAATGGGTCTTTCAGCAAAAAGCAACCTTAATCTTTCCTTAATTGCCTTAATGGCTGTACAGCCTCTCTTTTATTCTCTCTTCCCACAATGTTGTTGCAAATGCTTTTGTGTCTTAACTTGGTGCCCAAAC
The DNA here is from genome assembly GCA_020142125.1 of Phrynosoma platyrhinos. NCBI lineage: Eukaryota > Metazoa > Chordata > Lepidosauria > Squamata > Phrynosomatidae > Phrynosoma > Phrynosoma platyrhinos. The sequence goes on along the minus strand of CM034701.1, from coordinate 369,531,347 downwards.
TAAGGACTTAGAGGAGACTGGCTGAGTTCTATTTCTGTGCTTCCTTTTGTGTGTGTGTGTGTGTGTGCATGTCCCCTTTAAATTCTCCTTTCCAAATGCCTTTTCATGTCTTTAGCTGATGGATGGCTCCTTGCTCAATAGCAAATTTTTGGAACTCACATAAATAAGCCAATACTTAACACAGCAAACAGTATGTCATGAAGAAAAGGCTCCTTTCTGTTTATTTTCAGTGCAGTAAGACAGGATTCAGGGATCATGCAAGGCAACCCAATAGGAGCATGTTATATGTAAGTATTTTGTCACTCAAACATCAATAACATCCAAGTCCACACTGAGATTTTCACTTATGGCTATAATCATTATCTTGCTAAAGACTGGAAGCCGACTTGTGGACAGGAAGACAAGCTTCGAAACAAATGCTATAGGCTGAGAATAATTTTTAAGAGCTTTGCCACTCCTTACATTATTGAGTTGTCACAGACACATACATTTACACATCAAGGCAGAAGAGAGTCACTTAACAAGAGGGAAGAATTCAGAGATATAGCCATGTTAGTATGGAATATCAGTATGCAAAAGGATCTTATAGCACCTTTGAGATAACTGTGTGAAAGAAGTTGTAGAATTAGCTGAGAAGTAGACCAAGTCTATCAAAGCTTATGGTACAACTTGTTGCTAATGGAACTTAAATTTTATTTCATGGAGTACCCACACGGCCAAAACAAAAAGGGGTCTGCCTGCATAAATGTCCCTCCATACCACCTGCACTGAGAACAGCTACATCTTGACAAAATGCAGGCATGAGACTAACATTGCCATACCTTTTTTTCCTCTCCTGTATGATTTTTTAACACATGTGCCGGATCAAGAAGCCAGTGGATCTTCAGAAGTTTGCAACATGTACTCTGTGCATTTTGGTTGCCCAATAAAGGTATCACTGTATTGTGGATTTGGGGTATTATTGTACTTCTTTCTCATAGTCTCAAAGATGCCCCAAGATCCCTTTGCATACTTAAAAAGATGGAGTAGATTTTCCTTCTGCCCCAAATAGGACAAAAGAAACCATACATTTGCATAGTATGTGCATGCACTTATTTATATATAAAGCTGCATATTTAGAAATAATAATCATAATTTAAATAGAAGCACTTAACATCTACCCATAGTGGAGAAGATAATGACCAGGTATGGTGTGGACATGGAAAGCCAGTTAGGCAAGTCACACTCTCTCAACCTCAGCGAATGGCAATGGCAAATCCCCTCTGAATAAATCTTGCCAAGAAAACTAAATGGTAAAATTGTCTTAGGATTGCAAAGAGCTGAAAATTATTTGAAGGCACACAACAACCACCAATCTCAAAGCCCCCTTCTTATAATTTGTTATCTTTAAACTAGAATTCAACTGCACAGTCCGTCAAAAAGTTTAAAGAAGATTACCTAGCCACCCTCCCTATTCACATGAACATCAATATCAATATTGTACATTATTGGTAGTATTTCCAATTCAGATACAAGAGCATTCTGCGCATGGAAACAGCATTTAAGCCATCATGGACTGTTACCACATCACCAAGAGGCTCCAAGATTTCTGAGCTATAGGTACCATGCCACAGTAGCAGCTATTGTGCCAATAAAGTAGATAGATGATGATCATGATTACTGTTTATTTATATAGTGCCATAAATTTGCATTTGCAGGCATCATCAGAACAGAGTATAACCTACCAATGGCATACAGTCTAAAAATAGATAGATCTAGATGTCTATTTACCATGCTACATCCTTCTATAAAATCACAGCAGAATAGTTGTGTACTGTTGTGTACTGAGATTTTTAAATAAATAAAAGTAACAAGGCAGTTGGTGTCTGCCACCATTGGGTGATGACCAAAGACACAAGATGGTTCTGACCTTCAAAATGGTCATACAGCTTCTGTTCAAGGTAATTCATTTGTATAAATTCCCAAAGGTCACATTGTGTGGTGGTAGTCCTAGTACTCAATTATGTTAGCACATAACAAATATAATTAATTTCATTCTCTCAGGTGGTTTTCGTAAACTTGAAATGTCATGGCAATGGACTGTTGCATTTCATAACAAAGAGAGCACTTTCAAAACAAAACAAACAAAAAAAAAACATAGGAGTTATGCTGCCCAGGCAAAACTTTGGAAGACAGAAAAGATAGCAAGAAGCAGCACAATCAGACAGATAAGCAGATGTGATCATACAGAGCAGGAGGAACATTTAACTACCTTCTGTTGAATTATGGACCGTCATGAAACCCACTGGGTGACCTTGGGCAAGTCACATGCTCTGAGCCTCAGGGAAGGCAATGGCAAACTACCTCTGAACAAATCTTGCCCAAAAAAAACCATAATAGAAAGAAAACCCCTTGGGCTCATCATAATTCTGAAACAACTTGAAGGCACACAACAAACAATAACAACAAATAGCCTTTAGATGTCTGGATTGCCTATTCCCACAAAGCCTTGCCATGTTGTCCCAGGCTATTGTGTTTCACAGACCAAAATATCTAGAGGATATTGTTTTCCTCATCCCTGGGAAAACAAAATGGACTCCTATGACCATATTTCTATGGCACCATATTTCTGATTTCTCTGTATGTTTGCAAAAGCTGGAGAGTGAAGAAAACTGACAGGAAAAGATTCAGTTCATTTGAAATGTAGTGATGGAGGAGAGCTCTACGGATGCCACAGACTTGCAAAATGTCTAATAAATCCTAGAGCAAATCAAGCCTGAACTCTCTCTAGAAGCCAAAATGAGCCAACTTGAGGCCATTGACATATAATGAGACAACATGACTCATTAGAAAGCATGATAATGTTTCATTACAGTGGCAGGCAGTAGGAAAAGAAAAGAACTGCGTTACAGGTGGATGGATTCAGTCAAGGAAGCCACAACCTTGAGTCTGCAAGACCTGAGCAAGGCTGTTGATCACAAGATGTCATGGAGGTCTCTCATTCATTGTTGTGTTATTGTGTGCCTTCAGATTTTTTCCCCAATTTATGGTGACCCTAAGGCATCATGGGGTTCCTTTAGCAAGTTTTGTTCAGAGGGGGTTTGCCTTTGCCTTCCTTTTAGGCTGAGAGAGTGTGACTTGTTTTTAACAAATTCATTAACGGATTGTTGTCAATGCAAACATGTCTGTAGTTTGCAATCCTATGAGTTACTCTGTGTAAAATACTGGCCTCCTCAGGTATAAGAACAAGAAAACTTGAAGCTTCATTTAAACATTTCCAGATAATTCAGGATGGAGCTTTGGAAGACTAGCCATATACATTTTCAGATCATTCACTTCTTGAAAAATGCAGGTGCAACCTCTGTCTGTCTGTGCATACACAGAGAGATGTGGGAGGAACAAGGCATAATCAAGCTGGTGGGGGCCCTGGAGTAGGTCCCAAACAGGACCCCTTTTGTGTGAGCAAATCTTGGCGTTGCGGCATAGAAATGAAATAGTGCAATAAACAACTATACAAAGATCTTCATATGGGTTTTTCAGCCCTTCAGATTTCATGAGACTAACAGCCTGATCCTATTAACTGTTATTCAATTACTCACATAACACACACACTGTTGATGATAACTAGCATTGCCAGGTTTTCAAAACAGCAATAAGGGACAGTGAAAATTCATGACATGCAGAGATGACAGTGTCAAAGTGGTATTAACAAGGTTGTGGTCTACCTAAATACCCAAAGATAGTATTAATTTTCATTAACATAGCCATGTGATTCTCTGTAAAACATGTTGTCCACATTCATAAATTACACATTTTTATTTTTCTGGAGGAGCTACACCCTCAAAATATTTGATTATATGCAATCTATATAAAAGGAAAAACCATCCAACACTTAAACAGAGGATAAGAAGAACACTTGCTAGCCCTATTAGGCTTTCTGGCCCTCAAATAAGGAACATCCCTTATAATAATAGACACCTGGCAACACTAATGATAACATAAACATCAAGAGATTCAGGAAGTGACTGGAGATGGGGAGGAAAGTGACATCCTTCTCCTGAAGCAATGGGCCCTAGCTAGTGAGGGCCAGGAGCAATAGCATCAATTGAATTATGAATAATCTGCTTGGGGGCAATGAAAACATGGATGGCTTAGACAAGCACCAAATCTGTTCTATTGTGCATTTCATAGTGGGAGGAGAATTAGAAAAGGGGAAAGCTGCATGAAGACCAGAGGATAGAAAAATGAGTGAGAAAGGAAAAGAAAGTACCCCACTTCTATCCCAACATGAAGAGAAAATCATTTGAATTGTTTTTGATATGGCTGTTGTTTTAATATGAATAATTATTTAGTTATACTGTGTTTTTAGTTGTGTCTGTTTTTTAACCACACTGCAACCTACTTTGGGTCTTGAGATTGAGGGAAAGGTAGGAAATTAAGTACGGTAAATAAATAAACAGGGTCAGTTTTACATTGATTTCAGCTATGTTATACTGGGCCTATTTTCACTATAAACTGGCCTGGATTCCTAGCTTTCTTTTTTTTCTTTTTTTAAATTAGATATAATTTAAATAAATAAATACATATAAAATAAACAAATGTTGATCTTTTGTAGATGCTAAGAGATAAAATATGCAATCACTATTCTGCCCAATTGTCATACAAGAAGTTAACATGTTGCTACCTTTCACTATGCTTACCCAACAAATAAAATCATAGTTGGGTTTAATGTCCCATTTGAGCTATGAAAGATTTAAAACTATAGAGTGATCCATTGATCTCTGTACTGGATGCACACACACTATGTGTGTGTATAATAAGTGGTGTTGATATAAAGTAACAGCTCTCAGCTTTGAATGCCTAAAACATTGGAAGGACATAAAAAGAGAATGTGAAAAGATTATTTCTTCTCTTCAGTTCTTTGGATGTGTGATAGCTTTGTGTGTCTGTGTGTGTGTTTCAGAGAAAGAGAGAGTATGATGTGGTGGTACTTTCAAAAGCACTTTACCTTTCAGACTCCAGACCAGTTTTCCCCAGTAGCTTCTTTTCCAACATGGAGAGAAAATCATGTTGTGTATATAACTGAATATAGTCCGGATGAGAAATCTGTACCAAGGACAGAAGGCCACTGTCAGAACAGAATTCGGGGAAACAGACTGGTTTGCAATAGACTAAGGGGTCAGACAAGATTGCATCCTATCACCCTACTTGTTTAACTTAAAGGCTGATAACATCATAAGAAAAGCAGAATTGGAATCAGAAAAAGGAGGAATTAAGATAGGAGGAAACAACATTAACAACCTCAGATATGCAGATGACACTATATTATTAGCAGAAGAAATTCAGGAATTGGAACAGTTAATAAGAAAGGTCA
>CM034701.1:369496704-369520522 GCA_020142125.1 Phrynosoma platyrhinos | reverse complement strand
CTGAAAGGAGCGCAAAAATAGTGCTCCTTTCGGAAGACAGGGAAAGTGAGCCCTAAATGCGAAGGGTGCACTTTCCCTGGCTTTTCCGCCGCAGCGTGAGGATGCTGCGGCGGGAGGTTGCCCTGGGAGCGCCGGCCGTGCAGACAGCCGGTAGCTCCAAGGGCAACCTCGGGAGGAGGAAGGGGCGCCGCTCGTGCGGCTGCCCCTCCTCTTCCAGGGCTCGAAGACGACCCTATTAGTCGTCTGCCGAGGCCCTTACACACATTAAAACTAGACAATGAGAAAATAGAAATGGTAAAAGAGTTCTCATATCTGGGATCAAACACTGATCGGAATGGGGACTGCAACCAGGAAATCAGAAGACGACTAAGAATGGGGAGGGTGGCTATCAAAGATCTAGAAAAAATTCTAAAATGCAAAGATATACAGCTTAGCACAAAAGTTAGACTCATACAAGCCATTGTATTCCCTATTACCATGTATGGATGTGAGAGCTGGACAGTTAAGAAAGATAATAAGAAAAAAATTAACTCATTTGAGATGTGGTGCTGGAGAAGAGTTTTGAGGATCCCATGGACAGCCAAAAGGGCAAACAAATGGGTCCTAGAGCAGATCAAGCCAGAGATATCCCTAGAAGCCAAGATGGCAAGATGTAGACTGTCGTACTTTGGACACATCATGAGAAGGCATGAGCTGTTGGAAAAGACATTAATGTTAGGAAAGGTGGAAGGAAATAGAAAGAGAGGAAGGCCACATGCTAGATGGATGGACTTTATTAAAGAGACCACAAATAAGAATTTGCAAGAGCTGGGCAATGCAGTAGAGGATGGGGTGGGGGCTGGAGATGTCTCATCCATAGGGTTGCCATGGGTTGAGATCGCCTCGAAGGCAGTTAACAATAACAACAAATAGCTGATGCAGGTTTTCTACAAATTATATAATTCAGGGAAGGCTTACACTGTTTTCCCCCCGTCAGACCAAACACAATTTGACAACCATGTTTTATGACCTACTGGGTGTTTCAAATCCTGATTGTTTTTGAAACTACAAAGCCCATGACTGATGTCAAGTTGTAAAGATCTGATTTATGTGGGCTCATAGGCCATTTTTCTCTGTGGCCGTTGATCCTTAAAACCAACATTGCCTTTTGGGGCTGCTTTAATTGTGTGTTTCTTAAATCTGGTTTTCAAAAATTTCAGATTTTCAGGTTTCAGATTGGTCCAAAATACACTGCAGAAATAATCCAGTTTGAGACTGCTTTAACTGCCCTGGCTCAATGCTAGGGAATCATGGGAATTGTGGTTTATTGTGGCAATAGAGCAATCTCAAACTTGTGTTTTGGACCTTTGTTTTCAAGGAACATTTGCATCTGTTTCTATCTGCTGTCCATGACCTCAGGAGCCCAAGCAGGCTTAGAGGCAATAAACAAAGAATTTTAATAAATGATAATGATAGTGATACTTTCTGAAATGAAGGAGAACTAGATTTGTCAGGCTTCAGCCCACACACACACACACACACACACACAAAAACATCATGTCCACATAGCTATGAAGGCTGCAGTGTGGCTTCCCCATCATGGACCCTCTTCTTCCATTTCCTGAAGCCACCAAGTTTTCTGTTGTAAATCAGATCAAGTACTGACAATGAGGGTATGACAGAACATGAAGCTGTAGCTATCGCCAATACATGATACATGGGTCACAAGGATACTGCTAAAAACAGTATCCTTTGTATGAATTCCCCCCCTCTCTATTACTTCATTTTTTCATGACATAACATCAGTCCTGAGACTACCTCCATAAACACCACACTAACTGTTTTCAGCAAGATCAGGGAAACAAACAACTTGAGCACCTAGTTCATATGAGTTTACTAGCTGTAAGAGGCAGACTACAGCATGAGGTTGCTATTTTCAACAGCCTTGCTTTAACAGATGTAGACTGGACATCTAACCTACATCATCCTCTGTCTTTGCAGAGCATTTAGACCAGGGGTAGGCAACCTAAGGCCCGGGAGCTGGATGCGGGCCCCCTGAGGCCTTTGGACCGGCCCCAGGCTGGTTGTGCTGCCACCGCCCACCATGATGATATTGATTATTGTTGTTATTACTTGTTCTTGGGGTTTTCTTGGCAAAATCTCCACAGGGATTTTCCCATGTCTTTTCTGGGGTTGAGAGAGTGTGCATGTATATTTTTTAATTTTTTTAAAAAATTCTAAATTTATTTATTTATTTATTTATTTATGGTGCTTCAGCCCCCCAATTGTCTGAGGGACAGCAACCCAGCCCCCAGCTCAAAAAGGTTGCCTACCCCTGATTTAGACATAGCAGTCCATGTTGTGACTTCTCCATTCAAAAGGAAACTATTACTTTGTGTGGTTATTATTTCAAAATGTTTTTAGGTGGGGAATGCTATCAAATCACACAGGGAAGTGACTCTTGGCTTGCTCAGTATAACACTTTTATTTGTCTGTTGCAAAACAAACATATCTACTTTCTCCTGTGAAATATAAGACTAAATGTAGCAATATGCCATGATCAGTGGGTAGGTATTTCACAGATCTAACCCAGGTCTTCATACCAGGGAATGGAAATGAGGAACTTTTGGTAATTATTTGTAAGAATAATTCTTTTTAAAAAAAATAATAATAAGCAAACTGATTTCCAGGCATCTGGATAAGCATGAAAAGCTTTTCTTTTTTTCCCTTTTTTTTCTTAAAGGAGAAAGTCCCTTGAATATATATTTTTGCTGTCCACAGTATGTATCTTACAACTATCCTCAATTTGTCCAAGTAAGTTTGCTAATCACACTATTAAGGGAGAGAAGCGTATCTTGAAATATTAAAATTGAGTCTGACAATGTCACAGTTTTGCTATTAAAACACATATAATGACTCTAAGATTAAGCTTGCCAGATATGTTTAATACATAAATCAAATGGCTAATCCTCAAAATAGAAGCAGTAGAAATTCAAGTATGCAGAGGGCAAGAGAAAAATGCATAACAGTAGAATTTCCAGGACCATATTTCCCCATTCTATTTGTGGGGAAATGCATTTTATTTTTGCATGCTACATTTTGCAGACTTTCATCAGATTTGTGGTCCATCTCTTTAATGAGACTCTTTACACACACACACACACACACATTTAATAACACTGGTTGCTATTTTGCATTTCAAAAAAGTTTTTGTGACTTTTGTCACCAACTTACAGCTTCAGTGCAAACATATCCTTGTGACCACATGTACTGAATTACCTGCATATTTAGCAAAAACAAACAGTCCTATACCTGCATTAGTTAGAAATAAGCCCTGCTGAACAGAGTAGTACTATCATTAAATTATATAGGCATAGAATTGGTCTATCTGGTTGATATATTTCTCCAAGGCATTGAAACACTTTTAATTGCTTCAAATCAGATTTCCCCAATTGTAAATAAAAATGCACCATACAGCTTTCAACCAAGGAAATTATAGATTACTGTTCTTTTAATAATAGCAACATGATAAAACAAAGAAAAAGAATGATTATTTTAAAAACATTAAGAATATTAAAATTATTAAATACTTAAAGACTAATTTAAATTATTGAATTATGAAATGCTAATTTTATCTATTTTTTAAAAATTGCTTTAGTTGTGATCCTAAATTCAGTATCAATCAGTAGCATGTTACATAAAAGTGCATATATTTTTTACAGATTTCTCCAAAATGTTCCATCACTGGTACAAACACAAATATTTCTAAAATTACAAACAATAAGTTTCTTTGCATATGTAAACAGTGCAACCAATATGTCCATGTGTGTACAACTTCATATTACTCTCAATATCAATCTGGAAGAAAATATTAAAATATTGGTGAAGTGCCTATTTTACACTTAAAATTAAAACAGGAATACTAGTGACACCTGGGTGTAAAACCCCTAAACTTAATGGGACTTGCCTTTAAGTAGACATTAGTACTGCACTGTCAGAGAATTCACATTTGAGATTGATATATCTCAAATTGTAATATGTTTCCCAACATTTTAATATCTTTGGAAACACACACACACACATTTTCTTATTTTCTTGTACAAATGAACACCAGATACCTCTTTGTTAGAATTAGCTCTTCCCAGTCTAGCACAAAGGGGAAAACAGATAAGTCAATACTTACCTCAAGAAATATATTCTATATAATGAGTTTCTTTAGATGTTTCAAATATTCTCCCTGGAAGAGGTTTTTTTTCTACAAGGTTTAAATACAATGTACTGGGTTATTTTCATTTATAAGCAGACTTTTAATCAGTATTTAGTGTATTTGCTTCTTGTGGCATTTGCCATTTAGTTGATTGCTGTTGTCAGTTAAATTTACATCTTTATGAAATTCATTTTTTTAAAAAAAGTAGAATTCCAAACCTATAGTAATGGATACAGAATTCTTCTGGCCATCTTTGCAAGTTCTAAAATACAACAGTCCAGCTGAATGGTGAAAAATATACTGCAGACATGGAAATTATGTTAATAATTCATTGAATATCTGTTTAGAAACAATGCTGGAAAACACAAAGAGATAGAAAGAGAGACAGAGATTGGGTGATACAAGCAGATTTTCAAATGCATCAAATGATTGCTTGAGAGCACTCCTTTCTCTAACAAGAGCTAAAAACTGCATAAAACATGGAACACAGAAAATATTTCCAAATGAGAGTGCTAAACTGGTTTTTGAATGGATGTCTGTCCTGATTCAACGGCACTGTTTCACATCATTCTTTATGTGAGAATACAAAATCCATTATTCATAGATGAAAAAAAAAAGAGTTGTGCCTACCTTTTAAAAATTGGACTGGTAGGGTTACAAGTCACTTCATCAGTTCGCCTTTTGCAAAGACATCAACTCCTTGGTTTGTTTGTTGCCAAAAAGGAAGGAAGGAAGGAAGGAAGGAAGGAAGGAAGGAAGGAAGGAAGGAAGGAAGGAAGGAAGGAAGGAAGAAAGAAAGAAAGAAAGAAAGAAAGAAAGAAAGAAAGAAAGAAAGAAAGAAAGAAAGAAAGAAAGAAAGAAATTGAAGGGGAGGGGAGGGGAGGGGAAAAGAATTATTTTGTGTCTAAACAAAAAACTCTTTGATAGAGTAGATTTTCCTGTGAGTTAGCAGATCTCTTGTTCACCACATCCTGAAGCTTATTCACCTTTTCTCCTAAGGCAACGGGTAGAAGGGAAATGAACAAGAAAAGAAGAAGGGGAAAAACACACAAGATCAACTTGCAGCCAAAGTTAGAGGAAATTTTGTGAGTGATGTCTGTTGGACGGAATAATATCCAAGAGCAATATTTCAGTACTCTAGAAACAATAGGAGAAATTGAGACACTTATTTTTTAAAACAACAAGAACAACAACAAAAACAACATTCACAGCTCCAGATCCAAAATATAGACATATTCAATTCAGAAAGCTTCATGACAGAGAAATCTGCCTTTTTGAAGCTTCTCCCAGATATTAAAAACTGGAAGAGAGTATGGCCAAATATGTGCAGATTAGTGTCCTAAGCATGCTACGCTACTGTGTTTCAAGACAGCCATTTCATTCTATCAAAACAGTTAATGCAGCACTACAAAATGGGTGCAATTGATGAAAAGTACCTCCATCAGCCTCAAACTGCAGTCTCTTCTTGGCTACAAAGCGGAGCAATAGAATTTTTTTTTCTTCTTTTAAAATTGACCTTTATAAAACAATTGTGCATGAAAAGTTGTTTATCTTTTGCACTGCAGGCATAGAAAGCCCTACATCCATGAAGATATACAGAAATTAAAGTGAAGCTCTTAAGTTGTAATGCTATTTACTTTCTATTTCATAAGCTAGTGTTAAAACTAACATTGTGTCCTAATTGCATAAGAAGAAACCTATTAAATACCAGACTCACATCCCCATGTGCAGGTGATCTCCAGCCTCAGTGTTGAACATCATGTTGTATTCATTACCTTGATCCTAAATATGTTTCTTCTGCTGTAAGCTCCATTGATTTCAATGATACTTGTACTATTTAGGTACATCTATTGCATTTGGATGAGCATACCTGCAGTTTTACTACTAATTCTTGGGTCTTGATTACCCAGGCACTATAATCATTTCATGACAATTTAACTAGGGTTTTTCCTTTATGGACAGTTTATAACAGCTTATACGATGTAGTACAACATCATATGATAATAAATGTTGTAGACAATGGAGCCATCTAACAAATGTACCATGTGCAATCTCTGAATGGCAGAACTCTCAGGGAATAAATATTGATGACTGCAATTCATTTCCAGGAAGAATTATGTATGGTTTATCAGAATGACCTTTCAGTGTGAAGCAGGGAGTGGGAGAAGTATTAAAGTATCACAATGGGGGAAAAACTGGAATAAAAACATATGGGAAACCCATATGCGTGTAGACTCCCTTCACACACTTATACATAAGTGTACCTGTTTCCTAACTTCAACCACACCTATTTATTATTTATTTGTGTGGTTCGTACTTTACAGGATTGAATAAGAAACAAATAAAAATTAGGCAAGTTTCCTCCCCTAATAAATTTGTGAATGAAAAGAGTTGGTAGAGGGGGTAAACAGGAGGTGGAAGAGAAAAGCTTTGTAAGTATGAACATAAGACTTATCAAATGTAGATAAATATTCTTAAACTTGCCCATTGATGGGAACATGGTAAAATGCATTTTACCCAGGATCAGTTTCCAACAGGACTGTGAAAGTAGATCATGTAGGCCACTACTGAATGAATGACTCTATAGATGTGTGTGTGTGTGTAGATAGATAGTATATAGGGTAGGGAGAGAGACAGGGAGAGAGAATGAGTGAGAATATATATGGGGAATATATATGGGGGATGTATACACACACACACATTGTTAGTGTGTGTACACACACTTGCACAATTGTCTTCCTGCCAAGCAAACTATATAGAAATGGCTTGAGGAGTTATTGTGGCTCTGTATGAATGTGCACCTGTATCGACAATAGTGCCATCACCATTCTTTTACCTTAATGAACTTAATCTTTAATTTCACAGCTTGGCCCTTGTGCCTGGCCTCTGAAACAAAAGGGCCTGGACTGTTTTGAGTCCATAGGAAGCCCCAGCCACCCTTTCCTTCAACAGCTGTGGAAACTTTAAACCATGACAAGGATTTTTTTTTTTTGGGCCCTTGTGAAACTGTCAAAAGCAATAAATATTTTTCTTTCCCCCTCCCCTCCATCATTAGACACTCTTCAGAATGGCTCTTGGTTGTCCACTGTTATTCCCAGAGCTCACTGGGCAGAAGCGTTATTGTCTAAAATGAATCTTGAAGTGTGAACAATACTAGGGGGAGGGGAAGGAGGGGATGGAGCTACGTTTCCCCCGGTTCCTCCCCTATCTTTTCTTTTTTCTTTCTTTTTCTATTTTCTTCATTTCTTTTTTTCTTTCTTTCTTGTCTTTTCTTTCGTTCTTCTTTTTTTTAGAGGGTGTAACCGTTAGGAATGTGGTGCTTCTTCATAGAGGGCTTTGCCAAAAGAGCACTTGTGTGTTTTTTAACACTGGTCTTTCAGAAGGACGCTCAAGTTAAAGCATTGTGCCCCACTGTAAATAGATGCACTCACTAGAATAGAGCGTCTTCACTCCTAATTAGGGAAGTAACTCTAGAAAGACAGAATGTCACTTGCAAGACTGGAGTCTTTGTTAGGTTTGTGTGCGTCCCCACTATGTGAGGTAATTGGAGTTGTACCTTTTAGAAAGCTGCTAATTTCGCATAGGAAGTGCTAACAAGACCTTTGTGTGGCATGTTTTCCTTCTTCCTTTTTAAGGAAGTTACAGCGCTTGAGTACTGGGAATGGCTGGGCCAAGGCCCTAAAGAAGGAAGCTGCGGTAATGAACCACTTCAGTTTGCAGTTAGGAAAAGGAGGCCTAATTTTCAGGCCTGAGAATAGTAGGCTGAACAAAAGGTTCTGTTTAAGCTTATTATATGGGACATTCTTACCGCCTATACAGCTTTCCTTGCAATGACCCTCTCAAAATAAGTGCATCAAGTTTGAGCAAATAGAAACATGCAACTTTCCAGGTTTGGGGTATAGTTTTCTTTACAAAGCCATTTATATAATGTAAGCTGCAATTAGCATGGAACGGAGCAACAAAATCCAGCTAAGAAAGTTCTTGTAACAAAAGGCGGAGAGTTAGTGGAATTAAGTAACAGTTAAATATTAGCTGCAGATAATTAGTTTGAAATGGTCTTTCAGACCTCTTGCAGACAGAAAGATAAAACCGTTTCACTTTGCAACCATCTCTAATGTATTACTTGGGTCCATTTTAAAATTATCCAGGTAGAATAGATTCTGTTTAAAAATAAACACACAAGGTTCTCTTTCATCCACAGAACCAGCAACTCTTAAAGGTGACAATATCCTCAAAGTGTCCATTTGAATTATATGTAAAACATTCAGATGTAATGAAATAAATTACTACTTACAGAGATGACAAAAGTCTCATCAAAGCTTTTTCCCCTAGTCTTGAAATGTAGAAGTTAGGGGGGGGGGAAACAACCAGGAAAAGGAGGAGAAAAAATTTGACCTTTGCAGATTAGGGTTTAAAATGAAAATTCTTCTAGTGAGAAGGCAGAGGGGAATCCATCACTCAGAATAGCTTTTAATGCTTTTTGCTACACACTATCTATCTAATAACAATGGCAAGGTTAGGATAAACAATGAAGAATATGTTTGCACATATTCCACTGCTGGCATTCTCTGTGCGAATTTTCTGAAACACTTAAGAGAATGGATACATAATCCTGCGACCTTCAAATGAGCTTTTTGATATTGTCAACACTTCTGAATAATAAAAAAGGCCACAAAATTGAGCCTTTTTTTTTTTTTTTTTTTGCATTGTAATGAATTCCATTCTGTTGGGTAAACAAAGCTAAATTTTAAAACAGGGAGCTGACATCTGCGTGGTTCAAGATGTCTTTCTATTCTTCCAAGGGCAGAGGGTGAGCAAAATGTAAGTACTCAGTGAGGAGCCTGATGTGGTGATCTCTCTCTCACACACATAAACACACAAATTTATCAAACACACAAGGAGGACTGTTTAGTCCAGTTCAGGGCAATGACTGTATTTTCGAGAGGACAAGAAGAAAATGTTCTATTTTATGACTTTTTTAAATAAAAAAGCACCCAACAACTTACACACAATAGCTCCACAGTACAAAAGAGGGGGCCAATGCTACCATGACGGCACTACCTCTTATTGACAAGAGTGCTGAGGGCCTCCAAAAGTTACTCCTATTTCCGCCGTGCCTTTGTCCTTTCGTTGTCCTCTCTCAAAGGCTCAGTTTGGTATTGTTGCAAAAAAAAAAAAAAGTGAGTCTGCACCTACATTTATTTCCACCATCCCACCCACCCCTTCCTTCTAATTTATACTCAGCATTGTGAAGTTTTTGCTATTCAGGAACTGATTGGACAACAGCACTGAGAATGGCCAAGTGATTAGTCTCCCAGCAGGGGCCAGGATTGTGGGTATAAACCTGGGGCTAGGGCTTCAGTTCACTATAGCATTCATCTGGGCTTCCTCCTAGTCTCTCTCTGGTTCCTGATCACTCATGCATCCTTTGTCACAGGTAATACATTCCTTCATACCAGGAAATTGAATCCTTATAATTAGCTTACACAGTAGTGGTCAGTCTCCTTGGAAGCCGAAGGGCTGTGGAGCTGGAAGCAATATTGCATTGGTGTTTATGAGAGCGTGTCAGGCCAGGATAACTCAAAATCCTACCTCCTGCCCATTTACTTTACTTTTCTTTTCTAAAAAAACGATTTAGGAACACATGGTGTAGTGGTTTGAGCATTGGCCTAAGACTCTGGAGATCATGGTTCAATTCCATGGGTCATGGAAGCCCACTGGGTGACCTTAGGCAAGTCACACCCTGGTAGCCCCAGAAAACCCCATTATAGGGGTCACCATAAGCAGAAAACAACTTGAAGGCACACATAATGATCATCATCAACAACAACAACAAATCTCAAAAAACAAATTTTCCCAAGCTCAAGTTAGTCCTGTAGTCATGTTTAGTGTTTCACCCAACCTTGGGAACTATTATAATCTGTGCTTTTACTTTAGATGTTGTTGTTCAGTAACTGATCCATTTCAAACAGTTCCAGTGAGGAGGAAAAATGGGAGGTGTTTCAAGAAACCAGGATGAATGGCTAAATGACTTGTGAGAAGGCCCAGACCAGGACATTTGTGCCATCAGCTAACTTGAGAAGACTATTGCAGCTTTCCCTGGAGTTACTTAAAACCTACATTTGATGTTGTTATTTCCCCATCATATTGACTTTGATTTATGGCAATTCTATTAATGAGAGACTGCCAAGAACCCTGGTCATTGACTGCTTTACTCAGATCTTGCAAACTTGACCATGGCTTCCTTAGCTGAATCACTCCACATGTAGTGTGGTCTCCCTCTTTTCTTACTGCCTAACAAGCATTATCATCTTTTCTAGTGAATCATGTCATCTCATATGTCCAAAGGATGACAGCCTCAGTTTAGTCTAGCCCTGTCATCTGATAGCCATGACTCCGCAGAAGTGAAGTTTGCTGACTTCATCTCCTGCCCTTCTGTCATCAGCTTCCTGTGACTCAGGACTCTTCAAATAATGAGTCATCACGTTTCCCAACTGAACTCAGGTTTTTACCTTTGCTCCAATTTCATACCATAGCCACATCTATGACATTTTCTAACCAGAGTGCAATTTACTCTGACAAAATCCAAGTGAGGGAGCTCATCCAGTAGGTTTCTGAAGAGATAATCAATGGCCTGTGGGGACTAAATCAAGATAACCCTTCCCCACTGTCTCTGGGACTATTTAAATGTGAGGGAAGTAAAAGGTACTAAAAACCACAACAGGGATATCATCCAGTTGGTCCCTGAAGGGTTTATCAATGACATGATAGGATCACTCAGTCAGTTTCTTTTTCACCTTCCCTACTGTCTACAGTTGTAAGTACCATACCTTAAGAAGGATATAAACAAACTGGTTATGTGTCGAAAAGGTGATAAGAATAGTAAAGGGTCTAGAAATCATGTTTTATGAGGATAGCTGGATATGTTTAGCTAAGAGAAGAGAAGATTCAACAGATGAATTCTTCTTCTATTTATTTATATCCTGCCTTGCTCCCAATAGGGACTGAAAATTTAAAACAATAAAATTTAATAACAATACAAAAGCATTTAAAAAGTATAACTACAATGTTTAAAAATGATTAAACAATTTATAAAGTCAAAACTGTATACAGACCTTACTCTGACTTGCAGGGCATTAAAAAACCCAATCCTCATCAGTTTAAAAAGACTGACAGCACAAAAATATTTTTACCTGCCACCAAAAAAAAAAAAAGAAAAAGAAAAAGCAGAAATCCTGCAAAAAAAGCATCCTGGACTCTCTAGGGAGGGCATTCCAGAGCCTGGGAGCAGCTGCCAAGAAGTACCTCTCCCTTGTTTCCACCAAACCAGCCTGAGATGGTGGTGCAACAGAGAGAAGGGCCCTTTCAGGTGATGTTAGCACTCTAATGAATCCATAAAGGGACATAAAGTCCTTCAAATAACCTGGACCCAAGCTATATAGGGTTTTATATGTCAAAACTAGCACTTTGAATTGTGATTAGAAATGGACTGCCAGCCATACAACAAGGAGTTCTGTGGTCTCTGTGGCCAGCTCCACTTAACAACCTGGTTGCAGCTCTTTGGACCAGCTAAAGTTTCTGGGCACTTTTCAAAGGCAACTCCACACAGTGTGCATTACAGTAATCCAAATGGGATGTAACCAAGGTATGTATCACTGGCCAGATCTGACTTCTCCAGAAATGGGCACAGTTGGTGCAGTAGCTCTAACTGTATAAAAGCACTCCTGGTCACTGCTGAAGCCTGGTCCTCCAGGCTCAGTGCTGAATCCAATAGCCCCAATCTACAAACGTGAGTTTTCAGGGGGAATGTAGCTCCATCTAGCAAAGGCTGAATCCCTATTCCTGGATCTGTCTTTTGACTGACCAGGAATGCCTCTTTCTTGTCTGGATTAAGCTTCAATTTCTTTGCCTTAATCAAGTTCATTACAGCTGTCAGACACCAGTTGAGGACGGGAATAGCTTCCTCAGAATTTGGTGGGAAGGAATGGTAGAGCTGGGTATCATAAACATACTGGTGACACGTTACTCCAAAATTCTGAACAACCTCTCCTAGAGATTTCATGTAGATGTTAAAAAGCATAGGGGACAAGACTGAACCTTGGTCAATGGCCAAGGAATCAACAGGCACCCCCCAGCACAGCCTTCTGAAAGCACCTCTCCAAGAAAGAATGGAGCCACTGTAGAACAGTACCTCCAAGCCCCATCCTAGAGAGGCAACTCAGAAGGATTCCATGGTCGATGGTATCAAAAGCTGCTGAGTGGTTCAGCAGAACCAACAAGAACACATTCCCCCCATCCAGTTCACTGCTTGGGTCATCCACCAAGTGGCCAAAGCAGTTTTTGTCCCATAACCAGGTCTGAAACCAGTCTGACATAGATTAGATAATCCATTTCATCCAGGAACTCCTGGAATTGAGAAGCCAGCACATGCTCCAGTACTCTGCCCAAAAATGGAACATTGGAGACTGGTTGATAGATGTCTAGTATAGTAGGATCCAGAGAAGATTTTTCAGAAGAGGTCTTACCACAACCTCCTTCAGGTGTGTTGGGACCCTACCTTGCTGTAGGTAAAGGTAACAAACCTAACCTTTATCTACCCTCTCATCCAGCCATCCTCTGGCCTGTTTTATTAGCCAGGAGGGTCAAGAGTCTGGTACACATGTGGTTGCTCTCTGAGCTAATCTGAGTGATTTTATCTGCAAAATGGTGGGTAAGTTCTTTGCAGCAAGTTGTTGAGTGATTTACATTCTCCTCTGAACCAGATTGTAATAGATCCCTGACCATTTAAAACAACTCAGCTGAATGGTTCTGTGCAGCTGTAATAATTTTAGTCAGAGAAGCCTTTCTCTCCCTCATTCTCTCTTTTGTGCTGCCTTTATTGCCCATCATAGGCCTTCAGGTACATTTTAGCCTGTTTTCAGTCCGATTCGCTCTGAGTTTTTTGCCACTGTCACTTTACTTGTTTGTTTTTTTGCTGCCAGCTTCTTAGAAAACCAAGGGGCTGGTTTATCTCCACTCCATGAAATGGGAGATCATGCCTACTGCCTTGGTCATGTCTTCAGTCCAGAGATCAACCAGACCTTTGACTGGATCATCTGCCAAAGCAACAGGAAACTCTCCAATATCCATCAGGATTCCATCTGGATTCATAAGCCTCCTGGGTTCCCCCTCCGTGCAGAGGTTCTGAGTTCCAGCATGTGTAAGCCTGACCAGGAAGTGACCTGTCCCACTATAATGGAACAGCAGAAAGCTCCTCTATTCCCAGATCACCATCATTCCCTCCTGTACAGAGAACAAGGTTTAGAGCAGGGGTAGGCAACCTTTCCCCTTTAAGGGCTGAGGGACTTCAGCTCCCAGAATCCCAGGAGCTATTGGCCAACAGGGGACTATTGGCCAACATGGCTGAGGCTTCTGGGAGCTGAAGTCCCTCGGCCCTTAAAGGGGAAAGGTTGCCTTCCCCTGGTTTAGAGTGTGCCCAGCAGCATGAGTGGGGCCAGATACTACTTGGGACAGACCCATGGCTGTCATGGTGGACATGACATCCTGAGCCACTCCTGACAGGGTAAGTTCAGCATGGATGTTGAAATCCCCTCAACAGTATAAGCTATTGAGACTCCAACACAGCCTGCAGGATCACCCTGGCTAGTTCAGGAAGGAAGACTTGGGGCTGATGCAGAAGGCTCTTAAGGGGTGGCTCTGTACCGCCCCCTGGGAGTGCTGGATTGGGGCCATGGCAACCACATGCTGCAGCCCCGATCCAGCTTAATGCCACTCCTTTTGGGGGCAGCAAAAAGCTGCCCTTAGAGCCATCACGGCAGCTCTTTTGCACTCCTTTGGTGCAGTCTATGTGCATGCTGCACCAGTGGGGTGCCCAGACACTGCACGCCATGTGGTTGGGTGCGTGGCATCAGGGAGGAATCAGGGTGGAGATTGGGTGGCTGGCATACAGTCGCCCTGCCCCAACTCCACCCCCAGGCCGGCCCTTTAGGCCAGTCTGCATTGGCCCTTGAGCAGCAGGATGGCTGATACACCAAGAGTATCCTTAATCTGTCCTTTAGATAAATATACTCAAACCCTACAGGATAGCATGCCTGATCAAGGGGATATTATCCTGATAGACCATTGTCACTCCACCTCCCCACCCCTTCAGGTTTCACCTGCACAGAGTATCCTGATGGGCAAAGGTGGGGGAGATCGACCCCCATCCCCAGCCTCATCCAACAAGGTTTCTGTAACACAGGCTAGGTTGGCATGTTCTTCTAGGATCAAGTCCTGAATGGCAATGTCTTACATTCACCTATCTGGCATTAAGAAGCAGAATTTTCAACCCAGGGGGATTGATACCATAGCTATCCAGATTATTTGGAATGAGAGAAAATTTCAGTTCATAGGAAGCCCCTAGTCCATGGTTGAATGGAGATTCATGCCCTCATCTCCAGAGTCCTAGACCAACATCCAAACTACTACACCATGCTGGCTCTCAATATGGTAGTCATCATTATATCTAAATGAATGTATGGAAGATGGAATAAGTGTTTATTCTTTTGCTTCAGAAGATAGGACACAAACCAAAGTAGGATCCGCACTCAAACCAATTAATTTTAATTACAAGAAAGAAGATTTGACTAAACATTAGTATTAACTTCCCAGCAATAAGAGCTGTTCAATAAAAGCTTAGAAGGTGGTAGATTTTTCTTTGTTTGAAGTAATGAGGATTACTGTTTGCTAATTGATGATCATTGTTTGCAGGGAAAGCCCCTGACACTGGTGGTTTCTCATTTGCATTTGCTGAGTGCCGATTTTTCTATTTTGCAGGACTGGTAGCCAAACTTTGTTTACTTTAAGGGTTTCTTCTTTCCTGTTGAAGTTGTCCAAGTGTTTGTGGATTTCAATGGCTTCCCTGTGCATTCTGACCTGATAGTTGTTGGCATGGTCCAGAATTTCAGTGTTTTAAAACAGCATTTTAAGCCCTGGATGGTTTGTAATGTGTTCTGCTACTGCTGATTTTTCTGGCTGACCCAGTTCTGCAGTGTCTATCATGTTCCTTGTTTGGACACTGCGTTTGGTGATCCCTATGTAGACTTGTCTGCAGCTGCATGGTTTGCGGTAAACTCCTGCAGCTGTAAGAAGGTCTCTCCTGTCCTTTGCTAAGCACAGCATTTGTTGGAGTTTCTTGGTCATTTTGTAAACCATTTGGAGGTTGTGTTTCCTCACCACTTTCCCTATTCTGTCTGTAACTCCTTTGATGTATGGTAAAAATACCTTCCCTTTGGGTGATTGCTTGTCTTCACTCCTCTGTGTTTTTCTGGGTCTGTCAGCCCTTCTGATGTCTGAGCTGGAGTAACCATTCACCTGTAGAGCCTAGTCTAGGTGTTTCAATTCCTCTTTCAATCAGTGGGGTTCACAGATGTGTTTTGCCCAGTCTACTAGTGATTTTTTGTGTGTGTGCTTCTTCTTTTTTTTCTTTTTTCTTTTTTTGTCCTGGGTGATGGTTGGAGTTCTTGTGGAGGTATCTGTCTGTCTGTGTTGGTTTTCTGTATACTGCGTGACCCAGACGTTGGTTTGGTTTGTGGATGACTAGGACATCCAGGAATGGCAGTGTTCCTTCCTTTTCTTGTTCCATAGTGAATGGGATGTTAGGATGGATGTTGTTCAGGTGGTTCAGGAACACAGCCAAATTTTCTTCTCCATGGCTCCAAATTGTGAAAGTGTCATCCACATATCGGAACCAAGTTGTGGGCTTTTTCGGTGCTGTTTCCAGGGCTGGCTTTTCAAAGTGTTCCATGTAAAAGTTTGCTATCACAGGGCTTTGAGGGCTTCCCATTGCTACCCAATCTCTCTCCTCGTAGAATCCATTGTCCCACTGCAAACAGCTTGTGGTGAGGCAATATTCGAACAAGGCTGTGATGTAATTTTCTGGCCACACAATTACAAACCCATATAGGGCAAACCCCCCATTACATCAAGGACTCAGCTCACTTCATAAGAAAAATCAATAGCCTTGAACTTAAACCCAGAGATATAATAATCAGCTTTGATGTGGTCTTCCTGTTCACCAAAGTCCCCATAATGGACACCATGACACTCATCCGACAAATTTTTCCAGAGCACATCACAGCCTTGTTCGAACATTGCCTCACCACAAGCTATTTCCAGTGGGACATTTCATCCTTCTTTAGAATGTGTGTCACTGAGTAACCCAGTGTTAAAAGATTACTGTTCACTACAGTGTTCAAATGCAGTGTTCTCTTCCTAGGGGAATTATAACTATTATTTTTATTTTTATTATTTTATTTTCTTATATCCTGCCTTTCTACCAATATAGGGACTCATGGTGCTGAACAACAAGTATAAAACAATACAATTAAAAAAAAAAGTACAACAATATTAAATGTATAAATATAATATTTAAAAAACAAACCATTTCAAGAGTTAACAATTATAAGCTAAAATAGAATACGTTAAAAATACAAACCTTAAATTTTCATTAGGACATTCCCAGCCCTTATCAGTTCGCAAAGGCCTGCCAGCACAAGAAAGTCTTTATCCGCAATCAGAACGACAGCAGGGATGGAGGCATCCTGGCCTCCCTAAGGAGGGAGTTCCAAAGCTTGGGAGCAGCCACTGAGGCAGCTCTCTCTCTTGTTCCCACCGAATATGCCTGAGAGGGTGGTAGGACAGAGAGAAGGACCTCTCCCAATGATCACAATACTCTGGGAGGGGGCTTGTACAGGGAGACACGGTCCTTCAAATAGCCTGGAGCCAAGCCATATAGGGCTTTATATGTCAAATCCAGCACTCTGTATTGTGCCCAGAAACAGATTGGCTGCCAATGGAGCTGTTGCAACAAGGGAGTTGTAAGCTCCCTGTAGCCAGCTCCAGTTAACAGCCTGGCTGCAGCTCTTTAGACCAGATAAAGTTTCTGAGCACTTTTCAAAGGCAGACACACATAGAGCACATTACAGTAATCTAGATGGGATGTAACCAAGGCATGTACCACCAAGGCCAGAGCTGACTTCCCCAGTAACAGGCACAGTTGGCGCACGAGTTTTAGCTGTGCAAAGGCACTCCTGGTCACTGCTGATACCTGGGCTTCCAGGCTCAGCACTGAATCCAGAAGTACCCCCAAACTACAAACCTGAGTTTTCAGGGGGAGTGTAACCCCATCCAACACATGCTGAATCCCTATTTTCAGTTCTGTCTTTCAATTGACCAGGAGCACTTCTGTCTTGTCCGGATTAAGCTTCAGTTTATTTGCCCTCATCCAGTCCATTACAGTGGCCAGACACTGGTTTAGGACAGAAACAGCTTCCTCAGAATTAGGTGGAAAGGAGTGATAGAGCTGGATATCATCAGTATATAGGGGACACCTTACTCTAAAACTCTGGATGACCTATCCCAGCGGTTTCATGTAGATGTTAAAAAACATAGGGGACAGGAATGAGCCCTGAGGGAGCCCACAGGCCAGTAGCCAAGGAGTCAAACAGGTATCCCTCAGCACAACCTTCTGAGAATGCCCCTCCAAGAAAAGAATGGAGCCAGTGAAGAATAGTGCCTCTACGCCTCATTCCAGAGAGATGGCTCAGAAGGATACCATGGTCAATCCACCAAGGTGACCAAAGCAGTTTCTGCCCCATTTGTTGTTGTTGTTAACTGCCTTCATGTCAGTCTCAACCCATGGCAACCCTATGGATGAGACATCTCCAGCCCCCACCCCATCCTCTACTGCATTGCCCAGCTCTTGCAAATTCTTATTTGTGGTCTCTTTAATAAAGTCCATCCATCTAGCATGTGGCCTTCCTCTCTTTCTACTTCCCTCCACCTTTCCTAACATTATTGTCTTTTCCAACAATTCATGCCTTCTCATGATGTGTCCAAAGTACAATAGTCTAAGTCAGGGGTAGGCAACCTTTCCCCTTTAAGGACCGAGGGACTTCAGCTCCCAGAAGCCTCAGCCAGGTTGGCCAATAGTTCCATGTGGGACAATAGCTCCTGGGATTCTGGGAGGTGAAGTCCCTCGGCCCTTAAAGGGGAAAGGTTGCCTACCCCTGGTCTAAGTCTTGTCATCTTGGCTCTAGGGATATCTCTGGATTGATCTGCTCTAGGACCCATTTGTTTGCCCTTTTGGCTGTCCATGGAATCCTCAGAATCTTCTCAAGCACCACATCTCAAATAATAATAATAATAATAATAATAATAATAATAATAATAATAATAATAAATTTTTATTTCTAGCCCGCCCCTCTGCTCTGCATTGATTTTCCTCCTAGCTTCTTTCTTATCTGTACAGCTCTCACATCCATACATGGTAATAGGGAATACCATGGCTTGCATGATTCTGACGTTTGTGCTAAGTTGTATGCCTTTGCATTTTAGGATCTTATTTTTGTTTTCTTTATGTTCAACAGTAAGCCTGCCTTCGTACTTTCTTCTTTGATCTTCCTTAGTAGTTGTTCCAGGTCTGTGAGGTTCTCTGCTAGTATTATGGCGTTGTCAGCATATCTCAGATTGTTGATATTTCTTCCTCCTATTTTCACTCCTCCCTCTTCAATGTCCAAGCCTGCTTTCCTTACAATATGTTCTGCATATAAGTTGAATAGGTAGGGTGATAGGATGCAGTCTCGTCTGACTTCTTTGCCAATTGGGAACCGTTCTGTCCCATAACCAGGCCGAAAACCAGACGGACATGGATCTAGATAATCCATCTCATTCAGGAAGCCCTGGAGTTGAGAAGCCACCACATGCTCCAGCACTCTGCCCCAAAATGGAAGGTTGGAGACTGGCCTGTAATTATCTAGTACAATAGGATCCAAGAAACGTTTTTTCAAAAGAGGTCTTATCACAGCCTCCTTCAGACATGTTGAGACCCTATGTTGCTGTAAAGAGGCATTAATAACTTCCCTTGCCCACTCCACCAGTCCTCTGGCCTGTTTAATAAGCGAGGAAGGGCAAGGGTCTAGTATACATGTGGTGGCTCACACCTCTCCACAGATCCTGTTCACATCATCAGGCTGCACAAATTGAAAAGTATCCATCAATACTGGACAAGCAGGAGCCAATGTTACATCCACCAAAACTGTATCAACTCTGGTGTCTAAGTTAGAGCAAATCCGAGCGATTTTATTAGCAAAATGGTGGGCAAATTCTTCACAATGAGCTGTTGACTGGCTTATATTCTCCTTAGGACCAGATCATAACAGATCCCTAACCACTCGAAATAGCTCAGCTGTGTGGTTCTGTGCAGCTCCAATAGTTTTAGCCAAAAATGACTTTTTTGCAGAATCTATTGCATCACCATATGTCTTCAGGTAGATTTTAGCCTGTTTTTGATTAGATTCATGCTAGGTTTTACACCACTGTCACTCTATTGCCTGTCTGGTTTGCTTCATTGCTGCCAGCTCCTTAGAAAACCATGGGGCTGGTTTAGCTTCATTCCATGATGGGAGTCTTAAGAGTGATCGTGTCAGCTGCCCTGGTAGTTTCTCCATTCCAGAGGTCAACAAGGTCTTCAACAGGACCACTTGCCAAGGCAGCAGGAAACTCCCCAAGAGCCACCAGGAATCCATCCAGATCCATAAACCTCCTGGAGCAGACTATCTTAATGGGTCCCCCACCCCTGCAGAGTTCCAGCAAGTCTAAACCTGACCAGAAAGTGATCTGTCCATGTATAGAACACAAGGTCTAGACTTTGCCCAGTGGCATGAGTGGGGCCAGATACCGGTTGGGACAGCCCCATGGTTGTCATGGTGGCCTCAGCATGGATGTTGAAGTGTCCCAGCAAAATAAGCCGTGGAGACTCCAACACCACCCATGAGACCACCCTGGATAGCTCAGAAAGAGAGACTGTTATACAGTGGGGTAGGCGGTACACCAACAGAATCCCTAATCTGTCTCAGGTGCCCACCTTTAAATAAACACACTCAAACCCTGTAGATTGAGGGATAGAATGCCTGGTCGAGGGATAGTATTCCAATAGACCACTGCAACTCCACCTTCCCCCCCCCCCCCCCCGCCCCCAGTCTTGTCTGCTGCTGCACAGGGAATCCTGGTGGGTAAAGATGAGAGAGATTAACCCATCCACTCCAGCCTCATCCAACCAGGTCTCTGTAATACAAGCCAGGTCAGCTTGAGGCAGGCAGAGAATGAGTGATTGACACAGGTAAAGGCAGGCCTACTTGATTTTAGATTAATATTCTTTCTACAATAATGAGAAGGTGAGCATCTGGATACTATGAGTCCTATATATTCTATATATACCCACTGATGGGATATTGAGATTATGAATATCCTTCATGATAAACTAGAGCCTTGATACTCAGAAGGCATGTAGTCCCTAATATTTCAAGAAAAGACAAAATGTGGGACATCCGTACGTGTGTCCAGCAACATACCACTCAATGGTCTGAATCCTAGTGATTATTTCCAACCGCAGTAGACCCACTGAATCAATTTTAGACTAAAAGATAAATAAATAGGTAAATTCTATTGATTTGATAAGTCTACTATAATTGGGAATATCTATAAGGTTTAAGCCACTGTACCTCAATATGTACATTTTGCAAGTAAGTTACGTTACGTCTATGTCATCCAAAAAGTTCATAGTGACATGAGTATATAATCAAGTGGTGAAGACAAATCTGAAAGAGAAACATTTAGAAGTCTGCCTCCAGAAAGTGAGGCCAGATATATCTCCACATTATTAAGGTGATTCCAGATCATTCAGTGGTGTAGCAGTCTGAGATTTTGCAATTATTCTGGGAAATCAGGTTAAGATCCCCACTCTGCCATGAAAATCCACTAATAAATCTTGCCAAGAGAACCTTATGGTGAAATTGTCATAAAGCTGACTTGAAGGCACATAGAATCATGGAATCATAGAGTTGGAAGAGGCCACAAGGGCCATCCAGTTCAACCCCCCTGTCATGAAGGAACTCACAATCAAAGCATCCCCAACATTTGGCCATCCAGCAGACCTCCAAAGAAGGAGACTCCACCAACCTCCAAGGGAGTGTGTTCCACTGTTGAACAGCTCTCACTGTCAGGAAGTTCCTCCTAACGTTGAGGTGTAATTTCTTTTCCTGAAGCTTGCATCCATTGTTCCAAGTCCTATTCTCTGGAGCAGCAGAAAACAAGCTGGCTCCCTCCTCAATATGACATCCCTTCAAATATTTAACAGGGCTATCATACCACCTCTTCACCGTCTCTTCTCCAGGCTAAACATACCCAATTCCCTCCAATTTTTGAACATTCTTTTTGAATTTTGGTGCCCAGAACTGGACACAGTATTCCAACTGGGGCCTGACCAAAGCAGGTAAAAGTGGCACTATTACTTCCCTTGAGAACATGACAACAAAGAGAACAGAGAATGGAAAGTTATCAAAAAAATTGAATTGCTAAGAAAACTAAAAAAGGGGGACTTTGCTACATCTCTTCATAGAAATGGGGAGAGGGGTATATGCCTCTGATTGGTTAAGGGGATTCCAGACAATTGAAATTCTACAAATAAAAATCTGAAATAGGTAAAAGTTATAAAGAATATCTGATGCATGAATCTCTACCTTATGGCAAAAGCAAACTTTCAAAAAGAGCCTCATTTGGGAGAGAATTTCTTAGGGGCTGCATTCCACTGATGGGTGGGCCCAAAATAGCCAACATATTTTAGCTTAAAGCTTTTATTGCAAATAACTGAGCCTTAGGAAAGGGATTTCCTTGTTTTGGAAAGGGAAAACTATCTGTACAAATTCTATAAACCACCCATCAATTATGTTATAGGAAAAAGAGCATGACCATAGGCAAACTCAGGTTACCAGATTGGGGGCCTTTGAAGACTTCTAGAAATAGTGCAAATTGAATCCACTTTAACTGCCCTGGCTCAGTGCTAGGGAATCATGGGAACTATTTTTTTTCTGAGACATTGAGCCTTCTCTGTCAGAGAGCTCTGGTGCCACAATAAACTACAGTTCCTATTATTGCCTAGCACTGAGTCAGGGCAGTTAAAGTGGACTCAATTTGCACTATTCCTGGCAGTCTGCAAAGGCCCTGGGAGACCCCAGAAGACCCAGAGCTGGTTCTGGACCCAGCAGCTCTCCACCACTGACCTAGAACCTTCCCTGTGCATGGCATTTCCCAAACCCTGTGTGAAATCATGTTGAGGTTCAACAAACAACACAATATGCATTTCATGAACATGAGTATCCAGTATCATTGGTTGCCCAGCTGGCTTTATCACATGTTGAAATATGAGCCCAATACCTCTTTCAGAATTTCTGGGAAATGTGTGGAGGTCTGGGGCTTATTCTAAGGGGATGTGGCAACCAATCAGTGCAATACTCCATCACTGTTGTTGCTGTTGCTGTTCTTATTGTTATGCCATTTACTTCCTCTACAAGGTTCTACAGCCATGTCCGGGTTCCTAGAGCATTTACAAATCTAACATAGACAATGGGGAAACTACAAAAGGAAAAGAGGAAGGGGAAAGTATGGGTGCACAGAGTGCTTGTTGTTGCTAATCCATTTCTGAACTTAAATAACCCAGATAGCCTTGGCAGCAATTCTCCTGAGTTGAAAATACTGCTTGCAAATACCAGGTTGGTGAAAGGGAAAACAATTGCTATCCATGACTTGATCATGGATAAGCATGTTGACATGGTATGTATCATAGATCTGGCTAGAGTAGGTTGGGGAAAGCCTCTTTCAGCTTTGTCCACTAGGGCTCTCTATGTAGTAGGAAAGAAAGACCAGGAGAGTGAGATGGTAAAATTGCAGACTGCATCACAAAGCCAGAAATTATTTGGCAGAATGCATCACAAATCCAGCTGCAAATTCTACCAGTTGCTGTTTTCATTCTAGGATAGACAGTTGGGGATTGAAAAGGAAGGTAAAAGCAGAAAGAAAGGTCACTACATACATGTTCAGAAAGTTAACTTCATAGATAGAAGTACTAAACTTCCAGCACCATCAGAGAAGGATGGCACAAATACCCCACATATGGCAGTTGCAACACCTCCTCCTCTTCCTCCTCCTTGGTGAAGAATAAAGTAAAGGTCCATATTTCCTGCTGGTATACCATTTTGCACCAGCAAATCAATGTAGTAATGGGTCAAGTGATACTGGGCAGTGGGGTGCCTTTCCATAATAGCCAGGCAATCAAGTAGGACCAGTTATTGCTGTACAAACTTCAACATCCATTTCATTCACAACAGCAAATAGTAGAACAGTGAATGAAAACTAGTCTGGCTAGATTTTGTTTGCACATTTCATGTGTTTTTGTTGTTTTATATTCCACCTTTCCCCCAATAAGTGGACTCAAGTCACCTTATAAATTATTAAAATCATATCAGGTATATGTGTGTTAAAAGCAACTAACCAGTCTATAGCGTTAAATCCACCTAGAAGTCATCAAAATACACATTTTTTAAAAAAATCAGCACACATTAAAAGCCCATGAGAGTCAATTCCTAAAAGTCGGATGGAATTGGAGCCTTCTTAGCCTCTTGAAGGAGACAGTTCCAAAGTCTGGGAGTTGTCACCAAGAAAGTACCTTGCCTTGTTCCCACCAACCAAGACGGAAAAGGTAATGGGACATAGTAAATTGCCTCTCCTGAAGATCATGGAGCTTCCTAGCTCTTGTTT
>CM034701.1:369442708-369485652 GCA_020142125.1 Phrynosoma platyrhinos | reverse complement strand
GATTTGTGTGGATTAACCAGCAGATTTGCTCCCGTGTGATAATGTCCAAAGGGGGAAAAAGGGCTCCACCAGGCCCTGTAGATTGTAAATTCTGCTACTGCACCCCAAAAGCCGATACCAGTCCTTCTCTTTATACTTTTAATTTCTCTACTATAGAATTATATATACATAAGAGTACAAAAGCCTCCTTACTAAAATAAGTCTTGTCTTTTTAAAAACCACTCACACTATAAGTGTATTCCTGATTTTACTCCATAACATTGGTGTCTTGAGTGATTAGTATTATGTATTATCTTTATTGTCCACTATAGTATGTATGTATCATGATACTGAAGTTTAATCTGAATGATTTTAATGTGTAATGGTGATTTTAATCCTATGTTTATGTGTTTTGTGTGTTCAATAGTCAATTATACTTTGTAGTTAGATCTATGTTGTACCCTGCCTGAAATCTTGAGTAAAGACGGGTAAGAAATTGATGATGATGATAATGATGATGAAACTAATATTATGTTTACCTGCCCTGGCCTGGTCCACTCCCCAAACCTAATGGAAACATCTTTCACCCATGCTCTGATCATTGACAGAATGGACCTCTTTCTCTTCATGCAGGTGATGTCCAGTAAAGTAGGTTGACAGTAGTGTCACGATCATGATTACTCGGCAGTCATGAATGTGGAACAGTTACCTAGATTTATTCCTCTGTAACTATTCTGTTTCACAATGTTGTTGTGTGCCTTCAAGTTGTTTCCAACTTATGGCAATCCTAAGGCGACCCTATCATGGGCTTTTCTGGGGCTGAAAGGGTGTGGGTCACCCATGGTCACCCAGTGGGTTTCCATGGCTGAATGGGGAATTGAACCCTGATCTCCAGAGTCCTAGTCTTATGCTCAAACCACTACATCACACTGTTTCTCATCTATGCCCATGAATGTGTGTGTCTTATTTGTCCTCTTAAACTGTTGTATATTTTAATTAATGTGCTTTAATTGATGTTATGCATTCTATTTGTTGTTGCTCCTGCCTTGATCCATGGGGAGTAGTGGGTAAGAAATAAAAATATATTATTGTTGTTATGGTTATTGCTATTGTTTAGTTACAATTGTGATTGTATTGCCACAGCCGTAACTCCATCCTGCCAACGACAGCTGCATAAGTTAAATATTAAGTAAACTAAGAAGCTGATATAAAGTACTGCCCATCATTTAACAAGTAGGCTTAGGTCCTGCATAAAGAAAAATATAAAGTTCTGCATTGGGCAAGTGTCTGGTTGCATACCTCCAGCCAGATACACAAGGACTTTGTCTTCTCAAGTCTCCGGAGGACCCCTGAGAGGGAAAAGGAGGATGCCTTTGTTGTTCTGCTTCTCCAACAAGCCCAATTCTACACTAGCAAGTATAACCATGGGTGGGAAGTTATTGGAGGAACATAAGGCCTACAGGGGTGTTTGATCATTGAATGTAAATTCCTCTCTCCATAATGATCAAAAAAGTTCAGTAGGCAGACATAACCTCCATATGCTGCTAACAGAACTGTTGTTGTGTTTACCATCAAATCAACTTCACCATATGGAAACCCTATGAATTAGAGACCCCTGGTTGTCCACAGCCTTGCTTACTTCTCACAAACTCATGGCCATGGTTTCTTTGATTGAATCAATCCACCTGTAATGCACTCTTCCTTTTTCCGTACTTCCTTCCACTTTACCAAGCCCTCCTGTTTTTCTGCAATGAATCGCATCATCTAATGATATCACCAAAGTACAACAGCTCAGTTAAATAATTTGGGCTTCTAGGGAGAGTTCAGGCTTGGTTTGCTGTAGGACCCATTTATTTGATTATTATTTTTTTGGCACTCCATTTGTAAAACCTTTCTCCAGCACTGCATTTCAAATGAGTTGATTTTCCTCCTGTCAGCTTTATTAACTGTCTACCTTTCACAACCAAATTGGATGCCAGCCATAATATTTTTTTTTTAAAAAAAAAAAAGCAATGGGGTCTTTTGGGATGAAAATTGGCCAAAAATAAATAAATGGGAAAAGGTGGGGTTTTTGTTGCTGTTGTTAAATCATGTACATGTGTTTTAATATTCTGGAACAACCAGGTTTCTCTGACACATGCAAACTGGTGACCAAAGGTGTGTAGGCACAAGAAAATACTTATGCATTATGGGGCCACCCAGTGACAGCTGATGGCTTCCCTATCAATGGGATGGTGCACTGATTTTAACATTTTAGCTTGAATTTTATAGGAGCTCTTCATGGTGCTGAATCTTAATCCACACCAAATATTAAGCACTTTGGTTAGCTCCTTTAGAGATGATAATAAAACCTGGAGTCGATTCACTGCCCCAAGGATACGGGAGCCACCAGTCATTACCGTACCAACTGGAGAAAATATCAGTGTAGCTTTGGTGTTTTCTGTTGCACTTACAATGTGCAGAATTGAGCTTTGGCTAAATAACATCCTATAGGACAATAATGTTATTAAAGGTGGAGGGAAGTAGGAAGAGAGGAAAGCCAAATGCTAGATGCATGGACTTTATTAAAGAGACCACGAATATAAGTTTGCAGGAGCTGAGCAAAGCAGTAGAGAAAAGGGAGCCTCGAGATGTCTCATCCATAGGGTTGCCATGGGTTGAGGCTGACATGAAGGCAGTTAACAACAACAAACAATATCCTGTGTATATCAGGAGCCCTCCTAGAGCAGACCAAAGGTCTATCTGTTTCAGAAGCATACTTGGAGGTAGAATATAGATATCATCATAACTATTATCTATTGACACTAATCATTATTTCCATTTGATTTACAGATATGATGCTTTTGCTCCTTAGCCTGGCCAAACCACAATACAAAGCATGTAAACTGAGTCCATTTTTTGAAGTAGTTTAGAGAGCCAGCATGGTGGAGTCTGTGACTATGACTCTGGAGACCAGGTCTGAATCCCCGCTTAGCCATGAAAACCCACTGGATGGCTTTGGGAAAGTCATGTTCTCTGAACCTCAGATGAAGGCAAAAGATGGTCAGGGCTGTTTAACAGTAGAATATGCTGGCTCGGAGTGTGATGGAGTCTTCTTCTTTGGAGGTTTTTAAACAGAGGCTGGATGGACATCTGTCAGGGGTGCTTCGATTGTGAGTTCCTGCATGGGATGGGGTTGGACTAGATGACCTTTCCGGTCTCTTCCAACTCCATAATTCTATGATTCTAAAAGCAAAAAAGCTCTCTGAAATTCTCCCCCCCCCCCAAGAAAATCCTATGATAGGTTTGCCTTGGGGTCACCATAAGTCAAAAATGACTTGAAGGCACAAAACAAAAACAAGAACATTTATTGCTTTAGTCCTTGTACCACAGCAGGTTAAAATCAAAGATAACAAACTGCTCCCATTGAAGCAATTAGATAATTTGTGATATATATCCATGAACACTCACACTCATATGCTGGGTTGGTGTTTTATCTATTTTATCTCTGAAAACAATAACCTTTTTACTGTGTTTTAGTTGTGCGTTATGTTGTTTTAACCTTGTGTGTGTGTTGTTGTTTTTTAAGCTGAACTATCAGTTAATTGTTTTTTAACTGTATCCTGTTTTTGAAATGTCTGTGAGCTTCCTTGGATCCTGTTTAGAGAGGCAGGTAGGATATACTGTACATTAAACCAATCACTAAATAGAACTGAACCAATGGGTTCAGATGATAAGAAAAGATATTCTGCTTCACTGTAAGAGCTGTTCAGCAGTGGAATAAATTGTCTCGGAAGATGGTAGACTCTCTTCTATGATTTTACATATTGCTTATAAAGGACAAAATATTACTAACAGGGGGAAAATATTTATAAACTACAAATGCATCCAGTTTTACGGACACTAAGAAGCTCTCCTTATATGAACTCTGGGAATGCAATTCCAGTAAATACCACCCCCATAATGACATCAATGAGAAGTCTGACAAGATTTTCTCAACCTAAGAAAGTGAGCATGGATTTGTTTATTTTTTTTATAAAAAAGGAAAAAAGCAACAATGCTAGAACACTTGTCTGTAGACAGAATAAGAACAAATTCAAGTCTTTGCTATATACGCCCGTTCACCATAACCCAATTGTTGTGGTTACCATTGGATCTTATGGCTGAAATACCTAAAGGCACCAAAACCCATCTGATCTTGGAAGCTAAGTGGTATCAATCCTTGTTAGTACTCAGATGGGAGACCGCCAACCAATACCAAACCCAGGAAAAGAAGTTGCAGCTAAACATTAGAAAGAACATCCAGACAGTGAGAGCTGTTTGATAGTGGAATATGGTGCCTCTGAGTCTCCTTCTTTGGAGGATTTTAAACAGAGGCTGTATGGCCATCGGTCGGGAGTGCTTTGATTGTGTATTCCTGCATGGCAGGGAGTTGGACTGGATGACCCTTGAGGTTTCTTCCAACTCTATTATTCTATACCAGGTGCTGTAGGCTATGTTTCAGAGGAAGGAACTGGCAAAACCACCTCTGAATATTCCTTGCCTAAGAAAACCCAATGAAATTCATGGGGTCACCATAAGTCAACAAGCGACTTGAAGGGACATACAAACACAGCATTGGATCACCCCGAAAGCAGCTGATGGTGATTTTCTCATCCATAGCCTTTCCACTGAATGCAATTTCGATATCTCCCAAAGGATGTGGCTCCAGGGAACAATGAGGAAGGGGCAGGTGGAGAAGATTGCAACAGTGCTATGCGATTCTTGCAAAAGCTAGAGAAAAAGAGGCAAAGAATTCCTTTTTGGCACCAGCTGCCGGGAAGACATTCTATCTGCCACCGGATACTTTCCTTGCAAAAAATTTAAAAAGCCCATCAGTGTTGAGAGAGGGAGAGTACCCCCCCTTTTTTTGTTTTTGTTTGGCAGTTCTGAGCACCTCACTGCCCCCCTCCATTTGTCCCATTTATTAAATTTTGAATTAACATGTGTTAAATGCAGGTTGATTTTGTTTGCTCTGCCACATAACCTGCTTTTCTAAGCACTTAGTAATAGCTGCAGTTAATCTATTGACCGATGGCTTAAGCAGCAGGTGGCCCTAAGACCTAGAGGCCAGCTCTGACCAAGGCCCAGAGAAAATTCCAGAGAGTTCTTTGTTACCTGGGCTGGAATGGAGAAACTACTTGTTTGGAAAATGTTTCTCCTCCCACACAACATCTTCAGTATTTAGATTCTTTTGTCCGGTTAAGTCTGAAGAGAGGGATTATGAAGGATAGGCTGTCACTGCAATTGTTTCTCCTAGACATATAGCGTACAAGTGCATTAAAAAGTTTACAAGCTCACCGTGGGTAATTCTAATTCAAAATGTTATATCCATCATTTATAGTGAATTAGCACTCTGGGGCTTTGGCAAGTTTTTAAACAATTGGCTGAAACAATTCTTTAAAATTAGGAGGCTTTTTCCGTTTTATTTATTTATTTGGTTATTTTTTTTAAAAAAAATCCTCTCAAAGTCATCTCCTATTAATAGGTTTCCTAGTAGGAAATATGCAAACGTCACTTGTTTTAAAAAGCCAATACTGGTAGCTTCAGGAATCAGGTTTCTATTTTTATCTCATTTCTACAGTTGAGAGTGTGGATTTAATAACATTCCCAAAACATATGACAATTGATTTTATTTTATTTAAAAAAATGTGTGTTAGCAGCCATCTATCATTGTTGAATCTTTCAAGGAAAATGATTTAGTTCCAGACAAGCCTGGATCTTTTGTTCTTTTTAATCAAGAGGAGCAATCTTTCTTTGAAAGAAAGACCCAGTGTGTTCAGATAAGGCTTGCTTTCTAGAAAATGTGTTTTGATTTCTAGCCTGGAAGTGCTAAGTAGCTATGATGTTCAACCTTAGAAACACCACATAAGGAGGGAGGGGTCACTATAATTCCCATTTTGTAGCTGAAGAATTAATGGTGAGGGGGAGAGAGATGTGTTCAGGTCACCCAGAAATTGTAAGCTGGCCTCTTGTGGCACTGAAATTCCCCCAGAATCTGGGGATGGATGAAAGCAATGGAAAGTGCTTATATAATAAGGAATGGACCAATATCCTAAAATAGCCCAAGACATTTTGCTATCTGAGGCTGCAGGGTGAGCAGATGTAATAACCACAAAGGAGGACAAGGCTCGAAAAATGTAGAACATGCAAGGAAAATGTAAGACCTTCCAAAATAAAAGCTAAAACTTCTAATATAAATATACATTTATGTCATGTAGTGTATTTACCGCTGTATGACATAGATGGCATTTTATGATGTACTCACCTTATTTTCTGATGAACTTATCTTCATTAAAATGCCTTGTTGGCTTGCAATATACTTATAGAGCTCTGCTCAGGACAAATGGATAAAATTGTACCTTACTAGCAACAAACCCTTGACTGAATCAACATTTATTCCTTTCATTTGTCCATTGTGCTGAAACTGAGAAAAAAACAATATTTCTACATTTGCATTGTGTCCTCAAGCAGCCCATTGCCTAACATGTTTGCTAGCCTTTTCCTCTCTGAGAAACAAAGGCTCCCTGAGCACTGGGGAGGAGGAGTTTTTTCTCCAAGGAAAGAAAAACTTTAGAAGGATCCAGCCTATCCTCCTATTTGCAGCAAGGACAGGCTGCGAAGAAGACAAATTTATCGGAGGGGAGAAATAAATGTGGTGTTACTCTATGGGCTTCTTAGGGCCCCTGCAGACCGGCCCAAAGGGCTGGCCGGGGGGTAGAGTTGGGGCAGGGCAGCTGCATGCCGGCTGCCCCAACCCAGCCCAACTCCGACGCCATCCTGACGCTGTGTGCCATTACGCATGGTGCGCAACGTCAGGACGCCCTCCCGGCACAGCGTTTAAATACATTGCGCCAAAAGGGCGAGGAAGAGCCGTGGCAAAAGGGAGGCCGGGGACGCAGCGTGGGGTTACTGCAGCCTCGATCCGCTGCTTCCTGGGGTGGCCCAGAGCCGCCCGTCTTCAGAGGCCCTTAGTTATGCTCAAAATGGAGGACATTTTGGAATTCTTCCTGGTAAGAAGGTTGACATGTAGGACATTTTCTGGAAAAGGAGCAGTTCTGGTCACCTTGGCACAGCAGAAATAATGCAGCATGACACTGGTTTAACTACCAGGGCTCAATGATATGGCATTCTGGGCTCTGTAGTTTTGTGAGATATTTAGCTGCCTTTATCTGGTGCCATGACAAACTACAAATGCCATGGCATTGAGCCACGGCAGCTAAAGTGGTGTCAAGCAGCATTATTTCTGCAGTGGAGATGTAGTCTGAAGTTGAGTAACAAATGAAGCCTCCTGCTCACCCAAGTCATGAACCATGGTACCAAAGCCAGCCA
The DNA here is from genome assembly GCA_020142125.1 of Phrynosoma platyrhinos. NCBI lineage: Eukaryota > Metazoa > Chordata > Lepidosauria > Squamata > Phrynosomatidae > Phrynosoma > Phrynosoma platyrhinos. The sequence continues at coordinate 369,478,323 of CM034701.1, read as the reverse complement.
ATTTATTTTGTCACACAAGGAAGATCATTCCACGATCCCCTCTCCCAACCCTTGACAGTAAAAGAACCATAAATGTTGTTGTCTTTTAATGGCCCCTGAAATCTGTTGCCTGAGGCAAACATCTCCCTAATGGTAGGGCCCCTTACTGAGAAGGTTAAGTTTGCAAGATGGTGATGGAGGTGGGTTAAATTCTGTCATGGATGACCTTTCTGAGAGAGTCTTTCTATTCCTGTTCCAAAATTGTGGTTTCCCAGAAAGAAACCTGGGCGTTTGCAGTTTATTAAACTGTTGATCATTCTCTATTCAGATCCCTATTTTCATTTGAGTTCAAAGTACAACTCTCAGAGTTTCCTGGAGTGAAGGAATGACTCTTAACCAGTTTAGGTATATAGTGTAGCTATACCTGACATAAATCCCAATAGATGAACCACTGAATTATGATGCAATAGATTTCTTGGTTATATAATGGACAATACAAGTGGTAATCCTTTCTTTTTTATTTCTAGGGACACTGACCAACATCAGTTGTTGGGGATTCTGCAACTTAAGCATGCTGATCCTTCCAGGAGGACAGATGCATGTCTATGATAGTTTATTGTTTAATGACCCCGTCAATTTCCTCCTTCTAGTAGGCTAATAAGAAACTTTCTCTGCAAGCATGTAGACTATTTTCTACCTCATTTTCTTTGCAACATGAAGCTTTATCTGTGTATGAATATGAGCATGATTTTGTAAGTAAATTTTTCTTTTTATAGTACTCTTAAAAACTTTGTCTTAATTCTTTACTGGAAGACACACAGGGGTTGGAGATTAAAAAGTGGACTAGTTTATTTTCCTGCTCATGCACTTTCTGCTGTGTTCACTTTGCTGGTGAGATTAAATCAATCTCTCCTAAATTTCATCATTAGTTGAATACAGTAGGCCCTTGGTATCTGCTGGGGTTTGGTTCCAGGACCCCCTGTAGATACCAAGTCTGTGGATGTTCGTCCCATTAAATGGCATAGTAAAATGGCATCCCTTATATAAAATAGCAAAATCTAGCTTTGCTTTTAGGCATTTATATATTTTTGAATATTTTCAAGCTGTGGGTACTTGAGTCCATGGATAAAAAAATCAGTACATGCAGAGGGCTAACATTAAGAACCCTGTTTATCCTCGTTTGTGTTCTTGTGTGTCTTCAAGTTGTTTCTAACTTATGGAAACCCTAAAATGAACCTATCATGGGGTTTTATGGGGCTGAGAGTGTGTAACTCAACCAAGGTCACCCAGTGGGTTTCCATGGCTGAATGGGGATTTGAACCTGCTTCCAGAGTTGTAGTACAGTGCTCAAACCACTACACCACACTGGCTCTCTAAGTATACAACTCAAAGAAATGTTGACAATGGCATGATGACGTCTAGTTACTCTTTGTTCAGCTTATGTGTTCAAAAGGAGTTTTCAAGGTCGATCCATAAAATCTTTTCCTTTCCCCACAATAATTTTTATGGTTACAGTGGGGCATCACCCCAGTGGAACATGATTATGCGAACATGCACCATTCTTTGGACACTTTTAAAATTAAAATCTGTAGTAGCATTTCAGTCTCATCACATTTATTTAGTTACTGCATTTTTGCTGTTCTTGTTAATTGATGTCTAATCAATTTCATCTTATGGTGACTCTATGAATGAGAGACTTCTAAGCCATCCTGTCATCCACAATTCTGCTCAGGTCTTCCAGATTCAGAGTTGTAACTTCCTTGATTGAGTCTATCTGTCTGTATTGTGGTCTACTGCCTTTGACCTTGCCAGGCATCCTTATCTTTTCTAATAAAGTAAAACGACTTTATTAGAAATTCCAGCAATAAAACAGCAACTAGAGACAGTACACTATTTAAAAACAGTAGCGAAGAGTGTAAAACATGATTGCATGTAAAACCAACAATAACACGGATGATGCTAATATCTAAAAGAAAAATGCCTCCAAGAATAAAAATGTTCTTCATAAGGTTCTAAAAACAGCCATAATATAAGAGTCCAGCAAGCCTCTCTGGAGAGGACATTGCAGACATGGGGTCCACCATTAAAAACAAAACACCGTCTCTCTTGTAGCTATTTACTTAATCTCCTTTGGTAAGATGCTGGAGGAGGGATTTGGAGGATGGCGTTAGAGTTCAGGTCGGCAGTTATGTGAGAAGAACAAATGGGACCATTCCATTCATTGTTAGGCTTGACTTTCTGGCACTTCAGCTGGGAAAGCTCAGTGATACTTTCTACACGAGGGGCCTTTTCACACCATCCAGTTATAGCACTATGATGCCATTTCAAGTGCCGTGACAACATCCTATGGAATCCTGGGATCTGCAGTTTAAAGGAGAGATACTTAGATTTCTCATCCAGAGACCTCTAGTGCCTCACCAAAATGCAAATCCATACCCTCCAACAGTCCTGATTTGACAGGGAGAGTACCAATTAATCATCTGTAAACCCACTTTTTCAGCTGCTTTTCAAATCTCCTAGTTTCTCTGTCTTCCTCTCACTTTTCCCTTTCATCCTCAGTTTATTTCAATTGATACAAACTGAGTTCAAAATTAATATTAACACTCAATTTACTCAGTGGGTGAGAGAGGAGAGGAGAGGGGAGAAGGAGCTGGAGTTTTATTCTTCTCAGTAGGCTCAGGCAAAGTCAAGCAGCTGCAGCATCTTTTAGCTTGTGTGTTCTTCCTCATTAATATCTTTGCTTATTGTGACCACACTCTGATGTTGCTGATGTATCTCCCCTCCCCTGCTGAGCTTAACTGAGACCAAAACTACTTTTGCATTTTGAACTCAGTTTGCAGCAGTGAAAGTAAGCTGGAGATAAAGGCGGAAAGTGGGAAGAGGAGAGGGAAACCGGGACATTTTAAAAGCAGCTGAAAAAGTGGGATGACGGAGAATTAATGAGGATTGTCCCTGCTAAATCAGGACAGTTGGAGTGTATGCATTTGCTTTATCCCTGGAGAGTGCTCCTCTCCACCCAGCAATGCCTCCAAGTTTTCTTTGCTCCGTCTCAAAGTTGGCTCTGCAGTGGAGGAGCTTGTGCATGTACAGAAAGGGAGCCATATTCTTGGACCTCCTCCAGGGCCCTAGCACTCTTAATCCACCCTGCCTTACAGGGAATTTGTCATTCTGTCCCACAGTTTAATGTGTGAAAAGCATAGACCATGACCAATTGTTTCCACCTGACAGGTGGCTTCCACTGAGCTCTCTAGTCCTAACATTTTCAGTCCTGAGTCTCGAAATTCTGCCTTGCCCTGTAGCATCCCCAAATCCCCAAATCTTATCTCCTGCGGGGGGTCTGACAACCCCTCAGGTGGCATCTATGTTCACATTTGTTTTCCTTCTGCAACAGGTGGGCTTTGGGCTTGATAACTTGCAAACTAATTAAGGCCACAGGCTTTAGGCCTATTCATGCAAGCTTTAGCCCTTGCCAGGGACAAATGTGTCAGCAAATTGGTCCATTTTTCAAGGTGTCAGATTGGAGATGGCAGTTTGCTGCTTCCCAATCCAGGTGTGGAAAGGATGTGGGGATTACTTTCCTCCCATGGGGTAGAAACAAAGAACACTATTAAGGGCTGATGAGATGGAAAGAAGGTTGCCTGCAGGAGGGCTAAATCTCTCCCTGGTGAAACCTGAGCCGTTACCCATATTGGTACAGTGCCTGTCAGGCTTTATAGATAGTGTGAGAAGCAATCACACTGAAGATGCTGGGGATGGGGGTCGAGAAGGCATGAGGATACAGAGAAGGAGCAGAGCAATGGGAAGGGAAAGTCACCGCTCTCTCCAGTTAAGATCGTATCACACGACATATTGGGAAAGAGTGTCAAGCATCAACAGAGACACAGAAGGGATGAAGGGGATACAGAAGATCCATCCCTTGGCTTTGGTCCAGCTCAAAGGACCAATAACTCATCCACTCTAACCATGAGTGGACACTGATGTACATCTAGAAGAGAGTTACAGAATCCAATGAGCAGGACATGGAAATGCAACTTTTGTGGACTACAATTCCCCATGCTGACTGGGGGATGCTAGGAGGTACTGGGTCCTCAGATATAACCTTTCCCAGCTCTGCAGATGGGAAATGTGTGTGTCAAGGGGCCCATTCACATACAGAATGATAATGGTATGATTCCACTTTAACTGCCATGGTACAGTCCTATAGAAACCTGGGATAAGGAGTTGAGGAAAGGGGATTTAGGAGGGTTGCAGACTGCCAGTGCAAATTGAGTCCACTTTTAGGGTTAGGGTTAGTGCTAGGGAATCATGGGAATTGTTTTTTTCTGAAACATTGAGCCTTCTCTGTCAGAGAGCTCAGGTGCCACAATAAACTACAGTTCCCATTATTCCCTAACCCTAACCCTAAAAGTGGACTCAATTTGCACTATTTCTGGCAGTCTGCATCACACCAAATTACATAAGATGGAAGCATGGCACTTAAAGTGGAACCACAATGCTACACTTCTGTAGTGTGAATGGGCTCCAGATCCACATCAGCATTATCTGCAGTGGAAAGTATGCTCTCTTGTAGTGGCTTAGATCCTTGATCCACCTTCTAGATACATTTGTACATACCTTAATACAATCTCCCAGTACAACCACCATACCACTTAAAGGCAGAGTTTTCTGTGCTGTTAAGAACCCAAGGTGTGAGCCAGGAATTTTTAAAAGATGTGCCTTGTATTGTATCTGAAGAGCTTTGAACGCTAATCAGCAGTGATAATGATGATGAAGAAGAAGACAATGATGACTCAACTGATAAATGATGAATCCACATGTAGGTAAATCCAATTGATTGAATGGTTCTACTTTAGTCAAGACTAACAATAAAACTAATGCTTATGGTTGCTGCTGCTGCTGCTATTTGGGACTTTTATCATTCTAAATTCCAAATAAATCCCTGCCCCACTTCACTCCAATATAGGTCCAAAACACAGTGCAGAAATAATCCAGCTTGAGACAGCTTTAACTGCCCTAGCTCAGTACTAGGGAATTCTGGCAACTGTAGTTTTGTGAGACATTTAGCCTTCTCTGTCAGAGAGTGCTGGTGCCACAATAAACTACAAGTCCCAGGATTCCTTAGCACTGATCCAGGGCTGTTAAAGCTGTCTCAAACTGGATTATTTCTGCGTTGTGTTTTGGACTGTAGTTAATCATTGATAAACAAACCAAAAGGTGTAAAGAAATAATAACTCCCAAATTCAAACAAATTATACAAGTGGAGTTCATTGCAAACTCTTAATTTGCTGGGGGGGGGGAGTAGTGGTTTTTCTGGCTTTGTGAGGACCATTTGCCCCTCTCAAAGGAGGGAATCTACAATCTGGCATGTGGAGAGGGGAGCAATCTGCCCCCAGTTGACAGCTTTGCAGTGGTTTCTGTTGCTGTGTCTTCCACAGAGACTAAAGCTGCAGCCATTCACAGGTGATCATCATGCTTATCTTCAGGGCTGTGAGCAGCCTTCCCCTGCTAATTCTTGCGATCCAGCCACTGATAAAGGGAGAAGATTCACAAAGCTGGGAAACTTAAATGGAGCAAGGAGAGATGAGTGCATTGCCCCTTCCTAGGAAGAATTCTCCCCCCAAATGAAATTTCCCCAAATTTCTAGCATTGTAAGAGTGAGACATTGAATATAATTTATGCCTAGAATTCATATATTGCCTGTTTTTGCTCTTTGGATGCCTAAACAGATTTTCTAAACACTCAACTGAAGTTTTAAATAATAATAATAATAAATTTTATTTATAGACCGCCCCTTTTTTATAGATCTGCTCAGCAATCAGGGTGGGTTACAGCATTTTAAAATATACAGAGTTAAAAACATTCCCTCATCCGTCAATCCACCCCTCCCATCATGTTAAAACAAGATTAAACTATAAAGAAATTAAAATGCCATAATGCACTAAGACAATAAAACAATAGGGCAGTAGCAATAGGAAAGGAACAATGCTGATTTTTAATCTAAAATTTTTAATTTAAATCACTACAGTGTGAAAAATGTGGACATTGAAAGGGTTTTGTTTTGTTTTGTTTTTTTGCAGGGGCGACATAGGGTCCATATTGAAGAAGCAATGATCTCATTAATATGTCCTCAATGCCCCCCAACTCCCATGGCCACACTCCTCGATGGTACTGCATTTGGTTTGGAGACTTCATTTTAAGAAGGATACGTGGGGTCACCATTAGTCCGAAGGCAACTTAGAGGCACATAGACACACACAGACAAGTTGGTGTGGGTTCAGAGAAGTGCATCCAGGATGGTAATAGGTATGGAGAACAAAATATTTGAGGCAAGGTTGGTGGAGCTGGGCACATTGACTCTTGTGAAAAGAAGACTGAGGGGTGATATGACTGCACTCTTGAAATATCTAAAGGGCTATCAGGCGCAGGCTTCTTTCTACTGCCCCAGAGGATAGGTCTAATGGTTTTAAGATACAAGAGAAACAATTTTTGAACATTATAAGGAATTTCTTGACAGTATGAGGACCAGCATGGGGTAGTGGTTTTTGAGCATTGGACTATCACTCTGCAGACCAAGGTTCGAATCCCCACTTGGCCATGGAAACCCATTGGATGACCTTGGGAAAGTCACATTCTCTTAGACTCAGAGGAAGGCAAAGGGTAAGTGCTACAAATGTGGAGTGTGACTTTCCACTGAGTTATGAAGCATACTTGGTGACCTTGAACCAACCTCTCCTCTCTCTCACCCTGAGCTACTTCCCAAGGTTGTTGTAAGGATACAGTTGTTGTTGTATCTTCAAGTAGTTTCTGACTTATGGTGACCCTTAGATGAACCTATCATGGGGTTTTCTTTACAAGACTTGTCCAGAGGTTTGCCATTGCCTTCCCCCAAGGCTGAGAGGATGCAACTTGTCCAAGGTCACCCAATGGCTTTCAACCCTGGTCTCCAGTGTCATAGTCCAACAATGAAACCATTACACCATACTAGCTCACTAAAGGATACAGAAGGGGTGAGGGCAACCATGTCTGCTACCTGTAGGTCACTAGAGGAGAAAGCAGCACATGTCCAGTGATACTTCTTTGTAATTCTCTTGCAAGGTCTTGTGCATTGGTTAGTACATAGGCTCCATTGATTGCAAACAGACTGTTGTGGCATTCTGATGCTGATGCCTCCTCCTCTGGCCTTGGCCATGTCACTTACTTCTGTACCTCACTGGCCCACATACCAAAAAAAGCAAGCAAGGTGGTGGAAAGACTCATAAAGTTGTTACGGGCATTAATTAGCTAGTTTGCAAAGCCATTTGAACATGAAAAGGTGCGACAATCTTGAACGTTCTGTGCATTATTACTGTTAATTTAAAAAACACCGTAATTGCTCCTCACTGCTTCTTCCGACTTTGATGTACTTTGTTTACTATTTACTAGGAGCTCCTCCCTCCCTCCCTGTTCTGTTTCAAAATCAAAGGCATTTCAAATCAGGAATCCTACTGCCATGATTAATTCCCTCCTCCCCCAACTTTGCATATTTGCTTCCTAGAGGAAACAAACCCACAGCTAAGTCTAATGATTGCTGCTATTGTCTCTTCATTAGCAAGAATGCAAAGCCTGATGCTGTTCTTGATAGGAATTCAGGCTTTCAGAATTGGCTCCACACCCAACCACCCCAAGGTGCTTCTAGCTGGAGACTAATTCTAATCTCCCCAAGGTTGGGCAATTTATTTTTAATGGTCCACCTCTGAGACATTCATCTAAAACTTCTGCTATTACATTTCATGGATTAGAGGAGTCGCTAATAGGAGTATTAGGCAGGTTTTTACACATTTAAAGCTTTTAGCATTACGACACCACCACCTGAGTCAGTCTGAAAGGCAAAAAGGGTTCTTGATGTGGAATAAAGGTGCGCGGCCCAGCTCCGTGGTGGATTTTTTTACTTTTTAAGAGAGAACGGTGATACAAATATAAATACAAAGTGATTAATCCTCTTGGTTAAGAGATCTGGAAATGTACGGGCCTTGTAAATTAAATACTACATGTTCAAAGATGAGTGATCCCTAACCATGTATTATTTACACTAATATGATTTTGCTTGAAACTACTGTAAGATTTATCGAAATTAAAAGAGTTTGTATGAGCCAAGAGAGCAAATGTGTAATCTGGCTCATCAAATCTTTATGGCAAATTTTATATTTTAGCAGCAGCACCATAATGGATGTCTTTAAAGACCATTTTCATGCCAGTTTGGGATTACCTCATGAGAGCACTAGGGAAATTCAGCTGGATAGAGCATCCCAGTTTTTGGAATTACAGTCATCTCTCTGGATTCGCTGACTTCCCATTCGTGGTCTTGAGTTTCCACAGACAGGAAACCAGAAGGGACAAAATGGCGCATGCCGCCATTTTATTCAATAGGACTTGAATATTTGCAGTTTTCCTATTTTGTGTGGGGTGTGTGTGTCAAGAATGGATCCCCCATGAATTGGGAGGGACGACTGTACTCTGGAAAGGTAAGGTGACGTTTCATTTGCACCTGAACATGTCCCATCTGAAAAATTCACCAATTATTGATAGAACTGCAGATCTTCCAGCATTTTGACTTCAATAGCACATCCTCAAAATTATTTGCAAAAATAATACTTAAGAGAAGGACAAAATATCATCATGCCTTTAAATGTGTTTGTGGAAATGCATTTGAAATAGCATCTAAAGCAGGGGTAGGCAACCTTTTTGAACCAGGGGCTGGGTTGCTGTCCCTCAGACAATTGGGGGGCCAAAGCACCAAAAATAAATAAATAAATAAATAAATAAATAAATAAATAAATAATTTTTTTTAAAAAAAATAAAAATTAAAAAAATATGCATGCACACTCTCTCAGCCCCAGAAAAGCCATGGCAAAACCCCTGTGGAGATTTTGCCAAGAAAACCCCAAGAACGAGTAGTAACAACAATAATCAATATCATCATGGAGGGGGTGGCAGCGGCGGTGGTGGTGGTGGCAGGACTGGCCTGGGGCTGGTCGAAAGGCCTCAGGGGGCCGCATCCGGCCCCCGGGCCTTAGGTTGCCTACTCCTGATCTAAAGTCTAGGTCTCCCATTTAGACAAGGGTATCATAATGCTGTAGAAGTGCAGCAAAATGAAACTTTTACGGTTGTTTACAGAAAACAGAAGATAAAGGGATGGGTGTAGGCAAATTAGAAATGATATGTAGAGGGAAGTGGACAGACAGAGAAAATAATATCTTCTCATAATATTAGAATTTAGGGGTTTACTATTGAATTGATGTGTGGTACAGTCAGGAAAGCAAAAGAAAGTACCATACTCCTTTGACATAATTAATGTATGGGACTGGCTGCCGTGAGAATGGCTAAATGGTTTTCAAAGGGGATTACACAAATTCACAAAGTATATAGGTCAGAGCTTGGGGGAAAAAAATCCTTTTTTGGACTACAGCCTCCAGAATCTTGAAGCCAGGAAGGCTACTGACTTAGAGGTTTTGACTAAAAGTACTTGTTTATTTTATTTATTTATGGACGTCTATGCTTACTTTCAGTTCAAAAGCAGCTTGCACTCAATACAGGTTTTATTTTGTTTTGTTAAATCCAACAATAAGACCCATATGCAAATAAAAGATGAACATTACGGTCACCTATATAGAGTTTCAAATTTTCATTTTTTAAAAAAAAACCAACTAAATAAATTTGTATAAAAATCCATCAAGTAATCTACAAGTCAAAATTCTGAGGCATGTATACCCTCCAACATTTCACAGATGAAAACTGGGATATGTGTGATAAAGCAACATCTGAGACTGGTCAAGATGGCGAACTCTGAATACACAAAGTAGGAAAGGATGCAGCTGTTTGCTTTTGTCTGTGCCTACTGGGAAAGGCAAGATTCTACCTCCTCCTTTCCTCTCTGCAGTGAATTAACTGAGTGCAAACTCAATTTGCAAGTTGAAGTAAAGTAAGAATGAAGGAGGAAAGTGAAGGAATTAATTGAGTGCAAACTCAAACAAGGATGAAGGAGGAAAGTGAGTGGAAGAAAGAGAAGCTGAGACATTTTAAAAGCAGTTGAAAAAGTGGGGTAGTAGAAGATTCAATGGGACTGTCCTTGACAAATCTGGATAGTTGGAAGGTACGCATAGGTAGAGACTAAATGTTGGGCCTTGATGTGAATAACCAACATTCAGGTTACTCAAGATCTCAATACCCCAGCTAGTATCCCATCAGCTGTTCAGAAGATTGGTGACATTCATTCAATTCTATTGAGAATTCAGTCTGTTAAAAGGTTGGATTGAGTGTTGATTTTCTATTTCTGCAATAGCCCTTCCCCCTTCCCCTTCTCTTCCTACATTATTCCAAGACTGCTTCAGAGAGTCCTCGAAAACTATGCATAATTTTGCTTATCCTCTAACTGCCTCAGTTTGGCATTGACACTCCCAATTGATCTTCTCCCTCTCAGTTTGTTTCCATTGCTGCAAACGGAGTTGAAAGCGCAAAAGCAGCTTGCACAAGGGTGCAGTTTGATATCACTTGAAGTGTTGTAGCTCCATCCTGGGATTTGTAGTTTTACAAGGTCTTTAGCCTTCTCTGCCAAAGAGTGCTGGTGCCTCACAAAAATTACAATCCCAGGATCCTGTAGGATGGTGTCATGGTGGTGTTAAACTGTTTTACAACTACAGTGTAAATGCACCCATAGTAGTTGACCCATGAGGAGAGTAAGGGCAGAATCTTGCCTTTCCAAGTAAGTTCAGGTGAAAGCAAACATCTGCAGCCTTTCCTAACTTGTCTATTCTTCCTAATTAATAACTGTTGCCATCTTAACCACACCTTGATCTGACTTGGCCACACGTCTCTTGGCTTTCATCTGTGAAATAGTGGTGTGTATGTACTCCTATAGCACATATTTTTCATTATACTGTAGTTCCCAGATTCAACCCTAAGCATCTTGAGTTAAAAGATCCCAGGAAGCAAGACTGGGAAAGGTTTTGCTGCTGCCAGTCAGATGCAGGGATTAGATGGGCCAGCGGTCTGATGATAGATGGCACCATTCACTGCTTCATATGAAAACAGTCCGGTGAATAAGCACTGAATTATATTTAATTCTGACCCTCCACTTAATAGGAATAATAGGAGCGGGCAATTAGTGTTTTTTTTAAAAAAAATATTTTTTCTAGAATGTATGATGCCATTTGGGTCTGGATTTTTTTCCCTTTTCTGGAATGTCTGCTTCCATTATGATACGATTCTGAGCTTGCTAATGTTAGTTATGCTGCTAATGGATTGTGTGACATCACTTTTGATATTTTTTTTAAATGGGAGGAGGGAGATTTTATATATATATATATATATATATATATATATATATATATATATATATCCCTAAAAGCCACTTTCTCTCTAAAGCTGTAACAACTCGACAACTGTCTTGGTTACACACCAAGGATTTCACTGAGAACATGTTAGAAGGAATCAGAAAAGCAGAGAAAAGGTCACAAATAAGCACCTTAGGAACAATGAAAGCTTTTCTCCTTGTAGCAGTGGGAGAGTTGCAAAGGGAAGGAGGAGGAAGAAGGGGGGGGGGGAAACACACCCTGAAAAGGTATTAATCAGAAGTGGCTATAAATCCTCTGGAGTTTTTGCTCTTATAAAACTCCTTGGAGAAAGTCTTGAAGGAAATGCAGGTCAAAGCCCAAAAAAGCTCTTGATCAGAGATTGCTCGAGGAAAATCTTCCCAGATGCCGTTTAATAGGCTGCAATCACCCCAGGAGTGGGAAAGCCAAGTATGCTTGAAGCATGGTTGCAGTTCCTAATAGGCCTTGTCACACTTAAGGCACTGCCAGCGCCATCCACTGAACAGCTGAAGCTGGCTGGTGATTCATAAAGCCAACAGTTTAAAGTTTATTATGATGAAAGCACTTAATGACAGCCATCGCTACGGGCCCATCATTTATAAAGCTGCGCTGAGTATTAGACATGTAGCATGACCACCAATTTTGTGTCACAATTGCTACCATAAAATGACCTTTGGTGATTTTTGCTGCATGTGGTGGACAGCTCTTCTTTCACATTAGTGCTCTGTGGCTTTTCTTTGCAGACTATTATGCTGTCTAAAGCTTATTTGGCTCTGTCGTGAGCCTCAACCCTTGTTATTACCCCAAAGGCCTGTCTAAAGGGGCGGGGGCCGGGGGCGAGGGGGGGAGAGAAACCCTCTCATGTTCTATTATGGCACCCCAATCAGCAATTCCTTGGTTAGTGTAATAATTTAATGCACATATTCTTTTATTGTTATTGCATTTCTTCTTTAAAAGGAGGGGGGGGGAGAGAAAGTTCCCCTGTTTTCTGTACACTGCACTAAACATCCAATGGGGTGGAAATGAAATATGCATGTTACCCTATTAGGCGAGATGAGAGTGAGGATTCTGAGTCTTAATTGTCAAATGGATGGAAAAGCATTACGCCAAGGCAGTCAATAATAAATAATAATACAGTTTGGAATAATGCACATCCTGGAGGAATATCTTGGGTCTAAATGCTGCACTTTATAGAAATGTGGAACATAATTTTACAGACTAAGGAACCGAGAAAGATCCCCCCCCCTTCTTCCTAGGGAACAAATATTAACAACGTGCCCATTCCTTAAGCCTACTTCATTCTAGTTATAAAATATTTGAATATACACTACCAACACTTGATGTAAAGCTCATCTATTCAAGTGCCCAGTCCTTCTTCAGTGCCTTTAAAATGTATCTATAATTTTATGAATGATATAAAATCTTTTCTAGCATAAAGAAAGGGGAGAAAAACAACACTTGCATGGCACACTGCCATTTGGGCAGGATTTAAAATATGTGATTTCTGCTGATATCTGCTACTGTATTGGGTTTTATATAAAGCTTTTTTTTTTTCCAGTAAGGTGAATTGTTACATGACAAACTCATCTTCCACCATTATCATCTGCTGTTTGTGTTTAACAACAGGAGTCCCTGCTCTAACAAAACTGTTGTAATGGCTGTACAAATTACTCAGCTGAAAGCTTTTCACCAAACCAAACAGTATTAATCAGCAGTTCTTATGAAGGTGCTAATTAAAAAACAATTTTCTTCCTTAGTTTGCAATGCTAAGCCATCTTCAGTTGCACCGTTTCCAATATACAGCTACTGTATACACTCACACATCAGGGCCTCTATTAACTCCTGAATCTCCCATTACCTATTTTATTACATTCTTGTCTTCCAGGTTTATGGGCTTGTTGACATTTTGGATGTCACAGCATGATATGTTTAATCATTTTAAAACTACATTAATTGAAGATGAGGAGGGATGGGAGAGAAGGCTAAAAAGCCATTTCTAATGCACACACTTAGGAGGGAGAAACAGAATACTTTTCTGGAGGTTTGGGTAGTTATGTCTTATATAAAACTCCCCTGAAAATAATTACTGTCCAGTAACACTACCCAAATTTGTTTCTGAAGGAAACGCACTATAGTCAACTTGAATTTTGATTTGAGAGTTATTTTTGACTGCACTCTTGTTATGGGTGGGTGGGAGGATTAGCTTGATGTTCTGAAGTTGGCTACAGTAATTGGGTTTTTGAATGATCAGCATCTGTTGAGTTTAATTCAGATGCATGGGTCAAAACAGTGTCCTCTCAGGCTGTGGATTGCCATCTGGTCTACCTCATTGTGACTCCCCTCCTTCTACCTTCTCCATACTTTATATTCATGAAGGGCTATCATATCAACAGTTTCTCATGGGCACACATGGGAAATGGTCAAGTACTGGATTTAAACCTTTTTGGCTGTAAGCCAGGTTAAGACATAAATAAGGAATCTTAATGGGAAAATTTGTTCAAAGGGGATAATGTTAATTCATCATATGGGACCAATTTTTCAGTGCGGTATCAGTCTGAGACCAGATTGGCAACCATGCTTGCATGAGATGACAGTTGAAGAACATGATATGTTTAGCCTGGAGAAGAAGTTGTTTAAGGAAGATCTCTTAGCATCCTCCAAATAACTGGAGGGCTGTTAAACAGCAGATAGAGCAAAAGTAGCAGTCATGAGTTGTTAAGTGAAAAGATTTCAGCTAAACATTTGAAAACATTTGGAAAAATTTCCTACTGATATGAGCTGTTTGATAGTAGAACATATTGCCTTAGTAGGTGGCAAATTCTTTCTTCTAGAGGTGTGTAAGGCAAGATGGACATCTGTCAAGGTTACTGTAATTGCATCCTGAATTGTAGGTTCTACAGAGAGGATAGAATTAGACTAGATGACCTTTGAAGTCCCTTCTTATTCTATAATTCTCTGACAACAATGTTAACAGATTGATCATGCTGACATTTTATAAACTGGCTATGATTTCCTTCCATAGATGCTTTCCTGTCAAGTCTCCAGGCAATTTCATGCTTCTGAAATGTGGGCTAGAACCTGTGAAAGCCCAAGCTCCAGTTAAATGGATAATAATTTGTCATCACTTCACCAAATAATATGGTATCTGGGTCTTTTGACAGAAATGAAACTTATTGAGCTGGGCCCCAAGACCTGTGAGGCTCAGGGAAAATAATCCAGTGGTATCCTTCAACGCATGAAAATACGATGGCTGGCAAAGTATCCACACTATGGGCAGGTTGCAGTTCTCATGTTCCAGCTTATTCAAGAGGTTGTGCAAGCAGAAATGCTTAGATTCTGTCTCACTTTTCTCAGCCTTGTAGTGCATGGTATAAAACAGCCCTTCTGTGCTCGGAGAATGGCTGAGATCCAAGAGTACTGCCTGTTCCTCTTTCTAAGCTGCACAAGTGCAGTTGGACACAGCAGGGAAGCCTCCAGCACTACTCTGGCCACTCTTAACACACCTGGTCACTATCAAGTTGTGGTTGCCCTTTGATGGGCATGGCACAAAGAGGTACCGGATGCCTCCTTCCACAACATCCCGAAAAGTCTATGAGGTGGGCAGTCCCCAGTTAGCTACAGGGTACCAGCAAATGACCTATAAAGCCCTATATGGCTTGAGTCCAGGTTATCTGAAGGACCATATCCTCCCATATGGGGGTTTATGAACTCTAAGATCTTTAGTGGAGGCACTTCCCTTGATCCCACTGCCTTCACATTTGGTGGAAGGTGGGAAAGGAACCTTCTCCATGACTTTCTTCCCTGATGTTGGAACTTTCTTCATGGTTCCTTCTTTGCTATCTTTTTTGGCGGTAGGCGAAAACCTTTTTATTCAAGCAGGTCTTTAAGAATTGACTGTTTTACATGAGAAGGGTTTTTACCATGCTGTACCACTTTTATTCTTTGTTTTAAATTAATGTTTTAAATGCTTTTAATTTTGTTGTTAGTTCAATACTGCGTTTTATTGCGTTTTATTGTAAATTTCTTTCTTTTAGAAGCCACTTTGAATTCCACTTTGGGGAAAATATGGGGTATAAAACAGGGATGGATGGATGGATGGATGGATGGATATTGACTTCAGAAGTGTGGTTACTCTTCCGCCTCAGGCAGAAAAATGTATTGGGCTAGCCTTAGCTTCCGCATAGGCAAGGATGCATTTGGCTCTAACTCTTTGTATTTGTTTTTTTCCCTTGGTTTAGGTAATACTATTAATAATAATAATCAGCACAGCATCTGCTTTCCCTTAGTCTGGACTGGTTCTCCAGAGCAGTCCTATGTCATTCAAGTAATACAAAAAGGAACTACATGGGTTAGATGAATGATTTGGATGTTTTCACACATCAGGTTTGTCCAGCTCAACAGAGACAATAGGCAACAATGTCATAAACACAATTTCAGATTTAATCCATCTCTCTTTATATTCACTATTTTGGTTATGGCATTACATTATTTTATAGTGAGTTCACACAAGTACATTTGACAGTTTGCATCATTTTGATTTTTGTCTTCATGTGGAGGCAGTAAGTACTTTTAGGAGTGGGTGATACATAATGGCTAGATGACTGTTGTGTTTAGTTTACTATGTCACTGATAGTTCCAGATGATATATCTATCTGGTGTATGATGATATATCTGGAAGTATTGAAGGCTAAATGATCTCTTAGGTATGCATAATTTAGGCTGAATAGGTTGGGAGACAATAAACTTGGATTAAGAAATAATTTAAAAAGAGAGCCTCTGAATCCATTTTTTGCTTCAGTTTGATCAACTGCTTGAACTCAAATTGAGTTTTGAAAGGGATTGTAAAACCCAAGAAAAAGTGATTTTAAAAAAGTTACCTTGCAGAGAAGTGATTTGATCATCCACCTACCAAATGAAGCAAATGTAGTCCTATTCAGGTGATGAAAGGTATCAAATAAACGCATGGAAGAAGAGAAGGCTTGTACCCACTGGACCCTCACATTCAATCAAACTGTGATCAGTCTACCAGGGTACTAGTTGTACACACACAGACCCTGTGGGAACTGCATGTAGACTTGATGAACGTGTTTACCTAAATACAGCGAAGTTGGCAATGGGGCCAGTGGATATGATTCTGCTCCCCCATCAAAGGAGGTTCATTTAATGCAAATTTTTACCTATATAGTTCCCATGAGAATTACCTATGGGTTGAATCGAGTCTTAGTCATGCTTAGAGTAGATCCATTAAAATCAATGCAACAAATTAGTCATGGGAATCTTAAGTCACACTGATATCCATGAGTCTATTCTAAACATGACTACATCTCGAGCCAACCGATTCTGTTCAATGGTGTATGTGTGCCTCTCAAAATCTAGAGCATGTCTGATTGCTTCACACCTTACATGATTACCTAGAAATAGAAAAAGAGGTGGCTTCTTTACTGAGAGTAAAGTAGGAGGATGCTGTAAATTCAAAGCAATCCTCAATCTAACCAAAGCCAAATTTTGCAGGAAGATGTTCCTGTTGGCTAATCTTGTTACATGTAACTCTTCCCACCAGGCAATAATAGAAGAAGACTTGTCTCCTGGAAGGCAAGAAATACAGAGGTATTTTGCTCCTCCATCCATAATGAAGTGTGCAGTGTTCATGGCCTTTCCCCACCTTCTGTTTCCTGGTCTTGTGGCTTCTTGGACTCCTAAATTCCATTACTTCCATGAGTTCTGTATTTAATTCCACCATTACATACAACTGATTGTCAGGCTCCCTCCCTGAACCTTTCTTTCTTTCTTTCTTTCTTTCTTTCTTTCTTTCTTTCTTTCTTTCTTTCTTTCTTTCTTTCTTTCTTTATTTGATTTATATCCTACCTTTCTCCATAAGCAGGACCCAGGACCCAAGCCTTCATCTTTATCAATCTGAACTTATCTCCACCCTGTCCTTGCTTAGTCTATATTATGGTTGCTGAAAGAGTCACTTCCATGTCATATGGAAAGTCGAACCATCTTTAATTAAACATCTCATATCTTAAATAAGAAAACATACCGAGTATATGAAAACGCATCAAGGCAGGTCTGCTGAAGCAAAGCAAAAATTTCATTCTTTTTGGAAAATCTTAAAGTAAGGTTGTTTTAAAGCATGGTTTGTTTTGTTTCTGTGATTTTTCAGTTCTAGATGTGAACCATGTCAGATAGTTTTTTGGATGCAAATGGGAGACAATCACAGGCAGACATGCAAGCCTATAAAAGCATGTGTACTCCTGATTGCGTTGCAGAGGGGCGGGATAGAAATAAATTTTTATTATTATTATTATTATTATTGTTGTTGTTGTTGTTGGCAGAAATCCTATTCTTTTTGACATAGTGAATATATCTGAAATTTTAGAGTGTTATTCGCTGTCTCATAAAATGGTTGCTGCTGGAAGCGATTTGTTCACCTGCAAAATGACTGCCATGGTGAATGTAACCAGTCGCAAAACACCCATTTCCCAGAAGGCAAACTGTTGAGGCTAAAAGAAAAATAACTCATTTTCTCAGAATGCTTCTGGGCAACATGTGGGGACCAGGGTCAATCTTGGATATGAAGACGGCACTGGAGGCTAGTACTGCATTCTAGTCACTCAGTTAAAATATAATAATATTTTTTCAACATCCTTTTAAAGATCAGGGAAAGCATGGAGCTTTGTAATCACCAAGGGAAGCATTTGCTGGCACACCAGCTGGATATCCCTGGTTATTTCTCCTTATCTCCCCACAGTCATTCAGTTGTAGCAGAAGAATGAAATACAGTGAAGTGCATAATGGTGCTTGATCTGGCCACTCTTAGTCTAATGGAGGGAACTGCACAGTCCTATTTCATTGGCTGGTACGGACAAGTTATAGGCACTCATCCTTGTGAAAAAACACAACCCTCCATCATGTCATCTCTGGTCTGAACAACTAGAGACCTACTGTCATCTCTTGCGACTTTTGATCCTATCTTGTCCTACTCTCTTCTTCCTTTGCCCCATCCCGCCTCATCTGGTTTTTGCCTTTTGTCTGCTTTTTTCCTGCCCGCCTTTATCTGAATTGATTTCATTGGAACTTGACCTTGCCCTCCATCCATCTCTGCACAAGAATCACCCTAGAATATAAGGACTCTCCATTTGAAAACCTGACTTATTGTCCTTGCTGCCCCAAATGGAAGAAAATGTCTTTTTAAATTGTGTGACTTCAAAATGGTGGTGGTGGGGAATGGACATTTAAAACAATACTGGGCATGCAGAGAAGAAGCTATAAAATGTTCAAAAATGAAACTCTACTCCTCATTTTATTGTTGTGTGTGTATGGTTATCACAAATGAAAACACAGACACACTTAATATTTCTTGCTTGTAATAGCTGTAACATCTACTGACATCATCTCGCTGTGTCTAATTTTATATTCTTCCCTTCTCTGATATCATCTGCAATTCTTTCCAAACCCTTTGAATGACGCTGAAAAAAATCAACTGTTCAAACTTTCTGAATGCTCTCTTTAGTGATCCAATGCATGTAAATATTTCATGATTTTTCCCTATTTTGTATTTTTTCTTCTTCCAGTGTCTTCAGTATGCCTTTCATTAGTGACATAAGAATCTTTTCTACTGCAGCTTATGACAAGGAATGGTTCCTAAGCTGCCATTTCAATATGAATGAGACTCTCCATCAGCTGCCTATAAGCCATGAGAAAACTTGCACCAGAGTATTGTTTCCATTGGCTGTCACCCTTTAAGAAGTAGTTTTTACATCTTCAGAATGTATTTTGAATGCATTCACTTGCTCATTTCAATTTGCAAGCAATACACTAATATGTACCTCTCACCGTCACAAATGTGTGTAAGAGAGATTATACAGATGCCAAGTAAAGTAGGACTAGACTTATGCAGATTTATGATTGTGCCTGTTTTTAATAAAGATTATTTTGTGACATGAGAATATCATTCCACATAGATAAAATTTTGAAAGCTTTGAACTTTAAATTTTTTTATTAACATATGCCAGAGTAGAAACACTTCTATATATATTTTCAATAACAGACAGTATGCTTAGGTAGTCTAATGTAAAAAAATAAATCAGAAAGTGCATCCATAGTAAAACCACATGTTACAAAAAGACCACCCCTCTGATTATTTTTACAGTAGAGACTGAAAAGAACTAAAGCAAAATGATGACGTTATACAATGATGCTAAACAGCAAATGCTACAGTCTATGGCCCCCAGTCCTTTCATCAATTATATGCATGAGTAATTTAGCTTCACCATTCAGCCTCAATACATAAATGTTTGCAGGATCGTGTTCTTAAGACCCCTTCAATTAAACCCTTACGGGATAATAGGCTGCATTTGAGACACCAGCTTGTACTGACATGACTGGCACAGAAGTGAAACAAACAACAATAATTAGTTGTTCATTTTGATATACTTGTTATCTCCTCAGAGGGGAAAAAAAAGAATGGAGCAATAATTTCCAGAGTCATTAGATAAAAAGTTGGCAAGTTTATCCATTTACTCTCCTCTTAAGCACTTTTGTAGGCATATACTTTGGCAGATTTATTTGCACACCCTCCATTATGAGATTTCTACTCAACAATATGTACCTTCTTGGTATATGTACCTACAGCACACATACAGATTGAAGAAGAGTTCTCTCTCTGACAAACCCCAGCCATCTTTAAATTCTTATCATTTCTTAGCAGAAATTCCATGCAGTAAGAGTCTCAATGTGAAATCTATAAAATCCATAAAAGGAGATCTACCACTGAAATTCTAGGATAAATGGCTGGTTTGCATTGCCCCTGGTCTTTATCCAACACTGAGAATAGACTGCTGTTTTATCAAAAGGGGAATAAATTGCTGTTATTGTGATGTTAGCCCATCACTTGGCATTGCAATTCAGTTTTTTGTGAGAAAGAAATGTATGATCTAACTGCGACTTGACCTGTGCCTTCTGAGAGCCATATAGGTGCTCTAATGGAGCATAAAAAGTGTTGAATACAAGGACATGCAAACTGGTGGTGAAGAAACGTATTTGAGGAAAGCAGGGAAGGGAACAAGACTTTTGTGTACAACTGAGTTTGATAAACTGGAGAGGAAAGGAAAAGCAACACACTAAAGGTAATTATTTTTTATGTATTTCAGCAATTAATGTTGAAATGTTCATATTTGTTATTACCAGGATTCTCTTTTAATTTTGTTTTTAACCAGAAGAGGTACTTGGGATCGTTGAAAAATTCAGCTGAGATCCTTTCATAATGCACCCCCAAATCCTTCCTTAAACCAGTAAGAAAACAAATGCAACCAATTTTGTCTTGTGCTTTGAAAGGCAGGGATTGCTTCTTCTTTTTTGGTGGTGGTGAGTACAAATGTGAAGCAAACGTGTCAATTCTGCTGGCTTTTAAATATGTTTGGATGCATTTTGGGGGTAATGTGGGGAGTTGGATGGGAGGAAACTCCACAGTTGCTATAGTATTCTGAGTTTCTCAGACAAGATCTATTTTTAACAAGAGGTCTGGGGAACAGTTGCAGTTAGATTTCAGTCCTGATAAAGGCTCACTTTTCATTCATAGCCAGAGCACTCTCCTTGTACCTAAACAGATAATAAGTACTCAGCACACTCCCCCTTCTTGACACAACACACTGAGACTAATCACACATAATTGGAGAGGAGGAGCAGAGGGCTGGCCAACGCATTGTGTCCAGAGGACAAATGGTCAGTTTATGAGGCTTTTGGTTCCAGGCGTAATTTCTTATACATCTACAGGGAAAGGACAAAAAAAAAATCCTGTTGTCAAAAAACATTAAGTAATCGAGCAAAGCAAGTTTGAAACATTTCACTCTGACAAGGGGAGGAAAACCCATAAGGCAATTCTCAAGAAGAGTATGAAGGGACAGGGAAAGAAATCAAAATATAGCACAAGGTGCATGAAGAATATGAATGCCCACCAATTATCAGTATCTCTTTCCTCATTTTACTGGGACAATATAAACCCTTTAGCATTTTACAGTCGGTCAAACACAGCCACAGAACATATGCTTTCAAATGTACTAGAATGAGCCGGGTTGTTATTGTTTTTTTGCCAAGATGAAGAAATCGTGTGCGTGATGACAGCCGCAAGGGGAGAGAAACAAAGCTGTTAAGGCTTCAAGGCTTATCAGACTTTTTTAGTAAAACCAAAGCAAAAGTTCTAAGAATGATCTACTGTTACACAGAACTAAGAGGTTTTGCTTCTCAAGAACAGATGATAACTTTAGAACACCTTGATTATTCCTAAAATTGCACATTCGTGTAAATATATGCCTCTCTTTGTAATCAAAATATACCCACTACACATCCATACATACATCTTTTATTACAGCCATTTGGCCAGCATAACTACACATTCTGTTTTGTTAAAATGAGAAGAAATGGGTAGTGTAGATTCTCATCATAAATATCTTTTTCTTCTTTTTTCATCTGCAATTTTTTAAAAAAGAGAATAACAAGATTAATTTTCATGACATGGTCAAAAACATTTTTTTTTTAATTGAGCCTGATTCTTCGCATGAGTAGAAAACAGAGAAGGTTATATTGCTTGTAGCAATAATTGTATTTATGTCTCTAATAAGCCTTACAGTTATCAAATTATTAGCACTATCACAATTTTACAAGTTCATGTTTTTATAGTTATGCAACAAAAAACTGCACAGGAAAACTGAATACTCTGAAATAAATAGAGATCTTTGAAAGTGGATTTAAGTAAACTCAAATTAATATGACAGAAATGTACAAATGTATGAAGGCTAAAAGTGAGTCCTAAAGTGTAACATGCCAGACTTAAGAACAGATATAGCATTTATAGACATTTCAGGACAGTAATACACAAGAGAGCATTTCACTCAAGACCAATCTATTCCAGTAATGGTTCAGAAGAATTTAACATTTTAATAATCTGCAATGCAAAAAAAAAAAATGTAATTAAGAAGTAGTACAAGTCACTCTTAGCAACAAGAATCAATGTTATGTGAATCTCGGTAATTCTAAGTGATGTAAAATGGACTCATTTTTTAAAAAATCATTTAGGCAATTGTTCAGATATATCATGTTTACCAAAGAATTAAATCAGGTATATTTTCTACAGGTATAAATTGAATTCAAATAATTATTCAGACTAGACCAACAAAAATACAAAAGATGCAAGGAAAGGAAAACTAAAGCCTATTGATGTTTTCAATTCAAACAAAGCATTTCCTTCCTTTGGGGTGTGATTTAAAGATTATAGCCAGTTTGAAGCATTATGATGATCCATGTTATCCAAACAAGGGCGTTTCCCATATATTGTTCTCTAATACTACGGAAATTAAAATCTCTCAGCTATAGTAGAGGAAGATTCCTTGCTCTTGGTAGTTGATTCTTTACATTTTCATCCATGTTACAGAAACAGAAATTGGCTTTCTAGTATCTTTAATGTGAACATAGATAGTTCTCTCTGTTTGGATAAGATGACTCAGCTGGCTTTTATTATAAATCTGTTAGCATTTTAGGTGCTAAGTGGGTATCAAGCTTGATATTCAAATAAAACTACTTTTTCCAGCAGCAAAAATAATTTTACATTAAAAAGACAGATAAGTGGTCTGGCAACTTTTATAACCATAATTAATTGATTGACTGTGGTATGAACTTTCATGGGACAACAGCCAGAATAAACCAAGTACTCTCAAATGACGAAACAGCATGTTTTGTGCCTAGAAACATGGCTGCCTTTTCTGGAATTCTAACTTTGAAAACATCTCTTTTGGGAAAAATGTGGACTGAAGTGCTTCCAGTCCAAAGCTCTCTTCAGTTCCAGTTTGTAGTCTGTTTTGCTGGGATGGAAACCAACAGGCAGCAAATATTGTATAGATATTCTTGGAGAAAAATGTCTCCTTGAAAAATAAACTTTGAACAGGCTTTCCTATTGCAGATAATCCTTTACTCTGATGTGGTTTGTGTCAGCCATCTCACTCACTTACATCCAGAAATAATATATTGCAAAACCTCTGAAGTAAACCCATAAAGGGGGAAAAATTGCTCTTGTTTAGGGTTGTGGCAGATCTGATATGCCCCCATGCCTCTTTTAACCTGAATTCTCTAGTGACCTCTGGCGGCCAGCACAAAGTATCCATTACAGAGTTTAAGAACAATCCAGACTCAGCTACATCATTCCAGATTAGCAGGGGGATGTTAAACAAATAAAGAAACGCCACAAAGCCATGTATTACTGCAACCTGTTATCCAGCCATAAGTGCATCAGAAACATAACATTATTGTACTCGTATATGCATATAGACCCATTTGCAAACAGTGCATATGTTCCAGTTTGGAATATTATGCAGAGTGTTATTGTGCCCATCATGGTTGCACTTCTGAGCCCAATTAATGATTGTAATTTTATGAAATGAAAAAAAAATCCTCATAAACCTGTCTTTTGAAACCCATGAGCAACTAAAAGCAAATTGTGAATAAAACAATTTTTCAATTTTGCAGGAAAGGGTGGTGGGGAGAGCGAGAGAGGCCTATGAGGACTGAAATAAATTATATGGCTGCTCTTAGTAGCATTATGCTTTACCTCCTAATTGGATGTAACACACTCAGACCCACGGGGTGAACAGCAGCAGCAGGAGAGGAATTCATACTGTTTACCCTTTACAGTAGCCACAATTATCAACAGCACACCATACAGATTATAACCACCAGCCACTCATAATGTAGCATTTCAAATAGATAAGGAGAAAGGCAATGTGGCCATTCTTTTGACATCACATCCAGAGCAAATAATCCTGGTTTCTGCTTTTGTCTTTTAAGGCCACCTCTGCTTTGTTTCATTATTATTAAAACACAAATGCAGGTCCCACATTTTTATTACTTATTCCGGAAGGCAGGGGAAAACTATTGCAGCTTTGAGGAAAATACACAACTTAACCAATGCAAAAGACAAAGTGTGTGTGTGTGTGTGTGTGTAATGCAAGGCAACATAAACTAGAATTGTCAGTGTTTATGTGTTGCTTATTTTTTTAACGGAGTAGCAATTATGGCCTTAATATTTAATATTTTAAAGGCTGGTGTAAAAGCTACCTTCTATGTAACATGGATATAATAACAACAGCATCAACAAGATGGAAACCTCCATTACCTAAAAGAAAATAACCAGTCTCAACCTATAGTACATCCATCTATATATCTATCTGTGTATATACACACACGTATATCCCTATCTTCTGCTGTTTTGGCTTCTGAACAGTCCAGTTCCATGATGTGGGTACAATTTTTAAACAAAAGCACTGGCATAAAGTGTAGGAAGGCCCAGTTTTGATTACAGGCTTGCTTTTTAACGGAAATAAAATTTCACAGCTAACAATGAGAGGTGAAAAGTTTAAGAGGCAAAGCTGTTCCTCCTGATCACTGACTGTTAATCAGCTTCATGGGTGGTTGCCTAAATCTGTGGATTTTTTGTTTTGTTTTTTGTTACTTGCACTACTGCCAAGATTGTAACTAATTTTTCCCCCTGTTGTAGAAGGAGGGGTGAACAACTCCCCATAGAAGGCAGCTGTGTATGAGTGACATGAAGCACTAATGCAGAGGGCAAAATTAAAATTCATGAATCTCTTCACAACCATTTGTGTAACAAGATTAAGACGGGACAGCAGAAAATAGCTGCATTATCAGGCTTCTTACAGTTCTCCAGCTGGTTACGCTCTATTCCAAAACAGTAGGGATAAGAGGATAACATGAAGCCAAAAGGAAAACGCCTCTCCTTCATTTGGGAGCAACCTCATCCTAGAGAAAGATGAGGTTTGGGAAGGAACGTGCAGCAAGAAAAGAGATTGTAACTCAACATGCAAACTTTGAATGGTGGGATTTACAGCAAAACTAAAACTACAAAATTGTGTGAAATAGCATACTATTGCAATTGCCTTTTTAAAAAAATTAGAGGTTTTGTTTTTCTTTGGATGGTGTGAGTAAATTCCAAAAAGAGAATTTATTGACTCACTGACTTTTTAGGAAACGTTAAATAATGAACTAGCCAGAGAAGGGATATTTAGATGTGAACTGGGAAATGTTGCTGTACGTCCAACCTTGCAAAGTTCAAAACAGGAACATGTCTGCAAAGATTTCTGACTGAGTTCACTTGAGGAAGTAGACCAAGTCAATGAAAACTTATGCTACAACTTTTTTTTTCCTCAACAAAATCCCTTTGCATACTGATATTTCAGACCAACATGGCTATGTCTCTGAATTCTGAGTTCGACTGAACATCACTGAAGGATCCAAATTTATTGGTTGTATGCTCTAGTCACTTAATTTAAAAATACTTGTATTGCTCCATTGTAAAAATCAAGAAGGTGGTTATTTAATTCTTTATTAGGTAAAGCTAGCTTTGAATAAGAGCCAATGAACTGTAGTGGCTTCATTGTTAAAGCAGGACTCCAGGCGACCAGGGTTTGAATCCCTGCTCAGCCATAGAAATCCCCTGACAACCTGGGGCAAGTTTCACTCTCTCAACTTAAGAGGAAGGCAAGGGCAAAATCTCCTCTGAGTAAATCTTGCCAAGAAAACCTTTTAATAGGGATCCCATAAGTCAGAGCTGATTTGAAAGCACATTACAACAACTGTTTGAAAAACCTAACAACTATTATATGCTACCAACAGCCTGAGACTCAGCAATACTGCGTGGTGAGTCCACTGGCAAGCCTATATGGGAGTAACCTCCATTGAATCCACAATGACTCTAAGAAGCCATGCATAAATTGTGGTGTTAATGGCCATGTATAATCAGTTGCACCCAAGTGCAAAATGCAACCACTACCCACTCAAATAACCCCTGGGGAAGGAACTGAACCCTGAAGAATGACAAAACTGGCAATAAGATTTTAATACATTTTCCCTCACAATTTAAATAGGGACAAACCCAGGAAAACAAATGTGTGCAGAAAAGGACCAGAATTTTCATGCTATCCCAAGTAAATAGGAATAATTAAAATGAGCCTTTCAGATTTTTTTTTTAAAAAATTGAACTCTTATTTTTCTAACTTGTATTTGTTTTATTCATTTCACTGCTACCTACCTTGAATTCCATTTGTGGAGGAGAGGGCTAAGGTACAAGGCAAATAATAATATCACAGGCTTGCTATTGTTGTGCACCTTCAAGTCATTTCTGACTTATGATGACTCTAAAGCAAACCTATCACAGAGTTTTCTTGGCAAGATTTGTTCAGAGGGGGTTTGCTGTTGCTTTCCTCTGAGGCCAAGAGAGTGTATTTCTATGAGTCAGTGGGAATTCGACCCTGGTCTCCAGAGTCCTAGTCCAACAACCAAACCACTACACTATGCTGCTTCTTACAAATAAATAATGGACTTCTGTCCTTAAATGTTCATAACCTAATTTGCCCGTGCAGTGCAATGGTGTGAACATTATTGTCATTTAAAAGCAGCAAACTCCAGATTTCTCCAGAGACAGAGATTCATCCTGAGCCACTATTTTTACATCTTTATCTAGCACAGGACTAGGCAACTCCTAGGAGGTCCAGAGTTTGGCCTCAACCTCTGGTCATAGTTTTATAGCCAGTGCTTCTTTGGCATTCCCAATCACTAGAAAATCTGTGGTTCCAAGATTTTTTGAGGAGAGTTCAAATTTATTTCACTTGAATTGTACAGTGAAACTATCTTGCCACTGGTGGAACTGTGATCTGTCATCAAAGTTTCTTCCCTATGGTAGGCATACACAACATGTGCCTCGCACCATCAAAAGCAATCCAGTAGCAACTGCATCAAGTTTCCTGCCAAGTGCTTGATAGGCTCTCTTCTCCTGTCTCTCCATTTTTGCTGTCTCAGACTGGCAAAAACACTATGAGAATAGCAAGCCACTATGGGGATGTCACACATGACTGGTGGTTGAGTTCACCTTGGTATGTTATAATAGGTCCCTGGCCTATTATCTTTGTTTTCTCATCCAGCATAAAGGAGGATAGAAGCCAATATGTTGAAGTAGTTTGAGTGTTGGACTAGGACTCCAAGAGATTAGGGTTCATATTTTTGCTTAGCCATGGAAACCCACTACTAGGTGACCTTGAACAAATCATACTCTTTGAGCCTTAGAAGAGAACAATGGCTTAGAAGAGAGCAATAAATCTTGCCAAGAAAACCCTATGGGATGGTCACCATAGGTTAGAGTCAATTTGAAGGCACAAAACAACAATCTCCTTCCTTCTGATTCATAACAGGTTTATGTAATTAATTGTGTAGGTTGCTTCAAAAATAGGATTATCTTGGATGGCATCAGGCAAACACATCAAATCTCTGGTGCTAACCCTGTCACTTGGTTAACATGTCCAAGGACATAGAGATGGAACAAAGTGCAGACAACTGGAACTCAAATGGCAAAAGAATGAGACAGGATTACCCACACTCTACCAAAACATTCTACATCTCAAAATATGCATTGTGACACTCACTACAGCTCATCTGTTTTAGCTTCTGGTTGTGTGGAAATGTAATATGCATCAAAAGAAGGAGATGGTACTGGCAAAGTCTTCCAAGAGTCTTAATTCAATGGAAAATACCTCTTGAGTCTTTAATACAGGGCAACACAGCTGAATTTGTGGCAAAGGAAAGAGACACTATTCCCTGTTGCCAGATCAAGCTGTGTGCCAGTTCCCCCTGTCTTCTCTTTGCTTTAAAGGTAGATGGCTACTCTAAAAAAAGACAGGAAATCACACATGGTGCAGTTTAACAGGATTGAGGCATAATGTAAATTGTTCTGTCTCCAGGAAGCTGGGCTGCACCTAATGCAAGATCAACAAGCAGAGGAGTTGCATGAGCCATCTTCCAATTGACTTCATAGGTACCTTGGATCTGATAGCTGAATACTAAGGAATCCTTTTTTTAAAGCAGGGGGTTCTCAAGAGCCAAAAGTTATCTGCTAATTGCTAACAATCAACTTTGACAAATAACCATGAATTCTGTTTACTCACCGGGGATTTTTTTTTAATTAAGCCCCATTCCACTCTCTAACTCCCATGATTCTCCACCAGGCATGCAGAATGCATGGCCATCCATATGTTGGATTGTAACTCCCATTGATTTAGCCAATCTAGCCAATAATGAGGAATGATGAGAGTTGCAGTCTGACATCTATGGAACTACATGCTTCTCACTGCTGCTCAGAGTATTCTTTTTGAAACAGAACTTGGAAAGGTTACTGTTTTTCACTACTACTCCCAGAATCTCCTAGACAGCCAAGCATGTCTGATTCTGGAATCTGTTGTCCAAGAAAATGACTTTTCCAAGCTCTGTTTTAACATAGCAACAAGAAACATGAGATAAATAGTCATGCCCTAGATCGAATATACCATGCTGGATGGAGGATTCTGGAAGTTGTAATACTAAAAAGTAACTTTTCTGATATATGTTTTCAACTGCACAACAAGATACTCATCATAGTCAATGAAGTGCAGCCATGGTGTCTCAAATTCTAGTCATCTAAAAAGCTGAACAATTTCAAATAAGGAATGGAACTAGGAATGATTTCCCTAGGTGTGTAAGACTCGTATAAGTCTTCTAAAATGGTAGTTCACTGAAAAGAACATGACAATAATTTATTTTATTCACTTATTTTATTCATATTTATCCCACCTTTCTCCTGATAATGAGACTCAAGAAGATCCCTGCTGGAACAAGACCAAATGCTACCATACTGTTTTCAACAAAGATCACTCCAGCTGGTATTTAACAACATACTGTTTCTAGACTTTTAGATATCATGTCCAATAAAAACACCAGCCATTGTCTAATCCCTCTTTAAGTTCATCTAAAATAGTGGACATATTCACAATAGTGGCAGTGGATTCTAGAGATGAGTTATGTCTTCAGTGAAGAAGTCTTCTGTCTGTTCTGAATCTGTTGACAAACTATTTTCCTGGATCATCTCAGCTTCTAGCATTATATTTGCTATCACATTATCCCTAGCATATTTTAAAATTAAAAATTCATAAAATTCAGCCTTTTCCTTAAAGAGAAGTTGTGCAACCAACTTATGGATTTCAGAAGCTGGCTCACCTGCAACTATGATGGGAACCAAATATCACAGAGTTCTAAGGCAATCAACTATTTGGGTTCCACCTATGCCTTCTAATACAAAAAGGAAACCATGCAAGCAGCAACTCATGTTATATTGTGGTATCTCCATCTCAGTGGAGAAGTTAATCTACACCAGGTTAAGTGAACTATCAAGGTATAGAACCTTTTCCCCAAAGTAGGGTTCATCACTTCCTTTAAAATTTAGACTAAAAACTAGAGCATATTCACCAACTCACTAACATTGGAGCCACCAGCCATCTCTGGCTGCCTCATACATAACCCTGTTAGCATGAAACTAAGTGGGTTTACACCACTACACAGCTAAAAATCAGAATATATTTCTTGTAACCTTATGGCCATCTTCGCCACCATGGGCTATATTGTATGGGATTGATCATAGGTAGGATTGGGAAAAAATGCAACTATTCAAAAACTGATCAGAAAACATGAGAAGAATCACTGAGTGAAAAAACTCTTTTCAGTGTGGGACTTATTCTACTCAAAATTCACACGTGGGCCTTGTCTGTACAGGCCAAAAGACTTGTTTCCCCCTACACATTCCAGTGTCATCCTCTTTGGCCCAAATGCCAGTTCTGGTGTGAACAGTCAGGATGATGTCTGGCACATCCCACACTAGAACTAGGGTATAACAGTGTTAACTCAGAGTAAAAAAAGGTACCTGCTGCTCTGGATCTTCCAGTCAGATCCAGAGCTGTCCATATCTACACCACAGCAGTGTGTTTACTGCCACCACAGGTTGCTTGTTCTGAGGTCAGAATGAGGTGGCCAGCATGTGGCTGTTGCTGGTTGCCTTCTTCTGATCTCAAAACAAGTAACCTACATCAGCAGTAGACATGACACAGTGGCCCAGCAGGATGTCTTGCAGACAGCTGCTGTGGAGTGAAAACAGAGGGTGAGATAACAGGGACAGGTCAGGGCAGTTCCAGGGTCAGGATTTTCCAAGCTGCCATTGTAGTATCATGGCCAGTGCAGCCAAAGCCCTGGTTGCTTTGTGCAAACAACAACAAACCCCCAGCCTTCTCTATATCTATGTGTAATAAAAGAAGAAAGTGATAAGTCACTTTATATAAGCAAGCTTAGACAATGCTGTACTTAGAGAATTATTCTACTAAAAATTTGCACATGGTTGTTTTACACAGGAAACAGACTTTTAGGAACATGAAAAACATTTTAAATAATGAAAAGTTTTCTTTTGAATAGAAATATTTTCTGTGCAACAGAATCTTGTAGAACCTTTGAGATTAACTCTGTGAAAGAAGTTGTAGCATAACCTTTTTGTAGACTCAGGGGGGAAGCAGACTGGCGGCACAGGGCCGCCCTGGGAAGATGCGCCGCTGGATCGAGGCATCCCCACGCCTTGATCCAGCGGCACATTTTCGCCGCCCCTGAAAGGAGCACTAAAATAGCGCTCCTTTCACAAGTCAGCGAAAGTGCGCCTCAAAAGCGTGAGGCGCACTTTCGCTGACTTATCCGCTGCAGCGTGTGCAGACGCTGCGGCGGGAGGTTGCCCCTGGAGCGCCGGCCATGCGGAGGGCCGGCGGCTCCGAGGGCAACCTTGGGAGGAGGAAGGGGTGCCGAGCGTGCGGCTGCCCCTCCTCTTCCCTGCCTCGAGGACGGCTTAATAAGCCGTCTGCCGAGGCTTTTAGTCTACTCCATCTGAGGAAGCAAACGAAGTCTACAAAAGCTTATGCTATAACTTCTTTCATGCAGCTAATCTCAAAAGTACTGCAAGATTCCTCTGCAAACTGATATTCCAGAGTTGCATGGCTATGTCTCTGAATTCTGTTTTCTGTGCAGAAAAAGCTATTTTCTGCACAAAACAATCACTTGCAAATTTTGCACAGAATCAGTCCTGAATTGTGAACAGATTTCAAAAACTGCATAGTTTTTCAAAACTTTCCTGCTGTGGGAAGAAAATTATTAAAATTGCTTGTTGCTTTCTTCAAGAGGAAATTTAGTGAAGAATTACACCCCTAGTCATAGGTGATTGGAAACTCCAGCCAATTTCTTTTCTGAGGCAATTTCTTTTCTGAGGCTTTTGTGGAGAATGGCAGGAAAAAAAGGGGGAAAAACTGGAAAGAGTCCAAATCTCAATGTCGGTTGTAGAGTGAACTACACCTCACTCCAAGTAATAACACTGATTTAGATCAACAGGGCTGATAAGTATGGCAAAAAATAAGGGACTTCAGAAAAAGTTTTCTCTGAAGATGTCTCTCTGTCCCACATTATTCTATACCTATGTGTAATAAAAGAAGAAAGTGATAAGTCACTTTATGTAAGCAAGCTTAGAAATCACTGAGATAAGTGGCTGTGACCTAAATCTTGTGTTGCCCAGATCCAATATATAACCTCACAACTGTAAAATTCTGTATGAGATTTAGCAGCCTAAAGCTGCCAACCGACCCAGCCATAAAACAATTTGATAAGAATTTAAACTATAATATGATACAGTTAAGCTATTCATCTCCTATTTGTTTCCATATATTTTGGTATTTAATGAGTCAGTGCCTCCAAGCTTTCCATTATTGAAAAAATGTTTATATACTTGCTATGATAGATGTGTATGAGATGAACTAAACATCTGAATGTTTTGAATTAGACCTTATGAATGAACAGATTAGTTCTGAGGAAATGGTAAACAGGAGAAGCTTCTATAAAGCTCTTCTAGACATACAAAGATAAAGGATGGTTCTTCCACACAGAATAATCAGATACAAAAAAATAGCTATTTAGAAGCAGCATACCTAAGAGTACTTTAATCAAACATTTAGGTTACCTGCCAAAAGGACCATGATCTCTTCAAAATGCAATGCGGATTAAAGTGTTATCTAACACGAGCAGAAAACTAACCTTGGAGTGGAAGTTTGAAATGTGTTCATCATAATTTTCATGTCTTTGGATAGAGAAACCAGCTTTTTCAGCTAGACTGCAAAACTGGTTTAGAGTATTCCCTCTGAGCGGAGCAAATATCATCGCTTTTCCCTATAAGGCAGAAAAAGAACATTTACACATTTTTATTTTAAATAGTAAATAACTATACCTTCAAACTGACCAAAATTTCAAGATATCTGTTTAAACACTCGTTGTTTTTACAACAGAAAGAGAGGAAATAATCAAAATATCCAACTGTTTGACTACCACTACAGAATTTCATTAATATTTACAAAGAAATAGGATAGAATTTATTTTATCAATACATTTTGTTGAGAATGTTACATGTATAAAGTACAATAGAAGTATGATTACTGTAGAAGTTGCAGCTTTACTCATGCTTCATATCTCACAAATTTAGGTTATTCGTACACTAGGGGTGGGCAGCTGCATAGGATCTAGTGCCTGTCACTTCCCGTCACCATTTTGAAAAGGACTGCAGAGTATAATAGAGGTATTGGGCGAATGATGGTTCTAAGGTTCTGAGATGTAGATATTTTCATGAGTTTGAAATACTTTTTATATGGTCCGGGGCAAAGACTGCTGAAAAAGATGGCTTTGGGGGTGGTGGTGAGGGGTTCCAGGAGCCACAAACACAGCTCCAGGGCTGCATGCATCATCTGAGCTGTACTATGCCCATCTGTCATGTACACCATGAATTATCTCCTAAATTTGTGCAAGGAGAAGGACAATGGGTTTTCTTGCCTCATTACTCCCTACTGCCATCCCCTAAAAAGTCCCTACTAGTAGTTCTGGGACCCTCAGAAAAAGTGTGAGTTGTGATACAGGGAAAGCTAACTGCAGAAACTAGAAAACATCATGCAGTTACAGAGGGCTCCAGTTCAGGTTTGCAGCCAACCTGCCATGTCCTTTTTTAGGTTATTCCATTCCATTTGCCTTTTATAGTTTTCCATATGCCTTCAAGTCACCTGTTGACTTTTGGTGACCCCATTAATTTCATAAGACTTTCTCAGTTAAGGAATCCTCAGAGCTGGTTTTGAAAGGTCCTCCTTCTGAAATATGGCCTCCAGCACCTGGTATTCCCTGGAATTCTCCCATCCAAATAATAACAGGGAGTGACCCTGCTTAGCTTCCAAGATCAGACAGGATCTGGTGCCTTTAGGGTATTCAGTCCATGCCCTCACATAAATAGCGATTCTGTGATCATTGACCATACTCATGTTTTTTTAATATTTGACTTCCTCCCTTAGAATCAGTGGTCCAAAACATACTGCAGAAATAATCCAGTTTGAGACTGCTTTAACTGCCATGGCTCAAATGCTAGGGAATTCTGGGAACTGTAGTTTTGTGAGACATTTACCCTTCTCTGTCAGAGAGCTCTGGTGCCACAATAAACTACAATTCCCAGGATTCCCTAGCATTGAGCCAGGGCAAAGTGGTCTCTAACTGGATTATTTCTGCAGTGAGTTTTGGGTCTTTGTTAAATCGTTTTTTGCAGTCCTTTTGCAACTTCCAAGCATGTTCAAATCTCAATACTTCCTTCTCATGTATTAATACTCTACCATTTTGGTTATATATGGATCAGCACTTGGACAATGAGTTGACGATTAGTATATAGGATCACCATTCTTGGCCAATATATTCACTACTTTATAACTAATTTTAAATCTAATCTAAAGATCAGGGACATCCCAGAGACCTTAACCAGTTTCATTTTATTTTTATTGCTTTATTTTAAATATCAATATTCCATCTTCCTCTGTACTATCCAGCAATACAAATTCAAGAATTATAAAAGCAACACAATCCAAATGAAAAATCTCAAAACTTGACATGAATAAGAAGCTCACAACTAAAGACAGCTGTTAAAACTTGCATTAAAATACAACAGAGATCCATGAATTCAGTTCACTCTACCAGAAGTATTATTTTATACAAATAATTATGTGACTTGGGTCCATACTTTATGAAAAAACATATTTTCCAATATGATCCTTTCTAGGTTATGTATCCTTCAGGAGGGCTTTCTTGATCCCACTACCATCAAAGCTATGGTTGGTGAGGGCATGAGACAGAGCCTTCTTGGTTGCTGCTCCTAAGCTGTTGAATTTCCTCCCTTAGAAGGCTAGGTTGGTCCCTTATGCTTCTGCTAGAAGGTAAAGACTTTTTTGTTCACAGGCCTTTGATTGTTTCTTGTCCATTTCAGAAAGTTATTAATCTGGAAATGCTTTAAATGCATTGTGAGCCTTAGATTCCATGTTGGAAGAAAAGCAGGCTAAATGGTTGCCTGTTTTGCTAGGCAATGTGACATTATTACACAACATATAAGATAGAGGAAGAATTTAAGATTTGAAAGTCAACATACTGAGAGATGGAAAACTTTTGTTACTTTTGATAATGAGAAAGTGCGGGAAAATATCCTCCCTATACATGGTTTTCATTGATTTAAATCTGTTTCTTTTAATGTATTAAACCTAAAAAAACTAAACCTTCTATTGAAGAAGGAGGAGGAAGAGGTGGCAAGATGGACATTTCTAGGCAGAGAAGTTTCAAAGCTTGGGAGAAATTACTCCTACTTTTCAAGCAAAATGTTGCTTTGGAAGACACAGAAAAACCATTGTGGAAGGGGTGGGGAACTACCCACTTCTAGGGGCGACCCCCAATTTCTTAAAAGGCCTCTCCTCACACTAACTGTTAATTATAAAAACTTTAAACTGAAGATGGTGATCTTTGGAGGTGGGGATGCATTTGGCACATGGGAGATTCATGGGACTATATTAGGCCAAATGGGAGGCTTTTTTCTGAAACAGGAAGTGGACCAAAATCATGTTAATTAAAAAAAGGCCTTCTTTGGGACTAAAATAGGTTAGGTGCTAATAGTACAAAATAATTCTGCTCTTCCCCATGGCTATGGGGCATTTAACGATTTTTAAATTATTTTTTAAATGGGGGTAGATGACATTTGGAGAAGCCACAAAAATGACTGGGGGGCGGTGAGCAATCAAACAGAATCTGCCGACTCAGATGGCAGAGGAAAATCAACACAGAGAGTTTTATCCAATGCTAGTAGATATGGAAACCACTCTCCTATAATAAAGATACCACATCAAGTATCTTTTCTCTTTTCTTTGAGCCTAGTTTACACATTTAATCAACCAGTTTTAGATTTTTCAAATCTCAGAGCCTGGCCCCTGTAGGGTCAAGGCAAAGAAGAAGGATGAGAATGCTACCTTGAAAAGTGTGTGTCTGTTATTTCATTTGTCAGACTAT
>CM034701.1:369426686-369437661 GCA_020142125.1 Phrynosoma platyrhinos | reverse complement strand
TGATTGTGTCCCGAAGGAACACCTTCAACGCGTCCCCTCCAAGATGGACAAGGATCGTCCACGTCATTTGTACTCACAGGTTGGAATTGATCCAGTAAAGTGCCATCAATGGAGTTGCTGGATGCCTCGTCTACGGATTCTGCCAAAACACTGGCGTCCAAGTCGGCTCTTATCCAAGAGATTTTATCTGCAAAGTGGATGTTAAATTCCTCGCAGCAGGCTGTTGTTGGGTTAAGTAGGGGGTTTGGTGCAGGGGGAACCTTCGTCAGCTCCCCTACTACCCTAAACAGCTCTGCCGGGCGGGACTCTGCAGATGCAATACGTGCAGAAGAGAAGGATTTCTGCACTGCACGTAAAGCCTCCCTATAGGAGTCAAGATGCTTCCTAAGGCGAGTTCTGTCAGTTGAGAGACGAGTCCTTCGCCATTCGCATTCTAGTCGTTGTCCAGCCCGCTTCATCCTCCTAAGCTCCTCTGTATACCACGGCTTACGATTTTACTCTGGTTTCTAGTAAAATGTATCACCAGCTCCAGGAAAAGTGCATTCTTTTGTTTTCATTATGTGTCTTTAAGTTGGCTCCAACTTATGATGACTCTGTCATAGGATTTTTTTCAGCAGGTTTGCCATTGCCTCTAAGGCTGAGAGAATGTGACTTGCTAAGATCACCAAGCAAGTTACCTTGGCTGAGCCCTGAATTGAATTGAACCCTGGTATCCTGGAGTCCCAGCTTAACATTCAACCAGCGCATTATGTTTGCTCTGCTTCTTAAGCCATTAGTTGTCCTCTACTCAAGCCATTAATTTATAAATAAAGTTACTGAAGCTGTTGGTTATTTAAGAAGGTGTCTTTTATTCCAGCTGTTAGTTAACTAGGAAATTAAGATGCCATCATCTACCTCCATATATGTACTCTGTGGGAAGTAAAAAAAAATGGCAAAAAACTTTGGTACTGATGCCCTGCTTGTGGGCTTTCCAGAGGCATCTTTTGGCTTCTGTGTTTGATGAGATGTTCAGTTAGAAAAGATTTTTGGTCAGATCTTATGTCCTGACCCTATGATAAAAAAAAAAGTATACATCAGAATTGTCTAAGCCATTGTATTCCCCATCATCATGTACAGATGTGAGAGCTTAACATTAAAGAAAGTGGATAGGAAAATCAACTTGTTTGAGATGTGATGTTGGAGAAGAGTGCTGAAGATAAACAAATAGGTTCTGAAACAGATCAGGTCTGAGCTCTCCTGGAAGCCAAGATGACTAAACTGAGGTTGTACTTCTGACATATCATGAGAAGGTATGACTCATTAGAAAAGACAATGATGCTAGGAAAGGGAGAAGGCAGTATAAAAAGAGGAAGGCTGCAGGCCAGATGGAAGGACCCAGATGGAGAGATCACAGGTCTAAACCTGAAGGACCTGAGCAGAGAGGCTGAGAACAGGGAGACATGGAGATGTCTCACTCACATTGCTGCCATGAATAGAAGCTGACTTGAAGGTTGTTAACAACAAACAACAGATGCATCTATAGCACTAGAAGGACCAAGATGGCAATGAAGGCTCATTGGATTCAGACAGTTATTTTATGATGACATAAGCCCCTAAGCAAAACGTGAAGGGAAGGTGCAGCTGAGAAGATAAACCATTGTCCACTTAAACTGTAGAGGCAGGCATTCCTGGAAAGGCAATGATGGGGGGGGGGGAAATCTGACACTCTCCATTGATTCCAACAGACTTTGTACCACTGTCTGTGAACAAGAATCTCAAGAGCACTGGTATATGTTTATATTTTATAAGCATCATGTCAAATCTTTTTATTTTGCATGTAATGTGACAGCCAAGTATCAGAGTTTATGGTTGGTGCTTCAGACATGATTTCCAGTTGTTCACTCTCCATCGTCATTTACAGTTTTGCACAGCTTCAGTAAACAGCAAAGCTGTCATGCACTGAAACACACTTATTACAGGAGGGGAAGCCCTTACTTCCAGACCTACAGACTGAAAGCGAGTGAGAAAACTAGATCTAAATGAACAGTAAGATATTACTCTAAAATGCAACAAGCTCCAGCACACATTCTTGTTACTGTGGTTTGTCATGTATACTTAGACAATATGCAGTGCAGTGGCTGCCGGTTTTTGAAAGCTTTAAAAGGAAATTAGAAACCAGATTTATATGTGCCAGCCTTGAAACTATACCTATCAGTAAATGGATAGACTGATACCTGAAATAAATGTACACCTGCCATCCATACAAAAATCAAAGAAACAGAGATACTTTCTTCAGTAAAATCCAATTGACTATTTCCTTCCTCCATACCTCTTGTTCAAATTTATCCTTACCATCAAGATGGCATTGTTCTTTTCAAAGTAGGATGTTATTGTCTTTCATTTGCAATATCCTTGAAGCAGAGACTAATGCCTATTGTTGCTTGGCATTACTCACTCCATTTTTTAAAAAAATCTCTTCAGCTGCATCTATCACAGCTGAAAATATAGTTGCAGTCCCATTGTCAGAAGCAAGTATCTTGAGCCTCACTTGGAAGCAGGTCTTGTAGTGTGTTGCTATGAAGAACTAACTGTTTACAAGAGCTAAAGTCTTGTAAAACAAAAAACCACTCAAATATAACATCAGTTGCTTTTTTTTTTTGGTTTGTACTTGGCCAGTCCCCAGCAGATACACAACCACTATTATTGGTCACTGTTGTGAGAGCCAGTATGGTGTAGTGGTTTGAGCACTGGACTACAGCTGTGGAGACTAGGGTTCAAATCTCGGCTCGGCCATGGAAACCCACTGGATGACTCTGGATGTGTCACACCCTCTCAATCTGAAAATGCCAACAGCAACCCCCCTCTGAAGAAACTTGCCAAGAAAACCCCGTGATAGGTTTGCTTTAGGGTGGCTATAAGTCAGATGCGACTTGAAGGCGCACAAAAACAAAAACAACACTGTGCACCATAACTCTAATCCTTAAAAAGGCCACACTGACAAATGTATTTTGCTACATGTTCATCTTTCAAGTCCCTGTGGTACAGACGCTTGTGCACATTGAGTGCTGTATACAAAATGGAATAAGATGGGGCTCTGTGGTAAACAGAACAAAACAAGTAGCTTTTTCCAATACAGCGGGCCCTTGATATCTGCTGGGGTTTGGTTCCAGGACTCCCCGTGGTTAACAAAATCCATGGATACTCAAGTCCTATCAATTACAATGACACAGTAAGATGGTGTCCATTGTATAAAATGGCAAAATCAAGGTTTGTTTTTGGCAATTTCTATATTTTAAAAAAATCTTCAAACAGTGGATGCTTGAATCTGTGGATAAAAAAATCTGTGGATATGGAGGGCTGACTGTATATGATTATAGGTTAATATTTGGGCTGCTAGTAGTCTAGTCAAGCCATAGATGCAAGATGTAAAGGTGAATTCACATGCTAGGTTTAGGTTTACATGGGACCATTGTTGCTACAACATGATAAATGAATTGTGTGATAATGTTAGCATGGATCATTTACTTTCAATTACCATCCCTTATCTAATTGTTGGGAGAAACCATATGCCTTTCTGGTGTTTACTATTTTAGATAAACTGAAAATGTGATCTTGTCCTAAAGGTGAGCATCCCATCCACTCTACTCTGTACTTTCACTGTGCAGTAAGTACACAATACTTAGACACTGTTCTATCATGTAGTCTTTACTACTGTTTTATATCTGCCTTAAATCTCTCTATTCACACATCGCTTCGTCATGAAATTGATTTTAATTTTCACCACCACCACCACCCTCCACTGCCAATAGCTAACTCATGACCAGTTATTTCAGCTTATGTATTTTAAAACTAAGTGAACTATTATATTTTGATACATAGTAATACATTCCATTAATGTATTCTCCGCCCCTACACACAAGGTGCTCAAATAACTGAATACAAATATATGGATGATTTAAGAATGTTAATGTAGCACTGCTCTTTGTACTTATGTATATTTTTAGCTGAAACTCAGTATGAGTTTGGAATATGTTTATGAATGAAGCTTGTTTTCTTGTAAATGGCATCAAGTAGAGCCAACTTAGCTATTCAGAGAACCACACAATACCACCTTTAATGGAAGAAGTGCAATAAGAATTTGATATTTTACTTAATATTTGACTACAGATTTCTGCTTTCTCCTAATTCGAGATCTTAATGACAATAACATGGATAATGTACAGTTAAACCAATGTTGCAAAACACTATTTGGTTTATTATCTCAGCACATTTATGGAACCTTTTAAATAATGCTACAGATGTTTAGGGCTAAAGTATCACTGAACATGATCCTTCTTTTAGAAAGAAAATACATAATGTATTTTAATGCAGCCTAGCAGGCCAATTTACCACACTGTAAACAATTTTTCAAATCATTTTTACAGACAAAGCTTCATCATCAACAACAAATACAAAAGTTTCACCCATTAAAGAAACATACAGATCCACCTGTCTTGTAATAAGGGCAGACCAAAAAAATAAAAAAATAAAAAATCATTTATTTTATTTTATTTGTATTTGAAAAACAGCACTTCACCTCCAATCTGCTATTAACTGTAAATGTTTTTATAAATGTACAGTCTGCTTATATTGTTCAGCATAAATAGTATCAACATCATACATGTATTTCATGCCCACAGAGTAAATGCGCATTAAGCACAGTCCTTTGTTTTCTAATGAGACAACAATAAACCTACCGTATGCCCAGCAATTTATTCACAAAACAAAAAGAATATTAGACAAGTATAATACAGGGGGGAGGGGGAGGAAATCTGCGACTTATATCTTGCTCCCTCTGCTCTTCTGTACAGTACAAATAGGATGACACAGTATGAGTATTAGGAATATAAGAGATGGCATGGTCAGGTTGTTTTGATATTTGTGTGAAGAGCAAATTTAACTCTAAATCTCTTGGCAAGACCTTGCTTCACCCACATAATCTGGAGAACATCCATATGCGAGCCTTGTCTAAGCCTCCGAGAAGACTGCTGCCCTCCTGCTCATGTCCGCCAGCAC
The DNA here is from genome assembly GCA_020142125.1 of Phrynosoma platyrhinos. Lineage (NCBI taxonomy): Eukaryota > Metazoa > Chordata > Lepidosauria > Squamata > Phrynosomatidae > Phrynosoma > Phrynosoma platyrhinos. The sequence goes on along the minus strand of CM034701.1, from coordinate 369,432,627 downwards.
TCTGATCTGACTTTCATACTTAATCTGATCTAATCCTGTCCAGCATTAACTTCATCTGTGCAATGAAACCCAGAGTATCCATTCTAATATTTGGTGAGGAAGGCATTTACTAAATTACTTGCTGAAATCATATGGTGTTGTTTAGCTCCTTATTTTAATCAGATGATGCATCTCCGAGGCACATTATCAGCGATTAGTTAGAAACCCATGTCTGTCCTTTTTGGGAACAAAGAAGTTTTCTGAAACACAATTCAGTGGGAAAAGAAACCTCACTGCATTCACTGATAAGTCATCAAAGAAGCAAAGACAAAGCTATACTTTTTTGAAGTTGTTATGGAGATTTCAGAAATAATTAAGTATACAACTCTTCAGTGTCTATTTAACATTTTAAGAACACAATGGGTAGTTATTTCTTCCTTTAACTGAACTAGCCTGTGAAATAATTGTTTTTGTAAAGGCCAGCATAATGATGATGTATACTTTGTCTTATCTTGCATGCTATCTGCATCCTCCTGAAGTCAATTGCCAAACTCTCATTGATTGTCACAGAGCTGAGTCATACCCTCTTAATGATAATAAACAGCTATACAAAACTGAACTCCTGTCTTTATATGGAATTATATTTATGCAAAACTATCCCTTTGAAACACAAAATGAAATGATTGTGCAATTTTAACAATTAGGTTAGTCAGCAGAATTAAAATGTCATTTACACCAGCAGTCAAATCTATTTAGATATTTGAATACATACATTATTCTGCAAGTTGTCAGTCATAGGTGTGTGTGTGTGTGTGTTTCTCTCTGATTTCCTTTTATTACAATTAACTTACTATTAATTCTGATATCTTAATGTCACTCAGAGGATGAACACTATTACTTTGTTTGGCAGATTTAAGAAATGGTGGGGAAATATCCCCCAAAGATTTACTGGGGAGCACAGAATATATATCCTCTTATATCAATAGTCAGATCTTTTCTAAGAAGTAAGCTAATTGAGCTGTTTGTGTTGATAAACTCCCTTTTCTCCAGACTGTTCCTCACTGAGCCATAATTATTTGCAATTTGCCTAAGTCGTCCATTTACTGATACGTCAAGCATGAAACAGAGGCAATTCCAGAAAATGGAAATGCTTCTCAAAATCAATCTTTGGGAAATAATGTGGTAGAAGTTACTGTGTGATAGAAGACTACCTTACAACTGTCACATGGAGATGAATATTAATTTGTTGAGGTTAAGGTGGCTTTGTGCTTCATTTGTTGACTTTGCTTAGCCATCAGCAAGCAGCACAGTACAATTACTCCAGCAAAGCTATTTTTTCTAACATGATTTTTATGATTTTTATGTACTTACCAGTCAGCACACATAACAATGTCAAAATGTCCTTCCAGTTGAGAGACATCTGTCTCATTATCCCATCGTAAAATGCTAGAGAGAAAGAAAAGATTTTTAAAATTAGACTTACATGTTTTCATCTTTTGCATTTTTTTGAAAAGAAAAGCATTTGCACTTTTTGGTATAGTATGTGAAAAACTGTCTTGTTAAAAGTACATGCAGATAATTGCAAAAAAAAAAAGTATAGATAAAGAAGCATTTCTGAACGTACAACATCTCCTGTATAGTCAAGATCTTGAAGTTTACATAGACAAAGGCAGCTAAAAAGGTTCACATAAGTGGGTCGTTGAAATATACAGATGGCCTATGGATTTAGGCTCTTTACACCTGCATAATGATTGAACAGGAACATAGTGAAATCAAAGTGTGGCTTACTGAATTGCAACATGCACTTAGGATTGAAAATATTGCCTTCTTGCCTCTCTGTTGCATCTGACAGGCAAGTCAGTTTAGTTTCTCACTAACGTAGCAACTATTTCCTTTTGCTTGGAGGGAGGAGGGAAAGGGTGAAAGATGCTCAAGCTCAACTTCCGTGCCAACTATCTGGTCTTGAAAATCCACTACTGTTGATACTGTCAACATTTGTTCAAGCCTAGTGGTGATACTTCTGCTTTGAATATTGAAATATTAGCAATAAATAAATTAAGATTTTAGTATTTTCCTCCCAAAGTAAAGTGATACATAATTGGAAAGACTGAAAAATTATTTTGAATAATAATGAATTTCAAAGGCCATTCAATGTATAATTCTTTTATATAGAATCTGTTCTTCCATTTTTGTTGTTTGGCTTTTGATCAAAGTAGGTAAATTCTATTCTCCTTGCAGTCACAGTGATTCATGCAAAGACAAGGATGATTCCCCCCCCACTCATTTGTACAGGTTATCTCAGTTTTATACATATTTATCTGAGTATCATTCTTCCGCTGCCAATAATCTGTTCCTGGCTAAAAGGAATATCTGCAAAAGTCATCCAGGCAATTTATGTTTATGATTAACTTATAATATCCTTGATGGGGGTGTATCACTCACTAATATATGTTCTATACACGGAAGACAAAGAGAAGGTGCCTGAAAACAGCAGCACTGTTTTTCTATGTATATATGTACATAAGTAATTGAATAGAGCTTTACCCTACCTGGCTACTCTTGTTTATGACTCTGCAGAATATCTGACTAACAAAATAATAAAGCAAAACTCCTCTGCCAGTTTACCCTCTTGGAATGTTTTGTCCCAATCCGAGGGAGAAAACAGTAGGTTAATTTAATCACCTTCCTGTGTCCCCCCCCCAACACACACAGACATACACAGACACACACATCCACCCCCATTTAAACTATAAAGGGTGAGGGGGTGCACATTTTAGAAACCTAGGTGGTTTTGCAAACTGGCACTTTCTGGACTCAGCATGCATCCACTAGTGGAAAGTGACAAAGGAGAGTTCTCACTCTCAGCTGCTGGCTGCCTGCTGTCTACTGCCGGCTTTTTCAACCCTGTTTCCGTGGAAACTTAGGTTACAACAGTGAAAATTAGGTAAAGGTAAGTTGGTGGGGTTGTTAGCTCTCATTTGATTTTGAATTTTTTTTTTTTTTGATTTTTCAAAAAAGTATCCTGAAACAGCAATGGCAGCTAGCAGTTGAGTTGCTAGCTTTAAAGGCCATCACTGGTCCTTCATTCCGCTGAAAGAGATCCCATGAAGGCAAAATAAGAGCCAAAGATGTGATTATTAATGTTGTAAGCCCTGATTATTTGCTACTACTGTACAAAAACAGATGGGAGAACACGCTAACTATCTGACACCGCTTGTATTTTCTGTGCTTTTTGATTCTTCCGCCTATTTCTGCCTTTAGAAATACAACATACTTAAACATTCCACCCAATTTTTTTTCAAGAAGAATTAAAACCAGATATTACACTGAAAAATATGTATTTATCTATTTTGGCCATGGTTATTTTTTACTATCATTATAAGTTTTATTAGTAAATCTAAACAAACAGACAACTTAAAACCTACATATAGCATATACTTATAAATTTATCTATCACTCTAGCCCAAAATATACATATGTTCATACATATACATGTAGTATATGCATACATATATCCATTCTAAAATGACTAGAATATTCAAAAAAGATATCTATAACTATTTCTTATTCTGAGGCAGTGAGGTTAGGAAATATATATTGAAAATTATAAACAAGCTTTTGGATTTAGGTTATTGCTTTAGTCTATAGCTTGTGTTTCACAAACAAACATTTTAGTGTACTATAACAGATAGAATTACACTGAAAAAGGGCTATGGTATTTTTAGCTTTAATTTTTAATATTTTTTTGTTTTGGCTCCCTTCTATTCTATTACTTCTTTTCTTAGCTAGAAGAAACAGAGCTACTCATGGCATGGAAGAACCAAATTAGATGCAGTCAAACAAGAGAGTAACTCATCCAACGAAATAATGAGAAGCTCAAAGTGTCCATATTCTTAACCTGATCTCTTGGAAGTATTATCAGTGTTTGGGTGAAAAATACTTCAAATGCATGTCACAAAGTACAATTGTTCAAGAGTTTTCATTTGAAGCCCCCAATCCATAATGTAATAGGTCAAAACAACTACATCAAGCCAGAATGACTTTTAATAATGGCGATATGGATGTAATCCTAGCTAGAAGACATACTGTAAAGAAAAAAAGGAAGTTTAAATTATTTTATTTTATTTGTAGCCTCCCCATCCTGAACTGTGGTATCAGGTAACAATGTAAACAGATGCCTATTTTACTTCTGCCACCTTCTGGTGGAACAATGTTTTCTCTCTTAGCAGTTTTCATCATGGAACAAATAAACAAACAAAACCCTCTTCGGTATAGAATATATTTGAGGGGGGAAACATCCTGGTGGCAGCTCACAGCAGATGATTTACTTCAGAAAGAGGAAGAACCACTCTTGTCAACAAATATGCCCTTGAGATCCATTCAAATGTGCAGAACTACATATGGCTTGCAAGTGCAGGAACACCAGTTTGAAAGCTCTTTCAAATAATGGATTCCCTCTATGGGGAACTCTAACATATAAGCCAGACTGTTAGGAGAAAACCATTCTCATTTTCATGTTAAGGTTTCAAGGTTTGCATGGGTAATGGCAATAACTCAGTGGTACAACATATGCTTTACCTGCAAGGTATATTGTTTGTTGCAGTGTGTCTTCAAGTCAACTCCAATGTACGGTGACCCTTTCATAGGTGTTTCTTGGTAAGATTTACTCAAGGAGGTGTGCCATTGCATTCCTTTTGGAATGAGATAGTCTGACATGCCTAAGGTCACCCAGTGAGTTTACATGGCTGAGAGAGTACTTGAATCCTGGTCTCCTAGACTTCTAGTCCAACACTCAAACCAACTGGATGCAATGCAAAGTAGCCTCAGCCTGAAATGCAATCCCTGGTACAGAGATAGGCAACCTTTCCCCTTTAAGGGCCGAGGGACTTCAGCTCCCAGAAGCCTCAGCCATTTTGGCCAATAGTCCCATATTGGCCAATAGCTCCTGGGATTCTGGGAGCTGAAGTCCCTTGGCCCTTAAAGGGGAAAGGTTGCCTACCCCTGCCCTGGTAACTAGCTCATCTCAGGGATATATAGACATCAGATCTTCAGTTATTTCAGTTTCTTTTACAATTCAGAGTTTCCATGTACTGTTCATGGAAGGGCCTAACTAGACATGACAGAAATCCAAGGCTGGACCTCTCATCTCTTTAAACCTTTACATTTGAAAGCATTAAACTATTTATGGTGCAATCCCATCATTCAGTTAAACTAACTGAACAAAGATAGGCTGCTAAACATCTTATACTGGTGTAACTCTAAATGATGCTGGAGCAGTGAAGTTATGATAGCATTATACTATCTGATCTATGAGTCAGTGCAACTACTATGTCACCATCATTGCAATAATATTAGAGATGAAACAAGAAATACTGGGGCAAAAAAGAGCAGCCGGGATCCTATTTCCCAATATCAGGTCCCTCTTTCCTTGTCAGTGTTATTATGAACAAGGGCCTAAATGCAATTGTTAGTCCCAACTAGAATAGACACTTAATGGTAAACTGGTAAGACAATATTTCTGTAAGTTGCATTGATTCAATGGTTATACTCTAATTAGGGCTAACAATTGCATTCAGACCAATATCAGCATTGCTGCCTTAACCAAACCCACTCCTAACAGAATTACTGAAGAGCCTGAAAAAATGTGCCTGCCTCTCCTCATCCATGGATGATAAAATCTAAACTACTCTGCTCAATGTGGTTGGTTGCTGGTCCCTGTCATGTTTCCAGCAAGGAAAGAAACACTTATAGGCAATGGGCATAAATATGGTACCAATCCATGGTATATTGGGGTGGACAAAGCTGCTTATCCCCTACATGAGATAGCTTGAGTTGCACTGATCTAAACTAATCAGGAGCAAATTGCAGTGTAAGACCAAGCGCAAAGATGCCCCAGCAAAGAAACAAAATTCATACATCAGTCCGGCCAGAGAGAGGAGAAGGAGAGGAGCAGCTGGGCAGC
>CM034701.1:369396643-369416749 GCA_020142125.1 Phrynosoma platyrhinos | reverse complement strand
GGTTGCCGACCCCTGATTTACACCCTTGCCATGAACCCCAATAATCAACAACTCTGCTCAGGTCTTGCAAACTCAGGATCATAGTTTGCCACCACAGAGACTATGTAAATTACAGAAATTAAAAGCTTGAATCAATATAGTTTACAGGCACTTGCGGTGAAGGAAGACAACATGGAGAAAATTGTCGATATCAAAGCTAACTCCTTCATTTGTTCCATATCTCTTAACAGCAAGTACATTTCTATACTACTTATCAGTGCACTTAAGCACTCCATAAGTATAAGCTACCATGTCTAAGCTAACTGCCCCCAATAAGCTGGGTACTCATTTTAGCAACCTCAGAAGGATGCAAGGCTGAGTCGAGCCTGAGCCCCCTGGCTGGTATTGGACTTGCAGCCTTATGGTTTGTGAGCAAGTGGCTGCAATACAGCATTTAACCACTGGGTCACCAGGGCTCTGGTGCTCTTAACACATTCACAACTGACCAATTATTTCTTGATTTGGTGCTGAAAGATCAGAGTGGACTCAAACATGTGGCAAACTACATAAACTACTTTCTGTTTGTATGGGCAGCAGGCAAAAATGACTGTAGCAATCTTCTAGAGGTTTCACTCATAGATGATCTAAACAATGACTCAAATTACAAATATGCTTTTTTGAGCACAGAGCTCAATTCAGCAGCTTGAAAAAAATGTTTCTTTGAGATACAGGTACATGAAGTGGTGATTTTTAAAAATATAGCTGAGGCCTAGTTTTCACAGAAACCTTGATTAGAATATAATTTTGACCAAGGTGTTTGCAGAACATGACCAACACCTTTGGTTGGAAATGTGTCCTGTCAATTTTATTAGAGGAAATTATCTGCAAGTATCAGAAGGGGATATTAGATAGTGGCACAAAAAAGCAAACAAAAAATATAGAACAAATAAAAGAAAAGTCTTACTGAAAGCTGATATGGATATTTGTGTACTATGATATTATACTATCATATGTTCTATGATAGCATAATGCTATTAATAGGTCCTGTTGAAATAAAAAGGCTTGAGTGGAACATTATAGATTATAAAAACATATTGGAATAGCATGCCCCATACTGCATTTGTAACATTACATTTATTTGTGTAATTAAATTATTTTATGCAGAAAAGTCAGAAAATGCTATTGCACTCAGTAAGTTAAACACTTGACATTTTCATCACAGAAAATGCAACATTTCAGAAACCTAGATATGTTTATTAATTAGTGATTATTAACACCCAGTAAACAACATTATGTCTTGTAAAAACACAATCTTTCTTCACAGCATGGAGCTGAAATCTATTATTCACTGATTCCATATGCTGAAATACACTCAGATGATCACAAATGACCTTAAACATTAGATAAATGTAAATGAGGACATCATTGAAAATGTGCTTTTGATTGATATCTAAAAGACCAGGTTTGAAATCTTGACAAGAGATGCAGTCCTGCACTCACTACATGGCAATTTAAAACCCACAAAATATATGGGTACATAGGGAGGGGAAAGCCAGAGGTTTGCTCACAATGAGCTGAAATCTTAGGTGCTCTGGTTCTTGGAAAAGACACTAGGTTGGATGTTTGGATCATATAAAAATATGGCATTGCAAATTTGACATGTTTGGCAAGCATGTTGTAAACAAGAACTAGTTGCTTTAAGCCCCAAAGAGCTAATCCTAACTGAAGGTTTAGCAATAAACAGAAATACATCTAGAAAAAAAGGAGGGAAAGTAACCTCTTGTGCAAGGCTTTCATTTCATTTGTTAATTCCATATTTACCATACAGCTGGTTTCACTGAATCCTCTCTATGTATGATTATGTCTTGTGTTTAACCCATTGTCTTTTGGCATTTGTTTTTGGCTATTCCATTAATACTTGGACTTCAACTCTTGGATCTCCATGTGCTCAGCCATTGGCTGCACACCGAAAGCTATCAGGACCAAGATACGGGGGCATACTCGGATATCACAAAACTGGGACAGTTGAGAATTGGGTACAAATAAAAATGCTTGCTTCATTACAAATGCTACACAAGTCTTTAATAGCTTTGGGCACTGGTTCTACATTTTCACTTATTAGGGAAGCAGATTAAATGGGTTGATAATGAGATCCAGATTTGCCCAGATTGTTTTTGCCATATACAAGGGGTGATTTTTATAAAACTGATGCTTCTCAAAATCTATTTGATCAGTTCTAGGCCTTTGCTTTCCATTATCCTACTTTGACATGCTGGATAAATCAAAGGTCTATCTACAGTGGCCACCCAAATGAAAGTCCACAAGCAGGAAATTAGGTTAAAAAAAAACTGCTTTATAACCTGTCAGACCACTGATCCATCTAATTCAGACTGAAAGATTCCAGAGACTTTCCAAGATTTGAAACAGGCCATTCTTCCAGCCTTACCTGGAAATGCCAAGGATGGATCCTGGAATTCTAAATATCTGCTCTATCACTGCATTACAGCCTAACATCCCAATAAGAAGGGGCACAATCTGATCAGATGAAAAATTCCTTCCCAACTTAAACATTTTGTCTTTTAGCCAGAAACCAAGGATTACCTATAGCACATATATTAATAGCACAGATATTTCAATCATAAGGTCCCATATTCCATCACATCAATTAACAACCTCTGGTTAACAGAGCTTTGGAAGATCTTTGCCTATGTCCTTGAAAACTACTATTAATAAAACCAGATAATACTGGTCCACAGAAGACAACAGTCAGTCTCAGTATAACCTGTCTTGATAAATTAGTATGCCACATCAACAAACATTCATTATAAAGAATTCAAAGACATAGCCATGTTATCCTGGAATACTGGTATGCACCTTTGAGACTAACCAAAAAAAGAAGCTGGTAAACTTGAGCCTACTTCTACAGATGCATATAACATTCTCTACATCTTTGCTCTGCTCTGCTCAGTTTTTTTGTATCTAGCTGTAATAGCTTCAAATGAAAAACATGGGTTAGATCCTGCACCAGAGGCACAACTATGATATTGTAGCTATGCTCCATCTTCCTTGGAGGTCTTTAAGCAGAGGCTGGATGGCCATCTGTCAGGGATGCTTTGATTGGGAGTTCCTGCATGGCAGGGGGGTTGGACTGGATGGCCCTTGTGGTCTCTTCCAACTCTATGATTCTATGATTCTATGATTCCGATCTGATCCTTGAAACCCACCTTAAAAGCCAGTCAGCCATTCAAAGTGACTGAGTTCTGTGCTGCTGTTGTGTGCGGTGCTGCACAATGATGTGACCAGCCTGCTTCTGCTCATGAGGAACAGTGTAACAAAGAGTTGCAATGGGGTCCCTGCTCTGGTTTGTCGCACTGTCACTTACTGGCAGGAGAAGGCTGGTGTTAGGATTGGGTCCCAAAGGAAAATGTACATTGTGGGATAGTGCAGCAGCCATGATGACACAGCATTTGGCCACAGTTGAGTCATGCAGCCCGATGCTGATGTAACAGGACATGACATCATGGGAGTAGTCACCTGGTGCTGGAAAGCACAGAAACTGCTGCAAAAGTGCTGTGTCACTCAGGAGAGTGACAGGTGTCCAGCAGGAAGAGGCAGGGCCAGGAAGACAAGTGGAACACACGTGTGGTCAGTGTTGTATGGATTGTGGATTGCATATTGCTGTTGGAGTTGCGTTGGTGTATGCCAGGGGTAAGCAACTTTTCCCCTTTAAGGGACTTCAACTCCCAGAAGCCTCAGCCATGTTGGCCAATAGTCCCATGTTGGCCAATAGCTCCTGAGATTCTGGGAGCTGAAGTCCCTCGGCCCTTAAAGGGGAAAGGTTACCTACCCCTGGTGTATGCAGTACATATCTTTGTATATGGAGCAACAAAGATTAAAGCCTCATTCGTGAGACGTCTGGTTGTAGAGTCTCTGTGCTCTATCTGGAAGGGGAGAGGAGTTTCTCCAACTGACAAGCAGCCTGCTTCATCGGAGAAGTCTGGATCCTGGTGCTTCATGTTACGTGGTCTCCACGTGCTACGTTACCATGCCTAACAGCGGGTCATTCTGCAGTGGACAAGTCAATAACATCACAGAAATCCATCACCCTGGACAGTTGAGTGGTTTTTAAGGTGGGTTTTAGGGGCACTTGTTGTCATGGCAATAGAGCCATGTTTGCAAATGAGAATATGAAGTAGTTACACCAGGGGTAGGCAACCTTTCCCCTTTAAGGGCCGAGGGACTTCAGCTCCCAGAAGCCTCAGCCATGTTGGCCAATAGTCCCATGTTGGCCAATAGCTCCTGGGATTCTGGGAGCTGAAGTCCCTCGGCCCTTAAAGGGGAAAGGTTGCCTACCCCTGAATTACACTGTCCTAAATACTACCAGGAGTCCAGCCATAGATCTTCCTTTAGATGAATTACTGACTAGTTTCAACTAAGCCTGACTGTGCAGATTTCAGTTGAACACTTCATATGTGTTGTGGTAAGAGTACTAGTGAGTGATGTGGCTTTACCCATGGACAATGGCCCTCTGCAGACCAGGGCGTTTGGGACGCCCTGGTCCGGAGCGCCGCGGGGCTATGGCAGCCCCACCGCGGCGCTCCTAGAGCGGCCCTGAAAGGAGCGCCAAAAAGGCACTCCTTTCATAAGTCGCAAAAAGGGCGCCCTAAACGCGGCGGGCGCCCTTTTTGCGACTTATCCTCCACAGCTCGTCCGGACGCTGTGGAGGGAGGTCGCCCTGAACGCGTCCGGCGTGCGGTGACCCGGAAGCATTCAGGGCGACCTCAGGAAGAGGAAGGGCCGCCGCGCGTGCGGTGGCCCCTCCTCTTCCAGGCCTCGGAGACAGCTCAATTGAGCCGTCTGCCGAGGCAGAATATTATGTTTTTCCATGTGACTATCATGAATATTAAAAGAGATCTTGTAGCACCTTTGAGACTAACTGAAAAAAAAAGAAGCTGATAGCATGAACTTTTGTAGATGTGAGCCTATTTCCTCAGATGCATGACTTCATGCTACCAGTTTCTTTCTTTCACTTAGTATTTAAGATGCTACAAGATCCCTTTGCATACTGATATTCTAGATTAACACAGCTATGGTTCTAACACCATGAATATTAAAATGACTTTGTTGTTGTTGTGTGCCTTCAAGTCAATTCCAAATCATGTTGACCCTAAGGTGACCCTATTCCAGTGTTCCCTTGGCAAGATTTGTTCAGAGGGTGTTTGCCTTTGCCTTCCTCTGGGGCTGGACAAGAGAAAATAAATTTGACATATTCTGTCTGCCATTGGAAAAATAACAACTAGTTCAAGCAAAACACATATACATACATGAGTGAGCTTCCCTTTCTCACACTATCTTTAGTTAAGAAGGTAAATTTCATTTAGAAACAATATGTAAAAAAATACACAGAGTATCTTACCAGCTCGAAATGGCTTTGGTTCTAAACACTCCTGCCTTTTCATTTCTTCTAACGATATCATTCACATCTGTAACGCAGGTGTTAAGAATAATCCACATAGTTAAAATAACCAATTGAATGTTAACTTTTCTTCAGTGTAAATATTCTGATAGATTCTTTACCTTTACATGTCTCCAGGAAACTAGTATTATTATGAATACACCCACCCACACAAAGAGATAGATTTTCACCTGATTAAAGAATTCAGTTATTGTTAACTTTTATGATAAAGCATATGAATTTTACTATGTTTATTTTGTTGATCAATTAAATCTACTAGGTCCATGGTGTGAAGGTATATGATCCAGCAACCTTGGTAAAGCTAGGTAAGTTTTAAACTATAATTGTTTAATTGTATTTTGGGGCTGGGTGGGCAATTGGGAGATGGGAGTGTATGTTTTATTCTGTAGGCTGGCCCGGTTGCACTGTGCAGAGAGATGGGATATAAATAATTTTTATTATTTTATTATTTATTAGGTAGGTCTAGATCTGGACCACTGCCAGGATAGCAGATTGTCTTCAGTTCCATTGGGCTGATCAACCTGAACTACCTGACAGAAACACTTTAAAGCCAGGATATAAATGTAACTGATAAATACATAATCATGAAAGGAAAAGTCAAAGATTGAAATACAGTTGGCCCTCCACATTTATGGCTTTGACTTCTGCAGATTTGATTATTTGTGGATTTGATTTATTTGTTCTCTCTAGGAATCTCTAGGTCCTCCAGCGTGCCAGAAGTTGACCATAAAGTCATGCTGGAAGACCTAGAGAGTCCTAGAGAAAACATTCCTCTATTCATTTGTAGGTTCTCCAGTGTGATTTTATGATCAACCTCTGGTGAAGATTCCTATAGAGGTGTTTTCTTAGATTAAAAAATGATTTTTTTTTTTAATTTGTGGTTTTTTATTTTCATGGGGAACCTGCACCCCTAGCCCTAGCGAATGTGGAGAGCCCACTGTAATGTATTATAAGAAATAATACAGGCTGGAATCCTGTATCAGCTACTGCAGTTGCAACTACACTGTAAAAATAATGCAGTATGATGCCACTTTAACTGCCTTGCTCCATCCTACGGAATCCTGGTTTCGCAGCTTTGTGAGGCACCAACTTTGAGGAGCTACAGCACTTAAAGTGATGCATAACTGCATTATTTCCACTGCATCCTTAATTAATGCTAGGTAAGGAAGAAGGCAGCAGGAATAAAGGATAACCACATTACATGTGGATAGACTCTATTAAGTAAGCCACAACTTTGAGTCTGCAAGACCTAAACAGGGCTGTTGAGAATAGGGAGTGTTGGCGATGTCTCATTCATGTAAGTAGCAATCACGTAGCAATTGTGAATATGAAATTTACTTAGATTACTAATCTGTAACTGTTTCATTACATGCAGATGATATGCAGATGACACCATAATACTATCAGAAAATCTCACAGACCTGGAATACCTACTAAGGAAAATCAAAGAAGAAAGTGCTAAGGCAGGCTTAATGTTGAACATAAAGAAAACAAAAATAATGGCCACCGAGGAAGTTCAACCTAGACAATTAAGAAATAGAAATAGTAAAAGAATTCCCATACCTGTGATCAAACATTGATAGAAATGGGGACTGCAGTCAGTAAATCGGAAGAAGATTAAGAATGCAGAGGGTGGCTATCAAAGATCTAAAAAAGATTCTAAAATGCAAAGATATACAACTCAGCACAAAAGTTAGAATCATACAAGCCATTGTATTCTCTATTACCATGTATGGATGTGAGACCTAGACAGTTAAGAAAGACGATAGGAAGAAAATCAATGCATTTGAGATGTGGTGCTGGAAAAGAGTGCTGAGGATCCCATGGACAGCCAAAAGACAAACAAGTGGGTCTTAGAGCAGATCAAACCAGAAACCTCTCTGGAAGCCAAGATGACCAAACTGAGGCTGTTGTACTTTGGACACATCATGAGCAGAGAGGACTCTTTGGAAAAAAAATAATCCTGGGGAAGGTGGAGGGAAGTAGGAAGAGAGGAAGGCTACATGCCAGGTGGATGGACTCCCATTAAGGAGGTCACGGATATTAAGGAGTTGCAGGAATTAAGCAGAGCAGTGGAGGACAGGGGGTCTTGGAGATGTCTCATCCATAGGGTTGCCACAAGTCGAGATTGACTTTAGGGCAGTTAACAACAAAAACTGTTTCGTATTCTTGATTGCCACTTAGGTGCTCAGCAGATGGAGAGAAGAAACGAGATCACTCCTGGGTTTTTGCAAATCAAGCGGAACCCCTGCTGTCTGCATGGCCTGCTCCTACAACAGGCTGAACACCCATGGGCAGTCTGCACCACATGGTGTGATGCACCATTCATTTTTTTTGCCTCCCCCATGCATGAGCACCATCACACGAACACACTGCCTGTGACTGCCAATTACATCCCTTGTCCTGCCCAGTTGGGCATCCCGTTGGATGCTCAGTGTTCCCAGCCAAGTGGTTTCACAAGCAATACATCACTCATACAGCACATCAGTGTGCCCAGTAACACATTGGCAAAACACAATCATGGAGACACCTCATTCATGCCCTCTTTCCTCCCCTTTACTCCATGGCCCCATGTAGGACTGTCTAGTTTGTGTATGTTTTCATGACATATATTGCATTATCAGCGGACTGCCATGTTTGTCATAAATTCACTTCATTGGGGGTGTGACAGCTCAATGGTGCAATGGGTTAATGATGCAGCTCGCCATTCCTACCTTTGACAAAAGAAACACATGCACACACATCTAGGCCATTTTCTTATAAAGATTTTTTTTTAAAAAAAATGAGATTTTTTTTTTAAAATGAGATTTTTTTTAAAAAAATGTGAATGTAATAAGAAACATAATAAATTTTCAGTAGTTTTCTGTAAGCAATAAGATTACAGTTGTAAACCGCTTAGACATCCCATAGTGCGATATGAAGTGGTATATAAATGAAGCTGCTTTTGCTTTGCTTCTTTTTTCTTCTTTTAGTTTTTCAGTATTTTTTCAGTAACTTCAGTAATTAGTAGTTTTTTCTTTCTTTCTTCTTTTAACATTGTAAGCTATGAGGGTAGCTTTGTTATAACTTACATAACACATTTAACAAGTATGTTTCCAGTCTCTGAGAAGGGGGAATATCAATACAATTTAGTTTGTATATGGGGAAAATAATCTTTCTATAATAATTTTGTTTTTAGAAGACACATTTGTGTATATTAGATTTTATCCATCTTCTTTCTCAAACAAGAAGGAATGCCTGTTCTTGAAATCAGTTTATAAGCATTATATTGAAAATAAAAATAAAAATAAAATAAAGGACCTGCCTCTTAATCAAGGGCACTTTTAATTGTAACATTAAACAAGGACACTTTTAATTGTAACATTATTGAAATGTACTATTTATCACATTTGTAACTTCAGTGCACAGTACAGGATTTACATACATTTTAAAATCAACCATATCAAAACTAAACTCTTACAATAGAAACAAATTATTTTCAGTTACACTATATGAATTTTTCTGATTTCAAATAATTTTAAGATTACATGCTACATAGCATTCTCATGTAGTTGGACATCTATGGTATATGGTAAGTAACTATAATTGCTATATATTGCTATAAAACTAAATCTGGATATGACATAGTCATTTTTATGTTGTTTTGCACTATATTATTAGGAAAAAATGTTTTCTGGGGTGCTGTGTTTGACTCCTGACTTTTTTGAAGGACCCCCCTTTTTTTAAAGGACTATTGTTTGCAGATCTGAATTAATAAAGAAATCTACGTGGAGACTTCTTGTGAGGCCTATTAAGTATTTCAAGGCAAGAGCAACTCATTAATGAGTAACGGATGGGAAAGGTTTTTTGCATGCTAAAGCTGCTGTTATCATCCTCAAGAGAACTTTATAAAAGCTATAATTTTAATGCATAGAAATAAGTTTAATAATAAAACTCAAATGTCTTTCTTTTATGTGATAATTTTAAGATCATAAAGTCTTCTTTAACCATGACAGGAAATACTACTGATTTCACATGTAGATTTTAATAAATTATGTGTATATATAGATAATGCCATGTGCTATGTGACTGATTACTTCAAACTTTATAATTCTCAATATACTTTGGGGGGTTGCAGACTGCCAGAAATAGTGCAAATTGAGTCCACTTTTAGGGTTAGGGTTAGTGCTAGGGAATCATGGGAATTTTTGTTTTTTTCTGAGACATTGAGCCTTCTTTGTCAGAGCGCTCTGGTGCCACAATAAAATACAGTTCCCATGATTCCCTAGCACTAACCCTAACCCTAAAAGTGGACTCAATTTGCACTATTTCTGGCAGTCTGCAACCCCTCTTTGTTGTCTAGAAAGGTATAAATTGCTACCAGATCCATTGACAAACCATTTAAGCCGAAGTGCAGTTTCAGTGATTTTAATTCTCTTAAATTTATGACAGCATTTTAAATGCTTTCAAAATTGGAGATGTATAAAAGTTGTTCCATTTTGTCACTTTTCTTTTTCCTTTTGTTATGTATCATTCAAATGTATAAAAAAAATCTCAGTTTTTCGAAACAATGCTTGTGCACATGAGCTTCTTGTTTCTCTGAAGCAGATGTTTACACAGATGAACATTAGGACAAGCACATATTGACCAGGCATAGTTAAAAATGTAGATCAAAATATGCATCCTATTGACAAAAACAACAACAACAATGCTGAGAAGCATCCATATGCAAATGAGCATTGGTTGCCCAAATATGCACACACCCATCCACAGAAAATTCTTCTGAATACAAACAGAAATGGATAGAATTCAACTTTGGATGAATGAGAATTTGTTTTTGTCATTTTTATAACGTTTCAAAATTTGCATATGTCTTCATTTAAAAAACATATCTATGGGGGGGGGGGAACAGACAGATTCACCAATCTTGGCAGGGAATACGTAGGTGATCCCAGCATCAAGGTGTTTGTTCTGCTGCCATGGACTTAGAGGCCATAAAAAATTAGTCTGCAAATCATGGAAACAGCGTTTAAAAGAAAAATACAATTCTGTAATGTATCACATCTGTCGCATATCAGAAGGCCGTGAAAGCATCAGACATGTTTTGCCTTTGCAAAAGAAGATCACAAAAAATTGAAATGATGTTGTGATGATGATCTTATTTTTAGAAGACGTCAATGCTTTTGATATGACTTTTGACATGTTTCTATCTCATGATTCTGTTTAATACCATAATTTGACCCACAAGGGAAAAAAAAAAAAGAAATGGCATGATTAATCTTGTAAGTGACTAGTTATGATTTGGTTAATGGAGCAAATATATTAATGGAACACTCAAAGTGAGGCCAAATCATTTACTTTTTTTTTTAAAAAAAACATCTTTTCAATAATTTTGATTCAACTCAATATAAATCAGTGCCTCAATTCTGTATCCAGTTGCACAGTCACACTTACATCTCATCATTACAGAAGTCATCAGAATTTCTATATGGTGTGTGTTTATAACAGGATGCAACTCTGTAACCAATAGGTATTTTCTAGTGTAGAAATCTATAAATTGCAATATCTAGATTCAAACTATCCATGACAACATATCCTTTCTTAGATTTTTAAAAGATCTATACTATATACTGAATAGCTATATTATTTTGTATTATAATATATTATGAGGTACTCTGCATTGCAGCATTTTAATACACTCTAAATTTGTCTCATATTTCTATCATGTTTCTGTTGATAAATATCAGATCAGAAATAATGCTAAGATAATATAAACCACTCCTAAGGAATCCCATAACCATTTCCCCCACTGAATGACTTGTCAATGAATGTGGAAAATCTGGGTTAAATTTAACCTTTTTTGGCTTTTTAAAGAATGCATAATTTAAAGAAATAACAGAACTTTAACCTTTCAGTTGGGATAATATGTTTATGGAATGGTCCAAGACGTAAAATTCAAATCAATATTTCTTTCAGGCTTAGAAAATGTAAATCTTATATTCATGTGCACTACTTATTTTTCCTTTAACACATTTTATTTTTCCCTTGGCACCCTATCTGACTTATTAGTCAAGCAGCTTGCATTGCTGCATCATACAACTTTGAGGCTACTAAAAACTAAACAACCCCCCCCCAAAAAAGATGGCATTTTAAGGTGGTGGTGGTAATTTGTTGTTGTTGTTGTTGTTGTTGTTGTTGTTGTTGTTGTTGTTGTTGTTGTTGTTATTCTCTGCCCAGCAAGTTATTAAAGTATAATCTAATGGCTGTGCTAATAAACAGGAGCAGCTATGTATTATACCAACTTATACTACAGTAAGGTGCTACAGGTGATTATATCAACAAAGAGTTTTAAACAGAATGCATTCATGTTTGCTTGTGAAACCTCTCCATTCAGGAATGTTAAAACCATCTTCAAATCTTACTCAATATGAAGTGAGAATACTTAAACCTTAAAGAATTAATATAAAAGCAGGTTTGTGTATTCCACATACCTGATATATATTGATTTTGTATTAAGAGAGTACATGCTTTGACATCCCCAAAGTAAATGAAATTATTACTCTCACAAATGAATTGGCAATAAACCCATCAAAGACTGATGGGACACAATACACTCTGTGGCTTTCATTTTAAAAAAAATCTGCACCTTCAATTCATGACTTCACAAAGGAAGGACCCCTAGGTATCCTCTGTGAATAATGCTAATAACAGCAACAATAATAAGTATGACAATGATGATAATATGAAAGTGGATGCTCAGATGCAAAGCACTATTGCCAGGTCGATTTTCAATTACATTTCACTGATGTATTCATTTGTTTCTTAATGTGCTCATCTTGCCCATTAAGAATAATTAGCAGGCTTGCTTAGTGATTTCCTGGCTTCTGACTGTGATTTTCTCTCCTCATGGGTTGACACCATTTTGACTTTTTAGAAAGATATTTCTGATATTATAGTGTAACTGGCATGTAATTTAGAGTTCCAAAGAAATTTAAAGGACAAAAGTAAACTCTAATTTTAAATAAGAAGGTTATTTATTTTTAATAGCTCAACAACAGAGCACGACACTAAGCACTTAGAAATCCTTCAATATGGAATCCAGGGAAATGATATTTGAAATATGTTGACTTAGGGAGGTTTCTAGCTATCGTGTATTGTTTAAGCATACTGCCAACAGCACTGAAAGTCAGTAAAAACATGTAGTGTGTTTTACAAGTTTGGTAAACTAATACAAAAAAAGTCAATTAACAGATAATATGTTCAACTTATTTCAGAATGAATTTTTTAAAAGTATGAAGTGGATGCAATTTTTTAAATATATTCAGACCTCTGATATAGCTTTGCTTTCCACATGGGTTAAAATGGGCAGAAATTGATAATGACTCTTGCCTCTTTTTATGACCCTCAAAATATTCCAAAATGTAATGTAATACAATTATAACTCAAATTGAGCTACCTATCAGCTACCTAGTTAGCATGAAAAAGATCATCTGCTAACACAAAAGACATCAGCAATGTGATGAAACTTTTTAATAGTCATGTGAGAAACTAGATTTGTTTGATACCCAGTAAAAAAAAAAAAGTGGGTCTAAAATAGCATCCAGGCTAACAACAAAATCCTACATGGGTTTATGCAGAAGCAAGTCCTATTAAGATACTTAGACTTACCCACAAGTAAGTTTAATCAGGATAGTAGCTTAATTAACCCTATCTTATTATAATACTTCCCAATTTAACCATATTGATTTCTAAAAAAAAAAAAAAAGAAGCAAAACTTTGCTTTTCCTCAATGTTTTTTTTCTTTTCTTCGCAGAGTAAATTCAGTGAAGGCAAATAACATAATAATGCATGCCCATTGTAGTATGCAAAACAAAACAAAAATTATGGTATGGTATATTATATTCAAAGATGGGAAAAATACACAACATTTTTCTAATTAAAGTAATACAAGGACAAAAATATTCTCATCTTCCCTCCCATTTCTGATAGGATGATTAGGACTAATTTTGTCCCTATATTTTTCAAGTGTTTGAAACAGGCGTAGATATCTTAAGGTTTGATATAAAGAGCACAAGTGTTATCAAAGTCGGTTTTCTAATACTATTGCTTTACCTTAAATGCATGTTATGAACACTCACAATAAATGTGTTAGTAAAACACTAAGAAAAATAAATTATTCCAATGACTCTAACAAAGAGATTTCTCCATAACTTTGACATTTACAGTACATCCTTCATAAAATGAAGACCCTTACCATGCAAATGCCATTATCCTCAATAACTCAAAGCAAACAGATATCTTCTGCATTTCACTCTAAATTTCTAACAGCTATTAATATTCGCTATGGGACCCAGCTCTTCTACTATGGTAGACACTTAAACTGAGAGGGAATAAACTGCAGTCATATTAAAGTGCAAATTTGTTTACCTGCATATGTACTACTAAGATTAAATAATAATGTGTTCCAATAAAGGAATAAAATAACTGTACAAAATGGGAAACAGATATTTTAAAACCTTGTTCAAATAGAAGTATTGGTCAACTGGTAATTAACAGTGTGCTGACACATCTTGTAGGAAGCTAGGGAAAGGTTAGTGGTAATATTATATGAACAAAATATCAACCAAATATAAAAAATAGATATAGACAAACAAAATAATACTACAGAAATAGTAAAAAGTTGTATCAGAAAACAAGCCCGGTGTAAAACAGATCAGAAGAAGAAGAAGAAAGTAAACTGGAATTTATTCCCAAGATTACTATTTTATTGTTGTTATTATTTTTTAAAATAGAACTTGTTAGAACAAATATCTGAACAACATGATACTAGTATTTTTATGTGGTTTCTTGGTGCTTTCTCCCTAAACATACATACCTTTCATGTTTTGATGTAAAACAGAATGTGAATTTATTCTAGGTAGCACTATAGATCTATTCAAGAATGTTATATATTTTAATTACTTATGCAAAATATGTAGGTATGTATACATGAACTCTCAATCTCTCTCTCTTCCCCCCTCTCTCTCACAGACACTTATTATTATTACACACATCCCTTGCTGTCTTTTTATATCAATTGTTGCTCAGTCAGTGAAAAAGGAAAGAGACCAACAAACCAGTTTTCTATCTGAATAAGGATACTTTTGATGGCCTTTTCATTTCCATCAGTTAACAGAACTTCTTTGACATCTGCAGAAATAGCAACCTGGAAGGGGGGGAAAAAGAGCACAGCAAACAATGAGCAAATATGCTTGTCTGTGTGGAAGTGAAGACAGGAGTGACAAGCCTTCAGTATCATGCTTCCTCACCTATTTCTCTGTAACAGTCTTCAATCTTTTTTCATTTTATGTCTGCATTATTTTAATCATTCAATCAAATCAGTCAATACTTTTATCATTCCATTTGCGGGAGCCTCTATCTTGCTATCATTCTGTTCCGTAATTGCATTGTGACAGCGGATGATGGTATTCTGAGAGGCTTTCATTTGCGGGCTTCTGTTTATCTAGTAGAGCCATCATACGAGGCTGTCACTCTGCCTTTCAGCCTGCTTCTGTCTGACTGCCTGATGCCCTTCATATAACTTTGCATTGCAGGCAGATGGCTTTGT
Organism: Phrynosoma platyrhinos; assembly: GCA_020142125.1. Lineage (NCBI taxonomy): Eukaryota > Metazoa > Chordata > Lepidosauria > Squamata > Phrynosomatidae > Phrynosoma > Phrynosoma platyrhinos. The sequence continues at coordinate 369,401,708 of CM034701.1, read as the reverse complement.
AAGGGTAATTTTTTTGTGAGCTTTGACATGCTCGCACATTGGGCTGTAACCTCGACACATTGTGTAAGAACGACAGGTTTGTCAAATGCCAATCAGTGTAACAATATGCTTTTATTTGTAGAGACATAAAAACTTGTCTAATGCACTGCACTGCTACATAATATCTCCTGAATACATGACTCAGAACCCAGAGAATGGTGAATGACGCTCCTGAATGGCCAATCTAATTCAAAAGAATCTAATTACCGAGAGCTCTGGATCATGTTTGTTGGTGTAATAATGCAGGCAAAACATTAGCAGCTATATCATGGTGCTCCAACTGTGATTCGCCAGGCTATTCCTGTATCTTAGCAAATGGGGGGACTATAATCTGAAAGGGGTGGGTGGGTGGGGGTGATGGCTTCAGCTATGGCAATGAAAGACAGACCGTACGTGGCCTGGAATGTCACAACAAGAGATATTGACTACACTGAGGTAAAATGTTTCTGCTCATCGAGGCAACCATAAAATCAATATGATACGAAAGCAAGTCAATCTAGAAGGTCTCTCAAGACTCTGCAGCTTGACCGCAGCTGATTCTGTTGACAGTTCTCTGACCCAGCAGTTGGAGGCACTGGAACATTTTTTCCCTTTTGTTCCTCCCTCTGAATAGAATTGGAATTGAGAAAAGACCTACCATAAGCCCAGCCAAGCATGTCATGCCACCCCCCAGCTCACACACAGCAAGGCCCCTGAAAGAGAGAAAGGAAATGGTAGAACCCATACAAATTAGATGAAAATGGTCAGAGAGACATATATGTTACAAGAACAAATTGCCATCTGTAGTGAGCGCCGAGGTACCAGGAAGTAGCAGAGGCAGGACTGGGCTACCTCATGTCGTTTTGTGTTTTAAAAATAATTATGAAATAGAAAAGTCACAAAGCAGGCAAAGCAGTGGGGGTTCCCTCATTAGCGTTCAGTGCAACATTACCACCGCTGAGCTGAAAAAATCTGAGAAGGTTCTTTTTTTCCCCCTTGTCAATGGCACTGTCTTTTAGAACTAAACTAGCTAGAGTAGCGAAAGATAATTGTTAGGAAAGGATAACACTGTTAATTCACATTCATTCCTTCAAAAACAGTTAGACAAGTAAATGAAGGAATTAATATTATTTCTCACTCTCCTTTCCTCCCACCCTCTGGAGAACTAGAGAATGAAATATTTAACATTTCTAACGGAAACTGTAACATTTAAAATAAAATATATACCTTATCTTTTTTAAAAGAAGAAGAAGCAGCAGCAGTACGCAGGTGGAGAATTTAGCTCATGAGTTGCACTTGCAAGTGGCAACTGCGAGTGGACTGCAAAACATTCTGTTCAAAAAAAATGTTCTTAGCAAAATTGTTTTGCTAGTAAATATATTTTAATTAAGTTCCCATTGACCTCAGTGGGATTGTTGAAAAGTAAGCATGACTGATACCCATAGAGTAAAATTCAACAACTGGACAGGTTAGTGCAACACCAACCATGTACTTAGAAATGGCAAATGAAAATCACATGTTGAATATCTGATGTGTCTATTATCTAGCTCATTTTTGCAATAATCCTACTCAGTAACAAACTATCATTACTCAGCAGTAAAATACCATTTCAAAATATTTTTGTAAGTCTCTTTGTGGATAAAACAGTTTAAGACATATGAGAGGTTATATACCATAGAAAGGACACTCTTATAGTCAATCCCTGTTTTCCAGGACTCCTACTTGCATTCTGATTTGCTCCTCTTCAGATATTTCCACCCCTTGGATCAGTAGTTAAGGCCATTTTTTCTCCTAATATTTTCTCTTCTCCAAGACTGACAGCAGAAAAGTAGAAGAAACCCTTAAGACCGAACTGTAGAAGAACTAATTAAGAAGGAAAACACCCAGACAGAATAACTTTAGGGACCATCCCAGCAGAAAATATCCAGAAAGGAACAGAATAGTATAGCAAGATTCTATCCCTATAAATCTTACTTGTCTTCCACATGTATGGTAAGGAAGAAAGACTACTGTATATGTGTATATAAGTATGTACAGTATTTACATACAAATACTGGCCCACCTAGACAGCAAGGATGTGGAGAATTTCCTCTGAGTTTTCCTTGAAAACAAGAGGTGTTTTCTTTTTTGCAGGATTCTTGGAGTATATTCTGACATGTTACTTTTTGACATGCATAAAAGCATTGTCCAGGTGAACCAATATCCTCAAGGCACCAACATATCTTACAATATCCTGCTTTCAAATAAAGCATTGTGGAGATGTACTCTTGCAGAAAACCAAATAGTTCCTTCCCTAATCTTCTCTAGGGAAGATATGCTGTAAAGAGCTTATGCTACTTTTCTGACTAAATTAACTGTAACCTCTACTGGGGACTGTTTTCCAAAACTTTCACAGGCCAACAGGACTCAGACTCACAGCTTCCTGAAGACGGGCGCCCATGATACTTTGTCATATGTACATGAATTGTTTAAAAAATGTAAAAGATTCAGTTTCAGAACAAAGTTCTATTTGGATTGAGATAAACACATGTACAGTCTATGCTAGTTCATCTCCCTTCTTGTGAATGTGCTTAAAACAGGTCTGCTTCTTTGTTTATAAATGTATAATAAAATACATGTATTTACTGTATTTTCTGGCGTATACGACTACTTTTTAACCCAGGAAAATCTTCTCCAAAGTCGGGGGTCGTCTTATACGCCAGGTGGAGAGGGGAGGAGGAGGAGGAAGAAGGGGGGAGGAGGAAGGGGTGGTGTGGTGTGGCGGGAGGCAGGAGAAGGAAGTAGCAGCGAATAAGAGGTGAGCCCCTATCCTGGGGTTTCCTTGGCAAGACTGGTTCAGAGGAGGTTTGCCATTGCCTAACCCTGAGGCTGAGAGTGTGTGATTTGTCCAAGTTCACCCAGTGGGTTTCATGGCAGAGTGGAGAATCAAACTCAGGTCTCCAAAGTGGTATTCCAATACTCAAACCACTACATTATGCTGGCTCCTATTTCCATGCACTACCTATGAAACAATTGCAGACTTTTTTGTTGTTCTTGTGTATCTTCAAGTCCTTTCCGACTTATGGTGGCTCTAAGGCAACCTTATCATGGGGTTTCCTTGGCATGTTTCTTCAAATGGGGGTTGCCATTACCATCCTCTGAGGCTGACAGTGTGTGACATTTCCAGGGTCACTTATTTGGCCGCAAATTGTACATACCCCAGAATACATCACTGGAAGCAAATCTAATGTTTTTTTTAATTTTTTATTTGGTGTACGTTGGAAAGGGGGGTAGTCTTATATGGTGAGTATATCTCAAACTCTATATTTTAACTGGAAAAGTTGGGGGTCGTCTTATATGCCTAGTCGTCTTAAACGCCGGAAAATACGAGGTATTTATGCAGTGCCATCTATATACATTCTTACAGTGATGGTACTCAGCACTCAAGACAAAAATCCTGCATTGCCCCTCCCCTTGATCCTTTCTATTATTGACACATATCTTAAAAGTTGAAGTTCTAAGGGAAGAAACTTGTTTTTAAAGATCCCTACCATTACTACTTTAGACATTGATATCCAGCTTCCAAGCTGTCAACCAGACCATATGCAGCTGGAGATGATAAATCAGAACTTGTTTCCAGCATACCTGGAAAAACATGGTGACTGCATATGGAAACCATGGCTGTTGTGGCAGTGTACCACAAAGCACTACTAGATGACCTTTGCTCATTGTTCTTGGATTCTCCAGAAAATCCAGAGAAGCAGTGGAAGAGAAGGAAAGTACACCCAAGGCCCAGTATCTGATGTGTATCAAGGATATCATTTGCATTTGCATCTGAGCTTGGAAATCTTATAAACTCTAGTAGCTGGACATTTTCTGGTGTGTAGAAAGTATCTATTTCTAACCAGTCAGTATGTTGAATAATGAGCCAATCTGCCACTGAAATCCTGCCAACTATTTTGCTTTGATAGAAGAAAACTGGAACTTTCACCCAATGCATGATTGAACAGTCCTCCCAGTGGAAAAGAATCAATCATGTGTCTATCTATTCAGATAGGCCTTGAAGACACACTGTGCGATGGGATCAGGAGACAGCTGTTCTGGACTGGGTCCTGGAGTTCAGACACCTTCTTGGCTTGAAGATCTAAGAAATTTATGTGACTTTGAAAGTAAGCCTCCAATGTGAAACCTATAAAACTTTGATAGTGATCCTCCAATCAAACAGGTTAGCATCTGTGGTAACTGAGCCTTATTATACCGGGAGCTGAAAACAGTGAACAGTGAATTTGGAAAGGAGCCATCACTCAAAAGATACTTGGATATCCTGGAGAATGCTAGGCCTAGTCTTATTGTTTACTATAGGGACAGCTTTCTTCTTCCCTGTTTTTTTGTTACAATCATCTATAAAGGTTCTCCGAATAGTATGCTCATGACAAAGTAGTTTTCAACGAAGTAGCTGTGTTAATCTCTTTCAGCATGAAAATGTTTGGGGGGGATGGGACAGAAAAGGGAATATGGCAGCACCTTTAAGACTGCTTGGTTTTTATTTTATTATGAGCTTTCATGACATATATTGACAGTTCTTCAGATGCAGTACAGAGTGATATTAAATCTTAGGCTATAAAGCATATTTATACAGTTGTGGGATAGAATGTAATAGGATCCAGATCCAATCCATTAGCAGAGGTATGAATGCAGACAATAGCTTTCATGGTGTACTACATATATTAATACAAGACCCCTTACTACTTTACATATAACAAAAGGAACCTTCTCAGAGAGACTTTTGAACCCAGGGAAACTAACTTTTGATAGACAAATTAATTGCTGTCATGCATCAACACTAACTGATCACTGTAAAGATCCAAAAGACTTGTATCACTATAAGCAGCCCTTTGAAAATTTAGGAAAAGGGACATGATTTGCATCTTTCTAGATCCTATTACATTCTATTCTACTCCAGTAATATTGTCCAAATGGGCAAGCTAACATCAACACACCCTTTAAGTATATCTTATGGCAGGGTTAGGCAACCTAAGGCCCGGGGGCCGGATGCGGCCCCCTGAGG
>CM034701.1:369384094-369394161 GCA_020142125.1 Phrynosoma platyrhinos | reverse complement strand
CATCCTTTGCCTTTTCTGAATAAAAGTACTGAAACAAAGCCATAGCTATAATTAAAAACAAAACAACAACAAAAAACGGAAAGACTAAGAAACAAAATTTGCTACTTAAATTCTCATTCTTCTTCCATGGATTGTGTTTATATCTTTAAAAAATTGAAAAGGAGTAGTTAAGCAAAACCTCCTAAAGTGCATATTTTCATATAAGTACTACTTATTCTTTAGGCAGCACAAGTAAATATTACTTGGTCTTTAGGCAGTATATATTTCCAAATGAGGCTATTTCTTTAAAGCATATTATTGAAACCTTCATGTAAATAAGTATATACTTACAGATAATAGAGCTTGTTAAAACATGCCCTATTAGCATAAACAGCTCTTTGGAAACCATTATAGTCTTTTCAATAAATATGTAATTTGGCGATCTTTATAAAATGAGAATTTAATATGAAAGTCCTCACCAACCAAAACTGGGCAGATCACATTCTTGAGTACACGGCAGCAATTAATACCTGCCAAAGCCAACAGAAACCATGGCTTTTCATGAGATTTCACATGTCATGCATAGTTAAAGGTTGATCTGCCATTTTGGGAGATGAACACATTGCTTGGAATTGGGCATAACACCTTCATCCTCAGTCCCACATCTGTAAAATGAGAATCGCAGCAATTAGATAAAGGCAGAGGCAACCTATTATCTAAGTCAGGGGTAGGCAACCTTTTTGAGCCGGGGGTCGGGTTGCTGTTCCGCAGACAATTGGGGGGCCGAAACACCATAAATAAATAAATAAATAAATAAATATTTTAAATTTAAAAAAAATAAAAAATTAAAAAAATATGCATGCACGTTTTCTTAGCCCCAGAAAAGCCATGGCAAAACCCCTGTGGAGATTTTGCCAAGAAAACCCCAAGAACAAGTAATAACAGCAATAATCAATATCATTATGGTGGGCGGCGGCAGCAGTGGCAGGACCAGCCTGGAGCCGGTCCAAAGGCCTCGGGGGGCTGCATCCGGCCCCCGGGCCTTAGGTTGCCTACCCCTGATCTAAGTAGAGGAAACATCTTGCCTTGAAACTTTGGAGCATGGTGCATCCCTTGGCTGGGCAACATGCTACTGCATCACTGGGCTTCAAAGTTCTCTGTTGAAATGAGATTCCTTACTTTCTCATATGAAGATAAGACTTTTTATGTACACAATTGAAAAATCCACATGTACCAATATTTTAAATTGAACAAGGGGTCTGTTCTCTTCACAGTTCTCTTTGTGCCTGTATTAATCCACAAGTTTTGCAATGTCAAACGACTTTCTGCTAAGTTTCGTCTTCCCTACCTGAAGAGTGATATTTAAGACACTAACAGTACAGAAAGCAGTCATGTTAACTGCATGAGGTGAATCCTCATACTTTCTTTGCTGTTTTGCACAGACACAAAGCAGAAAGGCCAAATAAAAGTTTCTGTCTGCTTTGAAGGCATGGCATTTATATGATGCATGTCCCCAAAGAGGCTGCAAGCCATTCTGAGGCCAGCTAATGTGGCCTGAAGCAACTGGAGAAAGAAGCAGTGAAAAGTGACTGTGATAGCAGCTAGCTTTCAGGACTGTGGCGTCCAGTTGTCATGATGCCGGAGTCCAGCCAAAGGATGCACCATGCGCCAATGTTTCAATGTTTCTATTCAGATTATGGTTGCCTCTGCCATTATCTAATTGCTGCTACTCTCATTTTACAGATTTTTTTCAGATTTCAACAAATATATACATTACATTTGATCTTTAAACAAAACAAATATTTATCAAAAATTTATTCTATTATTTACGTCCCAAGTATCCCTGATGTGAGTCACCTTATGTTCCATAATCCAGTGGTCCCCAACCCCCAGCCCGCGGCCCGGTACTGGTCCGCAGAACAAATGGTACCGGGCCGCCCTGCTACTGCATCTTCTGTGCAGCGGTGGCGGGTCCTGCGACTTTTGCGAGTCCTGCGAGTCCCGATAATAAGTGCAGGGACGGGACTCCTGCATCTGCCGACGTGCCCCATCCCAGCTGATCAGCACGGGGGCGGGGCTTCTGTGCGCAGCTTTAGTGAATGATGAGTGATGTTCCTGACGCTGTTCGGAGGAGCCAGCAGGGGCCACGGAAAAATGATCAAACGTTGACCGGTCCACAGCAATAAAAAGGTTGGGGACCACTGCCATAATCTATCTAAAAATCTTATTTTATTCAATATCATACATAATTTCATAAAGATTTTTCAGCCTAAACCATATTAGATCTCCCCTATTCTTCCTTATTTTTTAACTTTATACAAATTAACCTGATATTCAGTCTGTTACCTACACCTTACTTCCTAGACTTGCAAGATTCCATAATCGGGAACCATTCTTCATCTATGTCCTTCATATCTTTCTGAGTCAGACCGCAAGTTAATTTGTCCATTTCCATCATCTCCATTAGCTTCATTAGTCAATCATCTATTAGTGGCAATTCTTTGCTCTTCCAACGCTGAGCTAGTAATAACCTTGTCACTAAAAATTTTTTCTCAATCTGTGGTGGAATTTTATTTAGCATATTGAGGAGGTATATTTCAGTTCATAACTTATCTTTAATATCTTTTCAATCATAGTATGAATGCTCTTTCAATATGTCTTAAGTTTAGGACATTGCCACCAAACATGAATCCATGATCCTATTTTCCCCTGACATTTCCAACATTCGACAAAACTTTTATTGTAGATTTTTGCAATTTTTGTTGGGGTCAGCTACCACCTTTGCTCCATTTTCCAGTAACTTTCTTTTAAAACTTGTGATTTGGTGAATTTGTTTTGTTTTTGTCCTAGCATAATTCCAACTCTCCAGGACTATATATTCTTCTATATTTAGTAGTTTTGGATTATCCAATGTGATCCAACCAGCTATCCAATTTAACACATTTGCCTGGTAATATAGCTTCAAATCCAGGACACTTCCCCTACCTTCCTCTTTCAGCCTTGTCATAGTCTTCCATTTTATACACATTTTTATTGTTCCAAATGAACCTCTTTATGTCACTTTGTCATTCTTGCATGAATTTTTCATTAAAACTTTTCATTTAAAATTGGTATAGTTTGAAACAAAAAATTCATTTTTGAGAGGACCATCATCTTAATCACTTCTATTCAACCTGACAGGATGAGTTGTAGTTTGTTCCACTTATCCAAATCTTTTTAAAAATTTCTTTCCATTTCATTTTATAATTATTTTCAAAAAGATCCATGTTTTTTGTCAGCCAAATTCTCAGGTATTTGACTTTTTTTTGTATTTGACAATTAGTAATATTTTCTATCAGTTGGTCTTCTTTAGACAATTTTTGTCATCAGTGCTGTTTTCTTTCTGTTAATTTTAAAGCCAGATATCTTACCAAATTCTTGTATTATACTGAATACTATCTCTATCTGTTGTTTAGGTTCTTCTAATATGAATACCAGGTCATCGGAGAACACCTTCAATTTATATCCAAAACCTTTGAGTTTTAGCCCTTTTATTTCTTCATCTTTCCTTATTCTGTTGGTGAGGATTTCCAAGATGATTATGAAGAGTAACAGGGATAGGGGCAAACTTGTCTGGTACCTTTCTTTATGTCTGTTGTTCTGGTTCTTCTTCCATTTATAATTAATTGAGCTTTTGCTTATCATATATTATTTTAATCCAAATAATAAAGTTTTCCCCATTCCCATTCTGTTCAAAATTTCTATTATGTAGTTCCAATTCACGTTGTCGAATGCTTTTTCTGCATCCGCAAAAATTAATGCCAACTTCTTCTCATTATGTCTCTAGTAGTATTCCAGGACATCGGCAATCAATCTAACGTTTTCTTTCATTTGCCTCAAAGGTTAAAAAACAATTTTGGTCTTCATCTATGTAATCTATTATTATCCACTTGTCAAAATCTTGTAATCAATGTTTAATAGAGATATAGGTCTATAATTTGAAATTTCTTTTCTGTCTTTCCCTTCGTTCAGAATCAGTGTCATATTGGCATTGTTCCATGACTCTGGTATAACGTTATTTTTTATATCATTCAATATATTTTGCAAAGGTGTTTTGATTTCTTCCTGAAATTCTTTATCGTATTAGGCGGTAAATCCATCTGTCCCTGGCACTTTATCCTGTCCCTGATGCTATTTAACATATATACAAAGCTGCTGGGAGAGATCATCTGGAGACATGGGGCGGAGTGTTATCAGTACGCTGATGTCACCCAGATATATTTCTCCATGTCTCAGTCTACAGCTTTGACTTCAGATGGCATCTCCCCTCTCAATTAATGTCTTAAAGTGGTAATGGACTGGATGAGGAAAAACAGATTGAAACTGAATCCAGACAAAACGGATTCATCCTCAAACCCAAGTATTGGGATACAAATCCCTAGTCTTAGATGGGGTCACTCTCTCCTCAAAGGACTGTGTTCACAGTCTGGGTGTGCTCCTAGATCTGTCACTTCAATGACAAATCAGGTGAATGTGGTGGTCAGGAGCGCCTGTTATCAGCTTCGGCTGATACACCAACTGCACCCTTTCCTGGAGGTCAGGAACCTCAAAACCATGATACATGCACTGGCAACTTCTCATCTCGATTTCTGCAATGAACTCTACATGGGGCTACCCTTGTGCCTCGTTCAGAAACTTCAATTGGTACTGAATATGGCAGCCAGGCTGGCTTCAGGTAAAACCAGAAGAGACCACATAACACCTATTCTAAGATCGTTTCACTGGTTGTTTATCAGTTTCTGGACACAGTACAAGGCATTGGTTATTACCTTTAAAGGCCTAAATGGCTTGGGTCCAATCTATCTTTGGGACCGCCTCCTTCCGTATAATCCACCCCACACACTAAGGTCCTCTGGGAAGAATTTATTGCAACCTATAAAAACTAGATTGTCTGCAACTGCCCAGAGGACCTTTTTGGCTATCACTCCCACACTTTGGAACAGCCTGCCAGATGAGATCCGTCATTTGACCACTTTAAACAGCTTTAAAAAAGCAGTTAAGACGGACCTCTTCCGGCAGGCTTTTTCTGAGTAGGTAACCTGCCACCGAAAATTGTTATGCCTGTTCCTGATTTCCACTATAGCTGTTTTAAATTATTTGTCATTTGTAGGAATGTTTTTGTAATTTGTTACAAAACTTTGCTTTGTTTTTAATTTTTTGATTGTTTAATTGTATTTTAGAGGGAGTGGGCTATTGGGGGACAGGATTGTTTATTTTATCATGTAAGCCGCCTCAGTTGCATTTTATAGAGAGGCGGGATATAAATTATTATTATTATTATTATTATTATTATTATTATTTACTTTTAGTTTCTTTATTGCCTCTGAAATCTCATCTATGGTAATGGCCACATTTAGTAATCTCTGTTGTTTCTCTTCAATCGGCTCTATTTCTTGTTTACTCAAATATTATTTTATTCTTTCCAAGTTTACTTCATCTTTGTTATATAAATTTGAATACAATTTCATAAAAGATTTTTCTATGTCTTCTTGTTTATTAGTTAATTTCCCAGTTTCTTTTATCTCAACTATCAGTTTCTTTTGTCTTTCTTTTTTTAGTCTGTTGGCCAACCATTTTTCAGGTTTGTTTACATTCTCGAAGTGTCATTGCTTGATATATTTCATTTTCTTCTCAATTTCTATAGTTATTGGCTTGTCTAGTTGTTTTTTTAACTTTTCAAGTGTTTATTTTTCCTGTCATTTGTTAGGTCTTTACTCAACTTGGTTTCTACTTTCAGGAATTTCTTTATGAGTGCTTCCATTTCTCGTTTATATTTATGCTTTTTTGTGCCTCTTTGAATCAAGATCCCCCTCATGAAAGCTTTGTCCCATACTGTCTTCATTGTGATGTCCCCTGTTGAGTTTTCCATAATATAATTTTTCAAAATATTTTTGCCTTTTCTAGAAATTTTTTATCGTTTAATATTCATTCAGTTTCCAGTTGAATTGTTCTTGACCAAATTCTATCACAAGTAAGATGGGATTGTGGTCCAATATAAATTTTGGCAAGATCTCAATTTTTTGGATTTTTAGTAAAAAGGGTGCTGGATGTTAAGTACATGTCAATCCTGGATGTTGATTTGTAGCTCTCAGAGAAAAATGCATGTCCACTCTCCCCAGGATACAGTTTGTTCCATACATCAATCAAATTCCATCATCTCGAAAAAACTCGTTGGCAACTTGCCCTGATTCTTTTTAATTTTTTTACTTGAGGCCCTATGTTTGTATGGATCAATTAACCCATTCCAGAGCAATTATGTTCTCATAATCCAGTTCCCTGATCACTTTCTCTATTTTCTTGAAAAATCTTTGTTTTTTATTGGTGCATAAACACCAAATATTAGGTATTTCTTATCTCCAATACTGACCTCAATTCCAATATAATGTCCATCTTCATCTTTGCATATCGTCCTTGCTTTATATTGATTTTGAATGTAGATTACAACTCCTCCTTTTCTATTCTTATTTACTGCAGCAAAGAGTTGGCCCAATTCTGGGTTCTTTAGGTATTTTAGATCCTTTTCTTTTCCTTTTACTTCTTGTAAACAGGTCATGGAACATGAAGGTGTTAAATTCAAAATTCAGAAGAAGCAAAATTTCTCATTATTTGGCCAAGAAGAAAAATGGATATAATCTAATTCTTAATGCCATATTCATTTAAATTTTATCTCCCTCCTCCTCCTGTTCTACATTCCTTCTTGCACCTTTCTCTCCTTCTGAACTTTGATCTTCTTGATCCGAAACTTCACCTTCTTCATTCTTCTTCAGTCATCCTGCTTCTTTAGTTACTTTACATTCAGCTCCTGTTGTCAACTTCCTACTCCTTTCCCAATCATCATTTTCTTTGCTGGATCTCAGTTTTCTCATAAAAACTTTCACTTTCTGTATGGTATTTATTCTATACCTTCTTTATTTGTGTAAGAAAGATACACCTTCTACTCTTTGCCAGGAGTACGTTATCTTTCTTCTCATCAGCTCTTGTGTCAGGAATTTGCACTCTTGACATTTTTTAAATACTTCCAGTGGTATATCCTTATAAATTCTAAATATTCTTCCATCCAGTATCAAATCCTCTTGATAGCTTTTCTGGACTATTTGCTCTCTTACTTTGGATCTAACAAAAGTGATCACCACATCATGGGGTAGCTTTTTTCCTCTTGAGTTAACTCTAAAAATGTTATCCATCGCATTCTCCATCTCCTCTTCAGTAATCCCCACAAAATTTGCTAGCACCAAAGTAATTTTTCCTACAAAGTATCCTTTTATCTCCTTGGGTACTCCTCTTATTTTCAGGCATTTTTCATGATATCTGATCTCTTGCATCAGAATTTTGTTTTCGTCCCTCCTTTGAGTTTCTACTAGTTCTCTTGTAGTTCTGTGTAACTCTTTTGTCATTTCTTTCAGGTGTTTTATATCTGTCTGTAGCCCTTCAATGTCTTTAATGATTTTATCTAGTTTCTTTCCAAATGTCCCTAGTTCTCTTTGCATGTCATCCTTGACTTCTTTCCTAGAAGCTTTCAATTCCTTCTTTACTTCCCATCACCTTTCTTCTTGAATTTTAAAAATTCTTCCAGAAAAATTGCAATTGGATCCAGGTTTTTGGGAGGAGCCTTTATAGAACCACATCTTTGCTGTGTGCTTGATGTTTGTATTGTTGTTTTTAATCCTGATGTCATCTTACTCTATGGGGGGGCAGCTGGGAGAAGTTAATTAGAGAACCAAGAAAGAATCATCAGAAGGAGCACAGAGGAGGAGACATCGATAACTACAGTGAAAAGTGAAAATATTGAACAAACTTATCTAAACTGGAAAACTAAGGTTTTGTTTTGTTTTTGTTAACTGCTCTCGAGTCAATCTTAACTCATGGTGGCCCTCTCCAAGACCCTCTCTCTACTCTGCTTAATTCCTGCAACCCCATACCTGTGACCACCTTAACAGAGTCCATCCATCTAACATGTGGTCTCCCTCTCTTCCTACTTCCCTCCACCTTTCCCAGCATTATTTCTTTTTTTCCAAAGAGTCCTCCCTTCTCATGATGTGTCCAAAGTATGACAGCCTCAGTTTGGTCATCTTGGCTTCCAGGGAGTTTTCCAGGTTAATCTGCTCTAGGACCCACTTGTTTGTCCTTTTTGCCCATAAAACACATTTATAAATAATTGAAATATAATTAGGTAATAATAATAACTAGTCAAGAATTACAATATTACATGTCTGAAATTTAGATTTGTTTTGATCTTATACTGTTATTAGTGACTATATAATTATCCACCCCTGTTTTTAGAAATATTGCATAAGGAAGATCCATATTATCTTTAAATAATTAGTTAACTAGTTAAATAACTACTAAAGAGCTATATTTTGTAATAGAATTGATGAACTGGAAAAATCTTTGAATAACTGATTTGAAATTACTAAATAACTTATACCTTGGTACAGAATTGAATTGATGAACTGATAAATTGATTTATTGGATTATTGTATGGAAGGCTTAATTAATTTAAAATCAATTAATATAAATGTGCTGACTTGTACTCTTATACATTATACCAGCTTAATACTCAGAATACTTAAATTAGAAAGAGCCCTGGTGGCACAGTGGTTAAATGCCTATACTGCAGCCACTCACTCACAAACCATAAGGTTAATTTCATTTCCATACACAAAGGATTTGTAATTTGAATTGACATCCTCACATATATGGGTATGTGCCTGGCTTCCACTCCACCAAATGCATCTGAGGAAGTAGACTGAAGTCTATGAAAGCTCATGCTGGCAATTTCTTTCTTTCATTAGTCTCAAAGATGCTACAAGATCTCTCTACGTACTGATTCTACAGACTAACATAGCTATATCTTTGAATTCTATCAATAAGGTTGCGAGTTCAATACCAGCCGGGGCTCAGGCTTGACTCAGGCTTGCATCCTACCGAGGTCGCTAAAATGAGTACCCAGCTTGTTGGAGGCAATTAGTTTACACATTGCAAAATGCTTAGGGAGTGCTTAAGTGCACTGATAAGCAGTATAAAAATGTACTTGCTATTGCTATTGCTAGATAAATTGATATAGAATATTAATTAATTGAGATAGGTTTATATATTGACATAACAATTAATTTATAGATAAAATTATATTAAATGAATTTAGGAATGTGGGCAAGACCATTTGAGAAATTACTTATATTCATAAACTGATTTTGTTTTATTTATAATTTGAATTTTTGGCGAAAGGGCAGTGTAAAGTTATTCAGAGGAATTTTTTTGTAAGAATTATTAGATTTAATTTCTAACTTTGATTCTAAATCTGGATATTTGGTGAATTTATATACTTTTCTAATTAAGGAAGTAAAAGTGAATTTATCTGTTTTGCTATTTCTGGAGGGGAAAGCAAAATGGGATGATGTTATCCCTGGTTTGTTTGACACCTCAATTAACTTGTCTGTCTGGTAGGAAAGCTAACTTTTGAGGAAGTGGATAGCAGAAATTTCACCAAAAAAGGAACACAGTTCAATAGCAGAATCTATATTTTGCCTGTAGAATGTCCCAGGTTCGATCTCTGACATACTGGTTTGAAAAAGAAAGGACAAGGGATCAGGTAGCAGATGATGGGAAAGACCTTGGCTGAGATCTTAGAATGCTGTTGCCTGTTGTGATAGATAATGCTAGGCTAGATGGATAGATAGTAAGACCTGGTTTAAGGAAGATTCATATGTTCTCCAAGAGGCATTGAATAGCCATTTTTCCAACAGCAACAAGAGTGCAAATATGTATTTCAACAGCATAATGCTTGATGAATGTGAACGTGGAATAACTCATATAGCTAACCTGCTACAGGGGCTGGGGTATTCCCTAAGAAAAGGCAAAGGATATACAAACTCCCAGAGCTTGCACATAGGTTACACAGGGCAATACTACTAATAATAAACAGACACGGAGGGTTAAATCCTCAGTGTAGTGGAAATGGAAGATGATGTTAACATCAGCCTGGAGGGCCAAGCACACTGTTCTTGTCATGGCCAGCCCTGAGGAGGACTCGGAGGACGAAGAGGAGGATG
>CM034701.1:369341401-369383994 GCA_020142125.1 Phrynosoma platyrhinos | reverse complement strand
CTCACCCTTTCCATCCCTAGCAGCTGTGGGAACTAAGGCTGGCTGTAGCTGAGGACAGTTCTTTCATATCCACAGAATGGGTGGATTGAAATATTGATAATCCATTCTTCCTTCAGTCAGGTGTGATGGTCACCAGAAAAGATACCTTGAAAGAAAATATAATCTAGGACTATAGTCTGAAAAGTTTTGTCTACAGAAATAAAGGCAGGCTACATGTTACCGAAGGTAAACATGTCTATGGAATATAAGGATGCAGTTTGCTTTACTAGTTGCAGTTTTGCAAAACACCTAGTACCTTTTGGAAAGTGGAGAGAAGGCAAATAGATGGAATGCTCATTGTTTTCTCAAATCATACTGAAGCATCTGGTTTCCTGCAGTTGCATACATGGGTAGTAGCACATGCACTGCACACAGAAGATCTCTGGATTAATATTTGACTTCTCCAGGTACACCTGGAAAGGCTTCCTGTCCGAAACTCTAGTGCAGGGGTAGGCAACCTGTTCCCTTTAAGGGCTGAGGGACTTCAGCTCCCATAATTCCAGGAGCTATTGGCCAACATGGCTGAGGCTTCTGGGAGCTGAAGTCTCTCGGCCCTTAAAGGGGAAAGGTTGCCTACCCCTGCTCTAGTGAGCCAGTGCCAAGCAGTACAGTCAGTAGAAACTAATAGACCAACCAATTATCTTATTGTTAGAGGACATCTTCTTACATTCCTAGAACTTTTAGGAATTAATGCAAATGAAACTGATGGTGATGATGACAAAGATGATGACAAAAATGATGACAAAAATGATGATGATGATGATGATGATGATGGGCAAGGTAACCCCCACAATTGCATGAGATCCTAGGCATAGCACTTCTGCAAAGTCCAATTATGTAACATATTGGTCTTTCTGGAGATATTTGTTCATTGACTGTGGGTACAAGTGAGAAAGATAGCAACTGGACTGATACAACTATCTCTTTACAACATCTTGAAAGTGAGTTGTCTGCCAGGACAGTTTGCTTTTTTTTTTTTTAGCAATTGGAATGATCTCTATTTTGCTGCTTTGCAACATTGCTGCAATTTCTAATTTTAGTAAAAGAAACATAAATAGTGGTGACAGGTTGAAGTCTTTAAAAATTGTATTGGAAGAAATAGGTGTGGGGTGAAAATTAAAGGAGAAACAAATAAGGAGAGACAACTTTAAGGTGTGGAGAAAAAGTTTGGTGCCTCACCACAGGCAGAGATACAATGGCCTTTCCTTATTGTTATTATTACAAATGTTTATTTTAGCACTACCATCTGTGGTGGGAGCAACAATGGAGCACTTCCTGGAAGCCTCCTTTTGTTGGTAACTATAATTCACTTTTAGAATGCCCAGACATAACACACTTATTTTGTTGCTGATTTTTCAAAAAGGTGAAAAGATTACTGACTACTACTATCCAAATTCTTCCAACAGTTTTGCAGGCCCCACTATGCCACTATTGTTTGGGCAATGATTTTTGTTCATCTCTATGATAGTGAATACTGGCTGTCTTGGTATTTGGGATGCATTGTGCCACCCTTCAGCATGTTTGCATCTTTTTGAAGCTCTCCTAGACTGAATGAGAGGATGTATCTTGCAAAAGATGCCAAATTTGCCCAATTTCCATTTCAACTCATCGTACCTTACCTCCCACTTCATTCTCACAGTCCCTTAGCAACTGATCTCCTGGGAATACATCAAGTATAATTTCTTCAGCCTGCCAAAGCCAAGAAACTTGGCCTATTGTGTTTTTCATACTGTACCAGCATGTCTAGATGTGAAATCTAGTAACCTTTGGCATATAAGTATGTAAAATGCACAGAGCACAATGGCATAAAACATGCAGGGAATGCCAGAAAGACTCTAGGATCAAAGCTTTCCTTTAAAAACACACTCCACCTTCTCAGAGAACTTTTTGCTGTCTTTCAAAACATAAGTCAGAGCAAAGGATGCCTTTATCCTCCCCCCCCCCCGACCTTCACAATCAGTGCTGATCGATTGGTGCCTCACTTTTGTTTCCCAAAAATCAAAGTGAAATAAAACGCCTTGAGTGGAAATCAAAAGTCTTTGACATATAGCAGAAAGCTTGCTGTGCAATATTAGTACCCAAAGGCAGCTCCAAATTCTTTGTTAAGAGCAACATGCTTTCACCTTGAACTTTTAAAAACTCAATCTGATGACTTAAATCATAGCAATCTTTACTATGCAAATATAACTAATGGATTAGAAAGGGTCTTTATAGTTGTTGTTTTTTACCTGAACTTTTCATGTTGCTTGAGGCAGTAGTAAGCTAGTACCTCTTCAGAAGGCCAGATACCTATAGAAAACAAACAAAAATGCAGGTGCTTTAAGCGAACAATCTGCCTTTATATTTGAAAACACATTGTTAGATCTGTCCAAAGTCACTTTTTTTCTGTGTTCTTATACTTAAGACAGAAAATAGCAGGCAAAATAGTGCAAGATACAATACTGGAGCTCATTAACACAGATAAAGGAGAACACAATTCCCTATGATGTGTCTTTCCCTCATTCCATGGATTCACTCTGCTCTGTGTTTTTCTTGGATTCTTCTTGAAGTAAAATAATTTCTAACATTAATTAGTAATAGGATTCATTTGAGATCTCCCCCACAAGCATACATTCCCAACCTGCATATAAGCACTGATAAGTAACTGAAAATAAGCAATCCTGATGTGTTTATGTTTGCCTTTGACAGTGTCCTTTGGTGTGTTGTGCTACTTCTGTATACTCATAAACATTAGGTAAGAAGTATCTTGATACCACAGAAGATAAAACACTGATTCTATACAACATACAAGTCACATCAAAATTATAGTAATATTCCAATACACCCAACTATCATGCACACTTGTAAAATACTATACAGAAAAATCTTGACTCTATCAAAAATTTCACAGTATTTATCAATACATGTGTACATATTGTCAATGTAAGAGAGGAAAGAATATGGGAACCAACTGAAGAAACTATACTGAAGAAACTGCATATATAATTTTTTGATAAAACAATACAGAACAGAATAGAGGGAAAATTCTTAATGTAAACAAGACTAGTTAATTTAGAACTCCAGCAACTGGGTCCTGTACAGGTTGAGTCTCTCTTATCTGAAACGCTTGGGACCAGAGATGTTTTGGATTTTGGATTATTATTTTGCAGGATGAGGTGGATTTTGCAATACCTTTACAGTCTATATTTGAGGCTTTGACTTTTGCAGATTTGATTATTCATAGATTTGATTAATATGTTCTCTCTAGAAATCTCTAGTTCTTCCAACGCAACTCTGTGGTCAACTTCTACCAAAAGCTCCACTGAAGAGACTAGGCATTACTAGAGAAAACACTTCTCTAGGCATTTATAGGTCCTCCAAGTGCAATTCTGGTCAAGTTCCAGAAAATGTTGACCACAGAGTTGCCCTGGAGGACCTAGAGATTCCTAGAAAGGTGTTCTTTCAGGTTAAAAAAAGTGTTTGTTTGTTTTTTAAATTTTGTGTTTTTCCATTTTCATGGGAGTCCCATGCTTCTAACCCAGAGAATGTGGAGAGTCCACTGTACATATTTGCATATATGTACATAATTTTGGAGATGTGATGCAAGTCTAAACACAAATTTCATTTATGTTTCATATACACCTTATGTGAAGGAAATTTTATACATATTTTTAATAATCTTATGCATGAAACAAAGTTTGTGTACATATATACTTCAAAGAGCAAAGGTGCCACTATCTCAGTGACCCATGAAAAAAGATTTGGTTTTGGAATATTTTGGATTTCAGAATTCTAGATAAGGGAGACTCAACCTATACTTCATTTCTAGGCCTTACTTCATTTTGATATCAATGGCTATGTCATATGCACTTGTTTACAGGTCTCCATACTCCATGCTCATTTTATCAGATCATATATCTAGTATTTACATTATGAAACATTTGTCAGGATTCTGACTTATGGTGAATGAAGTATATGCAGTGTGTTCACTCTGTCTCAGCAATTTCTGATAGCAGAAGCAAGTAAACTATATATATATATGTGTGTATATAGTCCTAATCAAGGCTCATGGTTTATTTCCCCCCTAAACAAGCCAGGATTAAAAGGCAATAACAACCCTGGTTCACTGAGCTTGTAAAGGGAATCCAGCTAAGGTCCTAGATTCTGATGATATGCTAAGAGCAAAGCAAAACATTATTGGTAAAGCTACTTTTCATAGGAGGAGGAGCCAAGTATGAGTTGACAGGTTGCATGCATTAGCCTCTAGCTATGTTTTTCAGAATCTTGGTTTACCATTCTGTAAAAACACCCTATGGAAATGTCACCATTGTGGAATGGTGGTTAGGATTTGAAAATTTGTCATCCCATGTAGTTATGAAGTTCACTTATTGTTCCTGGTCAAGTTATTCTCTCTCATATTAATCTACTATATTTTTAAATCTATGAGGTTAAAATTACACTCTGTTTTACAGGCTGAGGTAGAAATCTAACAAAACACAAACCTATGGTAAAATCTTCAAGGGTAGCTTTATTGGTTGGTCAATAAAGGTATCACTGATGGATTTTTGTTTGACTATGGTAAAATCTCTTTTGCTGTTATCCCACTAGATGGAACTGCTTCCATCAGTGTATCTGGAAAAGGGCAATTCTGTTCTATAAGGCTCTGCATGCCATTAAAACCAAGACTGGAAAACCCTCTGAAGAAAGATTTCAGATAGCATGGAGATCTGTTGGAGGTAAATGCCAAGAAAGTTCCATTATAGTAGCCAAAGGGGATGTAAACTGGTACTTTAGGCTGGCCTGGGGGTGGAGTTTGGGCAGGGGCAATCGCACGCCAGACACCCTGACTCCACCCCAATGCCGTGCGCCCGACGGCATGCGGACACACTGCGCTAAAGGGGCACAAAAAAACCATGGTAGCAGCTCTAAGGGTGGTTTTTTGCCACCCAAAAAGGAATGGCATTTGCTCACTCTTTTGGGCGTGGCAAAAAGGGCATGGCATATGGTTGCTGCGGGCTCGATCCTCCGCTGCCAGGGGCGGCACAGAGCTGCCCCTTACGGGCCATCTGCATTGGCCCTAAATCCACTAGCACAATCTTAGATTTAAACCCCAGAATTTGTACTGGTGAAGAAATGCTATTAGTATGTATGTTACATTTTGACATTCTGAAATGATAGTGAAGATATTTGAAAGTTAAAATGTCAGAACTGGTGTAACAAAAGGTTTAAGAATGTTAACTGTGAACCAAGCTGCTATGTTTCAAATCTCCTCTCAGGTATATGACTTTAAGGAAGGCCTATTTGCAGTTTATTGCATTAACAAGATGATGATGATGATGATGATGGCATGCCTTATAGCATTAGTTATCAACCTTACTCTATTTAAAAGAAAACCTGGGTCAATTATAGAAACAAAGGGGGGTTGCAGACTGCCAGAAATAGTGTGAATTCAGTCCACTTTTAGGGTTATGGTTAGTGATAGGGAATCATGGGAACTGTTATTTTCCTGAGACATTGAGCCTTCTCTGTCAGACAACTCTGGTGCCACAATAAAATACAGTTCCCATGGTTCCCTAACTCTAACCCTAACCCTAAAAGTGGGCTGAATTCACACTATTTCTGGCAGTCTGCAACCCCCCTAAATCTACTTTTTCTAAGAGTGAAACTTATATGTTTGCAGGTATTCAGTTATTGTATTGCCCATGTACAGTACATTTTAAATACATTTAAGAATAGCAGCAGTATTACGGATAATGAAAACAAAAATTAATAATTCCATTAGTGTTAAACTTTGCAAGCATACTGTTGACAATGTCACTGTTAATTCACTATGAAAGTCCTTTTTATTTAGACAGGCCTTTGACTGTTCATTCATGCAGAAGAAGGGGTTTGTACAAGGGTATGCTGTACTTTTATCTTTTTAAAACCATGTTTTAAACTGTTTAAACTTTGTGTTTTCTGTAAAATGGTTTGTTTATTATTAAACCTTTGTACTAATAGTTTTTTTTAAAGGCTACATTTTGTTTTAATTGGTTTCATGCTACCTTAAAGTTCTGTGTGGAAGAAAGTTGGGATATAGAATAGATAGATAATAGAGAAGTCAATCATACTAGTAAGAAGCCTGTGGTTGCATTTCACTGACTAGCACCTTGAGTCTTGGCAAATGTTTGTCCTACCTAGACTACTTTTGTTTACTTTCCACCTGGCAGGACAGTCCTAACATCCCACTTGCTCAGCTGCTTTTAAAATGCCTTGGTTTCTCTCACCTCCACTCACATTCTTCCTTTGTCCTCAGATTACTTCAGTTGCTACAAAATGAATTCACAGTTCAAAAGGAGTTTGCGCTCAGCTCAGTAGGTGAGAGAGAAGAGGAGTAGTAGGTTCATTTGTATTTAATGGTACTTTTTCCAGCTTTCTTAAATTCACTATATAGCAATAGCAAGTACATTTTTATACTGCTTATCAGTGAACTAGCACTCCCTAAGCTGTTTACAATGTGTAAGCCAATTGCCCCCAACAAGTTGGATGCTCATTTTACGGACCTACGAAAGGAAGGAAGGCTGAGTGGATCTTGGAGTCCTCTTCTAGGATCAAACGTACAACGTTGTGACTGCAGTACTAGCATTTAATCACTGTGCCATCAGGGCTCCTTCTCGGCTTAAAATAGTAGGGGTTTTTGTGTGTGTGTGTTCTTCTACATTAATAACTTGCCTGGCCACACCCTTTTGACCACACACAATCTCAGTTTTAATCTGTGAAATGTTGGAGGATATACAAGTGGCACATTTACCACTTACTGAGGCTGCTGCCTCACTGCAGAATCAATGGTTTGACACTGCTTTAGCTGTCATGACTCCATCCTATGGAATCCTGGGATTTGTAGATTGTTGTGGCATCAGAGCTTTCTGATAGAGAAGGCTAAATATCTCACAAGCTACAAGTCTCAGAATTCCATGCCATTTAAAGCAGTGTTAAATTGCATTAATTCTGCAATGCAGATGTAGTCGGAAGCCACTCCTTACTGTTGGAACTTGCTATCACAGTATTCTATATAGTGCATAACACACTCATATCACTAAAGGACATCTTTAATCATTGTCAGAGTAACAGCAGAAAGATGGACTGGACACCTTCCAATCAAACAACAACAACAACATTTCCTCAATGCTATTAATTCATGATCACTCAACGGATGAACTTGGGAGCCCTCTGGATCTTTTCGTTTGCATGGATGAGCACAAGGAGACATTCATTCTTGTGCATCAGAGGATGGTGCTAACATTGAGCATTTGTTAGCTAAAGGGCAATCTTCATTAGCCATGGTATCATTAGGATTTAAATTATATCCTCTATGGCCTGCAGCCAGCAGAAAGGGATAATCCATACACACTACTGCTGTATGTTAGATCAGAGTCACATAATGGTAATGCTTTGTAGGAATTCCAGAGAAGTAAACTGACTTCCATAAGTTTCCCACGCATATGAGTTTTTTTGTTAAAAAAAAAAAAAGATTATTCCTGCCACACACCAATGAAGATGGGTCATCTTTCTTAGCTTTCCATGTGAAAAATGTATCACCCCATTGCTCTCTTTCTACCAAACTATTCTGGCAGATGATTTGTGTTCTGTGTTTCATGTGCATTTATATGTAGGTATACCTACCTTCCTCAGATCGTCCATGGGTCACCACACCATCAAAAGTGTTGGGGCAGGGAAATCATACCTCCCCTCAAGAGGGTATAATATACAATGGGTTTTGGGTTTCTTTTTTTTAAAAAAAAATCACTATCCCCTCACTATAGTCCTGACCTCACTTGAAGCTACAAGTTCTTCCTTGGCTCAGTGTCCCTGCAACTCCTTTAAATGTTAACTGGATGAAACTTCTTTAGTACTGTGTAGAAAATTTTCAGCTGGGAATTTTCAGCTCCAACTTGCAGGGTGAGGGGAGTTGGGGTGAAAAGGTGAGTGAAATAAAGCTGCTTTATTTTCTCTATCAAGGAAAGCTTTCCTGGTGGCTGCTGCCCCCTGCGCCTAGCATCTGGGAAGTTTAAAGACAAATTACTTTATACATGACATTCTGGTCTGATAGTTTAATTGTTTGTTTGTTTGTTATTTGTTTTTTATGATGATGATTATGATGATTGAATTTAACTGTATGCTGTTTTTATCTAAGTTTTAAATCACCTTGAATTATGCACAGGGAGACATGTAGGCTATTGAAGAAGCAAATGACATCTCATGTCTATCATTATGGGCCAGTATCCAACACAATATTGGCAGAACTGGCTTCCAGCCAGTGGAGGTAGAGTGATTCTGCAGGCCCTTCCTCATGCTAAAAACCTGCTCTGGAAGCATACATTGAGGCCATGTCTGTAAAAGTGTTTCTGCCAAGCTGATGATGTTTTCCCCTCCACAGTGCAAACAGTGCTGCTTGTGTCTCACTAAAGGCCTGAAGATTTTGTACTTAGGGCCTTTGCAGACTGCCAGAAATAGTGCAAATTGAGTCCACTTTCAGGGTTAGGGTTAGTGCTAGGGAATCATGGGAATTGCTTTTTTTCTGAGGCATTGAGCCTTCTCTGTCAGAGAGCTCTGGTGCCACACAATAAAATACAGTTCCCATGATTCCCTAACCCTAACCCTAAAAGTGGACTCAATTTGCACTATTTCTAGCAGTCTGCAACCACCCTTAGTCTGAGAAACTGCAAAATTTACTCAGCCAGGACCAAGTAGAGCCATTACTGACTGCAGATCTTTGGGGGTCGTGTGAGATCCATCTTCCAGGTCTGTCTGGGATCTGTCTAGGCTTGCCTGCTTGAAGTGGCATTGAAAAGGATCACATGGCAAAGTAAAGGAACATTTTTGTGAATTGTACTGTAAGGATTTTTAAAGGATTTTTCCAGCTGTTACCCATCAAAGAATTTAATGAATATGTGGCTAATTTAGAACCACCTGTAATTTTCTTCAAAATGAATTTCTTTATTAAATTGACAACTATTTAATTCCAAACTCTTTTCTTAGTTTTATGTCACAAAACACTGGCATTTGGAAGAGACCTCTGAAGCTGTTAAATTTCTCTTCTTCCTTCAAATTAAGATACATTCAACCATGGCTTTGAACAATAGGTGAGTTTCTTATACTGGGCAGCATTATTTTGTATCCTTGATTGTAATACAAAGTTAGCACCAGAGTCTGGTGACTTTCTTGGACTATACATCTTCCAGAATCCTCCAGTGAGCATAGACAGTAGCCATATTGGCTACGGAATTCTGGGAGCTGTCTCCAAAATTAACCCTTTAGTTCCTTTAGAAAGCATTTATGCAAACTGCCAGAAATAGTGCACATTAAATTGAGGCACTGCCCTGGCTCAGTGCTAGGGAGTCATGGGAATTGTATTTTTTTCTGAGACATTGAGCCTTCTCTGTCAGAGAGCTCTGGTGCCACAATAAATTACAGTTCTCATGATTCCCTAGCACCGAGCCAGGGCAGTGCCTCAATTTAATGTGCATTATTTCTGGCGGTCTGCAAAGGCCTGTTCCTTTGCAGTAGGTAGCAGCTGTTTACACCATCACTGGGAAGATTGTAGACCGGGTGCCCCAAAACCACATAATCCAGTCATCCCCCCAGCTAGACATACTGTATTTCTGTTGTTTTTTAGGACTACCAAATACTATGTCAGTATTAATTCCAGACACTGGCAACTAAAAAAGAACAGCAGTCAAAGGTCTTTCACAAACCAAGGTCTCAAGTATGGGAGTACACAGTGCTACTCACTAAAGCATTAAGCCAGCAGCAAGAATACCTTTGTTAATTTTAGTAAAAGGAAAAGCTTCTCTTGCTTGAACAGGTAGGTAATCCTCTTTGATGGCTTTCAAAATAGGGATAAGCTTAACAATCCATGTGGAGGAGTTTGCACTTTGACTTCTACTCCCTTGTGCTGACCTATATTTATAATATGCAGAGATGTAATATAGCTATATATGAAGACTTTGCTTGGATGAAAATCTTACCTTGCCACGCAAACACTGGGTAAGATCCTGCCTACATTAAGCTTTTGAAAATCCCACTCCAATCAGCAGGAGAACTAAAAAATGTTCACCTCTTCTCTACTTAAATAAATGAGGCTTCAAAATGTTTTTATAATTGTCTCAGTTGAGAATAATAGCTCCAGTCCAGGTGACTAAGACATGCTTAAGTTCCACTAAAAAGGAGGAGTTTGAAGCACAAATGTGTAGTTTAACCATGTGACTAAAAGAATTGCATATCCTTTTCCTCTTTATCCCTGCCTTAGCTTTTGTTTTCTTCCTGTCATCTACTTTGTGCCACTTTCTCAACTCTAATCTCCTTGGGGCAGGTTTTGTACTCATTTTTTTTTTTTTGGATGGGTCTGGGGTCCATTTGATGAGGAGTCAAATAGTGAGTTAGATTGATGGTGTTTAATTCTTCCTTCCATCAGCTGTGTATTCAACCAAATGTTTGAGCATTTGAAATAATTTCATGACAGTAACAGCAGTTCACCAATGGAATAATAATAATAATTAATAATAATAATAACGATGATGATGATGATGATGATAATAATGATAATAATAATAATTTATATACCGCCCCTCTGCAGAGCAATCGGGGTGGCTTACAATGGAACCAACTGCGTAGAGTAGTGCTGGGGTCTCCTTATCTGGACATCTTAAAAATAGGCTGGACAGCTACCTGCTGGGGATGCTTTAACTGGAGATCCTGCACTGAGCAAGGAATTGGACTCAATGGACCATGAGGTCCCTTTCAACTCTGTGATCCTATAACTGCAAATCTCCCTTCCAGTCATATTTATTCCTCCTGCAACTTGGTCCATGGAAAAAAAGAGTGTCTTGGGAAGAAATGTCTAGCGGGAGGTTTCAGAGGCCTCGTTCCCACTAAGATTTAAAGTTAATTGCTGATCATGTTATATAACCATCGTTCCCACTTGAAACCAGTTCCTACTGTGCTCAGTTGCAATTGCAATGAAGCAAGGCAAACACAAAAAACCTACTGTTTTCTGTCACTAGTTTTTTGGTGGTTCTTTTGTAAAGAATCGATTCCGAAGTGTGTTCAACAAGTGAGAATGACAGATCTGAATTGCATCATTATGGAGGGAGGGACTAATGGCAGAGGGGTGTTTATCAGCTTTTGGGAAATCAGCCATCTCCCCCGCCCCCGCCCCCCTGGTGCTGCCTTTGTGCTTGTGGTGTGATCTATGGGCACATTTTATATATATGTGTGTGTGTGTGTATTATAAAAATTGACAGAATATGTGATCCACTGTATTTGAAACTTCTTGCAATTACATGCGGACTGCAGCTCAGAGAGGCAAGTAGTTGAAAAACCAATGGATCACATATCCTGTCAATATTTTATATATGACGTGCAGATGATTGACATGCATTTTGAAGCGGCACAAATTAGTGAGAATGACATTCATGCCAAAAAAGAAATGATTACAATGGAATAATGAAAAGATCTGCTTTCATAGTGGGAACGACAGACCTTTTAGAATCGATTCACCAACACGGAGAGGAGGCGAATCGCAAACTGAACATTTGTGGGAAAGTGGGAATGAGTCCAGAGTGTTCCTTTTTGATCTTCTGACTATCCACCCTGTGTCTCCGCCCCCCCCACATTGTTCTTCATTACAGAAAACATGCAATGAGTTCCAGACTTTGATGAGGCAGATCCAGCCTTATTTATTTCACTGAGGCTTAAGTGTGACTAATTTTCTCCAAAACTGAAGTAGGAATGAAAAAAATTGTTGTTGTTGTTGCTAACTGTCTTTGAGTCAGCTTTGATTCATGGCAACCCCATGAATAGGACATCTCCAAGACTCCCATCTTCAGCTGCTCTGCTCATGTCCTGCACGTTCAGGCCTGTGACTTACCTGATTGAGTCAAACCAATTAATAAACTGTCTTCCTCTCTTTCGCTTGCCTTCTACCTTTCCTGGCATTATTATCTTTTCTAATGTCTCATGCCTTCTCATGATGTGGCCAAAGTACAACAGCCTTTAGTCATCTTGGCTTCCAAGATCTGTTCAGTTCTATTGATCTGTTCTAGGGCCCATTTATTTGTCTTTTTGGCTATCCACTGTATCCTCAGCACTCTTCTCCAGCCCCACATCTCAAATGAGTTGATTTTCTTTCTGTCGACTTTATTCAGACTAGAGTGAGAAAATGGAAAAAGGGCTTCTCCAGTGTTAGGAAGATCAAGTGAAGCCTTTCTTCCCCTTCCCAGTCTTCAAAAAGATTGGAGGACCGTACCATTTGTTCAACTACTCCTCACACCTGGCTACTCCTTCTGGCTCATCTGCCCACCCTTCCTGCCAGCCACTGCAAGCCATGTTAAGGGAAGCATGGTGGAGAAGACAGAAGCATATGTTAGCGTGATCCTCCTTGCTCAGCTGCTCCGCTGCCCTGCTTTCATAGGAGGTGGGGGGGGGGGAGATGTTCCTGGGAGGAAATTTTCTCCCTGCTGAAAGAAGGTGTTTGAAAATTGCAGTTTTTGCAGACATTCCTATAGTGGGGAGAAAATTGTTTAAATTATTCATTCTCTTATGAGAACAAATTATTTAAATCAGCACATCCCTAATTGAAGCCATCATGTATTTCAACTTTATTTCTTTTCAAAGCCTGCCAGTTCTTCAGTGACATTTAAGGTCAACCTCAAAAGTAGATTCAAATCACATATCATGTTGGATAGACATCTACAATAAAGCCTCCTTTTTTATTAAGACATTTCCTATGCATATCTTTCTCCACAACTTCACTTGTCTGTTTCCCCCCTTCCTTCCATATGTCTCATTCTACAGTTTCATGCATCCATTAAGTGATTGCGCTATTATTTGTAATTGCAAATGTTGTAAAGAACTACACCATAAAACCTCTGGGTGAGGATAGTACCTATCACCTTTTACAGGTCAATATAAGACAAAATTGGATACTGGGTGGACTTATGACAGTCCAACGAATATGCAGAAGAAACAAAAGAATGCATAGTTCTATCATTCCAGGGAATTAATCTTATAAATTGTCTCAGACTAAGGAGAAACCAATGATGAGGACACTAGGGAAAGTCCTAATGGTTCATTACAGCAGGAGGAATGGTTAATTCACATATATTTATGGTATATATTTGGTATATGGTGTGTGTGTGTATATATATATATATATATATGGTGTATATATGGCATATAAAAATGTAATATGGTATATATATGGTATATAAATATATTCACATATATTTATGGTATTTACATTTGTTAAATCTGGGAGCCAAGGCAGTTTCCAAAAATTAAAGCAGATATAAATCATAATCTATACAAAGACAAAATGAAAAATACAACAATTATTACTAAAATATGATACAGAATGAAACTATTCAAAGCAATACTATTAAAAAAAGGAAAAGATAAACAACCATTAGAACAGCACACTATTGCCAGCACATAAGTTAGTTCTCCAAAGTCTGATGGAATAGAAGTTTTAACCTGACAATGGAAACAAATCAAGAAACAGCCATCTCAGCGTCCTTAGGGAAGTAGTACCAAAGCCTGGGAGGAGCCACCGAGAAGGTCTCTCTCATGTTCTCACAAAATATGCCAGTGAAGGCTGTGGAAGAAGAGACCTCTCTAAAGATCTCAGAGTTTAAGCAGCTCATAAAGAAGGATGTAGTCCTTCATATGTCCATCATCATTATCATCATCATCTCTCTTTTCCTCTCCCCTCAAAACTGAGACGTATGGCAGTGTACAAGTTAAAGCAAATACAATATAGCTAAAAGATATAAAAGATTAACAACAAAATGTAATTAAACTGTCAGTAACACTACGAAGAATTTAAAACACACAATTAAAAGTAATTAAAAGTATTTTTTGAAAAGTACAGTTGAAAGCACAATATTAAAATCCTTTTTGAAAAATTCAGTTCTGGAAAGCCTGTTGGAACAAAGGTTTGGCTGAGAATGGAAGTAGAACATAGAGGGGGCTGCCTTCCAGAACTAGAGACAGCCACCAAGAAGGCTCTGTATGTCACAACCAGCATTGAATGGAATCGTGCCTGGAAATGGATTTTAACAAAATAATTGTGCACTCCCTGGCTGCTGTTAAAACTGAATACGGGGAAACAGAATGGTTCTCAATCAGAAGGAGAATTAGGCAGAGCTGCATTGTCCCACACTATTTGTTCAATGTGTATGCAAAAATATTATACACAGAGGAACTTAGACTCAGAGGAAGGACGAGTGAAGATTGAGGGGGGAAGGAATATCAACAATCTTAGATATGCGGATAATAGCATAATACTAGCAGAAAACAAACTAACAAAGACTTGAAACAATTACTAAAGAAAGTCAAAAAAGAATGTGCAAAGGCATGATTACTACTGAACATCAAGAAAACAAAAACAATGACTACAGAGGATTTACATAAATTCAATGTGGACAATGAGGAAATTGAACTAGTTCAATATTTCTCATACCTTGGGTCAATAATTGATTAGAATGAAAATTGTAGTCAAGAAATTAGAAGAAGACTAGAACTGGGAAAGGCAGCTATGAAAGAACTAGACAAGATTCTTAAGTGCAAAGATATACAACTCAACTCTGAAATTAGGATTGTCCAGGCCATCATATTTCTAATCACTATATATGGGTGTGAGAACTTCACAGTGAAGAATGCTGACAGAAAGAAAATCAACTCATTCAATATGTGGTACTGGAAAAGAGTTCTGTGGATAACATGGATGGCTAAAAAGACAAATAAATGGGTCCTAGAAAGGAGGGAGGAAGGAGGAGATGGGTAGGGAAACAACCAATTCAACAATAATGGGGTGAGGGGAAGACATAGGAAACAACTACTGGATAGCAGCAGTAGTGGTAGGTGCCACTAAAGTGAAAAGAACAGCAGTGACATCATAGCTAACACCTATTAGCACTAGGCACAGGGATGTGTAGGTGGTCCTCCTTGTCAAATCTGCTCACCTAGAAAACTAAAGGTAAAATAGACTTTAGTTAAAGTCTAACTAAAGGAAAATAGTTAGAGCAGGGGTAGGCAACCTTTCCCCTTTAAGGACCGAGGGACTTCAGCTCCCAGAAGCCTCAGTCATGTTGGCCAATAGTCCCATGTTGGCCAATAGCTCCTGGGATCCTGGGAGCTGAAGTCCCTTGGCCCTTAAAGAGGAAAGCCTACCCCTGCTGTAGAGTTATGACTAATCTCCTTTGCCCTTCCATGTGCAGCTTTCGCTGAAGCCTGAAAACCAGCTCTTGTGGGTTTACCAGCCTACAAGAGCAGGTTTTAGGGTTGCACATTGGGGGTTCAGACCAGAGGGGAGCCATCACAATTAGTATCCAGTGATAGCTTTATCCTCGAATTTGTCTAACCCAACTTTAAAGTTGCCCACTGAGGTGGCCATCACAATATTTTGCACATTCCGTAGTTTGACTATGTGCTTTTGAAGAAGTGCATCCTTTTATCTCTCCAGCTCCTTGGTGACCCCAGATACTAGTATTATGAGAAAAGGGGACAAAACCTTTTCCTCCATCCATTTTTTACACACCATGCAAAGTGTTATATATTCCTGTCATGTTAGCCATCATTCACCTCTTTTCTAGGTTAAAAATCCTCAAAATTATAAACTTTCCACATAGGAAAAAAACCTCTTGATCATTTTGATTTCCTATTTCTAAACTTCTCTAAAGAAGTTATAGCAGGTTCCCTGTATATAAACTTCTAAAGAGCCAGCATGGCTTGAGCAGTGGACTCTAGAAACCAGGGTTTGAACCCTGACTCAGCCACAGAAACCCACCGGGTGACCTTGGGCAAGTCACACACTTTCAGCTTCAGAGGATGGCAATGGCAACCCCCCTCTGAAGAAACCTGCCAAGAAAACCCCATGATAGGTTTCCCTTAGCATTGCCATAAGTCAGAAACAACTTGAAGGAACACAACAACACCCAAACTTCTCCCAACTGGACAATTTCCTTTCTCGAGTGAAAACAGGGGCTGAGTAGGCTTAACATAGGAATGATCAATGTGTGGCATAGAACAGAGATGGGTCAAGATTTCAGCTGTGTGAAAATACGGTACCTTATGAGATGATCCTATGATCAATCTAAAACCCTGATGACACCTATGAGAAACCTAGGTGTGGGGTTTGCTATTATCTGCTTTTCTATCAGTCTATTTATTGTCCCACCCTCCTACCAACTTTTGTAACTATCATTTCAAATTAGTATTATACAATAAAAATCCCCTTCATAGAATTACGTGCCTAATAATACTGCTATCACTAAAGCCATCTACTGATTGAAGTACAGCAAAAGACCAGCAATAATGGGGCCAGAGGGATCTTCCCTAGGAATGTTTTCCACTGCTGTGATGCCATGAACCCAAAAGCCCTTTTCTGTGTACTGAACTACTTACTATACCTCAGGCACAGAAAAGAGCCTCTTGTTGCATTCTAAAGCTTCTGAGTGAGCATATGTGAAGATGATTCTTAAGATAGGTGATATTCATTATGCATTCAGGAGAACTTATTGTTATTACTCTGAATATTAAATATGTATACCTGATGGCTTTATACACTGTTCTTCTCTTCCATAGAAGACATGAAAAGTGACATTTAATAGTGTCATAGAAAGAATGTCCACCTCAATGTTCCACAGAATAGCCATAAGTATCTAACACAAAGCATGCTAGAGAAATTGAAGCTATGAAGAACAGCATCTCTTTCCACATCTTTGTCTGGGTTCATGTTTTATTGAAAAATATATATGATGGCTGGCTGAGATCTTCAGCTTGACCAAAATGGCTTCAGATCTCTCTCTCACACAAATACAAACTCTCTCACACACACATACTTTCATTCTTCTTATTATTCATGACTTGGAAGAAAATAAGATGGTTTGTAATCTGCAAATTTCTTTTACTGACAAACCTAAGAAGGGCCATGGAACTGTGGTGTGTGTGTGTTTTAAAAACTGTATATATGCTCTGAAGTCTGGACTAGATAGCAGAACTGTCAAATCATATGGGCTTCTTATATGATGGTCTTTACCACGTTTTTGTATGTCAACTGAATAAATTTTGATTTCGTTTTCTTTACCCAGTTTTCAAATAATCATTAAAAATTAAACAACACTGGAACAAGCCTTTTGTGATTATAGCCTTCACTCTTCAGCAACAAGCTGGATCTATAAATTTACGTACCATTGTAGATGTAAATTGCAAAATTTTACATTCAACTATTTTAAAACATCTATTCCAAAAAATGATTACCAGTTGTGAAAAGCAGACAGGCTTATCACTTGCTGTCAGTTGTTCATGTCTAGTTAAGCAATAATGTGCTAAAACTGCTCTTTTGTTTTGTGGAAGAATTTTGGCAATAGAAGAAATGAACACTCGTTTAATAAAAACTCAGGCTGCCTTTTGCTTTGATGGAGGAAGCAGCTGCCTGTTTTCATTTGCTGCAGAGCAGCAAAACCCATCAATATAATAAGCAGCTTAGATGCATCCATCCACAGCATCTGTAAGGATATAGGGCTATTCGCTCAAAACCAATCCTTGGTTTAATTTTAACAAAGATGTGTCTGACATATTTGAAAAATGCATTATAATAGAGGTTTTTTTGAAATACTAGCAATTTCTCTTTTCTTTTTAAATACTTTCCAGAGATTTCTGAAAAAGGAAGCGTATGTATCTGAGCGATGGAAATGATAAAAGACACTGCAGTAGCAATCTCCAATACAGGTCTAAAAATGCAAACATGAAACATTAAGAGCTCCCCTGCTCCTTCTTATTCCCTTTCCCTCTCTTCAAATTATCAGGTTTGGGGAGAGGAGTCTTTAAGCCTATTGATATTGTTTATTCAACATATGCAGAGGCAGATGGAAAAGCATTACACTATGAAATACTAACAAAAACAAAAGGGAGGCTGCATACTTTGCTTGGGTTATTTTGTTCTAATTAACTATTGTAATTATGTGACACATGATCCCCAAACACATTTGTCAATTTAATTGCTAAGCCAGAGTAAAGAAAAACAAATTGCCACAATGGCAACTTTTAACTGTAAAATTAAATAGAATCTTTTTTAAAAAATATTTAATTCTGACATTTAGACAAAAAGGCTATCAATGAAACAATCACAAAAGTGTTTTTCCTTTTCTATTGTCTGTTAACTTACATTTCACTTGTTCTGCTGTACATTTAGACTATTAAAATTCTGAGATGTTATTATTTTGGTGCTGTACAGCATTCTAAGACCTTTCTAAGCTGAGCTTTTAGATGATTTGCACATTAACAGAGAAGTCAGATAATTCTTAATCCTCCTTTTTCAGATCCAATAATGGATAAGGAAGCATCTTAGCATGATCAACTAACAATCTGCCTAGCCAGAGTGGTAGTGTACCTGAATTTAGGATTAGCCATTGGTTTTTCCATAATATCTGATTTAAATGAGCACTCATTTTGAGAAGTGAGGATGGAATGTTCTATATGATAGCTGAAATGATAGCTTTTCCATTTAAGCATACACCCATGAAATTGTATGTATGCTTCTTCACATGCTATGCAGGATGTTCTGTATACTATTGAAGATTTCTTCCAGCCATTTCAATATTTAATGAACACATGATTTGATTATTTAACCATTTATCTGTAAACACATAAAAGTTTCTAACTCAAGGGCCATCGAGTCCAACCCCCTGCCATGCATCCCCAACAGATGGCCATCCAGCCTCTGTTTAAAGATTTCCAAAGAAGGAAACTCCACCACCCTCCGAAGGAGTGTGTTCCACTGTCAAACAGCTCTCACTGTCAGGAAGTGCCTCCTAATGTTGAGGTGGAATCTCTTTTCCTGTAGTTTGCATCTACTGTTCTGTGTCATATTCTCTGGAGCAGCAGAAAACAAGCCAGTGCCCTCCTCAATATGACATCCCTTCAAATATTTAAACAGGGCTATCATATCACATCTTAACTGTCTCTTCTCCAGGCTAAACATACCCAGCTTCCTAAGTCTTTTCTCTTAGGGCATGGTTTTCAGACCCTTCACCATTTTGGTTGCCCTCCTTTGGACACTCTCCAGTTTCTCCACATCCTTTTTGAATTGTGGTGCCCAGAACTGGACGCAGTGTTCCAGGTGGGGTCTGACCAAGAGAGAATGGAGTAGCACTATTACATCTCTTGATCTAGATTCTAGACACTATACTTCTATTGATGCAGCCTAGAATTGCATTGGCTTTTTTAGCTGCTGCATCACACTGTTCAACTTGTGGTCTAATAGGACTCTTAGATCCCTTTCACATGTACTCTCATTAAGCCAGGTGTCCCCCATCTTATGCATTTAAAAAAATTTTTTTTGCCCTAAGTGCAGTACCTTACATTTCTCCATGTTGAAATTTATTTTGTTAGCTTTGCCTAGATTTCTAATCTATTCAGGTCTTCTTGAATTTTGATCCTGTCCTCTGGGCTATTAGCTGCTCCTCCTAATTTGCCCTCTATTCCTTCATCAAAGTCATTGATAAAGATGTTGAATAGTACCAGGCTCAGGACAGAACCCTGTGGCACCCCACTGGTCACTTCTCTTCAGGATGAAGAGGAGCCATTTTTGGGCACCCTTTGGGTTTGGCCAGTCAACCAATTACAAATACACTTAACAGTCACATTGTCTAGCCCACATTTTACCAGCTTGTCTGCAAGAATATCATGGGGGACCTTGTCAAAGGCCTTACTGAAATCGAGATGTGCTATATCCATAGCATTCCCTTTGTCTACCAAGCTGGTAATTTTATCAAAAAAGGAGATCAGATTAGTCTGGCATGACTTGTTTCTCAGAAAGCCA
Source organism: Phrynosoma platyrhinos (assembly GCA_020142125.1). NCBI lineage: Eukaryota > Metazoa > Chordata > Lepidosauria > Squamata > Phrynosomatidae > Phrynosoma > Phrynosoma platyrhinos. The sequence continues at coordinate 369,364,115 of CM034701.1, read as the reverse complement.
TGTTGATTTTTTGTGATAATGGCATTGCTTTCTAAATGTTCACAGACTCTCTGTTTAATGATCTGCACTACATTCAGTAAATATTCCTAGGTATCTCTTTATTTTGTATAAGGCATTTTTATTTTAGTACAAACATACATTTACAAGTACAAGTGAAACATTTCTGTTGGCTCACTTCAATCTTACAATAGACATGCATGCTCAGAAACAGCATTCTGACCATGGGTCTGTTATAGTGGAGTTGCAGCAGCCAGCTGTATGTAGCTTCCTTCCATGTTTTTCCCCTGTCTACCAGTTACATCTGCCAGGCATAGGTTGGTTTCTGTGCAGCTTCTTAGTAGAGCAACATAGTGAGCCCTTTCAGTGAAGTGGGTGAAACACCTAAGAAACACACATTCTCCAGCTATATTAGATCTGTTAGTAATGCTTGAGCAGCAATAATTATACAAACTTGTACTCAACACACTTTCTAGACAAATTTTCCAGCTAGAACAACAGACAAGAATTCAGAATTTAGCATGGGTATCACATGTAGGAAAAGGAGAGTTGTCTAAGCAGTTATGCACCCAACAAGCACTTCTCACTATTCTTTTAGAATGGAGCAAAGCAGCTATACTCAGCTTCAGTACATGCCCTTTCCCACCCAGGGCCTGAACTTTTGGAGATCCAGCATCAGGATCCATTCTATAGATGCACTTCAGGTTGTTGCTGTGAAGGAGAAGTTGTTTCTCTGACACCTCTATAAAATGCTGTAAAAAAATTACAGATTCACCTAAGGCCACCTAGTCCTTTCCTTACCTTTACAGCAATGTAACCTGAATCTGGGAACAGATGCAACTCTCCTTCTTCTGACTAAGGATAAACGTGGCAAATCTCTATGTGGAGCTGTTTTTGAAACTTCAGTTGGCCCTAAGAGCTGCAGCCAGTTTTTTTTAACTGGGGCTGGTGGCAGGAAGCACACATTTCTCTTGCTGCAACAGCTCCAGTGGCTGCTGGTCTATTTCTGGGTGAAATTTAAAGTGCTGGTTTTAACATATAAAGCCCTGTATGGCCTTGGTAAAGATTACTTGAAGGACTGTATCTCCTTTCATGAGCCTCTAAGATTGCCTGGAGAGGCCCTTCTCTCTGTCCCACCACCCTCTCAGTCTTATTTGGTGGGAACAAGCCTTTTCGGTGGCTGCTTCCAGACTTTGGAACTCGCTCCCTAGAGAGGCCAGAATGGTCTCATCTTTGCTTTCCTCCGATGGCAGGTTAAAACATTTCTGGCTTTTACAAACTAAGGGCCTATACAGATCGGCCAAAAGGGCCAGCCCAGGGGTGGAATTGGGGCGGGGTGACTGCCCGCCGGCTGCCCTGACTCTGCCCCAATGCCACTGTCAGCGCATGGTATCAGGGCACTCCTTTGGTGCAGTGTGTCTACACGCTGTGTCAAGGGAGTGCGGAAGAGCCACAGCAGTGGCAGTAAGGACAATTTTTTGCCGCTCCATTGTGGAGCAGCATTTACCAACTCTTTTTGGAGTGGCAAACTGTAGATCGGGGCCACGGTATGCAGTTGCCACGGCTCCAATCTGGCACTTCCGGGGCAGCACGCAGCCACTACTTAGGGGCCGTCTGTATGGCCCCTAAGTAGGGTTGGGCTTTTAATGCTGTGCAGTTCTCTTTTTAAGATTGGGATATAGTCATATAGAATCATAGAATCAGAGTTGGAAGAGACCTCAACGGCCATCCAGTTCAACCCTATTCAATGGAAGAAATCAATGGAAGAAATATCTAATTCCTTAGAAGAAGTCAACGAAGGAAGGATGCAGACAGGCATCCCTGGGGAAGCGGAGGATCGAGGCTGAGGCTGCTGGACAGAGCGGCCTCAATCCTTCCTTTTGCCGACCCATAAAAAGGCCATTCTAAGAGCCAATGCACAGCTCTTTGGCGCCCCTTCCGGCACAGCGTGTCAAAAGGCTGTGCTGGAAGGACGTCCTGACGCCGCACACTGTGCATAACGTCGCATGGATCTTCAGGGAGGGGTTGAGGCAGCCAGAGTGCAGCTGCCCTTCCCCATCCTTGCCTCCAAACAGCCCAAAGGGCCTGTCTGTAAGAGGCCCTTAGTTATGCATGCAGCACATTACTTCTGTTTTACAGCATTAGGGTTCATGGGGCATTTACATTACAGTTACTAAGATAAAAAGTACTCCAATGGCATAAATCAGTAGACTTGCTGCGCATTTCTTTGTCTACAAGGGGAAAAACCCTGTACATAGCAAGTGGCTGATGTTGGGCACAATTGTTTACAACTATGCAGATGACAGTGGCACTTAATACCTATACTGTAGGTCTATTTCTGTGTGGATTCTACAATACAATGAAACTGTCCTATCCTGTCCTGCTGCATGAGGTGTATGGGAGATAATGACATGTTTCCTGCACAACAGAAATATATAAAATCAGTGGCATTCTCTACACATGTTCATTTCTTCCCAATATTTACTCTTATTTATTAGTGGTATGTTTATTTGTCACCCAGTAAATGCAAAAAACCTATGAAATACATGCAACAGCTATCATTTACCTCTGTTAAATTGACAGTCCACTGAATCTGATTTGAGATGAATTAAATCCAAAAATTCCTAAGACAAGTTTCCCTAAATCAAAACATTCAATACATTGTCAGGACTATGAGAGTCCTTATACTGCTGTTGTTTACAGTGTTCCTTGTTTGAAAGACAAAATGGGCCAATCCACAAAAGGACTCAATCTGGTGCCTTTCATACTGGCAAGTAAAGTGGGCCATATACACAGCAGGAGAAAACATATCAAATCAATAGCAGTTGACAGTTTACAAGTGATGATATCACTCAGTGTTTCACTTTTTCTTCTCCAAAGGGATTGTTTTGTAAAGCAATAATTTCTTTCACAACTATGCATTTGTACCTTTGAGGACAACATAAAATTCACAATATTTAGAATGACATAAAATTAATTTATGTTCATTTTTTGGATGATATAAAATTTATGAGACAAATGTGGGAAACAAAATTTGACATGCACATCAATGTTTATTTCCCATGAACATCTTATGAAGACATGCTCACAACCCTGCTCCATTTAATGAAGTAAACAATCTATTCACATGCTACATGTGATCCCATGTCTTCCATTTCTGAGGAACCTGAGCCTGGGTCTTCCCTTTGTAAATCCAACTTCACTCTGTCTCTCACATATACTCAATCAAATTACACAACTTACACCTTACATATTGCCCCTTAATGAAAACTAATTTTGTCATTGTGTTTGATAGGGCAAAATTTCTGAAACTATTATAAAAGATCTGAAAACAGGTAGGATTATTGCACACTCCCAACAATGAACATTGTTCCCTACTTGACTGCTATTTGTACAGGTAGTAAGCTTCGTTGGTGCCAGTGTATCTTCCCTCTTAGCGCAAATGACACTTTGGGGGCAGTTTTTATGAGGATATCAGCATGGGCCAAAAAACACTATCCAGTATAAAAATAAACACAAGTGTTTGAAAGGACTCAATAAGAGAAGCTGAATGTGACATGAGGATAATACAAACAGATACTGTGTGAATTGTATTATAAATATATACAACCATAATGACATGGCACTGCTATGTAGTTCAGAATACCCAATGATAACAGTAATAAAGTATCCATATGGTACATCATGAACGCAGACCAATCACGTTTCTCGTTAAACCCTATGGATGTAAAATAATTCTAAGTACATACCCCATAATGTCATTTTTCATCAATAACCTATTAATGTCCACTCTGTTGTATAGATATATCCCTGGTCTTTCCTCAGATGCATTGAGTGAAGTGTCCTGGATATCCAAAAATTCCTAAAGTACTCTTTTGCTCCAATTGTTGTTGTTGTTGTTGTTGTGTTCCTTCAAGTTATTTCCGACTTATGGGAACCCTAAGACAAACCTATCCACCTATTCAACCTTTCTCTACTCAGCTGAAATTCTATGAGAGTTACCTGTAAGCAAAGGGTATTATTTTAAAATAGACATGAATAGGATTGTATTGTCTGATTTGCAACCTCCTCAAGTTGTACTGAGTTAAAAAAATAAAAAAGAATAATAGAACTGCACCTAACATTCAATGCAAGTCAGCTACATTTTGAAAATAATTTTACATATTATCAATTTTACATACTGTATTATTCAAAAACTGCAGAATTGAAAAACAATTTGCTGAATAACACAGATATTAAGGATAAATTATATAACACTTTAAATTAACTTTCTAATCATAAAAGCTAGTAGCTAAATAAAGCTAAACTTGCAGTTATGAGTACTAACTTTAAATTAACCCTCAAATGCTTAAAGATTGCATGTAAGAATTTAACCTTCTGTGTTCTTTTCTATGGTGATTATGTGTAATACATTTTGTAAGAATCAAATTTTTGAATTATTTGCAACCTCTTTGAAATACACTCTGAACTCTAGTGACAGCAGAATGAATGACTATTTGTTTCAAACAGATCTCATCTCCATAAGGCCTTGAAATATTATTATACCCTCATATACTTAAAATATTTAGCAGAGAAGGCCATGCAGATGTTTGACTCTCCTTCCCTAAATGTTATCTCAATTTTTGTTTTAAAATGAAAAAAAAACACAATTGTTTAGTCTTTGGGAAAGCAAGCTCTTTTTATCAGGATTAAATAGACCTCTCTATGGCACTGACATAAAGTTCTGCTCTGCCAATGCATTGATTCCCTTCTAATCATAGGAGAATTATCATTATGTGTATTAATTCTGGCACTTTATATGATTCATAGTTCTTGCAATTAGCAGCCAACCATCTTGTGCCACACTTGTTTTCTGCAGGAGGTTCAATCACAATAAACAATGAAATTTATCGTCATTTAAAAATGAGGAAAAATATCAAGAAAAATATATAGGATTTGCACATACAGAATGCAATATTGGAAAAGGTAATTTATTACATCTTTTTTTCCCTGAAACTATGCTCTGTATTCCTGGATTGTCTGCTCTCTAGAATAGGAATGAAATCTCCCCTTTGGTATTTCTCCGAGGCTGTGATAGCTCAGTTGTCTGCCTCCAAAATGCCAAGATAGGGGAATCTCATCATCCAGAGACCAGATACATGATGGGCAGTTAATAGATATATCAAACCTTAGGATATATGCTAAGCTGAAGAGATGATTGGTCGCTTGATATACTGATTGATTAGCATAGGGAGAATGGGTTTCTTCTTGACAACCTAAGATTATGCTTCAGCTAAGCTCAAATTGCTTACACCTCTTCTATTGGGTTTAAAATTACAGCCCTGTCATCTAAAACCTCTCTTCAATGAAATTTTTACCATATATAAAAATTAAAGGGGAAAAAGAAAGTAGGAGTACTGGATAAGAGTAAATGGGAGAGATACATTTCCCACTACTGTTGTTGCTACCACTAGAAAAAGCTGATAAGTAAATCCACTTGGGGGGAAAACAGCTGACACAGTCAGTAAACCACTGTATACTGTTTATACAAGGCTTTATGTAATTGCTTTGAAGGGGCATGTGAATGGGAGCAAGGAAGGGTGGGTTCAAGAAGCAAAAGAGAAGCATGCTGATAGAGGATTTGGCAGGCATGAAGTGGGTTGATTCACCAATCAAATCTGTACAAACAGAAGAACTGTGTCAATCCCAGGGCTGATTTCTCCAAGTCCAAATAAACCATCACAGAATTAGAGGGGTCAGTCACATAAGTAGCATGGCCCAAGCAGAGGGGGACAATGGTGTTAAACCTTATACCAGGGGTAGGCAACCTTTCCCCTTTACGGGCCAAGGGACTTCAGCTCCCAGAAGCCTCAGCCATGTTGTCCAATAGTCCCATGTTGGCCAATAGCTCCTGGGATTCTGGGAGCTGAAATCCCTCGGCCCTTAAAGGGGAAAGATTGCCTACCCCTGCCTTATACAATAGCCTAGCACAATTTCCCCAACTATTATGTCCTCATTGCACTAGCCAAGGGAGGCCAGACCTCATTATCTGGGTTTTGAGATGGCCACAACTTTAATGCATAATACAGGTGTTGTAAATCAATCATAAATCAGCTATAAATTAATCACAACTCTGTTGTAAATTAATCATAATTTCATAATAATAATAATAATAATAATAATAAAATTTATTTATATCCCGCCCTTTGGGGACCCAATCAGGGTGGCTTACAACATATTTCATCATAAATTGATCATAATGTAGCAGTCATCCAATCATCATAGCACAGTAAATCAATCATAATACCATTGTAAATCAATCATAATGCCATAATAAATCAATCACTGTCAATAAATTATATTTAGGTAGAAGGGAAATGGGGCCTGATGGTTCCATACTTAGCCAATTGCTCAGTGGGGATTCCCCTGCTCCTGTCAGTTAAATCCCTTAGTAGGGGTTGTATCCCAGACAATCAGTGTAATTAAGCCCTACTGGGCCAGTGGAAGGAGGTCCTGCATCTGCCCTGACTACAGGTTATATTCTCCCATTGGCTCTGATATTCCCCATAAGGTCATCTCCTTTTCTTTTATATCATGCCCAATGTCAAGGCAGGTCTCACAGCAAATCTCATGGGATCTTGACATCCAACAAGGTTTGAGTAAAATCTGGAGCTAGATTTTGCCCTAACCTCACGTGAAGTCTTACAATATTTGGGGGCCATGCAAGAATTCAGCCTAATTACTCTGAGCAGCCACTTTGAGTAGCAGCAAATCCTCTGGCGCTGGCCCCCATGGAGGTCAAACACAAGTGCACCATCGGGGAAGTGTCCAAGTAAGTTACTTCTGTCAAGTTATGCATGGGAAATATCAGCTCTACTTTTGGTTCCTCCCTTGTGTTCTACAATGTTTAATCCAGTTTTCCTGACTGTTCCAAACCACTGGAGAGTAGAAGGAAATGAATGCCAGATAATGTCAGGACTCAGAAAGAAAATTAATTCTAAATTACAGAGGCAAAACCTGATCACATGACCACCATTTTGGCACCCAGTCCCATGTCTGCAATACAACTACTACTACTCTACTACCAGCACTAGCATTACCATTATCACCACTACTAGTACATAAAATTTGCAGAAAAAAAGAACATTCTGAATAATGGCTGAACCAAGACTACGAACCTGAGGGTACTGTGTTCTATACAATGTTGGCTTTCGAAATGAAAAGATCTTGTAGTCAAGCAAATTTGAGCACATGGTTTAACAGACACCCCCCCCCCCCCCCCGTTGCTCCTGGAAGTTCAAAGACCACTTAGAAAATTATGATATATGACACAGAAGGGAGAAGCAGGTAGGGCTAGTCAGTTAAAAAAGTGCTTTGTCTTCTGTTAAAACACAGCCACCATGGAATTGAATTCATTACAAGAGAAGAAGGCTGCTATATGTCACCATCCACCAAAGGGTAAAACCACAGACAAAAACCAGGAACAACAAAGAAATGTGTTTGTTCGCATAGCACATATACTGTTTTTCTTCACAATACATTTTTCATATTTATTGTTAGTCCTCATACATAATCAAAGTATATAGACAGCTTCAATGAGCATTTCTAGCAAAAAGGGGAAATCATTTATTTTTAATCTTTTGCCATATTTCTAACCTGGTCTCATGATATATTCGTTAAATGTGGGAGGGGAAGTAAGGGGAAAGCTGAATTATTTGTGGGTTTCTGCACCATCATCCCCCAAATAGGCACACATATTGTATTGTTTATTCATGTAGTGCCATTTAAGATTATTTTTCTGTGCATACGTGTTAAATGATTTGCCCAATTTCAATTATGCATCACTAAATAGGACACTAGTGGAATTAAGTAAAAAAATAAAATAACTTCTCTAATCTTCATTTCTCTTACTTTGAAGTGTGCCCGTTCCTCTGCCTAGTCAAATAAGAATTTGGTTATAAGCTAACATGGGCTAAGTAGTTCATTGAGAATGTTAAAATCTGCATTAATAAATAGGAATGGGCTTCTCAGATTTTTACCCCCTCCCTTTCCTTTGCTATCTGCTATGAGCGGTAGGGGATCAGCTGCAACTCAAATCCCCAGCTGAACAACCCAAATACAACTGAGTGAGCAGACTTAAAACAAGGCCATTTATTGGTGCCTGTTATGCAAACAAAGCATCCAAGTCTTCGAAACAGATGTCAACTGAAGCATATGCTTACTGTAAACTGGAATTTGATTCTCTTTATAAAAATAGACTTAAATGGGCCTTCAGAGACCAGGCTGCCTCTTGTTGTATACCACTGCCTAACTTGATTTTGTCTTAAGCCTTTCAAAAGATGAATAGTCTGATATCCAAGGGCAAAAGTAGAAAAGCAAAGAGGGGGAGAAAAGGGAAATAAATGATAACATGTTGGAGCAGTTCCCAGAAGCAATTTTACAGATTTTCTCTAAAAACACAAGACAGGAAGTTAAAAGCTTAGTGCAGGTCACCAATGGCATGTTGAGTTATCATTTTATACCACTTAGGGTGAAAAAGGGACTTAGTGTTCAGGTGGCAAGTTTTGTACTTGCCTTTTTTTTTTTTACCTCTTCTCACATTTTGATGCCTTTTAAATGTCACTTATTTTACATGAAGCAGTTGGTGGAGACATGAGTCAACAGCAATCAGAACCATTATCCCCTGCAGCGAGCCCTGGTCCTAATGCATTATGACACCTTAGCTGGCCAGCCACCGATTTACCTTTCTGCTTCTTAGGGAATTAAGTGGCATCATGTGAAAATGGTTGTGATATGAACAGCATGGGCATAACTGGTATTAAATTTACCTCTCAGCCTAAGTGAATTTTCCTCACATGTGACTAATCAAAATGAAAGCTGTGGACACAGGCAGATATGGCCAGCGCTCCTCCACCCCTGGGACCGGGGCTATTTTGTTTTATCTCTTTGTACAAGCTGGCAGAAGTTTAAAGTGAAGGGGATAATCCAGCGCTGGTGTCTTTATGAAATAACATCCTTACATGAAGAGGCTTTTAACTGTCTGTCGCTGACTTTTCTCTCTCTCTCTCTTACACACACACAACTCCCCCCATACATACACACATAAAAGAAGTATAACAATCTCATTTTACTGAGCACCCTCCCATGAAAAGAGAAAATAACAGCCATAATAGCTATATGTCTAGTACTGACCTAACATAATCCATTAGCCATTAAATGCTGAAAGTCAGTTTTATATGTGGGGGGAGAGAGTACAGAACTATTCTGAGAAGAGGAGGAGGAGATGATGTTGATGATGATAATGATGATGATGGTGGTGGTGGTGGATTGAATCTGGTTTCAGCTTGAATCCCATTCACTGCATTCCTGAATTCTGACTCTCTTCCTTAAAAACCAAAGAAAGGTTTTCTTGTTTGAAACCATCCTTGAAAAAGAAAGGGGGAGATGGTGGGAAAACACTTTTTCAGGAAGCAAAAGCATACAAAATGATGACACAATCCAGTTTGTCATGAACGTTCCTCAAAAATAATACAAAAGGATGTTAAAGTCCACCAGGATTTTTGGAACAGCTGACACTCTGGCAGAAAACAGAAAAGTGAAGAAAAAGAAAAATGTTTTACTGATAATTTAGCAACGATTGGTAGGTGCCAAGGGAAGTGCGGAGAGAGCAATTACCATCTTGCACAGTCAAAGCAATGTTTATTGACAGACAAGAATACTATGAACCAACTGTGAATGTTGCTGATAATACATGCACAATTCTAAATTTCACCAAAAAAGGCAGGCATGTGCTTCCTTAAAAGCGATCAGGACCGAAATGTCACTGCTTCTTGCCTAATTTTTAGCATTCCAAGCCTTTTTCTTTCTTTTATAATAATAATTTGGTGGTGGTGGTGGGAATATTGTTTAATCTTAATTAATCACAGCTTATTAATCACAGAATTCTTAGCAAATGTTCCATTTTGATGAATGAATTGCTGGGGGTTTCTTTGGGTTCATTTTACATGAGCTCAAATCTGTAGAACTCAGTCATGTGCCCTATCAGCTGTATTTATTCATTTTTTTAAAAAATATAACAAATTACATTTTTGCTGTTTTTTAAGGAAAAGAAACATGTGGGGAGGGGAAAATATAAATAGCTTACAAATGTATCAAGTTTTCTGAGGCTTTTATCCTTTTCTGTCAGTGAGCTCTGGCAGTTAAAGTGGTGTCAAACTGCATTATTTCTGCAGTGTGGATGCAGCTAAAGAGTATCTTTAAAATAGCAACCGTTTAAATTTTTCGCATCAAAAGTTTGTCTAGATAACAAATGATGGGCAGAAATGGGTGTCCACAGATTTCGGAGAGTCAAAGCAACTACTGAAGATGTCCTTTTATGCTCTCTCTTAACATCCCTTATGACAGACTTCGTCATAGTCTTTACCTTTACATATTATAATAGGCAGCTAGACTATACCCCTCTCTAAAAAGTAAATAAATAAAAGAGACATGTGCCCATAATCATTCCGGTATTAGGTTTTAAAAGGACATGCAATTAAAAATATTCTAAATTGTACCTAAATGTATGAAATTAACTAGGTGGGTTTGGGCAACTTACCAAGCGTGTGGTATTAATTGATGAGGCTTAATTAGCAAACTCAAACTGAATTCAAATAGGATATGCATGCTGAAACTTTTGAACTAGAGATGCAGGTGAATTCTACTCCAGATAGGAACCATATTCCCACTTGCAGGTTGGAAGAGCCCTTCAGAGAACTTTATTTCAGAATATTTACACAATGTGTCACATTTTACCATCTCATAGAGATGTCTCCACCCTGCTCCAAATGACCCAGTGAAGACATGTACTCATAGTAGAAGTATATATTCAATTTTTGTTCATATTCACTGGGGGAGGGAGAAATCAGCTTTCCAATAACTGTGAATATTTGTAGGGCATCTCAAAGTATAGCATAATTTTGGGAGAAAGGATATTCTAAAGTCTCACAGTTGAGATTGTTATTATTTTGCATGAGAGGAGAGGTGGGAATGCACAACTGTTGGATCAACCAGCAGTAGCTGATGTCAATAACTGCATGTACACAAATGGTTTGAAGGGCCTGCAAAAGTTCTATTCTACAAATTTGGTAATTTTTCTGTATTAACTACTTTACAGACCTATGCCAATTGCACTGTTCTGCCTCTTAGAAATTCAACTTTATGGGGAAACATAATGCTCTAAAAACTTGTAAAAGAAAGATGGTGTTATGCCTCTTGGACTATGAGAGAATAAAAAAGGATGCATAAACTTAAAGAGATTGTTGTGAGGTTAGGTAAAATCCTGTGACAGCTGAGGTTATATTCCTATGTCAGACCTACACTAGTTGGACATACTTACACCCAACAAAAATCACCTTTAGAACCTGATTACACACTTAGAAATAGAGAAGCAATATATCCAACTTTTATGTTTGGACAGAACAGGCATCTTTCTCTAGTCTGACCTATTTGTCAGTAAGCTAGAAAGAAGTATCAAATGCTGTCATGCTGTTCCTTTAAAAAGCAAACATCCATTATCTGTGGTAGGAATTGTATCATTTTTAAGTGAGTGATAGTCAATGTCTCAAGCATCACTATTCTGGGAAATCTCTTGCAAACGATTCTTACCAATTCTTTGTTCTCAACTCGACTCACTTTACAAAAGCTGAAATGTGCCACAAACATATTCTGTAGAGATATTCCCCCCCCCCCAATAAGTGACTGCACATACATACATTGTCAGCTTCAGTTTCCGCTCTGTCCAGCACTAAAAGAATATTTTGACAAATTCAAAAACTGATATACTGTCAGCCCCAGCTCCTGTGAAAGTGGGGCAAGACAAAGGCAGAAGGAAATTAGAAAGAAAGCAAAGGTGGGTATTCTAATAGTTGAAAATAGTGAACCAGCCTCTTTCATGAGCCTTCCTAGGATTCATGGAGTTCTTAGATACCCTGTATTGATGTAACAAGGCTTCTTGGGCTGTATATCTAGTTGACCTGGTAGTAGTCACTACTTTTGCACAAAAGTAGTCACTACTTTTGCACTACTTTTGCACATAGTCACTACTTTTGTCCAAAACAGAATGGTACACAGGATGGATCCTGACTTGACACCTCTAGTCCAGAGCTTGGAAAAGTTACTTTTTGGATTACAATATCCAGAACCTCCAAGTCAGCGCTACCAGTGGCTGGTAATTCTAGAAGCCCCCCCCCCCCCGCCAAAAGTAACTTTCCAAACTCTGAAAGTCAATAGTTCAAGATCAACTGCCTGTTCAAGACTTTGTAAATATTAAGTGTGAGTAGTGGTTTATCTAGTTTATTATTAAACCTGATTTGTGGAATGACAGACCTAAACACTGAAGATCTTTACAGGCTAAGATGCCTATGGTCTTTTAACCATAAGCACCAAAATTCAGAATCTTTAAGATAAAATACAAAATGATACAATACAAAAGCACTCTAAAACTTGTTCTATCTCTCACAGTAACAAAGGATGTGAGTTTTCTTCACCCCCCTCCATCAACACTGCAATCCTATTTTCACTTGCATTAAAATTTATCTGGAAGCTTCCAAGGTTATTGTAGTTTTGAAGCCAAGCATGTCACAACCTTCACAAGAGAGTAAACTGATTCAGGACTTACTCAGAAATAAACCTTTCTGACCTTTCCAAGAGATAGTGAGTTACAAGTATGATAAAATAAAGATTGTTGAAAACAACTGAAAACTGTAAACAAGCAATACAAATATATATATTGGATACTTGGCCACTGAGAGAAAAATTGGAATCAAAACCAGGCATATTTCCATTTGCATGGTACTCTTTATGTTTTCCATTTAATAGAGCTATTTCTAGTAATGCATGCTACTACAGCATGGTGGTGGTAAGGAAACAATGGAATTCTATGTGATCTTCATTGGGCCTTTGCAGACTGCCAGAAATAGTGCAAATTGAGTCCACTTTAACTGCCCTGACTCAGTGCTAGGGAATCATGGGAACTGTAGTTTATTGTGGCACCAGAGCTCTCTGACAGAGAAGGCTCAATGTCTCAGAAAAAAATACAATTCCCATGATTCCCTAGCACTGAGCCAGGGCAGTTAAAGTGGACTCAATTTGCACTATTTCTGGCAGTCTGCAAAGGCCCATTGTTTCCCTGCAGTGAAAAGCTATATTTTATTTTTTTTATTTTTTTTGCTAAGCCATACTTTTAAGGGACCACTTTGCAGTCTATATATGTACAGTGAAAAAAGGCCCACATGAAGTAGAATGCCAATAACTTGTCATCAACATCACATATAAATTATGTTCTTTTGTTTTAATAATCTTTATTTACTTTACTCCTCATTATGGCATCTAAAAATTTGACAGTAAAATAACAATTCTGTCATTCTTAGATGTCCTCATGAATAGTAAAAATGGACAACAATAATATCAATAACAAATGAAAATGATTACAGTATAATGAGAATGACATCCAATACTTGAACAAATATTTGGATGAAACTAATGTTGGAGCTAAATTCAACATTAGTCTTCCCTAAATTAGACTTACTGAAATCAAAAAGATTTTAATTAGTTGTGACTAAGAAGTCCCACTCTTTTCAATGGGTCTAACCTATACAGAATATGGGATTTAGCTAAATCTGTTGCCTAAATATTTTCTGTAATGAGTAACTGATAAATAAATGTAAAGAAGATCTGAAACACATAGGCAAAAAAAGCGGCTTCCAGCCACTTTGGAGGCATGGCGTTTATATGATGCGTGCTCCCAAAGTGGCAAGAAGCTGCTCTAATGTCACCCTGCAGTCCAAAGGACCAGATCCAAAACGAGCCATTTTAATCTGGCTCCAGTGGCGTGAGGCTTGGGACTGTAAAGCAAAGCAAAGCAGCTTCATTTATATACCGCTTCATATCGCACTATGGGATGTCTAAGCGGTTTACAACTGTAAGCTCATTGCCCCCCAACAGTTGGGTACTCATTTTAGCGACCTTGGAAGGATGCAGGCCTGAGTCTAGCCTAAGCCCTGGCTGGTATTGAACTCTCAACCTTGTGGTTTATGAGTGAGTGGCTGCAGGACAGGCATTTAACCACTGTGCCACCAGGGCTCACTTTGGGAACAGGCCGTGTGGTCACCATGGTCCCAGCCTGATCATGGCTAGAGCATTCAGAGGCCGCTCCTTCATGGTCACCCCCTTTCCTGATAAGTATCTAACATCTGAAAACATAATTCCATTTTCAAGGTGTACTACATGTGTTTAAACAGTAATGCTGTCCAGTTTTATCTACAGTCAGCCCCCCATATCCATGGATGTTTTATCCATGTATTGAAAATATTCAAATATATATATAAATTCCAAAAGCAAACCTTGATTTTGCCATTTTCTATAAGGGATATCATTTTACTATGCCATTCTATTTAATGGGATTTGAACATCTGCAGATTTTGGTATCCATGCGGCTTCCTGGGTACCAAGGGCCCACTGTATATGCTTTACAAGGAATTTGGAATGGATTGTCTCCAAATATTCATTTTCATGGAATTCAACGTTACTATTGTTTTGCAACCTGTTAACAGAAACTGAGGCCCAAAACAGATGGGCAGACAGGAGCAGCTTCTGGCTGCTCCAGGGGCATGGTGTTTAGAAAGAATGCCCCTGGAGCACCCAGTTTTTCCACTCCTATTTGGGACTGTGGCAGGAGGTGCCCTTGGAGCTGTGGCATGTATTCACCACAGCCCTGGGGCAATCAGGCTGGTAGTGGCTTCTGACCACTCCTTTCTGCCCATCTGCTTCAGCCCTAAAATTTTAGCCAGAGAAAAAGACAGCAGATGTCCATTATTTATTTACATATGTATTTTATTATCTCTAAAGTTCTTAAGACATGGACATCTTGATATGGGGAAAGTTGGCTCTGCAGATATTTAAAGTTTTTATGGTAAGCATTAGAACATGTTAGATAGAATTGGTGTAGTGCTATTCCACCTGGTTATACCTGTGGCTTTTGCAGAGAAGATAATTTGCATTGCAGCATCAGCTGTCACTGTTGTCCTGCATCAACATTTTCGCTGGCAGCATTGCTGCAAAACCAGAAACTGAGACATAGCCTGCATCTACACTGCAGAATTAATGCAGTTTGGCACTGCTTTAAAGCCCTAAATATCTTCAAAGATGGGTCACTGGCATGAAAGTCTCAGATTTATAGTTTTGTGAGATGTTTAGGGCCTTTGCAGACTGCCAGAAATAGTGCAAATTGAGTCCACTTTAATTGCCCTGACTCAGTACTAGGGAATCATGGGAACTGTTTATTGTGGCACCAGAGCTCTCTGACAGAAAAGGGTCAATGGGGGAAGCAGACGGGCGGCCATGGGCCGCCCCAGGAACCTGCGCCGCAGGGCCAAGGTATCCCCACACCTCAGCCCCGCGGCGCACCTTCGCCGCCCCTGGAAAGGAGCGCTAAATTGGCGCTCCTTTCACAAGTCGCAGAAGGTGCACCGCAAAAGGCTGCAGCGCACCTTCGGTGACTCTTCCGCCGCAGCGTGTGCAAACACTGCAGCGGGAGGTCCTCCTCAGAGCGCCGGCCATGCAGAGGGCCGGCTGCTCCGAGGACGACCTGGGGAAGGAGTTGGGGTGCCGATCGTGTGGCTGCCCCTCCCCTTCCCTGCCCCCAAGACGGCCCTTTAAGCCATCTGCTTCCCCTGAATGTCTCAGAAAAAAATACAATTCCCATGATTCCCTAGCACTGAGCCAGGGCAGTGAAAGTGGACTCACACTATTTCTAGTAATCTGCAAAGGCTCTTAGCCTTCTCTCTGAGAGAACTATGGTGCCACAACAAACTCCAAATCCAAGGATTCCATAGATCAGGGGAAGGCAACCTTTTTAAGACCTGGGCCGGTCTCCCGTAGCCCAGGTCTTGGCTGGGCTGAGGCGGGGGGGGGAACGGCGGCACGCGCATGTGCACCCTCCACCAGTGCACACACCCCCTGCACATGCTGCCACCGCAGTGCACGAGGCCGTAGCCGCCGTGGCGCATATCGCGGCCGCCATTTGGGAAATCAAAGTGGCGGCCACAACACGTTTGCGCATGCGCAAGAGTACTGTGCATGCGCAAACGTGTCATGACCGCCATTTTGATTTCCAAAATGGTGGTTGCGGCGAGCGCGGCTGCAGAGCGGCAAAAACGTGCAGCGGTGGCATGCGTTGGCGGCAACCTTTGGCCTGGGCCGGTAAGTCCAGGGACCAGGGCCTTAACCGGCCCCCAGGCCATAGGTTGCCGGTCCCTGCCATAGATGGAACCATGACAGATAAAGCAGTATCAAATTGCATTAATTCTGCAGTGTGGCAGCAGCAAGCATGTTTCTGCATGATTGTTCTTTCAGGTACTGCTATACTACTACAGAAAGTCCTATGAACGTGCTTTTTGTGGTCATCAACATCCAAGTCATATACAAAAAATGTCTTTAAGCTACAAATCTGAAAATATTCTAAGGAGTCATTTTTTTTAAGCCCATTCTTTAAATGTAGAGAAATGGAAAAACAATAAATCTGATCAAATAGCCTTTTGTTTATAAAGTAATACAAAGTAGTTTGGCCTGAAACAAATGGCCTGGATGGAGCAGTGCACAGCCACTCCGGCGCCGTTTGCACCAGGGCTGCAGCAACCATGCACGCCTGGCCCTGATCCAGCTGAGCCAGTCCTGAACTGGGTCACTGAAAAAGGCAGATCCTATGCTCTCCTTCTTGGCCTGGTTCTTCTGAACACTACATCCCAGACACAGTGGAAAGCTGTGTTTCAGGCCTATGTTAGGGTGGTGAGGTGGGAATCATAATTAAGTCTCTAGGTATCTTAATATCCACTGGATTTGTAAAGCTGAATTGCTCCAATTTGGTTTCAAAAAGTGTCTTCATGAGTGGGATTTTAGCAAAATCCTAAAATAAAAGGGAGAACTGTTTTAATCTTTTGTGCAACAGTAGCTGCAAAAGCAGGTGCAAACCAGGGAATCCTAGGATCTGGTTATATGTTTTGTTTTGTTTTTCCATAAGATCACTGTGCTTGTCATACCAAATCAGAACATCAGTTTGTCAAGCTACATATCGTGCCTCCAGCACTGGCCAATACCTGATGCTGTGAAGGAAAAACAGAAACCTTTGTCATAGGCAGACAATTGTGCAATGTATACATATGAGAAATACCTTTTTTATCCCTGCAGCACATTGTTTGTGCCTTGAGGCATGGGGTTTGATCTCTTCTTGTAGCATGAAGGTCTACACATGCTAGTAGAGGATGAGCTCTCATTTAAAGCCTAAAATCTACAGATGAGTTTCTTTTGGTATTTTGAATGTCATAGATCCAGATTTAGTTGTATAACAATCTGTTTAGTCATGCTGTAGTTTTTGATCCTTGCTTTCTCTAGAATTTTATAAAAGCCATGCATAATATTTTATTTATTCAGTAAATTTATATCTTATTTATATTCAGCCATACCTAAGATATATTTAACATTATTTGGATTTTTTCCTGTTAGAGTTACAGTGTATGTACATTTTTAATATACTGTTTACTATTTACTATTATTTTTACTATAAAATTGTTTTTAGGAGAGTTTGTTGTTGTTAGCTGCCCTTGAGTGGGTCTTGACTCATGAAGACCCTGGGAATGAGACATTTGCAAGATCCCCTATCCTCTTCGTCTCCTGATTGAGTCCAGTCATCTGGCATGTAATCTTCCTCTCTTTCAGTTGCCTTCTACTTTTCCTAGCATCATTGTCTTTCCTAATGAGCTTTTCCTTCTCATGGTGTGTCCAAAGTATGACAACCTTAATTTAGTCATCCTGGCTTCCAGGGAGAGTTCGGGCTTTATCTGTTCTAGAACCCATTTGTTTGTCTTCTTGGTCCATGGTATCCTCGGTACACGTCTCCAGTACCACATCTCAAATGAATTCATTTTATTTCTCTCTGCTTTCTTTACTGTCTAGTTCTCATGTCTGTGCATGCTGATGGGGAATACAATGGCTTAGACAATCCTAACTTCAGTATTCAGTGTTATGTCCAAGGGCACTTGAGGCATATTTTTTTCAAATACATGTTTCCCATATTAAGTAGAAAAGTGGTTCTGTTGGTGTGTAGAATTTCAATTTTGTGATGTGGCATGAGCACCACTTGTTAAAAATATCTTTAAAATCTGGAAGTAGATGTCCCTGGACAGGGCCCAATTACTTTATGGTTGCTCACTGATGCTTTGCTGTTGACTGGCATCCAGGACTTCAGATTTGCCAAAGCTACATTAGAATTTGCACCCAAGCTTTATAAACTAATTTTAATTTAGATACCAATTCTGAAAAAGCACAATGTACCATTATTATTTTTTTTACTTCTGCACAGTATCAATGAAATAAATGAAGGTCATCACAGCTATATTAAACATTATGGCATGACTTAACACAATTACTTTGGACTTGTCTTTCTGAAATGTGAATAGGGTAAATTGTAACAATCATGATAAATCTTGCAAAAGGAAGAGAAAGCAAGGAACAAGAAAAGGGGGATTTGTTCTCATATTTTTGAATCGAAGCTGATTGCATTAAGCATTATTTTTATTTGTATGCATTGCTTGTTATATCAGCTCCATAGCATTAGATAACTGTATAGTAAATTGATTTCTCTAGCTCCTGCTGCGAGAGAGCTCATAATGAAATGCAGGTGACTCAGCTAATTTACAGAATAGCATAAGGTTCTTCACACCATGTTTCTGCTGCTATACAGCTTCCTCTCTTTTTGTGTCATCTTGAACTGTCGTTTTGGCAACAAAATTTCTCAACGATCCAAAAATTGCTATTGAGATATTCTTATATTCTGTTTCTTCTCTGCAGTCTGCTTCTGTACTTTTGCTATTCCCCCCCCCCCATAATTGCATTTTTTCCAACCCACACCTTGCAACCCAGGTATATAAAGTTCAGAATACCTTGAAAATTGGTATCTAATAGAAATAATGATGTCCTTCAATAAAATAAGAGAATACAGAATGCCTGACTCCTTTTGTACAAGCAGATCTGAACACACAAGAGGGGATTCTATTAATCCTGTCATCCCTGCCCACCTCCAGCATTATGTGAGATCTGCTAGTAGTACAGAAAGGTACATATCAATGCATCCAGCCAGTACTAATGACCAGACACCCTTCACCTAGAAGCTGTGTCTTGTTTTCTGCAGGTCCCCGGTTTACTTTGAGTGTATTGTTCTTGGAATATGGATGTTCGTGTTTCTCTCTTCCTGCCATGAGGCCTCTCTTCAGTATTCTTCATCAGCATTTTTTCTTCCCCCATCCCAATGGCATTTTGTTTACTTTCAATTCCACAGGTACTGATACATGTACAGGGCATCTCAATAACTGAACTGTGTTCCCCTGCTACAAGTCATATTGTAGTGTTGTGTTCTACATGGCTAATCAGGATGCTATTCACCAAGCCATATTGAGGAGGGCGCTAGCTTGTTTTCTGCTGCTCCAGAGAACAGGACCTGGAACAACAGATACAAGCTACAGGAAAAGATATTCCACCTCAACATTAGGAGGAACTTCCTGACAGTGAGACCTGTTCGAAAGTGAAACACACTCCCTCGGAAGTTGGTGGAGTCTCCTTCTTTGGAGGTCTTTAAATAGAGGCTGGATGGCCATCTGTCAGGGATACTCTGATTGTGATTTCCTGCATGGCAGGGGGTTGGACTGGCTGACCCTCGTGGTCTCTTCCAACTCTATGATTCTAAATACCTGGCCAAGGAAAGGAAGGTTGCTCTTGTGAACTCTTCACCAGGAGCCCTTTCATGTTGGAGTTGTTCTTGTAGGCCTTCAAGTCATTTCTCACTTATGGCAACCCTAAGACAAAGCTATCATAAGGTTTCCTTGAGAGGATTGTTCTTTTCCATATTTTTCTCACATCTGTATGAAGACACAAGGTGAGATAGGGAGCTGCCTGATACTGAGTCTGACCATTTGTCCATCTAATCCAGGTTTTTTTATTTATTAAAATATTTATATCTCACCCTGTATAAAAAAAAAAAACCCTCAGGTAGTGTACTGTTAAATTTAATTTAGTGCATTTTAGAACAATTTAACATTTAAAACAGTAAGGAATAATTTGTTGTGGTGAGTCTTCATGTTACTTCCGATTGATAGTGGCCTTAAAAAAACCTGTTATGGGGTTTCCTTAGCAAGATTTGTTCAATTGGGATTTGCTTTTGCCTTGTTCTGAGACTGAATGAATATACCTGCTCAAGGTCACCCAGTAGGTTTTCCACGCTGAGCAGAGATACAAACTCTGGTTCCCTGGAGTCCTAGTCCTGCATTAATCCACTACACCATGCTGATTTATCAGTGTACTTAGATGTTTAATGTATTATACATATATTTAAAATATATTTTTAAAAATATGTTGCAAGCCATTTTTGAGTATCATTATTGGAAGAAAGGCAGATATAAATGAGTAAAATAAAATGAAATAATGAATACACACACACATTAGTATATAGTATAGTTAATATTACATCTTTCGCTCTTTTATAAACACACACACATACACATAACATAATTAATATATAAAATTGTATATGTTGTATTATTACATAGATACATATATAATACAATATAGTATTACTATGTATACATGTTGATATCTTTGTGTGTGGCACAAATTATTTCTCCTATGGTTTCAAAAACTGCAGCAAATAAACATACTAGTGTAAGAACTTGAATGTACACACTTATACATATGTTGTTATCTGCAATTCATCACTGTTTGGTAATGAAGATGTTACATATTAAAAGCAACCTAGCAAGAGGAAAGTAACTTTATTGCTGTGGCAGGTAGCAGTTTCTCATTATTATCAAGTTACTTTTACTAGCATTTTAATAGACAATTTGACAGAAACTATTCAAGTTTTATGCCATCATCAATCCTTATCAATCCTATAATGTTTTCTCTCTCTTTCAAAAAAACCACAAAAGTAACAGATGGGGCAACAAGCAACATGATTAATTAATTTTCTATCCTCATTATGAGTAATAGAAACTGGTTAGTTTTTAAACTATATAATGAGTGATGGAATGAGTAAACTTAAAAAGTTCCATGTTCTGATTCATAATACTTTACTGTTTAATACCATCTGCATGGTACTGAGTAGTTAATGCTCCCCCCTACCAAATAGATTTATGATAGTGGGTGGACACAATGGGATATCAATTGAGAGGCAGAACTGGAGGATGCATCTGTCACTTCAGTTCACCAGAGGGGATATAGCCATATTGTCAAAAGCACAATTTAGAGTAATGAATATGTGTCAGTTCAGGATTAATATCTTTGGAGTTGAGGTTTAGACTGAAAAATGTATAAGGTCCACAAAAAAGAAACACATTCAAAATTTAGGACTTTGAACAAAAGAGTAAAATCTCTGTAGTACAGCTAAACATAATTTGGTGAAACATATAATGATGTATGGTGGTCCACCAAGTGGTTTGATAAGGTTCCAAGATTTGCCCCTGCAAAAAGAATCTGTAACACGTTGATTGTCATGTGTATAGTAGGCCACAAAACTGGTGCATTTACCTTGGCTGCATCCACACTACAGAAATAACCCAGTTTGACACCACTTTAACTGCCACGGCTCAATGCTATGGAATTTTAGGAATTGTATCACACATGCTGACCCACTTTTTCATTCCTACTACAAGGTGTTTCAAAAAGAATGGTGCAAAAGTAAAGTTGTTCTTATTTGGTTTTGCACCATTCTTTTTGAATCACCCTATATAGCAATATATTAATAATGAAAGTACAACATAACCTTTATAGAGGAAACATAATCACAGAGCACAGATAAAGAAATATGATTCTGAAACATAATAAAGTCACAAGGAATCAGGAACCCAGATTTTACTTGTGATTCCCCCCCCCCCCCTTTTCAAGAGCTATATAGCCATTGAACCTATGTACTGGGCAGTCTTCTGTGTGTAACATTCATGTAGTTGCTTCAAAAGCTGTCATTGTTAAATGTTAATTCTGTCTTTTTTATTTTCTTAGTTTTTGAGTTTGTTAGAACTAAAGTGTTTTATTCCACACCTCATTGTGAAAATTGCTATTTTAATGTCCATTATTAAACCATTCATTGTTAACAAATGGCATTTAGAAAATGAACATGCCCCAATAGTTCTGTTGCCTCCAGCAGCAAGCAGTGTGATGTCAACAAGCAGTGCACATACCTTTTATGAGAATAATCAACCTTCTGTCTATAAGCCACATCATGTTTGTTACTAAGAAATACAATTTTTATCCTATGCAGTGTTTTCAATAAGTCCTCATTAAAAGCTTATCCACAAATCAAGGTGCTCTTCAAGAAGATTTGAAAGTGATCAGCAGGGTTTCAATGAAAGCAATGAAATTCCAGAGTACTATGGTTGCAAGTGGAATGATGGAAAGTTTTAAACGGAACATGTATAAGAAATGGAAAAATGGGGAAATCACCAAGAGGAATTCAAACAAATAGCTAGCACGTGTAGGGGTAAAGTCAGAAAAGCTAAAGTGCAGAATGAAATCAGGCTTGCTAGAGAGGTTAAGAACAATAAAAAGGGCTTTTGGGGGTATGTCAGCAGCAAAAGGAAAAAGAAGGAAATGTTAGGTCCACTGTGTGGAGAAGATGGAAAAAAGTTAACAGGGGACAGAGAAAGGGCAGAATTACTCA
>CM034701.1:369320603-369341301 GCA_020142125.1 Phrynosoma platyrhinos | reverse complement strand
TGTGGTCTCTTCCAACTCTATGATTCTATGATTTTATGATTCTATGAGGCAATGAATTCTATGAATTCTATTAGTTATCTAAAAGGCTGAATCTATTTGCAGGGCTAAACCTCAGCATCATGCATAGTTATTTTAAAGTTTAGACTGAAGGACACAGCACATTCACTATGCTATTCAAATGGAAGCTATCAGATACAACTGTTTAGATGTGTATGTGTGTTATAGTCAATGTTTGGGTCCAGACCAGAGTGCCCTTTTGACATATAACCATATCACAGCCATGATGTTGGCAGGTAGTGCATTTCTTTTGGTAGTTTATCATGCAAATAAATACTTGCAATACCCATCTAGTGAGAGTGTTGTATCACTTTACACATTCATTCTAGTGCTATATCTTGAGTACAGTATTGTATCCCCTTTTCACATTTGACAGACAAGTCATGTTGTTTTTCTGGTCATGGTAAGTGCAAGGTGATACGAAGACCAAGCTAAGGCCCTGCTTGTCAAAGGAAGTTTCCCCATACTGATTTGTAACAGTAGGAAAATTACTCTCCTATAATAAATACTCCCCTAATCTGGTCTCAGTGGTGTCTAATAAGAACAATAACCAGCATTGTATATTGGCAGGGGTGTTACTCTTGATGTATGTCCCCAAGGTCAGTAAATACAGAATAGGCCTGCTGCAAATTTTTGAACTACATTTGAAAATATATCAAAAAAGATTTTGGAACTGCAAAAGCTGAGCTGAAATGAAATACTTATATACCTTTGCTGCATCCTGAGTTGACACTATGCAGAATTTACACTATAAATAAAGAGTGCTTTCAAAGAAGTTAATGGTGTTACTCCAGCTTCACACTGTGCATGAAAAGAGAATGTAGCAAAAAGAAACTATTTACATGAGAGGGAAAATTATGGTGTAGATGAAATCATTCTATAATGTAGAAGAAAGGCATTTATAGGATATAATTATGTCAAAGCACATATCTTTAGTATTCCATAGAACTGGACTATACTCTAAATAATTATGTTTTATAAGGAACCATATATAATTACTATGGTTTCTTACCACAAAAAATTATTTACAAAAAAAATTAAGGGTTCTTCTGAGTTCAATGTACCAAACATTTGCTATCATTTCAGACTGAAGATAACTGATTTCTAAAACCATGAAAAAAGTGGGATTTAATTACATCATTTAATTTATAAGTGAGAGTAAAAATTCCAGCACTTTCCTGTGAATTGTCTGTGACCATTTCATTTTAGGACTGTATAATTAATAAAGAGCAAAAGCGCATGGAGGTATGCCCACAACACCAGACAGCATTTCACTCTGTCATCAAGGGAGAAAGTCTGGATATTTTTCAAAATTATAAGCATGAAAATTTACATACTGAAGATGAAAGGGTTTAGTCTCCCAACAGTGAGCAGGGGATTTATGCTAACATTAATAGGAATTACCAAAATAAATCCACAACCCATTGATAAAACAAATAGGAATGTAACTGTAACAATAGCTCAGACTATCTGTCATTTATGAACATGATGAATTTTCTTCGAACCCAGTGTAAACATTTTTCTTCAAAACAGGGCTTGACATTTTCTAGACTCGGAAATACATTTACAGAATTTAAGGATACCATCGTCATTTGTCCTTAGACACTTCCATCAACTGCTTCACATTTAAGAGGTTTTAACTATCTCAATGGAATTTAAATTGATGATTCTTCACCAGTAATTGTTAATCCACCGACTATGCCCTGTAAGGTGAATTTCAGTGCAAGCTAAAGTGGACTAGGTGGACTAAGGAATCCCCCATCACAAATTTTATCATTTTTCTACTTCAGCTTGAGCTACCATGACATCCCTACCATGCTTAAGAGAGCCTTCCAACCCTCTGTATGTCCCAAAGATCCACTTCAAGGGAAGGAGTTCAGTTATACTGTGACATATCACTGAAAGTAAGGCTGGTGGATAATGCACATGGCAAATCCACTCTAGGAAGCTGTCAGAGGTGCTGAACCCTATCTCTAAAACAGGTTCAGCACCCTAGATATCTCATGTATAGTTTATACTAAAACCCAGAGAAGATTCACTGTCCTATTGCCAGGGTAGTCACCAGGCAGCACTGGGGCAGGCTGGAGGGCAATGGAGTAAGGAAAGTCTTGTAGGGCAAGAGAACAAGGCCCAAACGGGAAAGGGCAAAGTAAACTCTGGCAGATACAATTTGCTGCACAAACAAAAGCCTGTTCTATATATGCACAGAATGATGTGGTACATTTCTGATATGGAAGAGCTGACTGTTCCCACTGTGAGTTATTGGTAGGCAAATACTGCTTTTGAATGCATTTACATATAAAACAACAAAGACACACATGTGTTTGCATGTAGAAAGCAAGCAGGCTTGAGTAGAACCTTTCTGGTGTGTTGGGGTCCCCTCTCCCTTCTTTGTCTTAACTTACAGACATACTTCTCACTCCCTCATTCTTTTAACACAGGGAGCATTCAAAAAAGAATTATTCCCCATCTATAGTCTGAAGTGTTCCAGTCAATTCTACCATCTCAATATGTTAATATGTAATCCAGGTCAACCTCTGCTATAACTGACATTTACAATGGGAAAGAAAAGGACTTCATTGCAGGAGGAGGGGAAAGGTGGGAGAGGTGGAGCAAGACTAAGGTCCAGTAAAACTACTAGAGATTCAAGGATGCTTGGAAAAGATACACTGGCTCTAGAAGGATGGCTCAAGTTCTCTGAGGTCTCATAGCTGAATGTCCTGACACAATTGTCAATTTTCTTGCCCATGGCTGCAAGTTCCACCTTCCATTTTGCAGTGATGTAGACTTGGGTCAATTGACTTGGAATTAAGTTGGACTCAAATTGCTTCAATGACTTGACTTGGACTTGATTTGGCAAAAATGACGCACTGACTTGAGTTGAGTTGACTTGAAACTTGTATATTATTAGTGACTGACTATCTGGTACTATTCACTTTGATCAGCAAGCAAGACCAGGCTCCAAAGTGTGGGGCGCATTTCTCAGAAGGGAACAGCAAAGGTAATGGGTTTGAGGCAGAAGGATCCTTCTAAAGCTTTTGAAAAGCTTTAGAAGGCTCCTGTGATGTGCAGCAGGGACAGGATGCCAAGCAGACCTCAAACCACACCTCAAGCCCATTTCCTAACACACTGGCTGTTCCCCCTGAGAAATACACCCCATCTTCATTTAAAAATTGGCTCCTAGACATGAGATTCAACTTGAGACTTGACTTGAGACTTAGGGCCTTTACAGGCTGCCAGAAATAATGCAACTTGAGTCCACTTTAACTGCCCTGGCTCAGTGCTAGGGAATCATGGGAACTGTAGTTTATTGTGGCACCAGAGCTCTCTGACAGAAAAGGCTCAATGTCTCAGAAAAAACTACAGTCCCCATGATTCTCTAGCACTGAGCCAGGGCAGTTAAAATGGACTCACGTTGCATTATTTCTGGCAGTCTGCAAAGGCCCTTAGACTAAAAGACTTAAATGCATCACAGCCATTTTGTTACTTCAGTCCCAAAGTGCTATCTCCGGTCTTCCAGTTTATGAAAGGGCATCTAAGTTAATCTCTTGCAGCAAAAAGTGGAAAGAGTCTTGTGGCTCCTTAAAAACTAACAAATTATGCCCTAGTAAATTGGCTCATCTTTATTGCTGCACATGACTCTTTGCTGTTTTTCTCTCCAACATATCTCATAGCTCATTTCAATATATCATGATAAGAAAGCACCTCGTATTTTATTACACTTCTTTCTTTTTCATATACTGTCCATTTCTGTCAGTGGTGTCTTCTGGGAACATCAAAAAGGAACATAGCCTTAGAATTCATATTTTGATTTTTCGCTTCTGTCTGTCTACTCCCACTCCTGATAAAAACATTCATACTATTGCCATATCTTGTATCTTTTTACAGAATGCAACCCAAAACAAATGTTAGGTCCTATCTTCTCATCTTTGCATTCAAGATATAATAGTATCTCTCAGAACATTTCCTCCTTTTTTTTTACCAGACATGACAAAATCTCCTTTAGCCAGCATCTTTAACACATTTTTGTCTTACCACATGTCCATCACTTAGAATGATTCTCTCTCTGATTACAATTCTACAAAAATATTCCTAGCCAGGGACGGATAAATCTCCCAGTTTCACTTTCTCCCACATCACTTTTTAAAAAGGCTTACATTTTTCCCATTACATTATGGAGATACTTGCATATTTTGTTAACTTCATGTGAAAAATGAACTGCACTAAAGTTTCAGCCTTCTTCTCCAAAATAAATTTTTTTAAAAAAATCCAGCTTTTTTTTTTATTGTGGAGAGGACCAGCACAGCAAATTTAAGAGTTTTTCCAGGTATGAATGATTTACAGTGTCTCACTCTATGAAATGCTAGAAAGGAAAATTTTAGTGGGGGAGGAAGAATTCGTGTTTGGGACTAAAAGAACATTTTATTGGGGGAGGAAGAATTTGTGTTTGGAACAATGTTTTTATTTCCCCCCACCCTCCCGTAAATACATCCCTCTCCCAAGATCATCTAGTGAGTTTCCTAGGCTGCAGCCACACTGCAGAAATAGCCTAGGTTGACACCACTTTGACTGTCATGGCTCAGTGCTATGGAATAAAACTACAATTCCCGAATGCCATAGCATTGAGCCATGGCAGTTAAAGTGTTTTCAAACTTGTTTATTTCTGCAGTGTGGATGCAGCCCTAGTGAGCACTTGAACTAGAGCCCCCAAATCCTAACCCAACAGTCTAACCACCCTAGTTCTTTCCTCACACTTTTTGGCAATCGGTCAACATGGTTTCAGATAGGAGTCTTTACCATTGCCCCATGGATTCATCAGAAGGTCTCTGGGATCTTCTGTATGCAAAGCATGAACTCTAGGATTGAGTGATAGCTGCTCCCCTATTTTGTGCATTGGGTAAATATCATTTGATGGGGCATATGTTTTTTGTTCTCATTCTTGGATTTAAAACAGCAGAAAGAATTCTTGCTTAAGAAATTTCATTTCATTTTAGTATCCAAATTAAGTCTTGAGCAGGCAATCTGGCATAGCTGACAAGGTTTATGCTGAAATAGTACTGCTGTACCTATGAATAATAGCAAAGCCTATGAAAGTTTAATGTTTCATTTAGCTTGTATTTTAATTTAAAACTTGAAGCTTCTTTTTAACTACCCATAGTGTTAACTCATTCTGATTCCTTTTTCAGCAAGATCAAGTAGAATTGTTTTGTGGTGTCACTTTAGATAATCAGCCTTTTAAAATCTTGTTTCTTTCTTGGCAAGTAAATAAATATTTTAAATGTAATTGGTGCAATTATGTTTCATTGAACAACTTTATGTTGCACTTCATGTCATGTCACATTTTTCCTTAGAGGTTTTTTTTTAATATTCCAGCTTAATTGTACATAGTATGCTCCCAAAATAATTATTGGCTCTGTTCTGTGATGGAAGAGGCAGAGCTATTGTTAAAATCTCAGCCACAGCTAACTATTCATACAGTATAACAATGAGAATTCCGTTATTTATTAGTATTCTTCCACCTCTCAAAAAAGCCACAATAAAATACATGTTAAATAATGCTATGGCAGGTGCTAACTTATTTATACATTCAATGGCAGAAGCAGTGCCTAAAGTTGCATAGATACTTTTACTCATACCTAAATTGTCTGATAGGAGAAGAAACAAAACTGGTCACTGAAGGGACAGCACACAGAAGTGATACTTTCTTAAAACTGTTTTAGGATTTTATTCCCATGCATTTTACTAAGCACTCCTTCGGAGCAGAATTTAAACTCACAAATAACTAAATAAAAGGAATTGTTTGAAAGAGAAAGTGCCCTGTTTCTTGAATCTCATACTGAAGGAGGTGGTTATTTCACATCTTTAAAAAACACGATCTTCTTTAGAAGCTCTTCTTCAAATACCTCCACCAGGGATTAACTGATGGTATTCACTGCTATAATTACCATTTTCATTTCCAAGATCCAAATAATATTTCTCTCGTTGTTTTTGCAGCAGCAGCAGCAGCTGCTGCTGCTGCTACTGTTGTGTGGCTACAAGTCACTTCCAACTTATGGTGATTCAATCCTATCACAGGGTTTTCTTAGCAAGATTTGTTCAGAAGGGCTTTGCCTTTGCCTTCTTCTGAAGCTAAGAGAGTGTGACTTGCCCAAAGTTACTCAGAAGGTTTCTGTGGTTGAGAGGTGATTCAACCCTGGTCTCCAGAGTTATAGTCCAATGCTCAAACCACTACACCATGCTTTCTCTCTTTGCTCCATAACTACAGCTGTTTACTTCTTAGTGTAATGCAGTGTAAATGTTTTGTTTCCTGGTACATTTCAGTAGATCTTGATTTCCAGATCCATATGTCCATGTATTGTTACAGTTCTTTCCATATTGTGTTTGGGTAGTATCTTCTGTGTGCAAAAACATGACAGATTTAAAGATGCTGCTATAGGATCTTGCAAGAAAGAAAATTAATTTATCCTGTCTTGCCAACTTCAGCAAGGTTAGTGCAAAAATTAAGCACCCTAGCAAACCCTACTGATAATTAACACCTTACTCTGCACCTTGCATAATGGAGCTCATTAGAATTATATATGCAATATCAGTAGTAATGAGGAATATGTAATGCTATTGAAAAGCTTACTGTGCAAAAAAGGAGAAGGCAGAAATGGCATTTCTCTTCACTACCATAAGATGACCTTATCATGATTTGCAGTTTCCCTTCTTATCATATTGTATTACTATCAGTAATATCAGTTCAATACAGGAGTGCTAGCTGATCACTGAAATGACACTAACATCTTATCTGCTCAGAGTTATATAAGATGTTATTGCTAAGGTATCACAAAGAGTTCAGGAAAACCAACATTTCCAAAGTATCAGTAATGAAATATCTTCTGGGAACAAACTTTCTTCTTCTTCTTCTTCTTCTTCTTCTTCTTCTTCTTCTTCTTCTTCTTCTTCTGTCAATCCCAGAATGGCTTGTCTGCTTTTTTCTCTTGTCTGGACTGGGTTTCAGTTTATTCTTCCACACCCAGTCATTCATTGTGTCCAGACAATGGTTCAGGGCTTCCATAGTGTCTTTGATATCAGTTGGAAAAGACCCTAAATTCTGGATGACCTCCCACAGCAATTCAGGATAGGGAATCACACCACAAAGGTCCTGTTCAGATTGTCATATCAAAATATTGAGGTCAATTGTGAATACAGCAAATGGTGCTAACAGAAATATCAGTCCATTTCCGCCATGGGTACGTTATCAAAAAGAGAAATGCTAACATGGGCTGTATCATATCATCCAATTAAAACAAACTATTTAGATTAAGAGCATCCAGTTGCTTGTACTTAATATGGACCTAGTTAATATCTACGAACATGTATTAATGATTACAGCAAACCCAGACTGTATTCTGTCATTTATGTCCTTTTTCCGGTAAATCTTTCCACTTAATTCTTACAACATGTTGTCAGATTCTTTCTTTCACTTGCACTCCACCCCTTCCCTGCCATCACAGAAAAAACAGAAAATCTGAGTGCTTTCAGAATAATCTGCTGTTGCTAGAGGAACACACTGACAACCATTTACAGGCTCAGCGACTCCCCTTCTGCAGCAATGCCAATTGTTGTACACACTGCAGTCAGATTTCCAAATTTTCTCTACTAGAAATTTACTTAAAATTCTAAGTATCCAGAACCTGCAGTGAAAAATTTAGGATCTGCCTTGAATGTGTAAATGTCTTTAGAGACAATAATGTATATTATATTTTTATATATTGTTATATTTTTATAGTTATATTTCCAGCATTAGAAAACAACGTTCTATCCCACTCCCACAACTTTGTAATAAATATGCTTTATACCTGAGACATTAATATCAATTGGTACTGCATCTTAGGAGGTGTATTTATATCCACAAAAGATCATACTAAAATAAAAACCTGGTGATCTTAAAGGTGCTGATACATTAATTTTTTTCTCCCCCTCCCTTTCTCCTTTGTAATTAGAAAACACTGAAGCTTTAGAGACTAAATAGAGTGAAAGTTCTATAAGCCTTATATGAGGCTCATATTTGGGTGAGTCTGAGCAATTCACTAGCTCTCCTTGTCCCATATGTAAAAAATAATAGTAAGAAAAGTCATACAGTAAGATAATGGGGATGAATGAAAAGGGATGACAGCAGTCAATACTTGCTTCATACACCATGATGTGAGGGGAGGGGAACCATGAATACAGCACACGTTATCATACGTGGGCCAGAAAGCGATAATAAAGTGGAAATGAGGCATTCCGAAAATAAACGGAAAATAAACCTTGATTCCGCAAATGGCTTTCACACGTAATTACCTTAATTGCGAATTTACAGTAAGTGCATTTAACGTTCACACACAAGTGAGAAAAGCCCGTCAATGTACTAGAAATGAGCTTCTTGCACATGCGCAGATAGAGGAATGCTCACTGGAACCATAGGAAAAGCAGGGAAATGCTCCCAAATTCGCATTTGCTTTTCACATTACGGTAAATGCGAAATTACCTTAATTTCACATTTGCATTTCCTCCAAACAACCAAATTTCAAAAGATCTCGGAAAACACCAGTTTCTGTCCACTTTCTGTCCAGTTTCTGTGCGATGTCATGTGAAAACACGGGGCACAAATCCAGTTTCTGTTTGGGATTTGTTGGATTAACCAGCAGATTTGCCCCCGTGTGATAACGTCCAATGATGGTTTTTGTTTTATTCATTGGGTCATTTGGCTATTTCAGGTTATTTGGGTATTTCAGGATCTTAATGAAGTAAATTTAACAAAGTAAGAAAGCCAGCCTGACAGTACAATTTATAAGATTGTGTGTGTGTGTGATTTATATTGAGAAGGAGCACAAGGCAGCTGGTAAAAAAACTTTATCCTAGAAGATAAAGCATGCAATTTTAAACAAAAATGAAAATCAGTATCTCTGGCATTCAAATATTAGGAATTTGATGCACAGAACATCCTATTCATTTATCGCCTACAGTAAATGGTTACAGAATTGGGTAAATTGAGAAGCTAAACCAAACTCCTCCTGTTTTCAAATATCAATATTTCCTACAATTCTAGTAAATGTTTCAGAGTAATATGTAATGATTTTGTCTGCTCTCCCTACCAACTTTTTTTTTACACTAAGATTTATTTTTTTTTTCTCAGTGTTGATATAAGAGCAATGCAGAAATGCCTGCTACTTGAACATTTAACTTAGGCCAGTCAGTCACAGTGAATCTGCAGTTAAGATGGTATAATCAAATACTGAACTCCTTAATTGCTTGTTTTCTGCCACGGGCCATAGATGTGTCAGTTGCTACTCCCTAGCAGCTACTGCAACTGGTTGCTAAAGCACGTAGGAAAAATCCACTCTTTCATGCCTTAGCCACTGCTCAGAATTAGCAAATAAAAAGTTTGTGAACTTCATC
Source organism: Phrynosoma platyrhinos (assembly GCA_020142125.1). Classification (NCBI taxonomy): domain Eukaryota; kingdom Metazoa; phylum Chordata; class Lepidosauria; order Squamata; family Phrynosomatidae; genus Phrynosoma; species Phrynosoma platyrhinos. The sequence continues at coordinate 369,331,818 of CM034701.1, read as the reverse complement.
TTCTGGTATTGATCACCACCTCAACTCTGCCTCCCTGCCCTATGCCCTACCCAGCATGCCTTTCCTTTCTTATTTTATTTTTTACCTTTTAAAATGCAATCTGAATTTTTAAATGGCATCTGAAGTTCTGGTAATGCAATTTAAGCTAAAAAGAGGCGAATAGCAGGGAAGATAGGGGAGGAGGTCCTTTTTAAAAAGGTGAATAGCGGGGAAGGTAAGGGAAGAGTCCTGATCCCCCTTTTTCAACATTAAAAGCAGTAGGGTATCCAGCCATAAATACATACATACATACTTACATGCATACAACCTCCTGTTCTAGTATCATTGAAATTGGCTACTCATGTGGGAATCAATGTATGACACATGATTTAGATTTTTCACTTATCATTTGTGGGCTAAATCTCATTATTAGGTAGACCCACTGTATGAATGGAAACTTCATAAGTCAACAATGATGTACATTCCATTAATCAAGCCCATATATAATCATACCAAGATTTTTTGCCTAGCAAAGAAATATGGTTGGCATCCTTCCTTGGTTGTATGCCTTCATAAATGGCTTTATTTGTGTGCAAAAATTGAACTGAGCAGTTTAACAGTATCTGTATTCACCTGAAGCTGCTGAAGCTCAATGATACAATTTCTTCCTGCTTACAAAAATCAACATTCACTCTAGAATATCTATTGTTCAATCCAGACGCTGTTTTACTGTTTGAAATAGCACACTAAAGTTCTGTGTAGCCAAGACTAGAGAATCCCAGATGCACTCGCAAGACAGAGAGAGCACTGTTTGTTTGTTGTGATTCTTTTTCTTTCTGTTGTAGAACTAACCAAAGGTTGGTAATGACATTTGACCCAACTATGAATGTTATCATTGTTACCTTGGCATTTTCCCAGCCACTTACTGTTTGGAATCTAACATTCCCTTCCACTTCTAATGGGGGGTGATTATTTGGCATTCTTGACATTGTTATTTCTCCTGTTTCAGTTTCCTGACCTACAAGTCCCACTTCAGGGTTAATTGCCTTTGGCTCAATAAGCTTGTTAGATGTTCACAGTAAAGTATGGTTCTTTCTTTATGTAATATCTGTTAGAGATACTTTACATAGTGGCATTTTGTGTTATGCAGTATTTCTTTGAACACACAAGGGTTTTTCTATTCTTTTCCTTTTAAAATCTACTCATTCCTATCATACTGTCTAAATTTCATAGCTTCAGTAGGCTAGCGATTTAGGTATTTGTGTGTTATCTAAAATACTTTATGAGCTAGCAACTAGATGGAAGAATTACCTTTCCTCTTGCCACTTATAGTCACTCAAAAAGAATGACTAGCATAACTAGAAGAAGCTGAAGGCATCTGCCAAGATTCTGCATCACAGTCTATGTTTCATAACTTAACAAATCTATTACTTCATTGCAGAAATGCATTGAAACTCTATTAATGAAATGTGAAGAGGTGCATCTGTGTACTAGCAAGGGTGCTCAAATGTGTATTGGATACTTCTGATATTCATTGAACATTGGGCACTTCTGATAATGGTTGGGTTCTCTTGTTTTATGCTGGATCTTTCCATTGCTGTCTGGAAGCACATTGGGGAGCACCCTGATACACATCAGTACTCATTGTGCATCAGGCTTGGTGCATCAGTCACTCCCCTACCTATCATTGAGCTTCAGCAGCTTCAGGTGAATACAGATACTGTTAAACTGCTCAGTTCAATTTTTGCACACAAATAAAGCCATTTATGAAGGCATACAACCAAGGAAGGATGCCAACCATATTTCTTTGCTAAGCAAAAAATCTTGGCATGTTTTGGATCAATAGTAACTCCTTAGTAATTATACATAGATCTTTGGCCAAAATAAATATATAGTTAAATATTCCAAGTGATTTTAGTGATTCTAAAGACATGTTTTATTGCTCTTTGAAGGTTTCTTTTTAAAGTTAATTTTATTGAATTTTGTGGATTTTAATATGTACAGTGGATCCTTGGTATCCACTGGGGTTTGTTTCCCCGCCCCACTATGGATACCAAAATCCATGGATGCTCAAGTCCTGTTATATACAGTGGCATAGTAAAATGGTGTCCCTTAAAATGGAAAAATCAAGATTTACTTTTTGATTTTTGTTTGTTTGTTTTTTGAGGAGGGGAAAGAATATTTTCAATGGTTTGAATCTGTAGAATCAGAATCTGTTGACTGTGTATTTTGGATGGTTGAATCTGTAGAATCAGAATCTGTTGACTGTGTATTTTGGAACTGTGTATTTTGATGCCATACTGAAGATGAAGCAAATTTGTTTTCTGCAGCTGATTAGCATAGGAATAGAATAACATAGGATGAGAATAAGAATAGCAATGGATTGAAACTACAGGAAAAGAGATTCCACCTAAATATTAGGAAGAACCTCCTGACAGTAAGAGCTGTTCAACCATGGAATACACTGCATTGGAGTGTGGTGGTGTCTCCCTCTTTGGAGGATTTTAAACAGAGGCTAGATGGCCATGTGTTGGAGGTGCTTTGATTATGTATTCCGACTCTATGATTCTATGATTCTATATTGTAATATTATATTTTGTGAGTTTGAATATTGTAATTCACTTTGGAATGAAAAACAGGATAGAAACACCTTAATAAGAAGAACTATTTCTCCCCAATATCACTAAATGCAACAATAACAAAAAATATGTAGCTAAAACATGCTGGGACATCACCAGGGAGATGTGAGGATGTGGGCCACACTAGGTGACAACAAGGTGACAAACATCTGCCTTTTGGTAGAAATGGACTGTGGTATTCATTTGCACACAGGAGCTCAGCAGAAGAGATGGTGTGTGTGGAACAAGGCTCAGTGGGAGGAGAAAGAAGCCTCAGGGGTTTGTTTTTTAAAAAAAATCTTTTTAAATATTGGTATTAAATATTGGTTCAGATGAATATATGAACTGCTTGTTCACCTTTGTTCCCATCTAGAGTTGCCAGGTTACAATGCTGTAGGACAGTGAAAACCAGAGCTTGGAAAGTTACTTTTTGGACTTTACTTTTCCACCTCCCTCAGTGGCTTGCCATCTCTGACACTCACCTGACCACTTTCTTCTGTCAATCCTGTTTTTCAAGACATGGCCAACTTTGTCACCCTCAGTAAATTCTAGTGGAGGGAAATAAAGGCGAAAGCAGAGCCATTCCACCAGTCCTGGTGAAATACACTACTTACTCTCCTCCACCTTCTTCCTTTATTCCTTCTGTGTCATGCCTTCTTAGTTTTTCAGCCTGGGGGAAGGGACTTTAATTAAATATATATGAACCTCTCTGGGATATCTTCCAGTAGAGGAATGGGATAAAAATATTGCTAAATAAATAAACTTCCTTCAAGCACCCTCTCTCTTGATCAGCCATGCCAACACCTCTTGCTGCTCTGCTGTCTTAGCAAATATATTCCCTTCCAAAGTGCTATGATGTTTGTACAGAAATCCCTTGCCCCAATTTGCCATTCTTGTTGTCCCAGTTTGCTGTGCTTTTTCTTTCCATTCTCCTTTCTTATTCCACTGTCTTGTCTGAGCCTTGACTCTTGTCACTCTTTCTTTTACTTTTCTACCTACCTATTCTCCTCATTCCAAAACCATCCCGAGTGATATTTTAGCCCTACAAAGGTTCCAAACTGTTCCAGGGCCAGCATGTACCATCACAGGTGAGTGGGCTAGGTGTTGGGCAGGTATTGGGGAAAATACCTGGACCTGAGTACCACTCTTTAAACCACTACCTCCACCACCACTAATAATAACAACTGGTTTGAACTAACCATCACTAATAATAATCAATGATTTGTTGATATTACTACAGTATTAGTAGTGTAGTAGTAATATTTTATTAGTAGTAGCAGTATTTTTGATGCTCTCTGCCTTCAAGTCATTTCTGACTTAAGGAAAATTGAAGGGAAACCTATCACTGCATTATTATTATTATTTTTTTAAAAGATCAATTCATAGGGGTTTTGACATAATACGTTCTGAAATCATCACAAGGATATTTGATGCAATCTATCAGAGCAATTACTCAGTTATGATATTATATTTATTCAATAATGTTTTTATATTAAGGATTGTAAGTCCATGCATGGGACTAGAGATTTCAACTTTAGAAATCCATTCCACCTCTCTTTTTTAAAAAGCATTATTATTTTAAATTTTTTGTTGTTATTGTTGTTGCTATTACTTTTAATAATAAATGCTTTGAAGGATTTACAATCCTTAATATAAAATATTTTACTTATGAAACAAAGAAGTTTAAGAAGAAGAAATAAGTGTAACATTTATAGTAAGGAAAGATGCAGCAAAAGCAGTCAAAGGATATAATGCAAAGTCTGACCTAATCATGTCAATAAGACTTCAAAGAAAACCATCAATATAACCATAATCTATGTTTATACTACTTCTAAGAGGCAGAAGAAGAATAAATTGAAATATTACATACTGGAGTGTAGGAGTAAAATGATCACATAACCAAACAACTTCTGACCAGTGATCACCACATGGAGCACTGCATCAATTCAATTCAATTCAATTTATTCGGTCCTTGACCAGTATAAAGCACTGCATCAAAGCACTCACAGGGAAATAGAATTATAGAGCTGGAAGAGACCACAAGGGCCATCCAAGTCCGACCCCCAGTCTTTGTTTAAAAACCTCTAGTAGTTCACTGTCATTTTCACACATTGTGTATTTACTTAGTTTATATTTTCTTCTGTATTCTCTCCATTTCTGATAAATGAATAAAGGAGGTTAGTCTGACATAACTCAGGAGGTGATGCCTGTGAGTTCAGAACAAGCCAGGATCATCATTCTGCAACACCTACAAGTCATGCTGGAATGCATAGGCTGGTGGGGAACACAAACTTTGTTCAGTATTACTTCCAGCAGGTCATCCTATTCCTAACCTACTACCTGGACTGGTGTAGTGGCAGTAGAACAGTTCCTTGAGCTGCCAATCTTTGCAAATGAAATGGTTTTGCAGAATGCATTGGATTTACAACATTCTCATTTTCTGAACCACCACCAAAGCATGGTTCACACGGGGAGAGGCATGCAAGCTGTTCCTGGTGCTTTCCCCATCAGTTACTCACTGTGGGTTAGGCAGCCTGCCTGTTGTAGTACACAATGACAGAATTCATGGCTCATGGGCTTTCCTTGTACTTGCCAAGGATTGGTATAATTCAAGGAAGAAGCCCAAACTTAGTTGCTTAACTATGTCAAAAGCAGCACACATCCTTCAGCATGATCCTTTGGGTCTTATTTTGTTTGTTTTGATGTTTTGAAATGCTGTACGCCACCCCGATTGCCTAGCAGAGGGGCGGGATATAAATAAAAATTATTATTATTATTATTATTATTATTATTATTATTATTAAACCCCAACTGCACATGGCAGGGCAAGAAATAAGATGCTTTCAGTAATTGCCATGGAATTCTCTCCAGGATAATAGTTATCATGTGTTCCTTTTAAAAATTATGAGAGGGTGCCGAAAAATCCTCAGCCCAACCAAGAAGGGAAAAGTCCTCAGCCCAACCAAGAGCAATGAAACGTACATACTATTCCACAGAATTGGACACACTTTGCACATCATTTCACATCATTTTTAACCCTTCAAAAAATGGTATCTGGTTACTGAAATACTGCTCTGCTGCTGCTATCACTCTGATCATTCAGAAATTTCTTTCCTTCAAACTCTTTTTAAAGTTTGGAAACAGTAAATAGTTAGATGGAGCAAGATCTGGTGAGTAGCATGGATGATCTATGCTGTCAAAAAACATCCATTGTCCTGCCAGCCCTATGAGCAGGTGCATTGTCTTGCAAAAAGAAAACACCTTTCCACAGGTTCCTTTGTTGTTTTTCTTTCAATGCCTCATTTAATTGGCACAACAAGGCAGAGTAATATTTTACATTGTTTGGCCCTTCTGAAGATAGCCAGTCATCAAAATATTTTCTTTATCCTAAAAAAACTGTGGCCATGACCTTTTTTTGCTGACCTGCGAGTCTTGGATTTCTTCGGCCATGGTTGGTCTCCAGACAATAGCGATGTAACCATGTTTCATTAAGAGTGATGGACTGTTCGAAAAAAACATCACTAGATCAATCAAAATGCTGCAAAATCAGCTTAGAGGTATTAACTCGATTTTGTTTCTGGTCAGTATCCAAACATTTTGACACCCAGTTGGCTGACAGCTTCTGTATGATACTGCTCATGAATTATAGACCCAATGTGTTCCCAGGATATCTTTAGTGTCTCAACAATTGTTTTAGCTGAGATTTGCCAATCTGTCAAAATTAGCTTATGAATACACTCAACAATTTTAGGAGTTGAAATGGGTATAATAATAAGCTAGTCAATAAGCAGTTACACCATTTTAATGGTCCTGAATGAACTTAGATGATATATATGCTTTAGATATGTAATAGATATGTATTAACAAAATCCATGCAAGTTATTAAGTAATGTAATTCTGTTTTTACAATGTACTTTGATGAATCTGAATTGCCTTACAGCTTGATAACCACAATAAAGGCTGATGCTGCTTAGAACCATTGGGAGTGGCTGACTGCTTGCTGCATAACTGTGGAGAAACAGGAAATCCTAATACATATACTGCCCTTTTTATATGTGTCATTGGGGCTCTTTGATTACATATCCACATGGATATAAATATTTAATACACACATATATTTCACACTGGAAAAATTATATACAATAAAAATCTTACAAAAACCTGAAGGTTTCAAAACACATTTTATTGAAAAGTACAGTAAAGATTAGATACTGTCAATGGCAACGGAAAATACTGTAGACATATTCAATTAAAATTCAAAAGAAAATATTCTCAGTGGTACCATGTCTAACAGCCTTGGTAGCCTAAGGCAATTTGTAGAAGGGCAACACTGTTATGTCCCTCCCCGCTTGTATCTCACCACTTTGCAGGATATCTTTCTCTACTTGCTTGCACTTTGAAATAGCACAAAGCACATACACCTCTATTTAACTCCACAGCATCCCCAGAGTTACTGGAATATACTCCTGAAACTGAAAATCAACCCCGTATTATTATATTTTTTTATGAAACAGGAGCCTGAACACTGCAATTTTTGATTGAAAACTAAAATGCCAGAATGCACTAGAAACTTTCTAAGTGTGTGACACTCATAGCAAGTTTTTTTAAAAGTCATTGGATATAGTCAAAGGCAGTTTCTCTTCTTTTTGAAAGAAATATCTGCTTAAAGCAGCAAAAAGAAAGCAAGGGGAGTAGAGAAACTCACAGAGAGCCTTGCTGCTGAACTCTGCAGAAGGCTCCTTCAAATAAATATTTCAAACCTTCATATGAATATTTTAAGCATGACAACTACATATAAACACACAGCCAAAGTGCTCAAATCCACTCAAGAAAGACTATTAAGTCATCAACCTGCTCCTGACAGGATCCACTGAATATGGCAACAGTGAGAAGTCAGGAGACAGTTGGAATCATTTCAAGACTGCTAATTTAACTTGTCTTAAAACCAACCAATGCTCAACGTGTCATCATCAATGTCATCTCATCGCAGTCTGAAAAGCCTTCGACCTAAAGCAAAAAGGTCCCCAAGTGCCACCCTTCTTGTCTACTGGTTGAAAATCTAATTGGTTCTGCTGACAGGCTTGGGAATTGGTAGGAAGGCTGCTCAGTTAATCTCCAAGGGCCAGCAAAGAGCTCAGTATCCATCGCTGAGCCTTGCTCCCTGGCTGTCGTCAAATGACTCTGATGGTAGTGCAAGCTCTTATGCTTCAGCTGTCTTCTGACTTCTGTTAAGTCAAATTCAATAAAGTTTGTCACTCAATAATCTGAGAGCTACCCAACAAAACCTCTTTGATCAATAACAGCTTGCCTGCTTGCACTTGGGAAGGTGACCTATTAAAGATTAAAAACACACCTGCTGCTTAAAGCAGAGAACATCTTTCTTACTTTTAAATGAAAATTCATCCATTAAAAGCAGTTTAACTGTTACAAGCATGTATAAATATTACATGCTGGAAAGATGAAATAAGATTAGGGATAAGTGTTCCAATTACAGGAAGACAATGGGTTAGGTTTACATCTGAGTAAGTAGCTTTGGTTTTTGATCTACATATTGTTTGAAGGGCCTTTAAAAATGTAACCCTGATTTCCTATGCATCCTCTCATTTCCCCTTCATCTGACAAATTGAAACATCTAGTTTAACTTTAAATTCCTGTTCAACCATGATCCCATCCCTTGCTGCCTGTCTCTATGTGTGAAAACAGAAACAGAGAAACACAGAGAGAAGACACAGAAGGCTATAAAGTTAATTTATAAACATCTGGCATTATGTATAAAATGTTTCCTGCAGTTTGTGAGCTGCATCAGTGGAGGCTTGACCAGGATGACTCAAACGTAAAAATGACTGTACACAGATTAACCCCATTAAAGGGCAACTAGAGACTAATGTGCTTAATAAATTATTAGAAAAATTCACAAGAGATCAAAATACTATTTGACCCGACTTGTTTTAATCTTTTTTTTTTTTAATGCCTCACATAAATACCATTCCTGCCTTTGAAATGAAAACCACAGCTCCATTTAGGTCAGACAACTAGGGGTTTCAGATAGCAGCAACTCTCCTGTGGCTAAATTGTAACTGCTGAAGCAGGTACTTTTTGGAGAGTTAATGCTTCTATAAATCCTCCCACTTCTTAAAAATAAAAAACCAGTAACAAAGTTAGTCAGTACAGGTATTAGTTCTGAGCCCAGATTTTAGTCACAAAGTGGGTAACAGGAATAGATCATATTGTATTTAATTGTTTCTAACTCTATAGGTAGCTTACTTACATTTAACAGTGATTTTTGTATGCTTTTTACCTATTTTTACTCATTTTTTACTTATATTTATATTTATATTATCTATATTTTATCTATATTTTAATTTTCATAAGCCACTTTGAGTCCCAGCTCAGAGGGAAAGATGGAAAATGAATGAATGAATGAATGAATGAATGAATGAATGAATAACCATCTCACTTATGGAGCCTAAGGGGCGAGTAGATGGAGGAGAGCATGAGTCAAAGCCATTTATAGCTGAAACCAGGGGTAGGCAACCTTTCCCCGGCTGAAATCTACATTAAATTTAAAGCACGTCCTTTAAAAAAATGCTCAGGACTGCTCCCTCATAAGGGTATGAAATGTCATTGGAAACCAATGTTTCCTTTGGTTACTAAGATACAAGCATAGGCTTGCAATTTTTAAAGTGCTTATCTATAACCTTAAGGATTGGAAAGTTAGCTTTCAACTTGCAGGGAGGGGGAGGTTATGATTTTTCTCTCTAACTCCCAGCAACTCCAATACATACTTCCCTCCATTAGTGACAAGGCATTTTATATTCTCGAGTTATTAACATTTCTGAAATATCAATTTGAGTTTAATAGGAAAAGTGTGATCTTAAAAAAAGACTGGAGAATTGAGAATAATAATAGAGAGAAGACATACCAATGAAGAAATAATGAAAGAGTGAAAACATGAGAGATAAATTGTAGGTTTACTCAGATGAGCCATGGAAAAGGAAAGGAGCAAAAGAAAGAAACTGCGATAAAGCCAAGCTTAAAGATAAGAAATGCCGATACAGGGAGCACAATTTAGATTTTATGATCATATGTTATGCAGGGAAATTGAAACACAGATGCAAATGCAGACAATATAGAGCAAAACATAATAAGTAAGATTGATTGTGGAATATATCTTCCTCCAGCAGATACAATATAGTCAGGCACAACTTAAGCAGCAACTGGTGGCTAACTGGAAAATGCAGAACTCAACACCCATTTGTCGAAATAAACTTCATTCTTGACTATGCAAGATAACTGCCAGTGCTGGGTGGAAGGTACAGAAAGAAAAGATTTATCACAATTGACTTAGGGCCTTTGCAGACTGCTAGAAATAGTGCAAATTGAGTCCACTTTAACTGCCCTGACTCAGTGCTAGGGAATCATGGGAACTGTAGTTTATTGTGGCACCAGAGCTCTCTGACAGAGAAGGCTCAATGTCTCAGAAAAAAAATACAAAATACAGGGCAGTTAAAGGGGACTCAATTTGCAATATTTCTAGCAGTCTGCAAAGGCCCTTACTGGCTGTTTCACTTGGGTAATCACCTGAACATCATGCAGGCCAGTCCCAACCTCTTAGCAGACTAGGAACTTTTACTATCTTATTTACATGGCGTACCATGGCAGCTTCAACCCCAGCTTACATGTAATGGATATAAACCTCTCTTCATTGTAGTAAATAAATCACAAGTTTTATCTTCTTGATGCTGTAAAATGCTTCATCATGTTAGTGTGTCCAGTGCTACTGAGTGCTTTTATCCAGCAAATGAAGGGGTTCTGGTATAATGGCTTTGTTTCTCAGGAAAGTATGGTAAAAATTGTATGGTAAAAAATTCTCAGGAAAGTATGGTAAAAATTGAAATTTTCAAACACTTGAAAATACCATCCTCATCTTGGCGAGGGACATCATATATTAATTTCCCTTATCTTATTTTCTGTTGGATGGATGCATGATAGTATTCTAAAAACGTGATACTGAAACTCCCATTTGACATTTCTTCTTTGACTGTGATGATTGAGTGATCACTCTGTGAGTTATCAAGTGTGGTTAAGATTGAAATAGGACAATACTCCAGGAACACTTGCAAGCATTGAGGAGGAGGTGAAGGTGGTGGTGGTGATGGAGCAGGAGGAGACACCACTGATACACTTTATACATATACTGTGTGCTAATAGTCTAGACACCAGCAGCCTTGTCATCCACTATCATTTGGCAGTAGGCTCAAGTGAAGTCAAAGTGTGGCAAAAACTTTCCTTCCTGGAGGGACGGATATCAATTTTTAACATCATTAATGGCCTTGCTTTAGTGCAACCTGCTTCAATTTCTTATCCATCAGGTGTCTGGACTTCCCCATCACCCCCTATCAGCATGGAAAATGGTCAGGAATGCTGAGTTGTAATACAAAACATTGGAAGGACATTAGTTTAAGGAAACCCTTTTTAATATCTTATTTACCAGTGCATTTGTACTTCCCACAGATGTGAACATTGCCATTAGATTTCAGGATATGGACAATAGGTGCAGCCATGTCTCTGTGTGCTAGTGGCTCATAATTTGTAGTGAACTAAGCTAATGAAGTTAC
>CM034701.1:369283102-369302206 GCA_020142125.1 Phrynosoma platyrhinos | reverse complement strand
GAGAAAAAGCTTTCCAGGAACAGGCAGCACATAGGGAACAAACAGAGCATAGGTCACCAGGCAGACACAATTGTACACAATGTTGGAAGACTCCTAGACACATGAACACATGCTTTACGTTCTGACCTATTCAGTGCTATGTTAGCAAGCAGTCTTGGGGCTCACTTCGCTCCATTTCCTAACAAGCATGGATAGGACTCAGTATCATATTTTTTTTTCTTTCTCAAATATAAAATGGCTCCAGTATTCACCAAAGATGAGCAAGATAGCTGGGGCCAACTTGAAGTCAATCCACAATCTGCCAGTCAATTGCTAATGATTTGCTTCTTAGCTCTGAAACAGATGACCTTCTAGTTCAGATTCCTTTCACACACATGATCCTGGGATTTAGCTACTGCATACCATCTTATGTTTATCAATATGTCAGCCTCATTATTGAGAACTGCCCTCCCAGCACTGGAAATTGATTCTAATGAAACAGATTTCCACAGAAAAATCAGTCACCTTGGGCCACAAAAAAAAAAAAACCCCAACAAAAAAAAAAACTATTCAGCATCTCACACCTTAACACTTGTCATCAGTTCTTTCACAAATACAAACCACAGCTGCAACCATAAGTCAATAGCTACCTGTCTCCAGCTTTCCGTTCAAATCACTGATTGGTCAGATCTATCATAGCCTAAGGTAAATCACCTGTCCATCCAGGAAGATAAAAGACACCAAACAGGTGCAACAGGAAAGAGAGAGAAAGAGAACAAGAATGAACACACAAACACTAGATTTTTCTAGTAAATGATACATGGGTGAGTGCCAGTTTGTTAATATTTCCTTTTCAGCATTTTTCTCTTCAGAAGCTCTTCTGCTTTGCAATAGATGCAAATAATGTGATATATAGATATATATATATAGATATATATATTTTAAAAAAACAACACCTTTCCCTCTCAGATGGGTTCATTTTCATTCAGGGACAATTTCGCTGACTGACAGGTAAGCATTTGGTGCTGAAATTGGACCTGTACAAGAGCTTTGCATTTCATTTGCTCCATTACACCAGTGCATGAATTACTGGGCTTTTCACGTTGGCATCTTTCCATTACTTTCAAATAACTGACATGAACAAAATGACTCTTCTGACATTTTGTGCAACAAATTTGTTCCAAAAAGAATAAAACATCATTAGGCTACTGTACATACTTGCATCCCACAACCTTCAGTTCTAATCTCTCCCAAACCTGTAAATGTCTAAACAGTAGCTAATATTGTCAAAAATAAACAAGCAAAATACAGCAAGGAAAAGATATCCGAGAAATACATCTTGGTTCTAAAACTGCAGCCATACAATCATTTCAATTTGTGAGTCTCTTCAGTCATGATACTGAATGTCATTATATATGTTGTATTTCTGCTTACTACACTTCACTTCAATATGTTATGCACGGCTCTGTTTATGCTACAGTGCCAGCCACAATCTCCTTGTATATGCACAATTTAACATAAGCATTCAGGAAAGTGTGATATTTGCTTACATTGGTGTGGTGGGAGCTGGAGAGCAGAAAGAAGCATCCTTTAGAAGATAGCACATTTGGGGCAAAGATGGCTGATAGCTTTCCATTCTATTGTTGCCAATATACTGTTAAATAATGCAGAATTTATCATTTCATTAAGGTTCTTTTATTCTCACCTTTTCTCATAGGTTCTAGAATTCTTGCACATATAGTGTTTGATATGTATCCCTTAGACCTGTGCATCATGAATGACACCCAATTACCAGATTTAACTGACTTTCTGAAGAGGTGTTCCAATCCCTCCTTAATAGCTACTGTCATCACAGTGACTTACCTCCAGTTCGAAGAGCAGGATAGAATGCTTCTTAGCCTCATAACTAGTAAACCCAATTCAGTTCCCCCTCTATGAAAATTCACTTCTCTTTGACACAATCAACAATTACCATCGTTGAGTCTGGGAGAAACGGTTCTGCTCCCAAGTCTTGGCAACTGCACACAATACAATGCATTTCTGTCACACCTTCATACTAATTCTCATAAAGATGGGTAAGGAAAGAAAAAGAGTGCTGTAATTTGCTGAGAAGCAGCAAGATGAATGAAACATAATTCAACCCTGGAATGTAACAGTGTCATAACTAAATTATGATGTACAATATGCATGAACCTACTTTATAATAAAACTGTACAATCTCAATAAGGCACTTGGCTGTGTTCATTGTGACAAAGTAACATGAACTGCAACATTAAACACATTTTAAAGGGGCTAATTCAAGCCTCCATACTGATGTAGGGGGTTCCCTTTATAGATATATAATAATACCATTATCAGTGCCAGCCTTAAGGCTTATTACCTGCATTTTGCAATGGAATAATGAGAATAAATTAAGTCAGCGGAGTTAACAATAATATTTTATTAATCTAGATTTTTTTAAAAAACAAAACACCACAGTTCAATATGAACTCATAACACAGCTATAAGGACATACTTATTAAGAGATACATTATCTCAAACTTTTGGCTCAAAAAATTTAAAACTATTTTGAAACAATAATTTTCAATTGATTGTGCAGCAGCTCTATTTAGCAATCAGAGGTACGCTGTGGTGGAACAAGTAAAGCCATTCACATTTCCACAGTGCTAACCTTTTGAACTAATAAGGTATCTCTTACAAGAATTGTGAAATCTTCCAGAGGCACCTTCATCTACAGGGACAACTTGCCTTTTCCCTACCACATTTAGGTGGCCATTACAATGGATGCAATATAACACTAGACAGACATTTCATCAGTTCCAGAAAAGTAATTCTTAGGATTCTTTTTGATAAAGAGTCCCAGAAGTCTCTCTCAGATCTGAGTGACTAGGCAAAATTAAAGGTAAAGTTTTCCCCTTTGACAAGTTTGTCTAGTTGTGTCCGACCACAGGGATGCTCATCTCCATTACTAAGCTGAAAAGCCAGCATTGTCAAAGACAACTCTGAGATTATGCAGCCAGCATGACTGCACAGAACGCTGTTTACCTTCCCACCAAAGTGGTACATATTTATCCCCTTGCATTTTTACATACTTTCAAACTGCTAGGTTGGCAGTAACTTGGACTAGTTATGGGAGCTTGAACTGCTGATCTGCCAACCTTGCGATCATCAGAGTCAGCTTTTTAACACTGAGCCACTAAGAGAAGAAATATCTGCTTTGGGTCAGATATTCAGAGAAAAGTGGGCTATAAACCAAATCAAATAACAGTTTCACTAGGATAAATAATTCTTATACACCTATCTATATATTTATAATGTCTGAAACACATGCATGTTCAGCAAAGGATTCTGGAGGCAGATGGCGTTTACCTTGCCTGTTGTAGGCAGGCACACACAGGTATATATTAGAATTGACTAGAGTACAATCCCATTATTTTCCAGCTCAAGCTTTATTATATTGTTTACTACATGCACACATCTGTAACCCAGCACCAAAACTCTCCAGCTCTCCTCCACCATCTTCCCCAATAACAATGCTTCTAAAAATACTTCTAGCTAGACAGAGGACAAGAAATAAAAGGCAGGCTGAGTGGAAGTAAAAACTTTGTAAAAAGGAGCTTCACTGTCAGGCTTTGTTAACTGAGGAATGCCTGTATGCTATAGCTGATAAAGCTTACAAAAAGGGCCATTAAAAAAAAAAAAGGATAGATTATCTGCCTTCAAGAGAAAGGTACCAATAGCCAGTAAAGAAGTTTAAGAAAGGGATGCATAATCTCAGGGAACAGGGGTTGCACATGCATGGACATGTATATGTACACAGAATTTCTTCCTCCAAGATATACCCATTCCAGGTTAAGTCTCCCCTTTATGCATGGTGAGATTTAGGAATTATTGAAAGGAGATTGAAAACATTTCCTGTCTCTAAGGGTTTCTTCGGATTTTGTTGTTCTTTTACACATACCTGGGCTACAGTGAAAAGTGGGTATCATTGCAGCTGCTTGAAGAGTGCATGTTGAGCAGCCAAGGGCTGCATGGAGATAAATAGAAAATGTTCATCACTTTGGCAGTGAATTTGTGAATGTCCCTGTGTTTTAATTAATTATTTATTATTACAATTATTATTATTATTAAAAATAATCAATACACATTTATCTTACTCTGCAAAATAAATCTGAAACCTACCTCAGCAAGTAACACAGAATCTAAATTTAGAGAAAGGAGGGGACAACAGAAAATAAATATGTGGGCTTGAACTTCCTTTAATTTAGTGTGGGACACCTGGTAATAGGAGATGCTTACATCACCCAATTAGAAAGCTAGATTTTGAGGGATGTGTAGACAGTATGGCTACCTGCCTGCATAGTGCAAAGCATGTAGCTGTCATATGTCCCCTAGACCGCCTGGTTGAGATTCCTGGTTAGAGTTAGTTCATATGATATATAACAGCACTAGTTGAAAGCGGAAATGTATTGATGCTGGAAGACCAAATCAAGTTGCTCAGCAGATGATTGAAAGAGTGTACTTCTGAACTTGTTTGTTTTTTTGGTTGGTTGGTTTTTTAATGCTATCTATTCCATGTGCAAAGCCAGTGAGACAGGAAAAGGTGAAGATCCTAATGTCTGGTTAAAGATATATAGGGTAGATATTAATATAGATATATAGGAGATATATAGGAAAAAACGGTTTAGATTTATCGGGCTATTTTTGCGACAAGCACAGACTGTCCAAAAAGGAAAGGCATTACTACATGAGTCCCATTCTTGGGAAAAGGCAGAATATAAATACTGACTAATTTATTTAACATCAAAAAGGTAGCAGAGGGGCCCTTAAACCAGGGGTAGGCAACCTTTCCCCTTTAAGGGCCGAAGGACTTCAGCTACCAGAATCCCAGGAGCTATTGGCCAACATAGGACTATTGGCCAACATGGCTGAGGCTTCTGGGAGCTGAAGTCCCTCGGCCCTTAAAGGGGAAAGGTTGCCTACCCCTGCCTTAAACTGACACTTGGGGGAAAGCCAACAGAAGCTGGGGGATGTCTGGTTTCTGATTTATCATACATGGGGCACATGGATGAAAATATTTTGAATACTCAAGAGAACCATGGGAGAAATAAGCTGTCAGAGAAATAGGCTAGCTCCAGAAAGATATAGTGGGGAAAAGAGACATCTGTATGCATACTATACATATATAATTCTATGGTTATGCTGGTTATGACCTACAAAGCCCTATACAGTTGGATCCAGACTATATGAAAGACTTCATTTCTCCATATGAACCTGTCAAGGTTTTAAGATTGTCTCAGAGGTAAGATTTCTCTTGGTTCCACCACCTTCACAGGTACATTTGGCGAGGACTTTCATCGTGGCTGCTCCATGGTTGTGGAATTCCCATTTAGACAAGGCTAAGTTGGTCCCTCTCCACTCACTTGTTCCAGGAGGTGAAGACTCTTATGTCTACCCAAGCTTTTGGTTGTTAACTATCTTTTAATTGGGATGTGCTTTTTTAAAAATCATAATTATGTATTTTAATTATATTTTTAAACTGTTTGAAATTAATATTTTTTTCTAATTCTTTTTTTTTAAAAAAACTATTATATTATCCATTGTTATAATGCTTTGTTTTAAAGAACATAAATCTAGTGAGCATAATTAAAATGAAGCATAATTGGAGAGAATTCCAATTCCATAATATATAGAGAGAATTAATGAGATACTCTCATGCTTGCAATGCAAAATCTATAGAAAAGACAGGGAAGGGTGCCCTGAAGAAAGATGTCACTTTTTATATCCAGGACAGCATAGTGTCACATTAAGTGGAAATCTTGAAAGGAACAAGTTCCCTCACAGAATTACTTTGGATTTCAAGTTCAGGCCCCGATACTAATTTATTAAAGGACACATACTCTGAACAAAATGCTTATGGTAATCTTAAGATGTAGAATTAGCTTGTGGAAGCTATTGGAGAAAGTGTTGAACTGTAGAAATGGAAAGAATATTCAATGACTCAAGAAAAGAAAAAGGAGACAGGAGCTTCTTGCATGGCCATAAAGCCCCACAAGGAGAATCCTCTCAAATACATTTATTTTTCCCCCGAACTCAAATCATCTCAAGAAGTATTCCTACCACCACCCCTAGCCCATGCACCATGATGGTCTCATCTTCTATGATATTTGGATGAACACCAGGAGTCTACTGGCTATCATGGGCAATTCTCTTCCTTGACCATGAGACCAGGTGGGAGGGAGAGGGAATGCAGGACAGTAGCTGGGTGATGCTTGTCCACCACCGGACATGGCTCCTTACTCAGCTGCCTACATGCCAACCATGTTGCTGTGCAGATGGGAACTGACATGGCAGCCAAGCGAGAAGGATCACTTATCACCAGTTATGATGGCCAGCAACAAGCAAGCAACCTCACTTGACTGCTACCTCTTTCTCCTACCAGTCACTACAGCGGTAGAGATTGGGCAGGAAAGAGACGAGTTAAAGACAAAGTTTTCGGATACATTCATGAGTGAAGAGACAACTATTAAATTACTCATATTTCCCTGTGACAATGAAAAATTGAAACAAGGGCATCCCTAGTACTGCGTGGCTTCACTTACCCTAACACTAACTGAATAAATCCACATAAAATCAAGACTTGCTGTTTATTGTTGTGTATCTGTAAGTCATTTCTGACTTATGGAGATCCTAAGGCAAACCTGCCATGGGCTTTTCTTGGCAAGATTTGTTCAGAACACAGAGGTGAAATTTTAGATAGTCCAAATAACTGCATCCTGGAAAGGAAATATTCAAGGAGCTAACCAGTGGGAGAATGACATTGGGAATAGTTCTAAGAAGCACATAGGACCTAGTGCAAAATATGAATGCTATTCAATTGAGTGAAAACTGTAACCATAGAACCAGCAAACATAGGGGGGTTGCAGACTGCCAGAAATAGTGCAAATTGAGTCCACTTTTAGGGTTAGGGTTAGTGCTAGGGAATCATGGGAATTGGTTTTTTTCTGAGACATTGAGCCTTCTCTGTCAGAGAGCTCTGGTGCCACAATAAAATACAGTTCTCATGATTCCTTAGCACTAACCCTAACCCTAAAAGTCGACTCAATTTGCACTATTTCTGGCAGTCTGCAACCCCCCATTGTTGATATTTAAGTAGAAAGTTGCCTGGGAAATATGACACAGTCATAATTTTACTTCAAAAGAAGAAACTTCTATTAAATTAAGGACTGGTAAAAAGGAAGATCAAAGAGAAAGTCAAGAGGGTCAAATCTGTATTTTATTTCCAGCTTCAATTTGTAACCACTTTGCATGGTGTGTAAACAGCAGAAGAACATAATAGTTTTTGTATGAATGAATAAGTTGTAATGTCTCCAAAACACTTGGACATTACTCAAAATCACAAAAACAGAAGCTGAGCTTGAATGTATGCCACGAAGTTAGAAAAGTTCAAGGGGGTCATCAACTTGGGAAAGAAAGATTGTCAAGGAAGTCATTTGAGAAAAGAAATCTGGAAAACTGAAGACTTGCCTAAGCAAGAAAAATAAAGAGAAACACAAATTTGCACAAAAGAACTGCAGGAAGACAATTAAAGATGCAAAAATGTATTGTAAGCAGTATATCACTAATAATGCTCACACCATCATTAAAAAAATACTTTCAGAATACAAAGGATATAAAGGAATATAAAGGAATAAGAAAATATAGAATACTCAAGAAAGAGAATAAAGAAATAAGTGGGGACAAAGGACTGAAGGAATGAGAGACTGAATAAGGGAGTTTGATTGCTGAGTAGAAAATATAAAATTGGAGAGAACATTCTTGCATGTGTGCGTGGAGAGAAAGGGTCTAGTTTTGTGATATAATTTTGGGTAAGATTATTAACTGTATAATTATAGGCAGATTTACTAAGCAAGGATTGGTGAAAAATAAATATGATGTCAAGAAACCAGGCAGCAAAGATACAAAATCCGATGCAACTCCCCAGGAGATCATCTTTGGAGCAACCTAAGATAGTAGACCCAAACCTGACTGTTCTGGATGAAATAAGGAAATTATGACTAGAGATAAGGCAGGAAATGAAAGATTTTAAAGCGGAAATAAGGCAAGATATAAGGTCAGAACTACAAGGGATACACCAAACGATAGAAAAAAATAAAAGGAGAATTGACAACAGTGAATTGAAAGATTGATAATTTGGAACAAAGGAGTGAGATTGGGGGAGGAATTGAAAGACATTAGGAAAGGAAGGAACAAGATTTGGATGAAAAGGCTGTGTGGGAGCAAAAATTAAGAGAAAAATGTGTTAAGATAAGAGGTGTTCCAGAAAATAAAAATGAAAACCTTGTTGATACGTTAATTCCACAATTGGCACAATTTTTGGGAAAAGATAGCCACCAATTCCAGTTTGAAATTGATAGAGTTTTTCTTCTCAACTCGGTGGTGGAAAAAAAAATTACTGAGGGATATAGTTATATATTTTGTTAGAAGGCAGGTGTGGGATTTGCTCTTGAGAAATCATAATGAACCCCGTTTGAATATGATGGCAAGCAGGTTAGAATACTCAAAGATGTCCCAGCAAGGCTATTGTGAAAGAGAAAAGATTATATATTCCTAACAGCCTTTCTCAGACAGGAAAATGTTCCATACAGGTGGACACAGCCAGAAGGTTTGACCTTTTGGTTTCAAAAGAGAATAGTTATAAAAAATTTAGCTGATGCCAGAAGGTTCTGGGATTTAGAGGAAAGATGGAGAAAGGGAAGAGATAGAGGTAAGGAAAAAGTAATACAAAAAAGAGGTAGTGAAAAACCAAGACAAAGAGATGATGAGGAGTATAGAAAGGATGAAAAGCCAGTCAGGGAATTAAAGGAAAGAAAGAAACATAGGGATCAAGGAGAACAAGAAGTGGAGAATTGGAGCTATAGAGGGGAAACTGAAGTATTAGAAGATGAAGCTCAAGATTAACGTGAACAATATGACCAGAATAGAGAGAGTACGTCCTTAGAAGATAGAGATATAGAAGTAACATAGATTTGACCCCTAAGTACTACCTAGGAAAGGGGGGAAGGAAGATGGAAAATGTAAAATTCTTGTCATGGAATGTTAAAGGGTTTAACTCCCCACAGAAAAAGAAAAAACAATCAATAACTATCTTCAAAAATTAAAAAAAATATATTATTTGTGTACAAGAAACGTGTATCAGATCAAAGGATGTTAAGTACCTTAGAAACCAGAAGTTAGGTGAGGAATACATTCTGCTGCAAAAAATAGAAAAAAGGGGATGGTACTGTATGTGAATTCAAGGTTTGAATCAAAGAAAATATGTTCTGACCCTAAAGGTCACTATCTGGTGGTGGAGTTAACACTGCGAAGTGAGAAAATTTTAATAGTTGGGATTTATGGCCCATTAGTAAATAAAGGAAAATTCTATGAACAACTAATAAAAAATTTAGAGAAATTGAATAACAAATTAATGATTATTATGGGAGATTGGAACAGGGTAATAGACCAACAAATAGAAGTTCTGGGAATAAGATTAGATTGAACCAAGGGAAATTGCCAAAAACTTTTTTTGAACTGATTGAAAGACTATCCTTGAAAGATGTGTGGAGGGTCCTCTATGATAAGGCAAAAGAATACACCTTCTTTTCACAATGCCATAATTTTTGGTCAAGGATAGACATGTTTATGGTTTCGGCTTTATTATTTAAAAATATCCAAGGTGGAAGTCCTACCAAGAATATGATCAGACCATAACCCTACTGCAATGATGATGAAAAATGGGAGAAAAGAATTCAGATGGAGTTTAAATGATAACCTTCTAAAGAATAAGACTATTGTCAAAGAGGCCAAAGACTATCTAAATTTTTTCTTCCAAAAATTTTTAGAGAAGGGGATCTCAACAAATGTAGTTTGGGATGCATCAAAGGCTTATATGAGGGGGTACTTCCTAAAAAAGGGTGCTGAGACAAAAAGGAAAAGAGAGGCTCTTTTGAGTAAATTGGAATATGAAATTAAAATAAGAGAAGACTTTCAGACTCCCAGAAGCAGGAAATCAGGTATGGAGCCACTTACAGTATAAAATGGCAAGAGAATTAAAGAAACAGTAAAAGAATAATAGAGGAGGATAAGACGACAACAGAAAAGCTTTTTCCAATTATTTTTACAACAGAAGATGTAGGGCAGATATCTGTGGCTAAAGTGATACAGTAATAAAAAAAGGAGCTTGAGGGACTAAAGCAAACCATGATGGCAAGAAATGAAATTCTAGAACTTACTGACAAATTTAAAATAAACAAACCAGTGGGTCCAGATGATATCCAACTGAAAATTCTTAATGAGATCAAATCTGAACAGTGTGATCTTCTAGCATTAAGAGGTAATATGCCCTAAATCATTGTCTGATCAGAAGACTAAAAAGTAGCCAGTATAATCTAATTTTTGAATAAAGAAATGAGTGACGAATCATAGCAACTCTTTCATGGGTAAAATAAAGATCAAATTATTAGTCTAGCTGAAGAACAAAATGGCTTCAGCAAAGGTAAGTACTGACATATGGAACAGCTCCATGTGCCTTGACTCCAGAAGGTGATGAAAGGCCCTTGCTCCTTATCAATTGCCATTTGCTGGATTTAATCTCCCCCATCCCCACCCTGCCATTTCCTTTTTTCTTGTGTTTCGTGTCTTTTTAGATTGTAAATGTGAGGGCAGGGAATTGTCAAATTAACAATTTCTAAGATGCTCTGGCAGCCTTTTTGGTTGAAGGGCAGGCTTTGGTCAGACGTCACCTGGAATACAGTCTGGAGTTCTGGCACCACAGTTCATGAAAGATATTGACAAGCTGGAACACGTACAGAAAAAAGTTAGCATGATGATACAAGTTCTGAAAACTAAGTTTTATGAAGAATTACCTAGAGACCTGGATATGTTTAACTTGGAGAAAAAAAGACAGATGACTTACCCATCCTTAAATATCTGAATATATGCTATGTTGAACAGTGCTACTCAAAGTGGTGGCCTCTGGACTGGTGCCAGTCCCCAGGCTATTAGCTGCTGGTCTCAGGTGAGTTTCCAGGAAGGAAACTTTGCCCAGTAGAAACCAATAGACCCATATACAGTCCTGGTCCCTGGCACATTGGGGAAAAAATAATTGCCATCAGACATCCTATGAAACACTGATGTAGAAGATGAAGCAAGTTTGTTTTCTGCTGCTCCAAGCACTAGGTCATGAACAAACAGATTCAAATTGCAAGAAAAAATAGTCCATCTAAGCATTAGGAAAAATTTCCTAACAGTAAGAGGGGAATGGACTGCTTTCAAAGGTGGTGGATTCTCCTCCATTGGAGGTCTTTGAGAGACCTTATTTCAGGAGTGTGTTAACTATATTCCTGCATGGAAAAAATAAAAGACTTTTTAATGAAAATAGAAATGGGATTTCATCATTATTTTATCACAAATTAATCACTGAAAAGATTCTATCTAATTTTTCATAACAAGTATGATCATGATTGTGGTGTAAGTTTTCATCTGAAGAACAATATTTTATCCTTTTAATACAACGATTCATTTTTCAGGATTTAGCAAGTTCAATTGTTTTTAAACTTTACCAAAAGTACTTTTTCTAGTATAACATGATTATTTTCATATAAGGTGTTTATTTCAATGGGTTTCTTGTTATTTGAAAGAACATATTACTAGTGAGCAGGATATTTATGTCTGAATACATTTACAATGACCTCTACTAAATACCTGATTGGAGAATAATCCAGTAAAAATAAAATTAACCATGAAACAAATTTGTAGTTCATCAATGTACAGTAAAACCCATCTGAAATAATATCTGATAAAGGAATAATCTCAATAAAAAAAATGAGATCTCCCTGTACCAAATTGTGACTCTTAAAAGGTTTATAAATACAATTTAACCATCCATAGCTTCCCCCCCATCCATAAACAGAACTGTTTGCTGACAATGGCAGGATTTGCACATGACACTTTGAGTGCTTCATGAATGAGAAGAAAGAAAGTTCTGTGAAGTGTGAAACTCACATATTCCACATTCTCTTCCAGGAAGGGATAGAAACTAGAACTCGCATTCACTGTAGCAGACTAATACTTTTTCAATATATGCCAAACAAGGGCTGCAGCGTAAAGTAAATTCTAGTCTGTTAAGCAAGACAGCAAGACAATCCAGGCTTCTGTTGAGTTGTTTAACAACCAAATACAGCATTTTTAAAATCCATGTTCCTCTTCTCATGTCACCTGAAATCTCCTAATGTGAAACACAAGGACTGGTTGTGTGCCTGTAACCAAAGTTCTCCGAGTGATAATCTGTGAACTCAACCAAATGGGTTATCAGCACTTGCCCAGTACACCGTTCAGAACCTTTCAGAGCAAGCATGCCCACAAAGACATGATCAGGATTGAGACACCATTCCAGCAACTGATGAGAATGTGAGGCAAATCGGTCAGGGGATCAAATTGACATAGAAACCATGTCTGCAGAGGGTGTGCCACTGTGTCCAGGAAAGCCTCCAAGAGTGCTGACAGCAGCTTCTTTTGAGGATTGAAGGCAAACAAAAGTCTTTTGCTAATGCAAAGGAAGAAAGCAAAGGTCAGTATTACCAAACCAAAGGTCCAGCCAGAAAATTGTCAAGCAGTGCGAAGGTCTAGGATTCCAGAGAGGCAGAGCATCAAGGCAGTCCGAATGTCAAGGGTTCCAGAAGTTCAAGGTAAGTCAGCAGTCCAAGAGTCAAGTTTTCAGGCCAAGGAGAGTCAGATACTTTTGCTAGGAAATTCAGATAATCTCTGGCATCAAGGCCGATCTTCTGCACTTGCTTAAATTACCAAACTGTAGGAGCTCAGCTGAGGCTGATTGCTCCAGCATTTTTCATAAAGTCTCCTCAAATGACAAAGCCCCTCCCTTTCTGCTCGACACTGGCTGAAGGTATTGTCACTTGATCCTCCTCCATGTCTGATGGTTCTGCTGCTGGGAAGCTTGGCTGCTGAACCTCCTGAGATGCCACAGGCTCTGCTGGGACAGGCACAGTAGAGCTAGGGCTGGACTGTGGCTCCACAGCTGCAGGCTCAGGGCCCAGACGAGGTTCTAGCTCATCCCCCTCATCCTCCAAGTCCTCCTCCAGGCAGGGCATGACACATTGGTGTAACTGCAGTATGGCTGAGAAGCCGTATCAACCCGGCAAACACCCTGTGAGTGTTTTGACACTTGAGAGCAGTGTGGAGCAGGGTTCAAAACCTTTCCTTTGGAAGATAGGTCAAAGTTGTCATGAAATCAGGAACAGCACTAATGAACTTCACCCATTCAAATGGATCTAGAGAACACTTTTTGAAACTGACAACAAGGCTTAATGAAGTGAAAAGACTGAGAGCATGGTCAATATTCTGAAGCAGTTTGTCCCTCAAATTTGCTACAAGAAGCCAATCATCTCTAAAGGAGAAGAGTTGGTGGGAAGGGTGCTATAAGGCATCAAGAGGATGAGTAGAGTTAACACCCAAAAGCTTATATATTAGCTCTAGATGATTCTAAACACTGTTCTACACAGGTGCAGATAACCCACTGTGTTAGTAACAGAGATGACAAAGAAGAAGCCTGGGTTATTCTTTCACTTGGTTGTGTGGGAGGAAAAAAACAGAAGCCCAAGGCTTCATCTAGGATCTTCTCTGCTTGGCTACAAAAGATAAAATAGCCGTGCTAAACCAAGGCTTTATATTACATTTAAACACATCCATTGGGAAAATCTGGATAAAGTAAGGAAAGTTCCTTAACAATTATTTAAAAACCAGTACATTTTTGGCTTTGCGTCATTGGCTGGATTCTCCTGGAACAATTTCCTCCTAATATTTTGTAGGAATATGAGGAATAAAATCATAGAATCATAACTATGAGGATCATGGAATCATAGAGTTGGAAGCAATCACAAAGGCAATCCAGCTCAAGTCCCTGCCATGCAGGAATACACAACTAAAGCACTCTCATCAACCTCTGGTTAAAGACCTTCAAAGAAGGAGATCCCATCAACCCCAGAAGCAGTCTATCCCACCATCGAACAGTTCTTCCTGTAAAGAAGTCTTCCTAATATTTTAGTGGAATCTCTTTTCTTGTAATTTGAATCCATTGCTTCATATTTGAATCTTTGGAACAACAGAAAACAAGTGTGGTCCATCGTCTACACATGACATCACTTCACATATTTAAAGATAGCTATCATCTCTCTCTCTCTCTCATCACACTGTTGACTTATGTTTAGCTTCTGATCAACTAAATCTAGATACTTTTCGTACATACTGCATTCAAGCCAGGTGTCACCCAACCTGTATTAGTGCATTTCATTTTTCCTGTCTATGAAGCTTAAACTTGGCTTAACAATCCATTTTACCTCTCCCAATTTAAATTTCAATTCAGGCTGCATCCTCAGATTATCAAAAGGTTTTTGCCGCTGAACTGAGGTGGCTGATGCATCCCTGCTTCCAGGAGTGCTCCCTGTGGCTCCTTTTGGATCCGGGAATTTTCTGGCATAAGAAAATGGCCACCGGGGTGCTCATGGAAGTGGAGATGCACCCGGAATGTATTCGGACAGCAAATTCAGCAGCAAAAGCCTTCTGATCAGGTCAGGATGCAGCCTGAATTGAAATGTAAATCAGGAGAGGTAAAATGGATTATTAAGCCAAGCGATAAGCTCCTATATGTAGTGCCTTATGTTTATCCATATTGAAATCTATTTTGTCAGTTTTGGTCAAGCTCTCCAATCTGTCAATGCCATTTTGAATTCTTGTCCTTTTCTCAGGGTATAAGCTACCCGCCCTCCAAAACAATTTGGTGCCACCTGCAGATTTTATAAGCATACCTTCTATTCTAACATATAAATAATTTATAAAGTTGTTGAACAATACTGCGCCCAGGACAGAAGGCACCTCACAGGGCATTTCTCTTCAGGATGAAGAGCAACTGTTCATGAGTATCCTCTGGATTTGGTTAGTCAATTCCATATCAACCTAACAATAGCACTGTCTAACTCACACTTCATCAGCTTCCCAGCAAAGATATCATAGGGGACTTCATTAAAAATCTTACTGAAATCATTATATAATACATCCATAGCACTCCCTTGATCTACCAAGCTTGTAACTTTCATAAAAAGAGATGAGATTAGTTTAGTATGATTCATTTTTGAAAAACCCATGCTAACTGTTAGTAAATGTAGCATTCCTCTAATCCTCCAATTTCTTCCCATCTGTTGAAGACTCTTCAGTCCTCCAAGAATTCTAAAACATTATTCACACATTATATCAGACCGTGGCACATCAACCCTGTTCAGACATAAGATTAAATAACATGTTTTGTGCTATGACTACAGATGTGGCATATCTACAATGACAGAAAAAAATCAACCTTACCTTATATTTTCCTGGTCTGCAACATGAAAGAGAAAGAAAAGATGAAACTGTATTTTATTTATCTTTTATTTATGAAAATGTTCAGCCATGAGATCAGCAGTAAGAGGCTAAGTTGGGCCACCACCACCCTTCTTCCCACACCCAAGTGCTGTATTTGTTTTTACTTCCTTCCCTTTCCCACTCCATCAGTGTTGTGTCATCTCATTTGTACAGAGATCTGCAATGTATTTATAGGGTGATTAGGGGGAAGGAGTGCATGAGATCTTCACATGTGAGCAAATGATAGGAAGGGAAGAAGAGGGAATGTGCATGCTCCATTCACTGAAACAAAAACAAAAATGACATAACATTGATGGGGGGATGAGGATCGGAGAGGAGAAGTAAGAGTAAAAGGAGTAAAAAACTTGGGTGGAGAGAAGAAGAGTGAGAGAGCAACCTGATCTAGATCCTTACCACTGATCTCATGGCTGGACATTTTCATAAATAAAAGATAAATAAAACTCTGCTCCTTCTGCCTAGATGAAATTAGCCAATATGGACAAGTGTCAAGAACAGATGTGGGCAGCTGAACTGCTTGAACTTGGTGGTAGAAGGTTTTGGTTTGAAATAATAAATAAATAAATAAATAAATGTTAACTATTTTAGGCCTCTTTTAAGGTTTCCATGAGCAAAATACAAATAACACTAAAATATGCTTCAAATAATAAAAAACACAGTGAACGAAATAAGGTAACAAAAATCCAATCTCAATATATACAAAAATGCAATAAATAGTTTTAAATAAATAGTATCAACAATTTTAAAAAATCCCACAAGACAACTGCAGCCCTGAACTAAAACATCATTCTTGGGGTGTAAGTATACAACAATAGTATTTTCTTTCAATTCCTCCTTTAATTCCCTTATTGGGGTAGTAACATTTATAACTTGAATATGGTGACTCTTGCTCTACTGATTAAAGGTTTATAATGAGAACATCTTCATCCATATTATTTGTCACTGATCTTGTTGTGAGCTACCTTGTCAGGGCAGAAACCCTGAAAGGTGGGATAAAACTCTACTACATAAATAAATGCTAACAGGTTCCATTAAACAAGCTGTATCAAGAAACAGTTTAAGATTAATATACTACAGGTCTACCTTTAAAATGTTTGTGTAACACACCCTGAGAAACTAAACATTTATTAAACCATTTCTGTGTATATTAGCTCACAGACCATAAATTACTTTAGAATACAAAAATAGATACCTCTCTGTGTCTGCACAGGGACAGTAATATACATGGAATACATACTAATGACTGGACTTAAAATGCATTTGAAGAACAGAAAGTGAACACCACAGGGCAGTGTTCTCTGTGCCTGTCTGTCAACAATACTGCAATTGATCACCGTCAGTAGAGAGACCTACTTTTCCTTTCATGCCTGTCAGAGTTATTCTAACAGGTATTTTAATGCACTGTCTTGTGGGAAATTATTTGAGCCAAGTCTGTTCTTTTCTGTGCTTTCCATACAAAATGTAAAGCAAGAGGTGGTCTCTCTCCATATACCAAATTCAAAATAATCTCTTATGCATTCCTTTAAATCACAACACACTACTCCTCTACTCCAAAATCTGACATCATAGATAAAAATATAGATGATATAGATATATTTCTACCTAAATTCTCAATTGTGTTTAATTTCAATGCATTGAAACCACATTTAAAAATTCAAACACATTTAAAGACCTTATGGCTATTCTTTGATTAATATTTCTTCCACACAGAGTTTGTGATACTTCCCTGAAAACAGAAGCTCATAGACATTTTTTAAAAAATCCTAGCACTGGCTTATTCCATTGTGGAGCTCATCATGGATGGCCCGAAACAGACAGGCCAAATAGAGCAGCTCCTGGCTGCTTTGGGAGCATGGCATTTACATGACGCACCCCCCCCCCCAACATGGTTGGAAGCTGCTCTGAGGCTGCCTAAAGTGACCCAAAACCATCAGCAAAAGGAGCAGTAAAAAACCTGCCAGTGGCCCATTTGGGACTGTGGTGATGGCCTGCTTTGGGAGCAGGCATCCAGTCGCCATGGTCCTGGGCCAATTGGTGCCCAATCGTGGCTGGAGTGGCCAGAGACCGCTCCTAGCCATCAGTCTGCTTTGCTCCAATATCGGGAGAACTACACTCCCAAAGAAAACAAATTGCTTGATTGTGCCCATCATTAGAGCCATGCAACATTTGGACTTAAATGCATAGATTTTGTTCAGAAGAGGGCAATTTAAATAGAATGTTATTATTCCATTGAAAATTCTTTAGTGCCTTTCTTGAGTTGTTGGTGTTTACATGAGCAACACTTTCTCTTGGGTCTTTTACATATGTAAGTGAAAAACCCAGCAATCTTGTTTCATGGGGTAGGGGTGGGGATGAGAAGAGTAG
This sequence comes from Phrynosoma platyrhinos, assembly GCA_020142125.1. NCBI lineage: Eukaryota > Metazoa > Chordata > Lepidosauria > Squamata > Phrynosomatidae > Phrynosoma > Phrynosoma platyrhinos. The sequence goes on along the minus strand of CM034701.1, from coordinate 369,284,395 downwards.
AACCATACATATATTGTGCAAATAAAATATTTAGCCGACGTGAACTGTTAAGGCATTCATGATCACCTGCTTCAAGTTCCAGTGATGGAAGATCTGTCCATAGAACCACTCCTTTTGGATTCTACTCTAAATTACAGTTCAATTCCCTAGAAATCAATGTGAAAAGATACCCATGGGATCAAAGTTCATTAACTATAAGAAAATGACAATCTTGTTAGAAAGGTAACTATACAAACATTGCTTTATTATTCTCACAAATATTCAAGGTACAATTCCTGTTCAATAGAAAAGAATTTGCAAGTGCAATTCAATATGTACCAATTTTCACAAAGAAATATAATCTGGATTGCTAAATTTTCAAGTTTCAGTAAATATAATTATGCTTTATATTGAACAAAGTAGAGGACATATCAATGTGTGAACGAGAGTGTCAATGAGGATACTGTATGCAATGATTACTTTTCCAGAAGGTTGGTTTTTAGGTTCTGTTTTTAAGAAGTCAGTTCTGGGTAGTTTAGCCCTCTTGTCAGAGTCATTCTAAGATACCAAAGAACAGCTGAAGTGGGGATTTTCTGTTACTAAACTATATAACCTTCTGGGTCATTCAGTCAACTGAATGTCATATGTCAACTGCTGTACTGGTCAATTACAGGCACTTGAATATAGTGCCTGCCACTTACTGAAGATGTCACAGACTTTCCAACAAAGACTTCAATATGGCAGTTCAAAATTACAGCATCTGTCTAAAGTATTCAGACATGGTGTTCTGCAGGGGTTTTTTCCCCTCAAGGATTTCTGGCAAAGAAATATTATGGCAACACTAGTCCCAGCACAATTTAAAAAAAAAAAAAGATATGGAAGGACAGGATAAATAGTGAGCAGATACGTATACTTCCATATAGCTCAAGTTCTGCTAAAAGCAAGGAGTATCAACTATTTAAATAACAGAATCATAATAGATATTAGTTGCTACCATCACCCCACTCCCAATTTATTTTCATGTTCATATCCTTTTTACAGTCGTTGTCTAAAACCCACAGAAAAACAAGTATTGTGCTTCCATACACAAAACAGCAATTAACGGACATCAACGGACATCAAAGGAGTCACAGACAGAATAGGGAAAGTGGTGAGGAAACACAACCTCCAAATGGTTTACAAACCGACCAAGAAAATTCAACAAATGCTGTGCTCAGTGAAGGACAGGAGAGACCCTCTCACAGCGGCAGGAGTTTACCACATACTATTCAGCTGCGGACAAGTCTACATAGGGACCACCAAATGCAGTGTCCA
>CM034701.1:369272227-369283002 GCA_020142125.1 Phrynosoma platyrhinos | reverse complement strand
AGAAACTCTTCTAGAACATGGCTACACAGCCTGAAAAACCCACAAAAATACTATTGTAAACACCGAGGCCTTTGGACCAGCCCCAGGCACAACCTTAATTATAATGTGTAATGCTGCAAAGGTTAGAAAACACAGCCTGTCACCCTAGATCTTACAAGCCAATGTCATGAGTGACATCTCAACTGACTACCGCACTATACTGTTATAGCGCTATTATGCCACTTTTATTGCTATGGCTGCCTCCTGTGGCATTCTGGGGTTTATAGTTTAGTGAGGCATAAAAGCTCTCTGGTTAAAAAATGCCCCCCCTAAAATCCCAGGATTCCACAGAAGACATCCATATCAGTAAAAGTGGGATAATAGTGCTATACCAGTGTAGTGCAGTATTGTCCTAAGATTCAAATGCACACCCAAATGTTCATGGAAGCAGGGGACAGGAGCATTCCTACTGTTTATGTTTCTATTTATCTCCAAGAGCAAAAACAGTATGCCTCTCTGGGTATAAATTGTGAAGGAACAACAGCAACAGTAGGCTACTACCCTCATGACCTGCTTTTGGGTTTCTCTTATGTATCTGTGTGGCCACTGTTGGAAACAGCATCCTAGGTGTAAGCCTTTGATCTTATTCAGCAAGATACTTCTTGTGTATGTATTAGGCATTGAAAGGCCACATCCCCAGGAGACACATTTTGGACACCATTAAGTGATACCAAATTGTCTCCCATGAAAAGTATTATTCTGTTTCTGCTGGAGAAAATGTGTACATTTCTCAGGGTACACAGGTATTTTTTATTATTATTATTATTATTATTATTTCAAGAGAGATTAAGAACAAAGTACAAAGCCAGTAACACAGAAAAGCACATCCCTGTTTTACACTTATTACAAAATAAAGTTTGCTGATGATCTTGGCCCACTAATTCTCTTTTGATTATCTGGCTGATGATACTCAACAAATGTTCTCGTATGATGTGCCATGTGCCATTCCCACCTTGGAGAACTCCAATAAAACTGAAATAAGTTGGTTTACCTCTTCCAAACTGAAGCCTTATTTGGGAGGCAGCCAGGTTCTATCACAAGGATTTTGCCACCGATGCCGCCAGGCAAGTCCAGTCCAGCTGCAGCCCAGGTCCCTGGAGCACTTCGGTGGCCATTTTTTAAAGTCAGAAAGCTCTGGATTTTGAAATAAGGCTGCCAAAGTGTGCTGGGGACCAGGCTGCAGCTGGGCTGGACTCACCCAGTGGCTTCAGCAGCAAAATCTTTGTGATAGGACCCAGCTGCCTCCCGAATTAATTCAATTCGGAAGAGGTAAAAAAGAGGTATTTCAGCAGTGGAATAATCTCCTAATATAGATTACTGCTATCTCATGGTTATTATCTACTGCCATCAATACACCTCAGTCAGGATCACTGACATAATCAATGACAGGCAACAATTTCTTCCCAAGTCTGCATGATATTGCAACTTTTTTTCTTATTTTCTTCTTGCTTTTCTAAGAAAAATCTCCATAAATATTTATGCCAGTGTGACTGTTGAAAGAACCCAGGTGGGTTCAACAACACTGTAAGCATACACTACTCCTCAGACAACAAGAAATCCTTTATTTTGCTGTATTACTTCAACAAAAAGTTCTAGGAACTGAGCAACCATACATACACACACACATACAGAGAAGAATGCATCCAGTCATCTTTTCATTTAATAAATATTGTGAACAGCAACAAGAGTGTTTCCCCTGGAGCAGAGCTACCTCTGCTACCCATGACCCTCCTCAATCCTTTACAGGCCTCCCCCACCTTTCAGCACCTCACTTTCTGTACACTCGCTCTTTCAATACATGCAAATTACAGACAAGTTCCATTAATTTGAAATAAATTAAGAGTTAATTTGATTAACTCTTTTGCCAGTGTTTTCTTGCCTATGAGGTTTGCTTGGGACAGTCCCAGGGTTTGCCTGTGGAATGAGAGGAACTTGTTTTGCAATTTGCAAGCACTGAAAGAATTTTTTTCTACAGAGAAGAATGCCTTGGACTGCCTGCATGTTCACTGCTGGCAAAACAAGCTAAAAGAAGGGCAAAAGTGCCAAAAAAAGGCTCACTCTTCTTACTCTCAACCATCCTCCTGCCCCTTTCTCCTCCAATCCTCCATTGTTTCCCCAGCCAGCTCTATGGCTCTGTGCAATGGTGAAGCCAAAGTCAGTGCTGTGCTGATGGGAGGGACAGAAAGACATAAGAGGGAGAAAAGCAAAACAGATGGAAAGGAGGGATGGATGAAAGAGGCTGGAAACTATGTGGCACCTTTTACCTTGTTTCGTCTTCCCTCTACTTTCCACCTCAATTGGCCTGCCAGATTCCTCCTCCAGTGGGGCCTTTATAAAGGAGAGTGTCTGAGTCATATGGGGAGAAGGCAAGTCCTGTTTCCCCTTTTGCCTCATTTCAGGGTCCCCCAGGCTTCCCTTGAAACTTCTCTCTCCTCTCCACCACCACCCCCATGTTCTCTTTTCTACTCCTTCTTTTCCTCCCTCCTTCATCCTTTTTACTGTCACAAGGAAGTGGGGAAGAAGGGAAGGATTCGTGTTGGGTGCATGAAAGAGCAGAGGGGTTGGCGGGAGAAAAGGAATGAAGGGGGACTGGCACCCTCACAACCATACTAAGCACAGGCACCAAAAGACAAGGAAGGAGACAAAGGGGAATCATAGAATCATAGAGTTGGAAGAGACCACAAGGGCCATCCAGTACCAACCCCTTGTCATGCAGGAATTCACAATCAAAGCCACCACCCCCCAACAGATGGCCATCTATCCTCTGTTTAAAGACCTCCAAAGAAGGAGACTCCACCACAATCTCCGTGGGAGTGTGTTCCACTGTTGAACAGCTTTTACTGTCAAGAAGTGCCTCCTAATATTCAGGTGGAATCTCTTTTCCTGTAGCTTGCATCCATTGTTCCATGTCCTAGTCTCTGGAGCAGCAGAAAACAAGCTTGCTCCAGCCTCAATGTGACATCACTTCAAATATTTAAACAGTCGCATTTTGGGAGAATGGGAAGATATAACTCCCGTAAATGAAAGAAATGAATGAATGAGGCAAATGCCCGCCCCCAAAGTCTGCCGCTCATGGTAGTCCTCCCTCTTCCCTTTCAAGCATATTACTGCTGCCACTTGTACTACATGGATTGCTGCTGCCTCAGCTACTTCCTGCTTGTTTGCCAGAGCAAAGGCCCTGGCCATTTTATGTTTTTGTATATGGTTCCCCTGTGAGGGTGAAAGGAAAAAGACAACCAAGACCTATGCTACCTTTGTTAATGGGCAGTGGGTGGGAGGGAAAGAATGGACTTTAGGAGTTCAGGGGGAGTGTAACAAGCTGTTGTAGTAATCTCAGTTTTTGAGACACTCTTGCATGCATTAGGATAGAAAAGCAAAGTGGCTTTAAACTAGTTAGCAGCAGGTTTTGATGTTTGTGTTAACAAGAGAAAAGGGGGGCTTTCTCTAGAGTGGGTGAGTGGCACACCCACTCCACTTTTCTACTCTTTCTTTTGTGATGACATACTCAAGATCGTGGTGCTCACAAGTTCACTTAACATCTTTCCCGTCAATTCTCATTATTGGGATAATGGAAGATTTGTTTTTGTATTTTTCAATGTATATATGTTGTTCTGAAGAGTGGTTTTCTGTTTGCATAGTTCTGATAAGTAGAAATGTGTTGTAAAAGTGCTTTATTTTGAAAGAAAAGGTGAATATTTTTACCCTAAGAAATTGCAGAGCTGATCCTGTGCTCACTTCAGTGTTGTCTAGTTGTTTTATTCCATAAAACAAACAAAGGAGAAGAAAAACAGTAAAACATACTCTTTTTCCATATCACCTGAAAGAAAATTACTTTAAAAACCCATTTGCATTTCCCAGATATGTCAGTTTATCACACACATCTCAACAAAAACATCAATGGACATGAAAGGTATGCTTTAGCTCATTTTACTTTACATGTGTGTTTGTATGTGTGTTAATTCAGATTTTGCACACATTAAAAAAGTGTATTATCTGCATTCTTTGGCTGCCAAAATACATCAGCAAGCTGGGGGGGGGGGAACGGCATTTACATTACAACTCATCCCACTTTCTGACGTGGTACAGTCCCTAACCCATTGGATTAGGAGCAGTTTCCTGTATGAACAAATAAATACTGTATTAGTGGGACAGTAATGAAGGGCTATGAGAATTAGCACGATTAAGATAAGTGAATTAAAAACTATATTTTCTTTAAATTTCCTTAAACACAGAAGCCAAATGGAGAATGTAAAACGCGCAAGGAAATCATCAGAAATTTCATACATGGATGGGAAATAGTACGGTATTTTCCATTTGTTGTCCACAATGTCCATGTAGAGTAGAAAATGTGGGTCTAAAGAAATTGAATGTCTGACTTTTGAGTATTTCTTGTATTTGACACATTGCCATTTTAAAAAAATATTCAAGACCAGTTTATCCACCCATGTGAAAATCTAACTGTTGTAACACTGCCAGGATCAGCAACACCTATAGTGATATTCTATGTAAAACTCAGTCACATAGGATAAAGATGCCCAGGGCTAGATTTATGCACACAATTTCTGCACCAATTCTAAAACTTTAAAGAGAAAAAGAAAAACATGATACAGATGCCAAACAAAAACAGCAATTATTTCCTTGACATATTAATAACACCTCTACCTTTGCCAAATCATACTTGACACACTTATTTCACAGTGTGGAGGGAATGGGGAGGAATTTAGGAGATCCTAATCAAAACTGGATAAAATAAAGGTCCCACAAAATAAATATAGGAAACAGTTTGGTGATTAAGTATACCTTTGACACAGGGTCATCCTACAAGCACATTAAAACAACCTCAAGAGGAGGGGAGAAGAATAAATACAACAGCCTAGGGACAATTCTTCCTAAATTTTCTGATTACATTTTAAGTGTTCTTTGTCACGGATATCATAAACTGATTAAATCGTTTCATGTCTGACCCCTACTGACTATGCTAAGTGAAAAGAGAGAACTATTAATAACTACCCATTTCTGACAGCTGCCCAGGGGCAATGCAGCCTTTTGGAGCAATAAAATGACTCCCTAACTCACTCACTGAATGCTGAATATTGATTCATATTATGAGTGTTGTCAAACACAGACTGCAGTTCTGAAGATCTGTAGTGGCAGGTCATCAGCAATAGCATTAGCAAATGTCAGGTCTGGAATCAAAGGCCTGCTGGACTCTTTAGGGATAAGATTTATCGATTTCATAAAACGTGAAAACAGATCAAGTACTTGTGTTGATGGAAATGGTCATGGCAGAATGAGGCTGAGTCTAGCTTGATTTAAGTCTTGGAAGAGAAACATCACACAAAAGTGTTGGCCAGCGTAAATAAATGTTAAAGATTGGAAAGTCCAGTTACAAGGACAACTGCTACAGTGAGGGCTTGCAATCTTTTCAGAATTAAACAACAAACACTGAACCCCCAATTGTCCAAAGCCATGTACCTAGCTTGGACACAAGAAGTATCACATTATCTGATCCCAGGGGCTTTATATTGTTTTTGCTCAGCTGATCTTAACAATCAATATTTTAGTCGCAGATCTAATGGAAATGTACATTATTAAAGAGACAGAGATACCACGGTTTATTTAAATAATTATTTGGAATCACTTAGGAAGTTTACATTTTCAGATTCCTTTCCTTGAAAATCTAAACCTACAGCAAATCTTAGAATAGCTGCTATCATTTTCCTTTTTGTGAGAAGAATATATGATTGTATCCAAACCGAAGAGCTTCAGAATTAATATTTTCTAGGGGAAAATGCATTTACAATACTATTACTTTTCCATCTTATCCTTAACATGTTCATGAAAAAGTATGGCAGATTCATTCCAAAATGGTATCCATTTGACTATGATTTGATTTGAATACAAACTATGTATATAAATATTTTCCTTTTATTTTTATTTTATTTCTCATCTTTTTATCTTTATTTTATTATTTCATTATTTTATATTTTTTAACATTTGTTTACATTTGAAATGGTCTGGAGACTTATTCAATAAAGACTGATTGATTGATTGATTGATTATGCATACTTAAGATCTTAGAAATTCATCTTCAGTTAAAAGGGAAACCAGTAGTGAGTAATCATCTCATATATTCTTGAGAGTATCATTGTGGAATACAGTTGGCCCTCTGTTTTCACAGGGAATCCATTCCAGACACACACCCCCGCAAAACTGGAGACTTGCCAATATTCAGGCCCCATAGGCATGAATAGGGCATGCCCCCACGGACAAGCATAGGCACACGTCCATGGAGGTGCACCCCATTGATCTTAATAGAGGTCTCCTTCGTGAATATTCAAAACCACTGATCTCAATCCGTGAGAACGGAGGGGCGACTGTACTATAAAAGCATCAAACAACAGTGGAAGATCTCTATAGGTATTCAGTTGGTTTTCAAATTGTTGTATGTTTCCTGTTATATAATTCTTGCCGAAAGAAAAGTTTGCATTGAATAATATCTACAGGAATTAATTGGGCACAGTGAGGCAAATTTCTTATCTAGTAGTTGGGCAGCAGAAGCAAGCCCTTATTTGTTTTCCCTAGTCATTTCCCTGTTGTGGAGGACAAAGTTCCATGTGCTACATGGCTTCTCTCAAACTCTCTAACATAGCTTGTTAACAATTGATTGCAGTGGTGCACACTCGTAAGCAATCACATATGGGGAGAAATAATTTATAATCTATCTTGCTTTGAATAATGAAAATACTAATGTTCATTAATGTTAATTGGAATGAAACTAGGGATCATTTCACATTTAAGAATTAAGAACTAACAAGACTCAAATTTGGTTGTTGATAACTGCCATCAAGTTGAGTTCAGCTTATGGTGACCAAGTCAGGCTATGCAAGTTATTGCATAGAATGCAAAGAATGCAAGTTATGCCAGACTAATCTAATCTCTTTTTATATAGAGTTACAAGTTTGGTGGATGAGGGGATTGCTGTAGATGTAGCATATCTTGATTTCAGTCATAAAGGTCCTTATGACATTCTTGCCAAAAAAAAAAAAAAACACCCTAGTAAAAAGTGATCTAGGCAATGCAATGGTTATGTGGATTGGTAATTGGTTGACTGACTGAACCCAAAGGCTTGCCAATGGCTCCTCTTCATCCTGGGGAGAAGTGATTAGCTGAGAGCCACAGGGTTCTTTCCCAGGCCCAGTGCTATTCAACATCTTTATCAATGACTTGTACGATAGAAAGGAGGGCATGCTTATTTAATTTGCAGATGACACCAAATTAGGAGGTGTAGCTAATACCTCACAGGACAGGATCAACATTCAAAATAACCTTAACAGATTAGAGCTGAGCCAGAACCAGCAAAATGCATTTCAACAGGGAAAAATTGAAGGTGCTACACTTAAGCAGAAAAAAATGAAATGCATAGATATACAATGGGGGACTCCTGGCTTGAAAACAGTACATGTGAAAGGGATCTAGTAGTTTAGTAGACCACAAGCTAAGCACGAGTCAACAATGTGATGCAGCAGCTATAAACCCCACAATATTATATGAAACTTAATTAATAGTAGTATAGTGCCTAGATCAAGGGAAGTAATGGTGCCACTCTGTTCTGCATTGGTCAGACCTCACCTACAATACTGTGTCCAGTTCTGGGCACCACAATTCGAGGGATATTAACAAGCTGGAGCATATCCAGAGTAGGATGGCCAAAATAGTGAAAGGTCTGGAAACCATGCCCCATGAAGAACAGTTTAGGTAGCTTAGGGCCTTTGCAGACTGCCAGAAATAGTGCAAATTGTTTTTGTTTTTTTCTTAGACATTGAGCCTTCTCTGTCAGAGAGCTCTGGTGCCACAATAAACTGCAGTTCCCATTATTCCCTAACCCTAACCCTTATAGTGGACTCAATTTGCACTATTTCTAGCAGTCTGCAAAGGCCTTTAGTCTTGGGATGAAAAGTTTAAGGGATGACCTGATAACCATGTTTAAATATTTGAAGGAATGTCTTATTGAAGATGGAGCAAGCTTGTTTTCTACTGCTCTAGGGACTAGGGAGACTAGGGAGTTTATCACACAGTGGGATAGATGCGGGATTTAAAAATTAAAAATGTATTTTACCACACTGCCCTGTAGGCAGGCAGTATGCAGCCCATTTGCAATCCATGCTTCTTTGGGCTTCTCACACACTTTTTCAAACGTGGGATTTTCCAACTCTATGATTCTATGATTCTGCCAAAGAATGCTAATGTCTCACAAAGCTACAGATCCCAGGATTCTGTGGGATGAAACCATGACAGTTAAAGTGGAGTCAAACTACATTATTTCTATATCGTAAATGTACCCCAAGTCTATGAAAGTTTATGTTACAATTTCTTTCTCTTAGGGGGGTTGCAGACTGCCAGAAATTGAAACTGCAAATTGAGTCCACTTTAAGGGTTAATGCTAGTGCTAGGGAATCATGGGAATTGGTTTTTTTTCTGAGACATTGAGCCTTCTCTGTCAGAGAGCTCTGGTACCACAATAAAATACAGTCCCCATGATTCCCCCACCCTAACCCTAACCCTTAAAGTGGACTCAATTTGCACTATTTCTGGCAGTCTGCAACCCCCCTTAGTTAGTCTTCTAGGTGCTGCAAGATCCCTTTGCATACCAATTCTGATACAGTTATACACTGGCTGGTTTTGCTATGAGAGATAGTGGTTATGGTCCACGGGTGGAGAATACTGTGGCATTTACTTAGTCACAGGCAAAACAAGGCTGAAATGTCATAATCCTTCATCTTCTGCAGTGACAGACCTAATAAAAATGACCCACTTTCAGAGATAGATGGAACTTGTCAGTTTCCAGAAGGTCCTTCAAGAATTTTTAGCCAACACTGCAAGCAATCCTGTTAAAGCCCTGCATCATCTATTAAATGGGAATTCACCTTTACAGCTGACTTAAGCAATCTCACCCCCAGACCAAAGCTTATCAGACACCTTGTTATACTAGAAAGATATGCTCAGCCAGATAAAAGGGAGATGAATTAATGAAATTCATAATGAATCTGCTAAAGCACGGGATAGAGCTAATTTAATGCTGTATGTGGGTCGAGACCTGGACAACTGAGGGCATATCCCCTACAACACCCTGTTTGTACACTAAGATCATTCCCAGGGATCTTCTGTTTTTTGTTCCCACTTTTGAAGTGAGACAGACACAGGGAGGACCTTTTCAGATGGAGTGATCCACCTACAGATATTTCTTCCCAGGGAAACTTGCCTGGCATCTATAAATACTGTATATACTCATGTATAAGTTTAGAAATTTGAGTCAAAAATTGACCCAAAAAAACCTGGATCGACTTATCCACAGGTCAATGCAAGTGCTGTACCTTAACTCAAAATAGAAATCAGCTCCCTATCTGAATAGAGTGGCAAAAGGTGAGAACTTAGTCCATTCTGGAAGAACCTAAAAGAAGCATCAACTCCCTCTACTCTCCACTGTGCAGCTTCTGGCCTTTTTGAATGCTTGGACAAGAAAACAGCAGCATTTTCCTCTCCTTCATTCTTTACATCCTTTGTTGCATGCTGCTAGGTTTTACCCGCAACTTATACATGGATCATATCAAAATTCATAATTTTGACCCCAAAACCTGCCCTCAACTGATACATGAGGTTGCCTCAAGTATATACAGTAAATCTTTTGGCATTAGGCAAAGACTTTTTTAAAAGATTATTTTTCATTGATTTTCAAATTTTTATAGAACAGTCAAATATTACAGTGCAACTAATGAAGCAGTAAAAGGAAAAATAAAGAAAACAAATAAAACGATAATCACAGGATGTGATGGCAAATACTTTTTTTTATTTCCTATGACTTCAGTAGATTTTACTTCTGATGTGACTGTTTCCATATCTATCTTTACTGCTCTTAGCTGTGTTAACTAATTAATGTTCTTGTATGGGTAATTGTAAATGCACTTGAAATGTTTAACCAAATAGCAGTAGAGAAATCTTATAAACAAGCAAACAAATAAAGGGCTGGATGTGGATGAACAAACAAACTCAGTGCTGTTAAGATGGAGATATTAATGGTGGCTAGCACAATTATCCCTACATCACCAGGTCTTATAATCACATTACCTCAAAGGATATGTTTTCTACCCGAAGAGTACATTTAGCCAGTCTAGGTGACATCTATGGTCTGGGATGCCTTTACCAGATTTAACACCAAATGCATTCTGTTCCCCTAGGGCAGTGGTTCTCAAATAGTGAGGCGGGCCCCCCGGGGGGGTGCGAGGCTCCGTAAAGGGGGGCCCGTTACGGCTGGAGAGAGGGAGATTGTCCCAGCGCAGCCCCAGTAGCAGCCCAACGTGCTCTATCCTGATTGGTCAAACCCACCCATGTGACTATTTACAGTCGCGCGGGGGGGGGCGCGAAATGTTTTCTTCTTTCCTAGGGGAGGTGTGACAGAAAATAATGGAGAAGCACTGCCCTAGGGAGACACAACCTGACCACTGTCATATGGAAATCTCTTGTTTAACTATTACATTGTCGGTCTTTGATCAAAGATCATCCAGGAGTCATGACTGGTTCAAAATGCAATAACTAGATTACAATGGCTTGCTGGAACAACACTTCCAAGCTTTAATACTAGTTACAAGAATGTCACCCGCTACTCAGTGGAGATAGTCTATCTTCTCCAACACAGTAGAATCATAGAATCATAGAGTTGGAAGAGACCACAAGGGCCA
>CM034701.1:369209644-369219790 GCA_020142125.1 Phrynosoma platyrhinos | reverse complement strand
ATTATTATTATTATTATTATTATTATTAAGCTTGGTCTTCTCAGAAGCCCTTCAGAGGGTTCAGGTTATAAAGCTTTACCACTTAAACAGTGCAATGTATTTTAGGGGAAAGAAACAGCTTGTCCATCATTGAAAAGACAGTACAGTTTACCCACCCCATCCATGGGGATTTGGTTCTGGACACCATCACCAGCCCACGGATACAGAAAAACAAAAGACCCCATTCCAATTATCATCAGTGGACATCAACTTGTGTGTGTCCATGTTGGCATAGGTGTGTACACATGCCACTACTGACAATAATGGGACAGGACCATCCACGGATGCTCCAATCCTCGGATCGCTAGCCTGTGGATTGGGTGGGCTGACTTGACATTATTACTCCAGTTGACTCCTGAGTCAGATTCTTAAGGAAAAGAAACAATGTATTTTTTACAAGACATATCACATGTTCACTGAAAAATACACTGAAGATTTTGACAAAAAACTGGTATCAAGAAATTCTGAATTACAGAAGTCATGACACATATGCTGTAGGGACCTCTAATATGTACTTCCAATGTGGTCCTCCAATATGGTGAAGCACAGGTGAAATTAATGGCCAAGTGTCCTGTATCTGAAAATGTTGTTTCTTCTGTCACACTGTGTAATAGATAATTAGGTTTCACTTTAGTGGAAATTGCCATATTAATCCTTTTGTTTAGTTTGATATCCACTTCCAAGGGGGGGGGAGTATGTTGCAATGCCCACAATATAACTTTCATTTTTTTTTAAAAAAAGTCTTGTTTAAGGAGCTCATATAACTAAACAATGTAGATATGATTATTCAATTTAGAGGAAAGGCTAGGTCATCACTAATATTTTAATGTTACTAGAAGCCCTAGATTTTCAAAAATATTTATATAATCAATTACTATTTATCTTGCTTATATTTTATTATAATGAATGTGTTATACACATGGGTTTAAAAGGTGAAATTGCTGTACTACTGAAAATTAAGAGAGAACTAAATCTATTGAAAACACACATTATTAACATGACCACATCTGAATGTAGGTCTCTTCAAATGTTATCACCATATGAAAAGCTGTGTAAAGACCACCTATTGGATAAGTTGTAGATCATTTGCATTTCCAAGATCCTTGACCTACAATGATTTATTAAAAACCCTACTTCAGTTATACAAGCAAGATGCAAGCAAAAATTTTTTTGCAGTATCTTCATTTGAAAGCAATTATAAACAGCTGATAAACTATAATTTTCTTTGTAGGTGTAATGTTAAATTACAACATCTAATCAAGAACTGCAAAAGTACAGAGCTACCCTAAGGACAGAATGCATTTTAAACCCCTTAAACATATTGAGACAAAATATCCCCCCCTTTATCAAAATGCAATGTAAGCTTTAACAGCTTTTTTTTCTTTATTAAGTTCTTATTTTGAACACAAATAATGAGCCAGAGCATGTATTTCCCTGCATCCTGTCCTCCGAATCATATTCTTTCCCTGCAGAGAAATGTATGCAATAAATAACTACTTACTTAGCAATAAATAATTACTAAGACCATTTGATCCTGCAGACAGCATTTTTGAAGTGATATTTTGGAAATGAAATGGAAACACAGACATTCACTTTCAAGAAGCCCATATAATAACTACTGATCTAAAGCAGCACTATCTAGCTCTACAAGTGTGTAGAGTTCCTATACTGTAAAAATGGTCTTTCGTATCTGTTTCACTGAGCCCAAATAGCTAAAAGGTTTGACTGGTAACTCAAAACAAACAAAACAGTAGACCAGAGCATGTTCTACTCATTGGATTCCCAAAATAATTCTATGGCATGTCTGCACTGTAACTGAGTTGATCTCTTATATGTTGTGTTGGTTTTAACTGTGCAAAAGAATTGTAGTATGGCTTGGTCTACTTCCTCCAATGCATGGAGTGGAGCCTAGGAAGGATGCTTATAGACTGTATAAATATCCACAGAAATGCAAAACTTGTGGGTATGGTGACAAGTTCAGTTTTAAGTATGGTCATTAGGGGACAAATGCAAGAAGTTGCCTAAGGCCAGGGTGGGTTGTGGCCATATGAATGGTGGAGGGAGTTTTGAAACATGGTATGTGCAAGCTGGGAACCAGAAAGGATATACCAGTGTCCCTCCCAATTTGTGGAGGATCCATTCTGGACACCCCCCACACACATTGCGAATCCAGAAAAATGCGAATATTCAAGTTGCCACCGGTTACAATGGCTGAGTGCGCCTTGGGCGCACACATCATTTTATCCCTCTCCACTTGTCATCTGCAAAGGACCAAGACCACAGACTCCAAGTCTACGAATGGAGAGGAATAAGTGTATTTTAAACTAGCTAAGAGTGTCCAGTGTTATAATATATGTAGTGTGCCACCAACGGGAGTTTGTGAATATATCCTAATTCACCTGCTGCTTTTTCCAATCTTCTTTTGCTTTTTCGTTCAAAGACCACTGTCCTGAGGTCAGACAGGGAATGCCCTGGGAGACTGAAGTGTTCTGCAACAAGCGTTTTGTGTATTCCCATTCTTAATATCTGATTGGGCATACAAAGACTATCATCTGAGACCCTTCTCTCCCTGTTCTTTCTTGATCATGGATGTTTAAATAGGTGATGACAAGAAATAAGGACTATTCTGTAGTTGCTCCGTCATGGAATATAATCCAGAACTAATTTTTGTCACCTTCACATCAAGCAGATTGCTTTAATTTTTTCAGACATCTCCAAAATCCTATGATATTCTGCTAATTCCATAGGTCTGCAACTAAGTGCATAAAGACGTTGCACTACTGATTGTGTAGGGTTTGTATCTTATACAAATTTAGTGCAGGGGTTCAACAAATGATTGTTCAAAACATTTGGTTACTTCCTATACAAAGGTTGAATTCAGTGCAATTGCACTAGTGGTTGTTTCACTCCACTACCAATAAAGTGGATTTAGGTCTTTGTTTCTGGCTTTACGCTGCTAGTGCTGGATTTTGCTTCATTTTGGTTACAGTGCTTTAGGCTTATCACACCAGGCTCTTCTCCCACTAAAATAGCATTGTTTTCAACACCTCTGCAATCGGGATTGCTCACTTCCCTATCACACCTTCAGAATCTTTACATCATTGCAGCTTTTGTCTGCACTAAAAGCTTATCACACACAGCATTTGGGACTGCCCAGTCATTACCTCCTCCAAGACATTATCCCTGCCCCTTTTCCTCATATGTCACAAAGGTACACACACGTACACAGATGCCATTCCTGACAGAAATATAAAATGAAATGAAAACAGTGTTATGTTTTAAAAGATTTTTATTCTTTTGTGAGGGGGGACTTCCTAATTCAGATAGATTTGATTAATCGCTGACAGATGAACACCAGCAGCTAAAGTAACAATTAATCTGCCAGTGATAAACAGTGATGATGAAATAAATACTTTTTTAAACTACAAGACTCTCTTCCACTTACATTTCCAGGTGTGTGTGAGAGAGAAAGAGAAAGAGAGACGTTGGAACAGGGTTACTCGACTGGAAAAGAAGGTAGCATTGGAAGGCAGTGACAAGCCCCTGGGGGTGACATTTGCCAATGGATTTTTTTCTAATTTTTTTTTTTTTTAAATCAGCTACTTTACCAATTGAAAAGAAATAAAATTTATATTTCCAACCCTTCTCCTTCTCCCTGGAACACTAGGGCACTTAAACCACTCCAAAAGCACCTAAAGCATGCCCACTGACCACCCAAAATTGGCATTAAAGTGGAATTGAACAATCACATTGGAAATCCTAGCAGAACAGTAGTGGGAAAGGAAGTCATTAACATATTTGTGTGTGTGTGTATGTGTTAATGAAAATAAACATTTTCCAAATGGTCTCCCAGAAGAACCAAAGAAGAGGAGTGACATCATATGATAAACCCTAAGCAAAGGCACTGTGATCCGCTCTAGTTGTACTTTACCTGCCTGGTGTGATAAGGTTCTTAGACTTTTTGCTTTTTCAGTGTATTTATTATAAGCTACTTTGAATACATATGATGGAAAGGTGGAGAAAATATTTTATATGACTAAAAGAAACAACAAATTTACAACATTTCTAGGATTTTTCTAAAAGGTTTCAGTTTTTGAGTGAGATTCGCACAATTGAATGTTCTTCAAAAAGGCTTTTGTATTTATTTAAATGATGAATCCGAAAGCACAATTTAAATTTTAAAATTTGAAAGCAGGTTCTCACATTCATAGATGGATACCAATTTTTCTCTCCTGGTGAATGCCCCTTATGCCAGATGGAATGCCACCTTGTGCCTATTTCTTTTCTAAAGCATTGGCAAGTGCAACAGAAAGGCAGGTTAAAAATTATCCATGCATGTGCAGAAGGCCACATCACCAGCTGCTGTTTAAAAATCTTGCTTCTTTTGATTTATTGCCCATAACAACTCTTGGTCTGAGTTTAAGCAGAACCTTACCAATCTGACCTTTTCATCCTGGGAAGAATAGACAAGTATGATACCCTGCCAGCTAATATTCTAAATTTCTGCTCAAATACCCTTTCTGCAGCAGGGGACGTGGAAACAGCAACATTTGCCCTTTTGCAGTCTGAGGCACTTTACAATGACATAACACCAGGCTATACCAAAACCCACATGCTCCTAGCTTAGAAGAGAATGAATAGCTTCAGGGCATATAGGTGCTGAGTTGCAGACATAGCAGGCTTCGTGGCCATCTCACAAAGGCCAATAATAGCTGCTCACCTGTGGCCAGTAACTGGTACAGAAATACTTACATCCTGTCCCAGATTCTAACTACTATTAAAAAAAAATGTCTTATGATAGTAGTATCTATTATGGAGTTTTCATAAGACCCAATAATGGAAACAAGAACTGAGTCAAATGTTATTTCTGTGATTAAATCCTGATAGGGTAGATGAACACAAGCCCATTCCAATTTGCACTGATTTATGTTGTCCCTATCTAGTGACAATTGGATGGAATTAGTTCAGCTGAAAGAGTTCAAACCTCATGAAACATATTTGATTTTCCAAGTTGTAAACAAGCTTTGGGCGTGGAATCATTGTCTATCAGCTTGGACAGAAAAAAAATTAGATTTTCTAGTATCATAGTCCAGGCAGTCCATACTTTCCTTTCAATCATCACTTCACAATGGAGTTTGTTTTCAGTATCAGTTGCAGTGTGCCCTTGCTATCTTCAGGGGATCTGTTCCAGACACACACACACCATGGATAGCAAAAAAGTGGGACCTTAAGTCCCATTTTTCAATGACTGTGTGCTCCTGCTCGTGCCGCCACATGTGCATGCGCCCATTGAAAAAATTGTCCATGGAAACACAAACTATGAATGGCAAGCCCACAGTTGGCACAGGCATGCTGTATAACAAAATAAAATACATTACTATTTCTCAATTTTTTAAACTTTATTTATTATTATCTGTTATTTAACTGATACTCTGGCAGGAGTATCTATCTGAAGGAAGTTAAAGGCAAGGTAAAGCTGCCAGTACTTTGAGACTATTTCCTATAACTGTTTTTTTTTAATCTGAGAAAAATTAAATGATTTTTTAAAGCATACTGTGATTTCTGCCCACTGAAGGTACAAGATCCTGTAAGCATGGAATGAATTAAGTGATTAATGCACTTAATTAATTCCCTAATGAAAAAATGTGTTACAATTTTTTATTTATTTTTTTATTTTTAGTATTTGGAGTCCACAATGATTTTACTGTAGTTCATGAGACCAATACATTTACTGATGTAATGCCAGCACTGTAGTAGTTGTTATTTGAGTAACACAAAATCCATATTTTATTCAATACCTATTTCAGCTATTGTTATCAATCTTTTCTTAAAGGCAGAATTAATAGAATTATGTAATTATTAAAACACACTTGTAAATAATCATGGAGAAGCTGGCAGCAGAGGATCTGTGTAATGTAAAGTTATATCAGTGTAGCTACAATGTTAATGCACTGTGCCACTTAGATACTGAATTATACCACTGCACAATCAATTGTGCAACTCGCATTACACCAGTGCACACTCCTGTTGTGTAACAGACTACCAATCAAAATATGCTACGGGTTGCACTTACTCAACACTTTAAGAAATGCAGCCATTTTTTCAATGTTTTTACTAATGGAACTCAATCTGTGAAGTCTTAATCAGGATAAAACCCCTACACATTATTCTAATGTATACAACTACAACAAGTATATTTATAATGAGTAATGGTACTTATGCTTACATATGTCACTAACAGGGTTCTAGCCTATATATGCTGCAAAGATAGTATACCTGCAAGATTTCTTCATTCATTTTAATTGAAAAAGCAGTTTAATCCACACAAAAGGGTAAGGCACATAGAACTAACCACTCCCTTGGAATAAATGGGAAATTTTAGGAGATTATCACAGTGCTGATTAAACTGGTTCAGCTGAGCCAGCTTAAAATTTAAAATGAGCAAAAGGGTAAGGCACATAGAACTAACCACTCCCTTGGAATAAATGGGAAATTTTAGGAGATTATCGCAGTGCTGATTAAACTGGCTCAGCTGAGCCACCTTAAAATTTAAAATGGGCAGCATCCTGATTTTATCACAAGGATTTTGCCACCGAAATTGCCACCTGGGTGCAGCCTGGGTCCATCCCCACTCCCAGGGCTATTCAACACGGCTTTATTTGAAGCTGGGCATTTTCTGGCTTAAGGAAATGGCCACCAGAGCAGCGGGGATGGAACCAGGCTGGAATGATTTCGGCAGCAAAATCCTTGTGATAAAATCGGGGTGCCACCCTTTTCAAATTTTAAGCCAGTTCAGCTGAACCGGTTTAATTAGCACTGCAATACTCTCCTTACTCATGCAGGATCTGCATACGTGGTTTGGAACACTCAAAGAACTCTCAACCAAAGACCATGTACATATCGCTAAAATTCATACAGCTTTTAATATCTCTAATGAGTAAGTAAGCATAAAAGACAACAAAAGGATGAATTTTCAATGCACAAGGGTGTCAAGGCAAGTCCATTTTAAAGCCTTATATGATGTTGTTATTTTTAAAAGTTGACTTTATATCATATTACTTTTCATTTTCCTATTATATGTTTGTACTCTCAAGGCCATTAAACAACCTTAGGAACTACACATAGCATTTAATTCAGCTGAGATTAGATGTGAGATCTTTCAATTATGCATTATTCTGCTAGAACAATTTATTTACATTTTTATGGAATCCATTTTGCAAAAATTCAATATTTAGAAACATAATGAGAACATTCAGAAGCATCCAGTATTACTGAGTTGATGGTTTTGTTCTGTTTTGCATACTAATTATGCACTGCAAAATCAAAACACTTCTAATAAGCAAAACATATTATCTTTTCTCTGATCCATCCTCATCACAAAGATTTAAGCAGTATTAGTCTTGCACACTGAATTACTGCTTGTTAACTACTGTTGCCAACCATTGGGTTACATCTGCCTTACTATATCAGTTTGACCCAGCTTCCAGTGCTTAATGGTCCTCTAGGCTAAAAGCGAAAGCTGATCCATCAGGCTTACATTAGCATAGAATAACACTCGATGCTTATTGATGTGCATGCAGTGTAACTACCACCCCCGGCACCCAGCTCAGTCCATTATTTTCATTTTATCTCAAGTCATTTGTATGGTTGTCTGCCCCAGTTAAAGCTATGGCAAGACTGGTACTTAAATGAATTTGTGAGAAAGGAGACAAATGCCCCCTGAACTTCAAGCACTTTTCTATCATGGCGTGATAGCATAAAATATACTACTACTGTGTTAGGTCCACTTAGCAAAAATGCCTACAATGGCTGCAAGTAGGGATAGGGAAAGAAAAATCACTCAGGACTCTCTTCGTTCAGAAAAGTGCTGTTTTATTTATTTATTTATTTAGCATATGATATCTTTAGAATGCTGCTTATGATTTTCACTGAACATCCATAAGAGGGGGAGAAGTCACTATTTCTTCACTGTATTAAGCAGGAATCGTATTTCACCGGGAAATAATTTAATGTCTCTAGAATTACTATTCATTTTGAATTATTTCTCATCAACAAATGAGCATCCTAACTTAATCTTTAGGATTGCTCATCACTTTCTCTCCCAATATTGGCTTAAGTACTACTCCAGAACATAGCAATGATATTCATTTATGTCACTTTCCAGAGAAACTGGGCAATGTAATTTCTGAAGCATCTTTTTCCAGTAGATTTGTGCCAATGTGCAGAACTCAAATGTATCATCCAACAGTTCATAAAAATATTCTATTTTTGCTGTCAGAGAAAAGTGAAAGGAATATTTATAGCCACTATGAAAGTTGAACACTTGTCATAGGTTAGATCAGCTAGTCTGACACAGGTATATTTTATAATAGTGTGAGTGTGTGTGTGCGTGTGTGTATGCATGCCAATCTTTCCAAATTAGATCTCATGTTACCACTTCCTTAGACCTTCTGTGTAAAGCTGTATGCATAAATACTTGTTTCAATGGCTGATAACCCTTGCCTCTAAACTGCAGGGGCTTATAGTCGAGGCTAAGTCATTATTATTTTTTGACAGCTATTACAACATGCATGCACACATGCGCATGCACGGTTCAAATTCTTTACAAAATAACCTTCTTTTGCTTTAGTCCTCTGCAACCACAGCCCTGCTTTTGTTCTATCAGCTACAAAAGCCAAGTCAAGTGATAGTGTTATGCAATAGATTGGTACCAGCTAAGCATGCTGTAGGGCAAAGTGACAGCAGCCTCTCTCTCTCTACTATTCCTGCTAGCTGAACTTTCAAGTGGAGTTGGTATTTGATCTTCAGAAAGATAAGAGAGCTTCCTGCCCATCATCATAGTGCATTATGTTAGGACTAGAAACGATACTTAAAAGAATCATTGGGGAGCTTTTTTCAACAAGAGAGAGAGAGAAGAAAAGGAGACAAAATTACAGACAGTTGTGTGGACAGAGGAGCTATTTCAAGAGTGGGTGCAAACGCTGTGTTCTACAGAAAAATTAAAAAGAATTCTGGGCCCAAAAGCATCATTCAGAACACTGCACAACATGCTGCCAACATCACTTTCTAAAACAATTTTCTGACAATGGAATACAATTTATTTAAGGGGTTTCCCTGTTTTTTCATTGACAGCATCACTTGGCCCAAGTTTCACACTGCAAGCAAGGATGGCATGGAGGATATTTCAGATCCATGACCATAAGCAGGAAGGTCACACATTCTGACATCACAGACTTCCAGAATATAAAGTGGAGGCTCTCTAGCCAAAGGACAGAACAGCATTTATCAAGAGACAGTTTAAATACAAACATGCTTGAAGTATTTGCTGAAACATATTATGGGTAATAACTAGAACTTCTTCCATTTTGAGCACCGAACTAGAACTCTACCTGTTAAGATAGCTGAGCCAAGTTGTTATTTGCCAACGTAGCATAGTGGTTTAAGTGCTGGACTAGGACTCTGGAGACCAGGGTTCAACTGCTGGCTTGGCCATGGAAATCCACTAGGTGACCTTGGGCAAGTCACACTCTTTCAGCCTCAGGGGAAGGCAATGGCAAACCTCCTCTGAACAAACCTTGCCAAGAAAACCGCATGATAAGTTTACTTTAGGGTTGCCATAAGTCAGAAATGACATGAAAGCAGACAACAAAAATAACAAGTAGCTTCCCCTACTAGCTAACCCAGCAGTTTCTAGAACAGAAGCAAGAAGCTTTTCTAGGTACTGTGTGAAGCCTGCTGAGAGAAATGTCGCTCAGATTCACTCTGACTTGGATGCTACATTTGATGCAGTGCCAGTGAATGTAACCTTGGCACTTCTTAATGGATACTTTTCAACTTATGCAGCCTGATAACGTGGACAGGATCCTTGGAGAGGTAAAAGCCACCACATGTGTCTTGGACCCTTGTCCTTCTTGGCTTATTAAACAGGCCAAGGGGGACTAACTGGGTAAAGGAGGCAGTCAATGCCTCACTACAACAAGGTAGAGTTCCATCTTGCCTAAAGGAGACAATTGTGAGGCCTTTGTTTAAAAAGCCATCCCTGAATCCCACATAATGAATAATTATCAGCTAGTGTCCAACCTACCGTTTTGGGGCAAGGTTTTAGAA
>CM034701.1:369195156-369209544 GCA_020142125.1 Phrynosoma platyrhinos | reverse complement strand
TTTCAATCTGGTTTCAAGCCTGGCTATGGAACAGAGACAGCCTTGGTCGCCTTGGGGGATGACTTATGCAGGGAACTAGACTGGAAGAGTGTGTCCCTGTTGGTTTTACTGGACCTCTAGCAGCTTTCGATACCACTACCCATGGTATCCTTCTGGGCTGCCCCTCTGAGATGGGACTTGGAAGTACTGTTTTATAGCGGCTCTGTTCATTCCTGGAGGAGCGAATCCAGAAGGTGGTGCTGGGGGACTCCTGATTGACCCCCTGGCCATTGGCCTTTGGGGTCCCTCAGGGTTCTGTGTTGTCCCTTATGCTATTTAAGATACACATGAAGCTTCTGAGAGAGGTTGTCCATAGTTTTGGGGTGCGGTGTCATCAATATGACAATGAACTCAACTCTACTACTCCTTTCCACCCCAATCCAAGGATGCTGTTCTGGCCCTAAACCAGTGTCTGTCATCAGTAATGGACTGGATGAAGGCAAACAAATTGAAACTTAATCCAGATAAAACAGAGGTGCTCCAGGTCAGTCAGAAAGCAGATCAGGGAATAAGGATTCAGCCTGTGTTAGATGGGGTCACACTCCCCCTGAAGATGCAGGTTCGCAGTTTGGGGGTACTCCTGGACTCAGCTTTGAACCTGGAGGCCCAGGTTTCTGCAGTGACCAGGACTGCTTTTTCACATTTAAAACTTGTGATCCAACTGCACCCATTCCTTGAGATGCTGGATCTGGCCTCAGTAGTACATGTCTTGGTTACATCCCATTTGGACAACAGTAATGCGCTCTACTTGGAGCTGCCTTTGAAGAGCATTCGGAAACTTCAGCTGGTCTAAAGAGCTGCAGCCAGGCTGCTAACAGGGGCAGGTTATAGAGATCATACAACACCACTGGCTGCCAGTTTGTTTCTGGGCACAATTCAAAGTGCTGATGATGGCTTTAAAACCCTATATGGCTCGGGTCCAGGATATTTGGCAGACTATTTCTCCCTCTATGAGCCAGCAGCCTGGGTGCAGGCCAGCTCCATCAGGCCTAGCCTAAAGAAGGAGAGCCCTCCCGCCAGTCCATCTGCCATGGTCCAGGCCCCAGAGGGGGAGAAGAACTGCTGGATCTGATTCCCTTCCCACTACCATATCCTTCTCCTTTTGTGTCATGTCTTTTTAGATTGTAAGCCTGAGGGCAGGGAACCATTTGTAAGCCGCTCTGAGAGCCTTTGTAGCTGAAGAGTGGGATATAAATACTCCAAATAACAACAACAACAACGTCTGAACATTATAGAGCAGAAGGTACTATAGAAAGTGTACATCTCCAGAGTGATCTGTGTGTCAGTGCCTTCCAGTCCCATTGTGAAGTTATATCCTTCACAATAGGTGAAATATTTTTCAGTGAACATGGAAAAACTACAGTACTGAGTACAGGCAATTATTCTTAGTGGAAAATTATTGAATAATCACCTCCACTACTGTAATCCAATCTGTCCTGTACAGAATATAGAAATATAAACTGCCTTTACAAACTGTTGAGATTGGGTGCTTAATGCTGTGTGGTGCTGGTGTTGAAGTTTTTTAAAGGGTCTGTATATAATTTTTTCTTGTTTTTACTGTGTTTTAGTATTTTTAATTGTATTAAATGATTGTATAATTGTATATTTTGTATTTTCATTTAATTTTTATAGTGTTTTTCATATGGATCATTTTAAAATATTGTTAGCTGCCTTGAGTCCCATTATTGGAAGAAAGGTGGGATATAACTGAATAAGATGATAATAATAATAATAATGCTAAGAAGATTTTTATTTTTTAATTTATGTACTTCATTTATATGCTATCTTTCTCCCAAAGTCAGTCCCAAGGCAGATATACAAATCTAAGACAGAGGCTTGTTGTGTAGAGTCAGGCAAAAGGCTTGACTGAATTAGACTGAATTTTCATTTCATTCTGTTTGTACTATTATTCTCCATACTGTTCTAAAAAATACTTGAACATGCAGCTAGGGGGACCATGTTCTTACAGTTCTGTTCACCAATAGGTACTCAAGAAAACCAAGAAGAAAGACAGAGAAAGAGAGTGCATGCGCACACCTTCAAGTCATCTGTCAACTTATGACAACACCATGAATTCCACAGGGTTTTCTAAGGCAAGGAATATTCAGAGGAAGCTTGCCATTGCCTTCCTCTGAAATATAGCCTACACTTGGTATTAATTAGCAATCTCTCATCCAAGTAATAACCAGGACCGACCTTGCTTAGCTTCCAAAATCATAAAGGCTCTTGTATCTTTTGATATTAGGCTCAAGAACATCTCCCTTTAAAAGATGCTGCGCTATAAAAACCAAACCCCGCAGGAAGCCACATGCAATCCCATTGGTGGGAGGAATGCAAGACAGAAATGAAACAAGAACATAAAATACACTATCCTCAAAAAGAAAATGTTGCACACAGGGTATTAAATATGATGGAGCTCAAGACCTGAGGCAGGCTAAAGTATCTGAGGGGTTTTAGTTAAAAATGACCCAGTAAAGACATTATGGGCTCTTACAACATTATGAATATTGCAAAGAAAATGGATAACCTTTTCTCATAATGGTAGAACTTGGGATCACCTAGTAAAATAGACACATTAATTTATGAAAAGCAGAAGGAACTACCTCTTCACACAACAGCGCACGGAATTCACTGCCATTAAATGTGGCAATGACCACCATTTGTAAGCTGTGATATTTAACCAGAACCTCTATGTTTAGAGGCAGTATTACACTGAATATAAGTTGCTAGGGAACAACAACAGGGAGAGCTATTATTTCCAAACCCAGCTTTTGCTATTGCCAGGGACATCCGATTAGTCAGTCTAGGAAAAAGGCACTTAAGCCTGACATAATAGGCCTCTTTTAAAAAAGAAAATCAAAACAGTCTACAGCCCAACACTGGGAACCACACTGGACATAAAAAGCTGACAAAATCAGCTATGGTGTAATAAGATTTATTGAAAAAGACAGGTTGTTTAACTGTACGTTAATGGTCATCGAATGGTCATCTGGGCCCTCACACAAATGGGTCTCGCACCTGTGCAGATCCATCCTTACAATGTTCCAGAGCTGAGTAGCCTTTGGCAGGAATCTTGCCCTCTTCAGGCAAGAATATAAATCATGCCAATAGCAAATCCCTCTTAGGGCCTAAGCAGACTGCCAGAAATAGTGCACATTAAATTGAGGCACTGCCCTGGCTCAGTGCAAGGGAGTCATGGGAATTGTATTTTTTTCTGAGACATTGAGCCTTCTCTGTCAGAGAGCTCTGGTGCCACAATAAATTACAGTTCCCATGATTCCCTAGCACTGAGCCAGAGCAGTGCCTCAATTTAATGTGCACTATTTCTGGCAGTCTGCAGTTCCATCATCAAGATCAGAAAAGACCTGCAGAAGAGAAGGGAGGGGTGGGTTGTGTGGGGGCACAGATGACCACTCGAAAAACTACAGTTACAAGTAAGCAACCTGTCCTCCTTCGTTGTGATCTCTGTGCCTCACACAAATGGATTAGCAAGCTTACCATAGGAGATGGGGCAGGTCAGTTGACGATAGATGACAGTACTGCCCTTCCAAACAGTGTAACTGCCCAAGCTCTGCAGAGGTAGTGCCAGATAAAGGTCAGCAGCTGAGCTCAAGCAGCTGTTCTGCAGACTTCTAGCAAAGAACTGCCCCTCACCCATGCCTAGGACACCAATACTGTGTGGGTCAAAGGCTCAAAGGTTCCAATTTTGTGGTGAATCAATATGTCAAGTTGATCAAGCCAACCACCCATTTGGAGAGCCTTTGCAATGTAATACGGAAGCCCACCTTCCAGCCCTGGAGACTTAGGGATGAAGGAGACACAGCAAAAGGAGTGGTCAGAGGCGGTCCTGAAGCCGGCTGCAACTGCAATCCCAAATGGGCCACTGGCAGGAGTGGCTTTTATCCACTCCTTTCACGGCCAGCTTCGGGCTACCTTAGGTGACTTCAGAGCATCTTCCAGGTGGTTTGGGGGTGTGCATCATTTGAACTCCATACTCACAAAGTGCCCAGAAGGTGCTTTATTTGACCCATGTGTTTCAGACCTTCCTTATAGGAGTCATATGGTGAGTATGCTAGGCCTTAGGCCCACCAAATGTCTAGACAATGCAAGGTCTTTTCCTACTGGGAAGAGGGGTCTTGATGAAAGGCTGCCAACATAACAGGGTATTTAAAAAAATAAAAATAAACATTCTGGGTTTTTTTAAATTGATTATTCACATTCATATTATATTCATATTCATATATGTCTGGCTATTATTACTATTTTTCAGCCTCCTTACTGGAACAACAATGATTGTTTGAATTTAAACATTTTAATTGTACCAGTTTATCGGCAGTTGTTCATTGCTAGACTAGAATCCA
The DNA here is from genome assembly GCA_020142125.1 of Phrynosoma platyrhinos. NCBI lineage: Eukaryota > Metazoa > Chordata > Lepidosauria > Squamata > Phrynosomatidae > Phrynosoma > Phrynosoma platyrhinos. The sequence continues at coordinate 369,205,144 of CM034701.1, read as the reverse complement.
GTTGCTTCTTTTTAATCACTTTATTTTATAGTGCAAGTTTGCCATTCAGAAATGAATCCTTCAATTAACATACGTTCAACCAAAACAACTTGCTTTAAAAATGCACTTTTTAAAAGAACAATTATTATTTAAGCTAGTGGCCATAATAATTGAACTACATTTTACTACTTAATTTTCTAATTTAGTTCTATATTGGTGTATTCCTATACATTGGTGTAGTTCTACACATTAGTGCAAAAGAAAAACAAAACAAAACAAAACTGGTTTAAACAAAAAAAAGGTTTTCAATATGTTTTTTTTAAAAAAAACTGGGTTTTTTCCAACCCTGTGACACAATGTTTTGATTGAGATGGACTGATGCAATGACATTAGAGAGCAATGATGGGTAGAAGCTGAGCATCACCCTATGGAAGATCATACAGGGCTGGTCTGAATGCAGAGTGGAAAACTTACTGGTCCACTTGGCAGAGGAGATGGCTACTAGAAAAAGCATCTTAAGTACGAGGAGTTGGATATCTGCACTAGCCATGAGCAAAAAAGGGCTCTTTGTTAATTGCAACAGAATGAGCAAAGAGACCAAGATAGAACAGGTCCTTAACAGATGAGTAGAATTATTGTCTTACTTCTGAACAGTGTGGAAGCAGGATGGCCAGTTGGATGGTGAGCCAATATAATCACAAGGTAAACCTTCAAGGAAGAGAGGGAAAGACCATCATCCTTCAAATGTAGAAGAAAAATAATTACTGTTCTTTCACTGGTGGGTGCAATTGGAAGACCTGATGCTGCAGCAAATGAACAAACCTGATGCTATTTTAAGGCATAAGAGTGCCAAACTAAGGGCTTATGAGAGGCCTATAGTACCACATATAGTCTAGCATCTATGGCCTCCTCAGTCGCCAAGCGATAGTAGCCTGATATCTGGATGCCTCACTTTGCCCTCAGTCTGTGTGAGCAGAGTGTGTAAGCCATGACAAGGTAGTCACAACAGGACATCTGCAAGAGTATCAAATCTGGGCCACCAAGGGATTATGTGTACGCAGTTAATCATATCCTTCTGTATCTTGACTAGTACGGTGGTGATTAGGGGAAAGGATGAGAAGAGATACAGTGGTGATCCCATCCAGGTTCTGAGGGAGCTGAAGCCCCATCTCCCTGCTGCAGAAGCACTGGCATTAGCAGTTCTGTTTGATAATGAACATGTCTACTGATGGATGTTCCCACTGGTGCACAATCAGACCAAATACATAACAGGATATGGACAACTTGTGCACCTCTGTGACCACTTTACTCATAGAGCACTCCAGGAGAATATCTTGCCGAAGTATGTGAAGCATTAGTAGAAAATCACATTGGCAAATGTACCAATCCCACAGCTGCAAGGCATAAACTTTCATGGTGGAGGATCTCATCCCTCCTTATTTGTTGATACAGGAGACAGTGGTCATGTTATCTGAGAGTATCTATACCACTGTCCCTTGAATGGTGCCTTTAAACAGCTTGATGCCTTTCACGGCTGCAATGACTGATGTGGCAATGCCTCTGTCATCAACCATGGAAATATGTGTCTTGTAGATCGAGAAAGACAAATCAGCTTCCTGGGGAGAAGGAGAATGGCTCATAATGTGACCCTTCAAAACTTCTTGGATGAAATTACACCCTGTAGGTCTATGATAGGCCACAGTGAACCATCCTTTTTCAGTATGGTAAAATACCAGAAGAAACCTGTCCAGCAGGTGCTACTGGAGAGGTGCTCGATATCATCTTTTGGGAGGAGTGACCTCCTGTTGGAGAACTAGTGAGAGAAATGTACCAAAAGATACCCGATAGAAGTGGGTGGTCAAATTCCCAGGTAAATGATGCTAAGCACCCAGGAGTCCCAGAAAATTTGCTGCCACTCAAAGTAATGTGGTTGAGTAAGTGAGGAGGTTCATGGTTGAAGAGATGTTGGTGCAAAAACATAGGCAGAAAGGGTGGGAGGAGGAAAAAGTTAAAGGCAATGCTTCTTGCCTGGCAGAGATTTCCTAGCAGTCAGAGGAACCTGGTATTGAGACTGCTGCAACAGAAGTTGGTAGAATCCTTCTAATTGATGTGACTGAAATGACTAGTGAAGAGGAGGTCACAACCTAGTCTAGGGGATAGGAAGGGGTTTACTCCAGTAGGCCTTGTGCTGGTGGAAGGGACAGGTGGGGTGTCTGAAACCCCATCTTGACCATGGTGAAGGCCATGAAGAGGTTATCCAAGTCCTCATCAGTTTTGTTACTGAAGACCCTCCACATCAAATGGGAGGCCCTTTATATTTCATCCTGCATCCTTGGTTAGACCAGCTGATCTTAACCACCTGTAGTACCACAGGCCGACTGATGCTGTCATGGCCTTCACAATCCAGTCAGCCCCATGTTGAGCAACCCTAATCTGTTGTGTGGCCAACCTATGTGCCTCCTGCTGGAAGAGGAGGGCAGCATTTCTCTGGTCCTTGGGAAGGTAAGGGATGAAAGAGGGCATCTTCTTCCAGAGGAATTGTTGGGATACCCGGATTGCCAATGCCAAATAGGTCAAGGCAGTGGCCTTCCTTGTCTGGGACAAGAGAATGGGATTTCCAAGTAGACTTGGACTGGGAGGCTTCTACCACAGCAAAGGTGGGCATTGGATGAGCAAAGAGAAAGGCGGTCCCTTCCTGTTGAACCTGGTAAAGATTCTCTTCAGGGAAACAAAAATAGTTTGAACCAGGACTGCTTGACCAATCCATCAAAGTTGGTAAAAGGGGAAGCATTATCGGCATAGAGCTTTGGATGTCGACACATTGGAAAACTGGCTCAAAAAATGCCATCCTGAGAATCAGCTCCAAGTAGGGAAAGAAGTCTTCTGTTGGTATCATCCACATCCTCTGTCAGAGAAGAGGTGAAGGGCAATGGAGATTGAGATGATGTGTTGGGTACACCATTCGCTCCCACATCACAGTGCAGGTTCGAAGAAACCAGTCCTGATTGTTGAGATAGAGACCCAAGTGGGGCAGGAGGCAGCATAGCGGTAGCCTGAGGCTGTGTCATCAATAATGTGAGAGCACCCAAGTCAGATGTTCATACATGCTATCCAAGGCACCGTCTGCAGATTGATGCCAAGGTAGAATGGAGTGTCCAATTCTGCACAAGTGTCTTCAGCCTTTAGGAACTGTTCCTAAAGGAATAGACAGAAATGATAAAGCCAATTTCGGAGTCTCTGGATCATATTTGTGTCCTTTGCAAATAGAACACAAATGCATTAAATGGCCCTCACACAAGCAAATCACACACTGGGAATAGCCATCAGTACTGGCAATCCTCCCAACACAGGAGACACAGCTTTTAAACAGAGTCCTTGAGAGGAGTAACCAGCCACCAGAGTTTGGGGGTGAAGGGAATGACAAACTAACAGCTATTATTTTATTCTTTTTGAGAGAAAATACCAAAGGAAGAAAAACAAAGAAAAGCTGGAAAGACTGATAGAAGAAGTGCAAAAGGGAAAAACTACACAACACTGGAAGCTATCTGAGATGTGAAACATGACAGATGAAAAGGAACTGAGAGGGAGTAGCTATTGGCACTATTTATATTCACATCTGAAAAAAAGGGGGGGGGTCCCACCAAAAGCTATTCAGCTCTTGAACACAGAGACAATGATGAAGAATGCAATCCTACAATTTCTCAAGCCCCAAACAGAAGGACATCTATTCCAGGCTACATCCTTCCTGCAACAGAAGCTTTACAGTTTACAGAATCATTTGAAGCCTAGAGATGATATATTGTTTCCCTGTCTATCTCTCTGAAACCAACCCACACAACACTATAACCTCTGAAAAGATTGGGACAGGCTACTAGTCCTGGCTACCCATCAACTGTTCTGATTTGTTCTGATCTTGGCCACCTGGAGCCCCAGCATGTGGTGGAGAAGGCATGCATCTGGCAGTTGAACTTGACAGAGAAGCCATGCTTGATTAGACCAAAATAACTTCCAAGAGAGACCATGTCTTGCAGATTGATGCAAGACACTGGCAGTTAACCTTCTGTCATCATACTTTATCAGGGCCTTAAAATGTCCCAGTTTCTTCTCCTTGCACTTTTCTCCTTTGTTCTCAGCTTACTTCAAATGCAACAAACTCAATTCAAAATGCAAAAGTATTTTGCACTCAATTTACTCAGCAGGGGAGAGAGATGAGTGGGGTGGGATTTTGTCCTCGCCAGCAAATCCAGCCAGAAGCAAATTGCTGCTCCCTCTCCCAGCTTGGTTACTCTTCCTCGTTAATAGCTTTTGTCATTTTACCACACTCTAATGTTGCTTGGCCACATGTGTCCCAGTTTTCATCCATGATATGTAAGAGGGTATGGTACTGTGAGGGTTCTCTATAGTCCAAGTCCACTCCACTGAGCTGGATGGGACTCTTTGAGACTACCTTACTAATAATAATGCTAATTAAAAAACCTCGCTGTCACAACCCAATGGTTGATTTGTCACACCCCAGCAATGCATTGGGAAGTTGAAGGCTTTCGCGGCCAGCATCCATAGGTTTTTGTGGGGTTTTCGGGCTATGAGGCCGTGTTTTAGAAGAATGTATTCCTGATGTTTTGCCTCCATCAGTGGCTAGCATCTTCAGAGAAATGCATCCAGGAATACGTTCTTCTAGAACACAGCTTCACAGCCCCCAAAACCCCACAAAAAACCAATGCATTGGGACATTGCTGGGCCTTCTACTGGTAACCTACAATCAGAACAGACACTGGCCGAGCTAAGGATGTTAAAGGGAATGAAGAAAGAGGCAGAGTATTCAAGAAAAAGGCTTATTAATAAGTAACAAACATTAAAGAGCAAAACATGGAGGACAACTGGTCATCCAGGCACAAACTTAAAGGATTAATTACATAAAGATAATCATTCAGTCAAAGAGAAGCCAAACCTAACTTCGGGGGGTTGCAGACTGCCAGAAATAGTGCAAATTGAGTCCACTTTTAGGGTTAGGGTTAGGGTTAGGGTATCATGGGAACTGTATTTTATTGTGGCACCAGAGCTCTCTGACAGAGAAGGCTCAATGTCTCAGAAAAAAAACAATTCCCATGATTCCCTAGCACTAACCCTAACCCTAAAAGTAGACTCAATTTGCACTATTTCTGACAGTCTGCAACCCCCTTTCCTGACTAAGAACAAGCCCATGGGCCAAGGTCTTGCTCTCCCTCAGGCCTTCTCCCTCTCAACCAGGCCTCTCAGGCCTCTCTTTCTATCTCAGGCCTTTCTCTCAGCAACCACCTAGAAGGTACTTTTCACCACTCATATATTACAGTACCCCTTCCCACAGTCAACCCTTTGTTAACTGGGCAGAAGGCCCTGATAAATGGAGAGACTCCCATTTATCACTGGTACTGTACCTAAATACTTTATTACAGTACCATTAGGGAAGACTACAGATTTCTGACATAATGGATCCTGTCTTTTAGTTCTTTAGTTTTTTCCCCCAAGACAAAAATGAGTGCTGCTCATCAAAAAGCAGTGTGGGGATATCCTAGGATCTTATTATAGCTGTGACTGCAGTAGAGGCAACGGCATTGCTGTCAACCACACCCCAAAATGGATTTTAAATTTCCTGGACTTGGAAAATCCTATAGACACAGGGCCAGAAGGAAGCAGATCCTGACTGCAAAAGATATCCTCCCCACCATATACCATCTTAACTAAAGACATCTGACTAATATCTCTAATTATTTTTCTGCTGTTTGGTCTGTAACATCTTGCCTGTTGAAGAAGCCAATGGAGCTTCAAAAGATTGCAGCAATTATATTGTACATTTTGGTTGTCCAATAAAGGTATCACTGATGGATTTTTGTTTGAATTTGCTAAATGGCCAACACAACTATCGCTGAATGTTTACCCCCCAAAATGTATCAGAGACACACATTCCTGTCTATACCCTACAACACAAATCTGGGTTGCCCTTTTTCAGATAATTAGAATTTTATTTTTGTGTCCTAAATTAGATAATTAGATAATTAGAATTTTATTTTTGTGTCCTTCCTAAATCCTGGAAGCTCAAAAGAGGACTAGAGTCAACAAAAACCAACCTCATATATAAACTCATTAACTTTATGAAGTTTGTATAACCTAATAACTCTCCCAATTGTGTAGGCTCAAGGGGTGTGTCCACACGATCTAACACAGGGGTAGGCAACCTTTCCCCTTTAAGGGCCAAGGGACTTCAGATCCCAGAAGCCTCAGCCATGTTGGCCAATAGCTCCTGGGATTCTGGGAGCTGAAGTCCCTCGGCCCTTAAAGGGGAAAGGTTGCCTACCCCTGATCTAACAGATCCTGCAGGGATCTGCAGGAACCCTGCTTGTTGTGTTTGCTTAACGTGCATGATGCTCACAACCTAATCACTTTGTTTTCAGCAAAAGGAATCAAACAAATTATAGAACTTTTCCTTGTGGCTTATTTATTATGTTGTGTAGACCTGGGAACAGCTGCTGCTCTGATTTGTTTCTCCCCCAAGTGACCAGAGATGGAATTCACTTTGGTTTAGCTTTACTCATAGATTCCATTTCTGGTTTGTTATGAATGAAGCAGTTGTTCCCAGATTTTCACAACACAATAAACAAATAATAGAGTAATGCCCTTGGCTTGTCTAGATGCTCACCACTCAAATGGAAGCAATAAATAATGTGCACCAAAATGGTACTTGTTCCTGTTATGCCTAGCTTCCACAGAGCCCTGGGTTACCATACTGTGTGAATGTGCCCTATATTTTGTGGGGGACTACAATATCTTGCTTTCAAACTGAGAGGCACTCAATCAATTGCTACTTGAGGAAATGATGGCATTGTATAACCCATCACATGATGATCACCATGTAAGTACCACAAAGTAGGAATTTCATTCTTATAGACAAATATTGAAAGTTGTTGTTGTTTTTTAGTCTGCTTGTTGCTTGCCTACAGAAGTGCTGCTGTTCTTCAATTCAGCACAAATAAAAATATCTGTCACATTCAAATGTATCCTGTAGTACTGATCCAAAGATCCATGAGTGGTAACATATTCTATCACATAGAGTATTTTTTTAAAATGACATCTATAGACCACTTCATATATTTCATGATTTTATCCACCAAGAAGAGGGCTTTGCAAACAAAATTAAATTTTTGAGAAACGCAAGCCAGCATTGAATAGCTGTTGATGGATAATTGGGCAATTCACTAAAACTGTCTGCTATAGCTATTGTTGCCACATAATGGTTATTCCTAGTGCTCTGTATAGACATGTCAGGGCTTTCTACTAATAATATAATTTGGATTGAACGTTATATACTCGTCTATATAAATACCCTTACTGATTTCATGTAGTCTAAACATTAATGTATGTGCTAAAATTAATTGTAATTTACAAAATATAATGGGTATCTATGAGTATCTTAACTGGTTTTGACCTGAAGTTCTGAATAGACTTTACTAAGCACCAACTTTTCACCAAATGCATATTCCATTTTACTCTAATTCTTATAAAAATGAAGCTTCCAAAACAACCAGTGAAGAAACTGAGTAGTTAAACTGAATGGAAAAGAAAAAAATAAATAAAATAACCTCTCTTGTTTGCTCTATAAAGTCTATGATACAAATTTCTTTAAACCAAACTGAAATCTACTCTGTACACTGAAGACAGGAAAAATTATGCCACTAGCTGAATTTCATTGCCAAGCTGTCAACTTGAATTTCTTCTGTTTAAAAATAGCTGTTCATTACATTCAGTAATGGGCTGTCAAAGCACTACAGCACTGAACCTATATCATACACAGAAACAATTGGGCAATGTGCATTATTACATTTAGATTGCTAGCATTATTTACAAGACCCCTGGGCTAATTTTAAACAAGACGGTTGACTTGAACTAAATTAAACTCAATTTTCTTTCAGATTTAAAGCTAGTACATATTTGTGCCCCAATCAATTTGGACATTAGTAGAAATGAGACTTACAAAATACATGCACTGAGTATCTCTAAAATTTGTGTGTTTTGGTTTCATATATGCATTATAAACCTATGACTTTTAAAATTATTTATGTGACTTATAAAAATGAAACCAAATTGAATAGTATTCCCAAGAGTATGAACAAGTATTATCTCTGTGAATACATAATAGAGTATTAAGTGTGTGGGGGAGGAATCATGCCAGAAGCACATTTGCACTGATATAAGTGTGGCAAATCAATTAGACAACTTATAAAATAATAAATAATCTGAATTAAGTCACTGTATCACTTAGTGTAGAATGTTGTGATTAACTACCAAATGGCATCTAAAACCTGCAGCTGTAGCATCCTTACACAGCAGGGTATCACAAGCACTATAGCATGCCAGAATAGCTTAAGGATATCAAAGAGATGTAGTCACCAAAATGATCACAGATGATTTGTAAATTTGTCTAATGAATTCCAGGACCCGATTAGTGACTTTCTTGCTTGCAGTTAGTTTTATCTCATTAATGTGGGACACTGTGATGTAATTGCAAAAGGCAAAGTATAGAAAAGAAAAGCAATCTGACTCTGAAAGCCTCCACTGTGTGAAGATATGCAATATACAATGGAGGTTCTAAGACCGTTATTGTTGTGAACCACTTCGAACACTGCATCTGATGAACTTGACTTAAGTCTATGAAAGTTTCTGCTACCAACTTCTTTCTCTCAGTCTCAGAGGTGCTACAAGATCCCTTTGCACTTTGAACAAGCTCTAGAAAAATGTCTTGTTAATCTGAATATGACTTAGTAAATTTAATTTTTTAAAAATGCAGTACCGGCTATAATGTAATTTGACACAGGCTGTAGGAAATTCTTTTCCCAGAAATGGGATCCAGGGTGGCTCACAATATTAAATATCTTTCTCACCTCTCATTAAGGCTTGAGGTGCAGTATAGCATATTAAAATACAATTAAAAAGAAAACACATGAAACCAATAGTTACAATACTATAAAATCATATACACTCATATGAGTACATTCTTTAAAACAGGGGTAGGCAACCTTTCCCCTTTTAGGGCAGAGGGACTTCATCTCCCAGATGCCTCAGCCATGTTGGCCAATAGTCCCATGTTGGCCAATAGCTCCTGGGATTCTGGGAGATGAAGTCCCTCGGCCCTTAAAGGGAAAAGGTTGCCTACCCCTGCTTTAAAACATACAAATTAAAATGTCATGTTTTAAAATCGACTGGGTAGACCTGCCCGAAGAGATATGTCTTCAATGTTGTTTTAAATGCTGTCAGCATTTTCAGCTGTCATATCTCCAGCAAATCATTCACTGGTTGTTTATGTGCTGGAAGAAGTCTGGGCCACCCATAGACTTGAAACGAAACAGTGGACAGGATCTGAGCTGTGTAGGAAAAGAGTCCAAAAAAATCAGCAAGGTGGACTAATGTGGAACTGGAGATGCCACAACAATCATATGGCACATCTTACGAAAGCATCTATCCTAAAAGTTATACAAATTGCAGTCATGCACATGCTAAAACCAGATGACAGGCCAAAATACTAACTTTTGCACTGAAATGCAGGACCAGTTAGCAGAGGATAAATCCACTGACAGGATAGTGTTCAATAATGAGACCACCTTCTGTCTCACCGGGAAGGTCAATCACTATAATGTCAGGATCTGGGGCACTGAAAACCTGCATGACATTATGGAGTATATGGAGTATTTGAGTGACTCACCAAAAGTGAATGTTTGGCACAATGAACAGATGTAAAGTGTCATCTCAAGTGGATGTGATGGCCAGGAGTGCTTGGTATCAACTTCAGTTGATCCGCCAACTGCGTGCCTACCTGGACCAGAAGGACCTTGAAGCTGTAGTACTTGCCCTGGTAATCTCTCATTTGGATTTTTGTAACGTGCTCTACATGGGGCTACCTCTGTACCAAGTTTGGAAGATTCAACTTGTTCAAAATGTGTGAGAGAATGGCTGAGTATGTGGAAGGTGAATGGGTTCCTGG
>CM034701.1:369177543-369193211 GCA_020142125.1 Phrynosoma platyrhinos | reverse complement strand
TTTGAAGGGATGTCATATTGAGGAGGGAGCTAGCTTGTTTTCTGGTGCACCAGAGAACAGGACCCAGAACAATGGATGGAAGCTACAGAAAAAGAGATTTCACCTGAACATTAGGAGGAACTTCCTGACAGTGAGAGTTGTTCGACAGTGGAACACACTTCCTTGGAGTGTGGTGGAGTCTCCTTCTTTGGAGGTCTTTAAACAGGCTGGATGGCCATCTGTTGGGGATGCTTTGATTTTGAGTTCCTGCATGGCAGGGGGTTGACTGGATGGCCCTTGTGGTCTCTTCCAACCCTATGATTCTATGATTCTAAGTGCTTCTTGACTACCCAAGTGCACTAACTGGGCATACACGTCTTCAAGCCCCTTGTAATGTCAACTATGCAGGTTACTCTGTCAGAGACCATGGCTAGTCTCTTGGCAACTGACTGCCCATCCATGGGTGGCGGCAGCAGGCTGAGGCTTTTAGGATTGCTCTTTGCCATGATTAAAAATGTGAATGCAACAGTGTGTGGGGAGGGGGTCCTAGAAGAAAGCAGCAAAGCAGAGTGAGAGGGCATGAGCTAACCCATTGCACTGCTGGCAGGGTTACTTCTACAGCACCAGAATATTCAGAAAAGCAGTAGAGTGCAAGCCTGCACATCTCAAGAGAGCCGAACACACAGCATGTTGGGAAAAGGGCAACAGAGAATGGCAACGGGACAGAATACCAGAGAAGAGATGTGTGCCATGCACTAATGAGGTATATAGTGACACTGCAGTGAGCTAGGCACCACAAATGCCTAAACTGTGGGATGTGGAACGGTCAGCTGAGAGACAGTAATAAACAGGAACAGACAAAGCAAAGGGAACAGAAATTGCCTAATAATTATACAGTTAAAAAAGACTACAGGAGACAGAAAAGTACTAACTGTGATGAGGATGATGATGATGTTTATTCATAATACCCTTTCACCAAAGGGTGGAACACCAGACATATATAATCATTGACAAAACAATAAAACAAAAATTTCCATATACTAAAAATAAAATCCCCACCACCCCACCAGTTACTCCTTCTCTCATCAGCCTTAGGCATACTCAGCAGCTTAATCCAGCAAATTAAACAGGATGGTCTTCAACCCCTTGCAAAAATGCGTAAGATCCTCTTCCAGCCAGTGGTACAAAGGAAGACTGTTAAACAAACATGGAGACAGATCCTAAAGGGCTCGCAGCCTTGACAGAGCTGTATACTTTAGTGGAACTGCCAATAATCCCATTGCACCCACCTTGAATTTCATTGTGGGAGAAAGGTGGGATATAAATAAATCTTTGAAATAAATAAATAAAATAATCCTTTTTCTGTAGTTATTAGATTCTTAGATGGTGCATACCATGCTATCTGAGCTGTCAAGGACTGTGGGAGGTTAGAGCGCAAGGGTAGAGCAGGGATTGGGGACGGGGTGCTTGATGAGCCATTACATCAACTGAGAATGGACACTGTGTGGAACAGCGTGGACTTGGAAGGGAGTACTGCCTCCAGCAGAGATACCTGGTCTGTGTTAGGAGGTGAAGGGAATGGCTATAATAGGACCAATGGCAGCGCACCAAGATGGGAAACCTAATGGAGGGACCCCAAACATGGCAGGGGGAGAAAAGGAAAGAAAAAAAGATAAATGGTGAAAGAAAACAAAAATGGAAATGAAGGGGGAAAGGAAAGAAAGATAGGAAGCATGCAAAAGAAAAGGTAAGAAAGAGGCTAGAAGCACAGGGAGAAGAGGGAGAAGAGAAGAAACAAAAGGGAAGGGAAGCTAAGCTATTTAATATCACTATGAAAATTACACACACTTCATTGTGGGTCATACAAACAGTAAACAATCATCATACACTCAACACGCAATCACAAGTTCCAATGTTTAATTTTTTTTCAAGTCATCAGCACCTACTCACCCACCTACCTCTTTGATGCTCCAAGGAAAAGAGATCACCCATCACCCACTGGAGCCCTGAGTACCCACCACCACCCCGAGCAGGCCTCCTTGTGGGGCCGACACCACCCTCCACACTGCCAGAATGCCCCATCATCCAACCACGTGCCAGAGGCACCACCCATCACCTGCTGAATTCAAGATATTATTTTATTGACCATTATCCCTATTCCAACACACATGCAGTTGAACCAATTTCATACTATGGAATGCTTATAGTCATAAGGCTCTCAACCCAATAGATTGAGTAGCTATCCTTTGAAACTCCAAGGGCCATTTTGTTAGTGCGGGGGAAGCCAACTACCTGTGCAGTCTGGGGACAAACCAACCCAGATGCAGCCAAACAATATTGTAGCAAAGTAGCAGAGTTCAAAAAGCCAAAAAACACCCAGCTATTGGTATTGGCAATGCACTGACCCACTTTTTTAAAATGAGTACCCAACTGTTGGGGGGCAATGAGCTTACATTTGTAAACCGCTTAGACATCCCATAGCGCAATATGAAGCGGTATATAAATGAAGCTGCTTTGCTAAAAGAAAACTCACAGACATAGTTGTTCATCCAAAATTCTAGTGGCTATATCTTCAGGCGTGTTGTGTACAACATAATACAATATATACACACTCCGACTTCTCTCCATCAACTTCCAACCACTACAATGTTTGCTCCAACAACTCTCCAGCAACTCCAAACTAACCCAACTAACCCACACGGACCAGTTTCTTGGTCCACTTATATAGGAGGGTAGCCCTGAGTCATCACTCTGTGCCACACAGCATGATGCAAGCTTGCTGTAACTTTGCCGCATGCCATGTGCCCATGACTCAGTAGTCTGTGGTTGCCCCACAGAATATGTGTCATTCCATATCACCTGTCACTCAATATATTTTTTTGTTTTGTTTTTGTTTCAGGCACAATTACTCCAACAATTTTTGCCCTGATATGGACTTTGGATGGCTACATAGTCCTCTGACAACCCAACCGCCTAAGAAAAATTAGGGTGGGACAATTGATTATTTTTATGTAATGGGGTATTACTTGCATTTTTATGCAACTGCTCCATCCCCAGGACTATTTAGGTCAAAAATCCTTTTTAAAAAAAGGTTGAAGCAACAAGATAATTACTTAGTGTTTGCAAAAAAAAAAATCCAGTGAGAAAATAAAATAAAATGATGAGTTACATGAGTATACCCCAGATCTGTCAATTGTGGACCAATTTGGAAGGTCACTGACTTTGGGGTCAGAGGGCCACACCAGGGGCCCTTGGGTCACATGCAACCCACAGGCTGCACTTTTTCTATTTCTGCTACAGGTGTTCACACAGAGCTAACACTAAGTCAACACAGATAAATGTGTATGAGATTGCCACCTTCATTTGTCTCTATTATCCCTGCTCAGACATAATGCTGACTGGGTGACCTCGGTCAATTATTCTTAGCATAATCAACCTCAGTGGGTTATTGTAAGGACAAAATTGTTAAGGAGGCAACATAAACCATCCTGAGCTGCTTAGAGGGATGGCAGAATAAAAATGTAATAGCTGGCTATTATTGTTGCAAACCTCCATCCAAAATAGTATAATAAGGAACAACATGTAATTACTTAATGCTCCCTCCCCCTTTACCTAGCTGGTGTTTTCAGTAATGGTATTAGAAAAGCTGATGGACTGATTCTTACAATCCTGCAAACAAGTGTAGCACCATGACTGTTGTAACAACAGCAAGCAATTTCACAAACTGATTTAATACATTTTTGGGTGATTCAAAATGTCTCTATGATAGAGAACATTGCCTTGATACCTAGTGTAATCTCTGATCTCTTAACTACTACACATTAGAATCTGACACAATATATCATCATAAGACTCTGAGAGAGGCAGCTATGATCGAGAACATCAAAAGTTTAAAAAACTCAATTCCACTGTATTCTTAGAGGAGGTATCAAGTTTTACTGACAAGGTGACACTGATACCATAAAAATATCTTGAAAAGAGAAAGCTCAAAAAGTGAGGGGAAATACAATTTGCCTTTATGTTGTCTTTTTAAGAAATAGAACTACTATTGTATTCTGACTAAGGTATAAAGCTCTGAAGGGGAAAGGCACAGAGAGAGCATTTATACAAGAAAATGCAATACTGGTGAGCTGCAAGGACACAATACTATTTTTTTATATATATATATATATAAAATGAATTCTGACTACTTTTCTTCTAAAACATTTTTGTTTTCCACAAAGGAAAGCATAGGAGGAAAAAAGAGTGAATCTAGTATCTACAAAACCAGGGGCACATATCTGAAAATAGCAAAAACATTTTCTTCCCTATACCTTGCAGTTTATAAAAGCAAAATGATCTCTGGGCTGTCATCCCCTACAGTATAAGCATTCATGAGTGTTTGATAAGGATAAGGATTTCCGATGGATTAGCTAGCTATGTTCTGCCTTGATAGAATGAAAAGATGGAATGATAAATTGTATAAGGTGTGCTAGTCATAGCATCAAGTGGAAAGAATTGCTTTTAACATTGTAGTGTAAAGAAGTAATTTACACTTATATCTTGACAACATTAAGTAAGTGTCAAAAGGTGTTCTTTTTTCAAAAAAAAAAGCTATGCTATTTAATATCACTATGAAAATTACACGCAGCTCATTGTGGGTCATACAAACAGTAAACAATCCTCATACACTCAACACACAATCACAAGTTCCGATGATTAATTTTTTTTCAAGTCACAGCAAATTCACAATGTATGCACTAAAACACTTTTTAAAGAATGTTTAAGTTATACAGAAAGATCAAAGGTATACTAGAATCAGGAAAAAGATATACAGAGAGAGAGAGAGAGGCATACACACACACACACCTACTATATTTTAATTCGGTCTTATTTTCTCTGCCTTTGTTATGGTTGTCATGTGCTTTCAAGTCATTTCTGACTTATAGTGACCCTACGGTGAACCTATCGTGAGGTTTTCTTGGCAAGATTTGTTCAGCAGAGGTTTGGCATTGCCTTCCCCTCAGGCTGAGAGAGTGTGACTTGCCCAAGGTCATCTAGTAGGTTTCATGGCCGAGATGGGAACTGAACACTGGTCTCCAGAGTCATACTCCAACACTCAACCCAATACACCACACTGGCTATCTCTGCCTACTGAAATTTTAATTAGTCTTCAAAAGATGGTGACTTTCAAATAAAACACAAATATTGTGTTAATACATCATTTAGCAAGAAAGGAATGAGTCACAGTGAACCTTGGGTTCCCATGCACCCTCTCCCTTCCAGTGTGGCCCAAGCAAAAATTCAGGCATTTCAATGTTCATTTCTTCTAAATAAACACAAAGGCAGGGTTTAGAAGTAACAAATTAAAAGCAACAGAATTAACCTTTATAACAAATGTACTATATACTCATAGTATAAGTCTAGAAAATGTAAGTCAAAAAACTGACCCCCAAAACATGAGTCAACTTATACACAGGTCAATGTAAGTAGTGTACTTTAACTCTTATTTTAAAAAGTGAACTATCTCCTGGTGAAAGACAAGAGCATAATCTGTCCTGAAAGCACTGATCCTCCTCTAATCTCTCATCTATCCAGCCTTTAGTGTGAGCATAAACAATTACCGGTATGCCCACTGCAATTTTGTCATTTCTTTGGCTTCATCTTTTATATCCTTTGTTACATGCCCCTAAGTGTTACCCTCGACTTATCCATGGGTCATACAAAAATCATGTATATATCAAGGGCAGGTTTGGGGGTCAAAAAGTATATGAAAATATAATTTTGGCCCCCAAACCTGCCCTTGATTTATACATGAGATTGATTTATAGTCGGGTATATATGGTACTTATTCATTTATTTACTTATTTAGAATATTTTTACCCCATCCTTCAGTCACAAAGGCTCCCAGAGCAATTTACAAACTGCTGATTTTAAGACCTCGAGATGACAATTTAAATAAGACACAACACACAAGGAAAGGGGGACAGTAGTGGCTGTTGGACTTGAGGCTGCTGAGGCCAAGGCATGATGGAGTAACCAATTACGGTACATTCAATGGTGTAATCAATTACATTCAAAAGAAACAAAGACTGGGAAAACACTTACTTTATTGGAAAAATAAAGTAACTAATTCCACCTAAAGATTAGGAAAAACCTCCTAATAGTAAGAGCTTTTCTATAGTACAGCACACTCCCTCAGAAAGTGGTGAAGTCTCCTTCTTTGGAGGTTTTTAAATAGAGGCTGGATGGCTATCTGTCAGGGGTGCTTTAGTTGTAAGTTCCTGCATGGCAGGGGGTTGGACTGGATGGCCCTTGTGCTCTCTTCCAACTCTATGATTCTATTATTCTAATCTTAATTTCATTTTAAAGATATGTAAGTCTCATTGTGACAGGAATTTTTCAAATACCTTGCCATTCTCTTACCCATCCTATATTACTCCTCTCCAAAGTTAAAAGTAATAAGCAATGGTCAAGCAATACAATTTACTTTTTAAACACTGTAATGAACAATGGAAATCAAATAACTTTTCAGTAGTTCCTTTCTAAGGTCTGCCCTTAGGCCTGATCTAGTCAAAGTTCAACATCTAGGATCCACAATTTGAATCACAATTTTTAAAACACATTCTTTCTTTCTTCCATTTAAATGCACTTAACTTTGATTGGATTGCATGATGATATTTACAATGAAGCTGATACAAAAACTAACAAAAAGGATTTTAAAAAGACAACTGTGAAGTGAAATCATGTAATAATAAACATTCTGTTTGTAATATCCATGAAATTTTTTTGGGGGGGAGGGGGAGAAACTTTTAATTTACAATATTGCTTCTTCTTACAATGAGTCAATTAATTTCATATTCGATCTGGTCTATGATTACGTTCAGCTAAGCTAGACAAGGATAAATAAGGATACCAAGGATGTCATTTTGAAATTAACAGGAACAAGATTAAATGCTCAAAGATGAGCACTGATTGTCCTAATGGATCCATGTGGAATCCTATTCAATTAAGTAAAGATCTATCCAATTGTTCAAATCCTACTAATGTAATTGGGACTTTTTAACAATGATGTTGTGTTGTCAGCAATTCAGAAAACGAGCTTTTAAACAAAGTTTATGTTAACATTCAAAATACCAATATAAGAAATGTTGACAACATAATGGAAAAGTCTCGGAAAGCAATATAAAAAATGTTGACCACGTATAGACACTCTGCTATTGATTAATCTGGAACAAATTTTATTAGACTTTTGGCATATTTCACTATGATTTCCTAAAGTTATACTTAAGACATTGTCAAAATGCTTGAAGATAACAGGAGAGAAGATGAAAAGCTAGCCTCATCCCCTCTTTTGTTACTTGCATTGCTCACCCACACATAAAAAAATAATGGTCTGAAGAGGAGAACCTCCTCTGAACACAGTCTCTCTGGATAGCCCTTGTGGTCTCTTCCAACACTCTGATTCTATGAAAAGCATCTAATGTAATGTTGTGTACCATTAGAGGACTTTTGAGAAACAAATAGTAAGCATCCTGAAAATGTTTTCAGTAATAATGAAGTGCAATTCCATTGATCTCTGGGCCAAAGCTAACAAAATTCTGGGCCAAAGCTAACAAAATGAATTTCAACACAGAGAAATGTAAGGGACTGCACTTAGGGCAAAAAAATGAAATGCATAGATATAAGATGGGGGACACCTGGCTTTATGAGACTATATGTGAAGGGGATTTAGTAGTCCTAGTAAACCACAAGTTGAACATGAGTCAACAGTGTGATGCCGCAGCTAAAAAGGCCAATGCAATTTTAGGCTGCATTAATAGAAGTATAATATCTAGATCAAGGGAAGTAATAGTGCCACTGTATTCTGCTTTGGTCAGGCCCCACCTGGAATACTGTGTCCAGTTCTGGGCACCACAATTCAAAAAGTGTGTTGAAAAACTGGAGTGTGTCCAGAGGAGGGCTACTAAAATGGTGAAGGGTCTGGAAACCATGTCCTATGAGGAACGATTTAGGGAACTGGGTATGTTTAACCTGGAGAAGAGATGGCTAAGAGGGGATATGTTAGTCCTGTTTAAATATTTGAAAGTATGTCATATTGAGGAGGGCGCTAGCTTGTTTTCTGCTGCTCCAGAGAACAGGACCTGGAACAACGGATGCAAGCTTCAGGAAAAGAGATTCCACCTCAACATTAGGAGGAACTTCCTGACAGTGTGAGCTATTCAACAGTGGAACACACTCCCTCGGAGAGTAGTGGAGTCTCCTTCTTCGGAGGTCTTTACACAGAGGCTGGATGGCCATCTGTCAGGGATGGTTTGATTTTGAGTTCCTGCATTGCAAGGGGTTGGACTGGATGGCCCTTGTGGTCTCTTCCAATTCAATGATTCTATGATTCTATGATCTCTCACATTTATAGCCAGAGAAACCAATCTTGATTCAGGGATTTCAACAAGTTGACTGCTACCAACTTCTATCTTTCAGTGTGTGTGTGTGTGTGTGTGTGTGTGTTTTTAAGTTCTGTTTGATCATCCACAGTATTGTATGCACTTCAATTTGTGATTCAAAAATTAGAAATTAGACTTCTTCATTTTGAAATGTGAGATTACTTTTTTAGGGGATGCAAACATTAATCAAACATTTTCTAAGGGTGTGAGGTATAGAAAAGGTTGGGAATCACTGGCTTAAGGCAAACCTATCACAGGATTTTCTTAGCAAGATGTTTCAGAAGGGGTTTGCTTTTGCCTTCCTCTGAGGCCGAGAGAGAGTGACTTCCCCAAGGTCACCCAGTGGGTTTCCATGGCTGAGTTGGGATTCAAACCCTGGTCTCCATAGTAGTAGTTCAGAGTAGTAGTAGAATTGCTTACCTTAAAATAAACACAATTTATTGTGCCACAGGGATACATTTCCCCCCACTCTGTTCATATTTAAATTAGCCATGGTTAAAATAAAGAATCCTTTAACCAGGATTTGCAAAAATATGAGAAAGAATATATACGCTTAGAAAAGTAAACTTTAAATCAGACTATAAAATGTATCATTTAACTATCCATATTCAACTTCTCTTTTGTTCTTCTCATTTTTACATTTCTAGTTTGTTGAAGAACTGGCGGTGTTTGGCATAATTAACACAAAGGTCTTCAGAACTCAATGACTGAAAATAATTGCTTCTCTCTTTTCTTTCCTGAGTACACTGAAGCCCAACCTAAAGATTTAGAGCTGACTGGACAAATATAAAGGATGTCAGAAACAGTGACCGCTGACATGCCATTCAAGGCGCATGGAAGAGAGTTCAGGCTTGAATGCCTCTAAACCGTTCATTGGTAAGATCAGCTATCAGTGAGGCACAAGTGTAAGTCAGCACAATTCACTGAGCCTGCTATGACCTTAAAATCATTGCTCCTGGGGCATGTTCATCCACCAATTAGTTTATATGTTCACTGGAAATTCATTGCTCAGTAAATGCACTGGTCTCTCATTCCACGGTGTTGATGAAGTGTGTGTGATGGCTTTCTCTTCACAACTTGACCCCTAAAGCTGACCCATCTGGAACTGAGGTATTCATGCCACTTGAGTACAGCCCTGCTTATCACAGGTCTCGATATTTTCTTTAAGAGCCACCGTCACTCCCTCCCCCCCCCACATTAACCTAGATGCCTTCACTAAAAAACTAAACAGAACAGGATTTTAAATACACAAATGTTCTGAAGAACATCTATATACAAAGGATTTTTCTTTAAAAAATGTATTGAACTCAAAGAAAAGCATGCACACACACACACAAAAATTGCTTAACCAGAATGTTTCTGAACTCATTTCAGGAGGAAAAAGCTCTATGTTGCTCTTGCCAAGAACAGTAAGAAGAGTAGACAGGCAGTTGGATTGCATCCATTCATGAGACTGAAATGCAGAAAAAGTGAGGGTTGCATTGTTGTTTTTTCAATCAGGCACCAAAGATTAATTACATTACATTACATAAAATACACTAGAGAGACTGTAGCCCATACATTTTCTGGTTCTATTTTATACACGCCTCCACTTCTCAATAAGATTAATTCTAAATTCTCCGAAATACTTCATTTATTTTGTATTGCCTACATAAAAGTGATTAAATGTTCAAAACCCAAAGGAATATTATCAACTTGATGTCCATCTTTACACGGTTTCTTCCTAGCTTTTGACAGTGCAGAACCTGTCCATTTATATTATATAGTACCACTGGCAGTAATTTAAAATATAGCTATTGCTTGGCCAACTTCCAGAAGTACTGTAAAGTGTCAAATACTTCAACTTCTACAAACATACAGTGTCTTACAGAGCAAATGTCAACATTGCAATAATTGTTTTTTTTTAAAAAAAAGCATTAAACTAATACAGGTTTTCTATTTTTTAAAAGTTCTTGAAATCAATAATTTTGTATTTTTCCAAATTTCAATACAATTCTATTCGGCATGCAAAAGGGCTTGCACAACAACACTTATTTACTCATCCACTGTTCACAATTAGCAAAAAATAGTGTGATAAATTGACTATAGCATGCACTTTTAGGACTATAACAAAATTCCATCAAATCAAAGGAGTATTATCCAGAATTTCTCATACACACACACACTCACACTCACACAAACACTCATGGTTAGGGGCTGAAGTGTACATGGTCCTAACTTTATGGATTATATATATATATCAAATTCTGAATAATAACAGTCCATGTATCTGATTAAGTAGACTATAATACAGGAAATCTCATGCTACTATAAAATTATTAGCCTGAACTCTGTTTTGAATTCTCACTATAATAGAACCATTAAATCAAACTTTGTGTTGACTCACCATTCAGACACTAATTCAATGGGTCTAATTCTAATTGAGACTAACCAACAGAATTCCACCTATCATTCTTGAAGGTGTCACAGGAAACTTGTTTCTTACAATGGACTAACATAGCTACATCTTTGAAAACTTTTTGCCATTCAGTTTTTGAAGTTGCTTCCCTTCCCCCACTCCCGCCCCCCCCCCCCATTATCTGGCAGACACACATCACAATTCTTCCTATACTACCTCTTCATCTACTTTGGCCTATAGCTCCTTCTTGATATTGTTGTTAACTGCCCTCGAGTTGATCTCGCCCCATGGCAACCCTGTGGATGAGACATCTGCAAGACCCTCTGTCCTCCACTGTCCTGCTTAGTTCCTGCAAATACATACCCGTGACCTTCTTAACAGAGTCCATCCATCTAGCATGTGGTCTTCCTATTTTCTTCCATGTTTCCCAGTATTATTGTGGGGTTTTTTTCTAATGAGTTTTCTCTTTTCATGATGTGTCCAAAATGCAACAGCCTAAGTTTTGTCATTTTGGCTTCCAGGGAGACTTTTTGCTTAATCTACTCTGGGATCCATTTGTCTTTTTGGCTATCCACTGAGTCCTCAGTACTTTTCTTCAGCACCACAACTCAGATGAATTGATTTTCTTCCTATCTTGTATCTTAACTGTCCAGCTCTCATATCCATACAGGGTGATACAGAATTCAATGGCTTGTATGATTCTAACTTTTTGTCCTCAGTTGCATCTTTGCATTTTAGTATCTTTTCTAGTTTTCATAGCCGCCCTCCTCATTCTTAATCTTCTTCTGATTTTCTGGCTACAGTCCCTGTTCCTGTCAATGTTTGATCCCGTTCTTTTATTATCTCTATATCCTCATTGCCTAGATTGAAATTGTGTAGATTTCTGTGGTCATAATTTTTGTTTTCATTATGTTCAACAGTAAGCCTGCCATTGCACTTTCTTCCTTGGTCTTTCTCAGTAGTTGTTCCAGGTCTGTGATGTTTTGTACTAGTACTATGGTGCCATCTGCATATCTTAGATTGTTAGTATTCTTTCCTCCCATTTTCACTCCTTCTTCTGTGTCCAAGCCTACTTTTTGTATAATATTTTCTGCATATAAGTTGAATAGATAGGGTGATAAGATGCAGTCCTGTCTGATCCCTTTGCCAATTGGGAACCATTCTGTTTCTCTGTGTTCTGTTCTGACAGTAGCATCTAGTCCTGAATACAGATTCCATATCAAGACTATCAAATGTATTGGTACTCCCATGTATTTAAGGGCATTCCACAGCCTTTCATGATCTATGCTAGGGGCCGGCAACCTACGGCCCCCGGGCCGCTTCCGGCCCAGGGCCCCACGCTTACTGGCCCAGGCGGACCCCTGCCACCGCCGCCTGTCACCGCCGCCATGTGTTTCTGTTGCCGCATGGCCGCGCACACCACAACCGCCATTTTGGAGAACAAAATGGTGGCCGCAACATGCGCAGAGGCGGCTGCGGCAGCGTGCGCAGCGGTGGCAGTGTGAGCGAGGGGGTTGCACGTGCGCACGTGAGCACGCGTGACGCCATTCCCCCCTCCCCGGCCCGCCGGAAGGGACAACTTCAGGGGATCAGCCCCTGGCTCAAAAAGGTTGCCTACCCCTGATCTATGCAGTCAAAGACTTTGCTATAGTTTATAAAGCACATGCTGATTTTCTTCTGGAATTCCTTGGTGCACTGCATTAGCCATCGTATGTTTGCAATGTGGTCCCTAGTGCCTCCTCACTGCAACATTTATACTCTGGTTTGAGGAGACAAAGCACCACTTTTCTTTTGGAAGAAAACAGAAGCAACTTTGTATTGGACAGTTCTGTTTTCTCTCCATCATCCATTAGCATTTTGTCCATCTTCTCAATGCAGCAGAACTGCTGATTATCCCTCTTGTCCTAAACATATCCAGAAATTATTTTTAATCTGTCTTGCAAGCCTCAGCTCACTCCGAGCCTCAGTCCTGATGATCTTCTCCCATTTGCTTGCATTCTTCCTTGCTTTGTCTCTTCTCATGTTTCTTATACATATCCTTTTCAATCTCTACTCATCTTAAAGCTATTTATATAGCCACTTTCACTTTTCTTTGTTGATTTTTTTTTGCAACTGTGCCTTCAATATCTCACCTTCAAGAAGCTCCTGTCCATTATGAACTTCACTTTCTTTTAAGTATTGTGCAAGCCATGGTGGTGTAGTGGTTTAAGTGTTAGTTTGTGACTGTGGAGGCTCTGGACACCAGGGTTTAAACTCCAGTTCAGCCATGGGAACCCACTGGGTTCCTTTCCTTTCACTAGCAAGCAAAAACCTTTTTCTCTGAAGATGCCAGCCACAGATGCTGGCGAAACGTCACAAAGAAACTCTTCTAGAACATGGCCACACAGCCCCAAAAACCCACAAAAAACTATTGATGCCGGCCATGAAAGCCTATGACTTCACAAAAACCTTTTTGTTTCAGCAGGCTTTTGATATGTAACCAGGCTTTTGTATTGGACTGTGTATGTTTTATTTGTTTTTTTAACTTTTGTATCTTTTAAAATAATGTTATATTTTATTGATTGTGACAATTTTAATTGTTTTATATTGAGGATTTTGACTGATTTCCTGATATTTATGTTGTCATAATTAGGTTAGTTGAGAGAATCCATTTAACTGCCAATGTTACACAATCATCATTATCACATCATGTTTATTTGTATGGGAAAGTGTATTAATGTGAGTACACCTATGTGACAGTACAAGTGGGAAGAACTGGAAGAAACATCTGAAAACAGTAGATAATAATAAAAAATGCATTAGCTTGACAATTAACTCTGATTATATCTTCAGATATTTTATTTTTGGTCCAATTAGCAGCCACATGTAAAACTGAAAGTGGAAATCAGTGTCACAAAATTTTAAATTCTGGTTTTATTTTTATTTTTTTACAGATTTAGGTTTGATTTTGTTTATCTTTTGTTTGTAAGATATTGGCTAATTTGATGGAGTAAGTCTACAGACAATAAAACAATTGAAATACAACATTATGAACTGGGAAATACAAACCAAAATTATTATTTTTAAATCTATATTTTAATTTACCAAAAATAGTTAAAGAAACAAAGGATTACTCAAGTCACTACTTGAGCTCACTCCAATATGATTCCTGAAAGCAGCAATTATGGAGTACAAAACCACACCAAAACTTTAAAATCTAGTCATGTTGTCTTCATATACGGTAATATCTGAACACCCCTATTGTTAATTAACTCCTCTCATCTTTTAGATGGGTATCCTTATATCCTCCAATTCACCTTCTCCTGTTTCTACTGAGATCTTGTCCCTCACATTGTATGCCAATAATGCTTCCCTCCCCCAAAGGGGATCACCATTCAAGATCAAGATGTGGGACTCAACACACATACTCCTCCTCTTGGTTTGCTTCTGTTAATTGGTGTTTATATTGTGTTATGGTTAACTGTTTGTACTTTTGGGCACTGGGATGTATATTTCTTAAACTGGAGTCTTATGAGTCACCTGCCTCCACTCTCATGCTTTAAATAGCTTGGGATTGTATTGCATACTGTACATGAGACAAACTTTGAAGTCTCTTCTAAGTGTTTCTTAATTAGAGTTTAATTATTGTAAACGTGGACAAAATTAAGATTGTCACTCTCAGTGTAAAAGGACTTGGATTCTTCCCCCACCCCAAAACTTACCCAGCTTAACAATTATTTGAAAAAACTTAAACCAAGCATTTATTTTTACAAGAAATGCATAGAATGGGCATGAGAAATGTTCTTGCATGATCTCCCTTTGACTCGCAATATATGAAATTCTAACAAATCCAGAGGTGTTGCGATATTGTTTGGTAAAACATGTCCTTTTCAGCTTGATAAAGTAATCCGGAACCCTTCAGGTTGTTATTTTCAGGTTGATAAAGTAAAATGGAGGGCCAACTGTATTGTGTTATGGTTAATTGTTTGTACTTTTGGGCACTGGGATGTATATTTCTTAAGCTGGAGCCTTATGAGTCCCCTTCCTCCATTCTCATGCTTAAAAAGGCCTGGGTTTGAAGGGCACTGCATACTGTACATGAGACAAACTTTGAAGTCTCTTCTAAGCATTTCTTACTTAGAGTTTAATTATTGCAAACATTGACAAAATTAAGACTGTCTCCTTCAGTGTAAAAGGACTTGGATCCTCCCCGAACTTACCTGCGTTAATAATTATTTGAAAAACTTAAACCAAGCATTGGTGTTTTTTTTTTTTTTTACAAGAAATGCATAGAAAGAGCATGGGAAACGTTCTAGCATGATCTCCCTTTGACTCGCAATATACAACTGAAAATTCTAACAAATCCAGAGGTGTTGTGATATTGTTTGGTAAAACATGTACTTTTCAGGTTGAAAAAGTACTCCAGGACCCTTCAGGTCGTTATTTAATATTGAAAGGTATCCTGGCCAATGTAATCTTCACACTGGCCACATTTAACTCCACAAACAATGACCAACACGCCTTTCTGGCTTCTTTCCTACAAACCTTAGGGGACATTGCAGAGGTCATTATAGGGGGTGATTACATTATAGTGTGTAATCCTAGAGATTACACACTAGACAAATCACATCCCCCCAGAAAGATGAAAAAGAAAACATCACCAGTATCTGATCTCTTAAGTGGCCATGGATTTATAGACCCCTGGAGAGCTCTACATTCATCCTGTACAGACTACACTTTTTATTCAAACACACATACACACCTATTCTAGAATAGACTACTTCATAATTCCAAAATTATCCCTTCTTAACATTGTTGATGTACAGGTAGAGCCTCAGACCATGAAGCCATAACATTAACCTGGCAGCTTGGACCTGATCTACCAAAAA
>CM034701.1:369134505-369145887 GCA_020142125.1 Phrynosoma platyrhinos | reverse complement strand
CATAACAAAGTCTATGTCCAGAGTTCTATCTCTGGGAAAGTACATGTTAATGTCTGTGTTGACCACCTGGTGTTGATTCACTTTCTTTCTCCAAATATTTTTGTGCTTTGCCCAAAACTGTTCTCAAGTAGAAAATTACAAACACACACACATCTTTACATTTCACCTTTGACTCTATATCCCATCCATATCCTAACATTTATCTCCATCTTTCCTACATCTTTTTTTGTTGCTGTTGTTAGTACTACAATAAACTTTTTGGGACAATCTTCTCTCAGCTGAACCTAGAGATTAGTAAGAAACACATTATCTACAGTATGGGAACTGAAAACCAAAAAGAAAAACTTTTGTT
The DNA here is from genome assembly GCA_020142125.1 of Phrynosoma platyrhinos. Lineage (NCBI taxonomy): Eukaryota > Metazoa > Chordata > Lepidosauria > Squamata > Phrynosomatidae > Phrynosoma > Phrynosoma platyrhinos. Next base: position 369,145,535 of record CM034701.1, on the reverse strand, counting down.
GGCAGTCTCCACATATTCAACAATAAAAGATAGTTCATGTTTTATGAAAAACAAAGTAATGAGGCCATTTTCAGAGGGTCACAACACAGAGGGACAGACTTCCGAATGTTTCATAATGTCACAGCTTTAAAATAATTCCAAGACTATACAGTACTTGTTGTTCATGCTACCACCCTAGAAATAAAGTGTATTTTACTTTTTTTAAAAGGTGTAAATTAGTTAAACAATTTTGTGGTCATACAAATGTATAAAAATAGATTGCAATGGTTTTAAAATCACTTTTCCCTTCAGCAGCTCCTACTAAAAGGTTGACGTTATAAAATGAATTTTTACAGGCAATCAGTGCTTATTGTACCCTGGTGGCTTAAAGAAATGAAATAGCCAAGATAGTTATGTTTGAAAAATAGCTGCTGAACATGAGTATAATAATTTGTAATACTTTCTGAGCTATTGTTCGGAGAAGAGAGTATACATAGCAATAAAAATGTCTTTGAGAAGAAACTCTACGGCCAAAGCTCAGGTTCCACAATAATATGTCCATTCTTTCCTAACCTATCTATTTTCTCATTTTGAAAAGATTTAAACTGAGGTCCATCTATGGCACAAGAGAGAAATGATACAGTCTAGAAGCATACCTGCAGTTGGTTATATGAGCAGCAGTTAACTGGAGAATACTTTGTTCTAGAGTCACTGTATGCACCATATGTGACCAAAGTCACATCTGATAATGATATTGATTGGCCCTTACAAGGCACCACATGCTGACAACGATGCCTGAGGTCTGTTCTATGAGGCTAGCATACTCTTAACAAAATAATGTAGAGAAAAGAATCCCTATGTTGGAGAATGAAGAATGTATACTTCAGACTGCAAGGGAAATCAGACTTTCTACACTCTTCAGATAAAATGTTCTATACATGCTACTTTTGAATGAAAGAAAGAAAGAAGAGAGAGAGAGAGAAGCAAAGCATGGTGGCAGATTGTAATCTGCTCACCGCTGGGCTATTTTTCTATTTGCAAGGAATTATACAAAGTTAGTAAAAATTGGAATGGTTCTACTTCAGACTGGAAGTAGAGACGATCACATGCTTAAATGCTCCTCTATATAAAAACTTCATGCTTATAATCAAACTGCACACCACAGAGAAGAAATCCCTCAACATAGTGTCCTATCATGCATATACACACACACACACACACACACATATATCATTTAATACTATACTAAGTGCATCTATTTTAAAACAAAAACTTTCAGCAAAAAATGTCAAACAAGCACCCCATTAAGCATTCCAGGAATAAGAGATTTAAAAGATCACCTACTACATATCAAATAGTTACAACAGAATCTATTGGTCATAAGGATGAATATCTCCTTAAAACTGTAACAGAACTAACAGATTGAATATTATCTCATAATGAAATCAAACTGCTATATTTAAGGGCTTTAACATTTTCCCCACACCTAAAGAAGCAGTGATATCAAATGATTTGAAAGAAGATGCAGACAAAGATTTTTTTTCTGTGACAAGTGACATTTTAGAGCTTCCATATAGGGACCTTCTCCTTCAGTTTGCTCCTCCAAAACTTGGACACCTAACATTAATAGAAATCATTTTTATAAACTTTACCTCTGCTAATTAGTAGAAATACAACTAATCAAACAATTTTATCAACCTGTGACAATCTTTCAAAAAAGAAAAGAACTGCATTGAGAAATCTACAAATAAAAATGAATATTATTATTAAACTTGCAGATAAAGGGGGAGGAGTTGTTTTATTAAAAACTGTTGATTGCAATTGTAGAAGGACTTAGGCATTCAATGATATAAAAATTACAAGCCTCATGACAAAAGACAACATAGCAGATCTCAACACATACATCATGAAAACCATACATCGTTTTTAAAAAGAAGAAAAAAGAAAAGCCCACTCGATATGGAAACAATTGATCTTTAAAACAATCCCAAACCATCACCTGGTGGATTTATATGTTACCTAAAATTCATAAACCCTACAGCCTGGAGCATCCCATAGTTTCTGGTAACGACACATTCACAAAGAGTATCCCACTATATACTGATCTACAGCTACAATCTCTAGTACAACATCTTCTATCATATCTTAAATATATTAATGATTCTTAATAAAAATAGATGCTTTGAACAAACAATCTATATTAAATAATGACACCATACTCCTGACATTGGATGTCACACCTATACCAATATACCGTACCTCATGGTGATGACAATCAAGATATTACAGAACTCCTAAAATTGAAAACCAACAAAAGACCTTGTGCAGAAGTTGCTACTTCTTTAACTACATTGGTCTTCATTTGCAATGAAAACTGAAAGCATTACCTTCCAATGGAAGGCAGAAAGTGGCACATGAATTAGTCTATCATATGCTAATTTCTTTATGAGTACTAAAGCAAACCATCCTCAAGAAAGCCAAATATAAACTGTTTGGTGGAGAGAGATTAACAACATACTCATGAAATGAACCAGAAATTAAGAAAGTTTGGAATTCTTTACAATTTTACAATGAATTCTGTTAATCCTGCTTTTAATTTCATATACAACAGGATCCTTGAAGACCCACAAAACTAATTCCTTGATTCCTGTAACCATCAGGCATAAAAGGCTGTTAGAGATCTGTTTTGTAAACCAACTAATGCTAATTTATATTTGAATTGGAAGCCCTGCCATCCTAAACATATAAAATACAACAACATGCATAGTTTGGAACTCAGGATTCAATATATTTTCAGCAATGATACTACTAACAAAGAATCCAGGAATTAAAACACCACATGCTTCAAGGAGGATGTCCATCTTAATTCAATGAGAGCAACATCCATCAGGTTGCTATATTCAGTAAAGAATGTCTCCTCTACCAAAAAAAGCAGCAAAAATGTGGCGAGTCGTATGCTTTTTGTGGCCGATTTGTGCTCACCTTTTCCCAATTACCAATTGGCAATCCAAGGAAGCCACCCCTTGATAGCAAATTCAACACATCTTGCTAAAGCAGGGGTAGGCAACCTAAGGCTGGGGGCCGGAAGCAGCCCCCCAAGGCCTTTGGACTGGCCCCAGGCCGGTCCTGCCGCCACCACCCCCCGCCGCCCGCCATGATGATATTGATTATTGTTGTTATTACTTGTTCTTGGGGTTTTCTTGGCAAAATCTCCACAGGGGTTTTGCCATGGCTTTTCTGGGGCTGAGAGAGTGTGCATGCATATTTTTTTATATTTTTTTATTTTTAAAAAAAATTGTTTTTGTATTTATTTATTTATTTATGGTGCTTCGGCCCCCCAATTGTCTGAGGGACAGCAACCTGGCCTCCGGCTCAAAAAGGTTGCCTACCCCAAGCCCCCTATTGTTGCTTTCCATCAATCACCTACTCTAAAGAAGCTGTAAGAGCTAGCATGGCATAATGGTTTGAGTGTTGGACTGACCCTGGAGACAAGGGTTCATTTCCCCACTCAGCCACGGAAAGCTATTGGGTGACGCCTGGTGAGGGATACAGTGTCCTGATTAACCAATGCAAGTCTCCAAGCCCTTGCCTACTCCTGTACAGAGACTCCATGTGGGCAATGCTGTGAATGATTAAGCACCACCAGTTTCATCAAACCAGTTCTCTCCAATGCACTGGTCTATGACTGTAATAAAGAAGTGTACTGTACTCTCCAATGCAGCCATTAGAACAATTCCATATGAAAACCCAGTACAATAACCTTATTGCAGGCAATAGCCCAGAGAATTTCTAGTATGTATGGAATCTGAACCAGGTACTTCCTTTCCCACACTCCATTCTCATAGCTGCTATGTATACTAATATAATGATATTATCAAAAAATATTGCTTCTGGAATGTTGGGAGCCAGAGGACAAAATTAACATTTACCATTTAGAATTTCTCACTTTAGTTCTGCTTGTGTTTCATTCCTGCTTATATGAATCCAACAATAAACTATTTTTTCTTCACTGTATGATACACAGAAAGAGAGAACATGTTTAAAAGATATAAAAATGTGATGTCACATTTTAAAGCTGTATCACAATAGAGAGCAAAATTATGCATACACATAACTATGTTATGCTTCTGTTCTTTTATAAACACTGATGCAACGAAACAAACACTGAAAGAAATTTTTTGCAAATATGCTGTTTCAGTCTGAAAAGTAAATGGTAGAAATTTAGTTCACATTGGCTGTCCTTGATCTGTGTTTAAAAGAAACTCTTCTGTATTGTGTTTTATCTCTAACAAAGCCATATACTAGTTCCATATTACACAAATGTAAGATGACCTTAAACATCATTAAAAGCAGAAGTGGCATTCAACATTTATGAAAATATAACTAACCACATCCTACATTTCTTTTTAAACATCTTATAGTTTAATTGCATGATTTATTTCAAAACGTGTCTTTAACTGAAATAAAAAACACATTGTAATGATACTTAAGAATGTTGTCTTCATAATATGTCATCATTTACTATTTTATTAATTAACGATGAAGTGAAAGAGCCACTTCAAACATGATATGTTGCTCACACAAATATTACTTCCATATGGGGTGAAATGTCACATTCAAGTGGCTTTAACTGGCATCAGCAGGAGAAAAGAAGAAATGACAGAACTGCACTTCTTGAAAAGCAGGTGAGCTATCTCTATGGTAACCAGAATATTTTATATTCCATTGGGCATGGTGTTGGGCCATGAGGGCTAAAGACCAAGTTATTTTGAGGGACACCTTGTCTGAATAGGATAGGCTTTTAACTAAGAGCAGCAACAGAGTTGAGTGGATACGAGGAGGGAAAAGATGTTCAGACAACAACGAATCATGACAGAACTCTAAACTCCAATCCTTAATAGTGTCAAGCAAAGTTTTGTCTCCACTTCCCTGTAAATAGGAACAACTGTGTTCCTGCCTCCCAGCTCCATATATTTCCATTTCTGCGTATTAGGGGGAAAGAATAGGGAAATCTGACATGGGAGTTCCATTTTCAGCAGTAACTTCATGTATCTGTTGTTGTTGTGCTGTCAAATCATTTTTAACTTATGGAGACCCTAAAGGAGAACCTATCATGGGGTTTTCTTGGCAGGTTTCTTCAGAGGGGGTTTGCCATTGTCATCTTCTGAGGCTGAGAAAGTGTGATTTGCCCAGGATCACCCAGTAGGTTTTGTGGCCAAGCTGGGAATTGAACCCTGGATTCCACCACGCTGGCTCTCTTTATGTATTTGACCGATGTCCAATTATTCTGTCTACAAAGAGTAAAGTAGAAGATATCTGCAAAGAATTCAAAAGTTCAATAATGCCTAGCTTTTATGTGGTTTACCCAGCTCATTTTGCTAAAAGGAAAGGGTTTACTCCCATTATTGTTTTGTTTTATTTGTTAAATTCCATCTTTTCACCAACGCATTTCCACCAAATCATGCCCAATGCAGCTAAAAGCAATTGTATAAATTCAATTCCTTTTTAAAGCTGATTGTTTAAGATGGGAATGAAGGCTACTTCGAGTTGGGTCAAACTCCAAATGGCCAGAAAATTAGAAACTAAAGATGGCTATACAATATTCTTGCTTCCAACAAACTCTCCATGAACCCACACTTTTGACTTAGGGCCAATGAACATGACCTGTTTGGGGCAGCAGAGAGCTGCCCCAGGGAGCGGCGGATCGGGGCCACGGCAAACCCACGCTGCAGCCCCAATCCTCCCTTTTGCTGTCCCAAAAAGAGCGTCAAAATGCCGTTCCTTTTAGGGGTAGCCAAAGGCTGCCCTAAGAGCCGGTGCCGAAGCTCTTCAGCGCCCTTTCAGTGCAGCGTGTTTAAACGCTGCACCAGAAGGGCATCCTGACGCCGCATGCCATGTGTATGGCCAGGAAGTGTCAGGACGCCGTCAGGGTAGGATTAGGATGTCTGGTGTGCGGCTGCCCCACCCCAACTCTACCCCCAGGCTGGCCCTTTGGGCCGGTCTGCAACGTCCCTTAGTCTTTCAGGCTCAGATTTGGATAGTTAGGATGAAATGCATTTTTCATTTAATAGCATTAGAATTTTGAGTTTTACAAAACTACACACACATACTCCAGCCATTTTAGGGCTACTAATATCCCCAAAAATTGGGGGAGAGTGTGTTCTCAAGGTGGCCAACGGTACCCTCAAAAACAGAAGGAGTTATACTGGCCATCCTGCTGCATTTTAGGCTTTACTTCATCTTTTAAAAAACCCAGACTGGGCATTTTTCAAGAAGGTAGTGACTTTCTTATCACTTTCTGTTTAAGGGGGAAATATTTCCAGGCTTGAACTGAGCAAGTTGCAAAAATAAGCTCCCAGCACAGAAAAAATTGACAACAACACACCCCAAAGGCTTGAAGGGGAACCAAAAAAATGGGAGGGGTGAAAATAGTGGAGCAACTCACAACTGCCCATGCTAGATCAAATCCTAGTTCACACTGGGAAGTAAGTATCCCAAGAGAAGCAAGAGAGAACTGCGCATGGACATCAGTATAGTAAAATATATTTGAAGGCAAATGGGATTGAGCACTGGTGTTTTCAACATAACCTCCAACAATAGGAGAAAAATCCTCCAAAATGATTCAATGAAGACTGAACCAATGAAGATGCAAGATATAAAACGGTGGAATAGTCTAACCTCTGTAGCAAGTTTCTCTGCCACTATATAAATAATGGCTCTTCACAAGCTTTCTTGTTTATTTTATGTACTTCCTTTTTAGCTTTTAAGGCAGGGCTGTCAAAGCTTGGCAGAAGAAATTACAAGCCTTTGTTTTCAGTTACCATGAACACAGAATGGCTAAAGCTCAGATATAGGTCAGCTCTAAGGGGTAGATAGATGATACCTCTTTTAAAAATCTGTTATGAAGCTTACCAGTTGTCTCATTTATTATTATTTAGCAATAGGCACAAATTGAAAAATCATTACCTAATTCTATGATAGCTGAACAAATTCTGTTTGTGAGATGCTATTTAAGTCTATGGAATGTATTTTATCTACACTAAAATCACTATAGTGCAGAAACATACAAAAAAGAAGCTCTGGTGCCTGGTATTTCACCATTAATTCCACTATATTGTGAATCAGAGTTTCACAAAAAAGAAAAATAATTTAATGTAAAAAAAAATTATAAAGTAGGATTAAGAAAATTGTAAGGTATTTCTATTGATGCCAATCACTTTCACAGTATCTGTAGAAAAATTAACTTATGGATTCAAATATAAATTGGCTTACATGGTATCAGGTTGTTAATTTCATCAAGCAATCCATATTAAAACTCAACTTGTGGAAGCTTATCCCATTTGAAATTTTGTTAATTGTGACAGATTTGTCTCCCATATACACAATAGTTTGATTTTGATATAGGTCCCTCATATTGTCTCAGAAGGGCGTGGTAAATGGATTAAGATATTTGCCTAGATTTTTTAAAAATGAGATACTGTATTAAGTTCCCTTTCTATTTGTGTCTCTGCTTAAATGAGGGAAAATACATTTTTAACTCTTAACTCTTATTTAAAAAAAAGAAAGAAAAAAAAGAAAGAACCATCCTCTAGTGAATGTAATCTGTCCTGGAAGCACTGACACCCCCCTCTCCATTATCTCATCCATCCAGCCATTGGTGTGAGCACAAATAGTTATGCCTGCTGGAATTTTGTAGGTTCCTTGGCATTGTTTTTCTTTGCTTCATCCTTTAGATCAGGGGTAGGCAACCTTTCCCCTTTAAGGGCTGAGGGACTTCAGCTCCCAGAAGCCTCAGCCATGTTGGCCAATAGTCCCATGTTGGCCAATAGCGTCTGGGATTCTGGGAGCTGAAGTCCCTCGGCCCTTAAAGGGGAAAGGTTGCCTACCCCTGCTTTAGATCCTTTGTTACATGTCCCTAAGTCTTACCCTCAACTTATCCACAGGTAATATTAAAATCCATAACTTTGGCCCCAAAACCTGTTCTCGATTTATACATGTGATTGACTTATAGTTGAGTATATACGGTATCTAAATTATATGATGCAGTCTTCTCTGAAATAAATAATATTGCTAACCAGCATCTTACAAAGAGTCCAGTAGTGGTCTTTCTGGGATTTTTCAAGGAGACAATTGGAGATTGGAGAGTAATTGGTTATTTTGGTCATCTGATTTGGTTTAAAGGGTATATCTATAACAACCTGGAATAATAATAATAATAATAATAATAATAATAATAATGTGTAAGGAAACATATTTGACTCCCCCACCATGTGTGTGTGTGTGTATTATAGGCTGTGTACCTTAATTGAAAAGTAATTTGTGTACACTGGCGGGGGAGAGAATGAGGGATGATGCTATAATATAAAATATAATATAAAATACATCTCAAAAAAGTGAACAATCAAAATTGAGTGCTATACACTGAGTGGGAAAAGACTGGTGATTGTTAGACTATGATTGAGGACAGAGTAGCAGGAGGAGGAAAAGAAATGGAGTGGAGTGCCTATGACCTTGAGCTGGCCTAAGACCTTGAGTAGCAGGACTCCAACTGTTTATATACCTATAGATTTAGATACTTACTTCATTCTTGCTGTGTTGGACATATCATTTTGTACAAAATGAAGGCATTTCTTAGCTCAAAAGAATAACATCAGATTGAAAAATGGGATACAATGAACTATCGATTTCAAGGTCTATCTTGAAATAAAATGTAAAAATTATCTTTGCTCATCCCAGCTTGCCTGTTCACTGCAATCATCTTCATATGTAATCCTCTAGGTCTACATTGAATGAGTTACAGTGGATCCTTCTCATCAATGGGGGTTCAATTCTGGACAGGGAAGCCCTGCAGATGGGAAAAATACAGACAGTCACACCCCATATTATTCAATGGGTGGTGACATGCACACATTCACATCAGTGAGTGCATGTGTACAGGCTGCCATTGAATAATATGGGGCATGGTGATCCACAGGCAGTCAAATTCATGGATCATTGATATGGTGGGCCCACTGTTTGAATTTATCTATTAAACTTTAATAGATGGCAACAAAAGATAGGGCCTTATCAGTTGTGGCACCCTGTGAGTGGCACCCTATTTTGGGAAAATAATAATAATAATAATAATAATAATAATAATAATAATAATAATAATAAATTAATCCCCAATAGAAGGAGATGATCTCATTGTAACACAGTACTTTTGTGGAGCAAACTCTTAGCTTAATTTGACGTTTCAATTCTCACATAAGAACACAATGAGAATCAGCTCTTAACCATCTTCAGATTCTTAATTTCTACCATCTACAAATGTATGACTATATTTAAGTTGCATTCTTAAAACACTGCAGTGATTTTTAGTTTATAAGTGACAGCTACACATAGGCTCAATCTCTAGTGCAATTTCATCTCTCCAACCAGGTATCTCTAAAACGTGTTCACACTGACTAAGCTATCACAGGAAAACAAATAGAAGTGTTTCATTCCAAGCCTCCAACAAGGAACATTTAGCAGATGTTAATTAACCCCAGAGAGTAGATGCAGGATTTGAAATTAGTCCAAACAATGTCCTAGCTTAACTCTGAGGACTTACAAAATGAGCTATCAAGGCCTATTAGCACATGGTTAATGGTTTGGGCACTTGAAGAAGTGACCCTAAAGTCTTTATTCTGACCCAGGTTTTACAAATGGGGCACAAGATTGACCTTAGCACAATATAATCGGCAAAGGATCTAAAAAATGTATCTCCCTGTTATGTGAAACCACAGCCTTACTTATTCAGGCATGTTCACTTAGGAAATAAGTGAAGGTCTACTCAAGCATCACATCAGGGTTAAAGGTTGCTGTGTAAAGCCTTTTAAACTTCAGCCTTAACACCATGTCAGCATTTGTCTTACACTAATATTATATCAAAATGCAATTCTCATTACTAGCTGAAGCTTTTTTAAAAGATCCAGGATAACTATTAAGAAATCGCTTTATTTTAAATAATGGTTTTACCTAAATCATAAGGAAGATTTTAATGCTCTCAGTTTTAAATTCTATTTTTAAACCAAATTTTAGTAGATCAAGAGCCCTAATCCTCTTTTAATAAAAAAATATATAATATTTGTACCAGAAGCATTATAGAAAAACAGTATAAAAAAGCCTGATAATAGCCTTCAAGAATGTTTTAACTCTGGATTCCTGCATCCCAAAGAGGATGGTACGCCTCCCCCCCCCAGCAGTAGAAATCTGGGGGGGGGTGAGGAAGAAAGGAGGCAGTAGGGGGGCTGTTAGGGAAAAGGGGATGGTGGTGGTGGGGATTCAGTCAAAGTATTGGTGTGCAAGAAAGGCAAAGGGAACCAGGTGGGGATGAAGGTTTCATGAAACTGCTTGAAAGACTGCTAGACTGCCAGCCCAAGTGGCTGGATGTCTATTTCTAGTTTTGAAATGTGTAGCTTGTTTGTTTGTTTGTTTTATGTTAAACAGTGCAGGAAGCCCTGAAACTTATTTAAAATCCCCACTCCTGGGGATTTCCAGAAGAGGCACCACCCTCCCCTTCTCCATTTTTTGGCAAGAAAAAGGGCAATTAAGGGAGTTTGGAGTAGTTGTGAAAAAAATATTTTTGTGCCAAAAACACTCTTTCCAGGAGCACGTCTGTAGAAGTGCAAAAATGGGGTTTGAATGTTTTACTAAATCCTTGGATGCTCAAGTCCAATTAATAATAATAATAATAATAATAATAATAATAATAATTTTATTTATATCCAGCCCCTCTGCAGAGCAATCGGAGCAGCTTACAACATTAAAATTTCCATACAGATATATTAATACAATCTAAACAGAACATAAAAATCCCGAATCCCACCCGTCCTTTAAGAAGTAAAGGTTCTTCTTCGTATTCTAGGCCTGATGGTGCTGGGCCTGGTGTCTCTCCCCCAGATGACATCAGATGGAGTGGAGGGAGGGCAATACAATAAATACAATAGCATAATAAAATGGTGTCTCTTATATAAAATGGCAAACTCAAGGCTTGCTTATTGGATATAGAGATAGAGATAGGGATCTGT
>CM034701.1:369113185-369124666 GCA_020142125.1 Phrynosoma platyrhinos | reverse complement strand
TTTCCTTTCTTTTCTGGTTATGTTGCTGGGAGGTGGTTTTGCCTTGCAAAGGGGTAGCTGTGTTGGCCACTTAGCAAATTTTAAAAAAATCCACCAGTGATACCTTTATTGGCCAACCAAAATGCACAATAGTTAGTCCCATTGAATCTATGTGACTTACTTTTAATTATTTAATTCATATGCCATCTTTTTCCCGGTATAATTGTTGACTTCCAAAGTTCCATCAACCAGCAGGTCTATTCTAGCTGGTACTAACAACAAGATCTTGCCTTTTGAGTAATAGCATACAGATACTTATTGCAGATAAAGCTAAACAACAGTTACTGAATATATAGTGAATATATAGTGAATATATATGGGATGAACATCTTGTCGTGTTTTTTTTTCACCTACTCAAAACCTATCTATAATCTATTATTCCTCAACAACTTGCATTAAGAATTCAGTTTTATGTTTGAATTGCACATATTTCTCTCCAACCCACAATATAAAAGAAACAAAAGGAAGATGCAGCAATCCAGTTATTAGCTTTGTCTGGAAAGAGAAAACAAGAGGCTTCCTCACCTCTGCAAACCAGGAGCAAAAGATAATCAAGTAGTGCTTGCAGAATGTGGATCACTCCCTTGTTACCACAGAACCTAACTGAGTGACATGTTACATGAAATGCAGGAACAGTGTGTGCTTCTCTTGCTGTTAAAGAATGTCATCCTATCCTTTTCCCTAGATAGCTTGATGGCATCTCCTTCCAGGCGTGATAGATCAGTAGCTGCCACAATCTCGGTCCATGGAGCAGCTCAGATATCTCTGAGCCATCCAGTGAGACCTATGAAGAAACCTGTAGGCCTCTGAGCAGAACTTCACATTTCAAACCAGAGGAAAGGGAGGGGGGTTAAGAGGAAAAGAGAAAACACCCTTTACCCAGCTGATTGATATAGAGGAAGACAGGTGCAGGAAAGAGCTCCCATTTTCACCTTGGCAAGTGCTCAAAGAAAACTATTGCCGAATAAGAAAGAAAGAGAGAGAGAGAGAGAAGAAACTGACTTTAGAAGAGAATATTTGCATATATGTCTCTCAGTAGTATGTAGAATATGTAAAAAGACAAAAATGACCTAATAGTAATTGTTCCCATAGTAATTAAATATATATAATTTACTGAATATAGTAGTCTTTCTGCCTTCTAAAAGAAATTGGGAATCTGCTTGAGAAAATACTCTGCTGATCCTTATCCCCTTCTTTTTAGTGACCCTATAATACTAATTTTAATTAACTTTTGCCAACCAAATACAGATTTATGTTGTAGCAATAAATGAATAATCCTGAAAGTCCATTGTTGTGTGCACCCTCTAAACAATACTCCAACATCAACATAAAATTAAAATCTATTCTTCTGCCACTTTATATTATCAAAGAATGTTTGCAATGCCTTTCGTACACAGTACTGATTTAAAAGAATACCTCACTTTGAAGGGCAAGAGAATCACACATATATCTGTAGGGCAACCTGTCCAGTTTATCAAGTCACTCACAGCATAGCATTTATCCTACATTTTAAAATGTAAGCAAAATCATTATTTTTATGTGAATCATATGTGCAAAACAGGCATTAAGCATCAAACATGGTCCTGATAAATTTACATGAGGTATAGCCTCATTACTATATGCCATGTAGTACTATATATGATAGCACGGTCAGCAGTACCAAAGCACACAAATACACTTACTGACCTTCAACAGTAATCACTACAAGGTCTGAAACTGTTGCTGCAACCATCTACACAGCCACCAACTGTTCTGTAACTGTAGCGCCCCCTGCTGTTTCTTCCATTTAACAATCACTTTTTTTCCTCAAAAGTATTTGTATTAAAGTTTTGCTTTTCTAGATAGTTGATATAAGGATATTAAAAATGCTACATGTCAGACACAGAAAATCAAGGACTGTAATCATCCTTTAAATGCTTGCTGTGCAAGGTTTGTACAGAGTGTGTATAGAGTTTTTAATATATTTTAAATTTTAATGTGCAATGTTTTTGACTTTTTAAAATTGTTTCCTAAACTTTGTATTTACATTTTAATCCTTGTACTGTTTTAAATTTTGTTAGCTGCCTTGAGTCCCTATGCCAGGAGAAAGGCAGGATATAAATAAATAAATATCATCATCATCATCGTTATCGTCATCATCGTAATCACACTGACTGGGGATTAAGTCCAACATATGTTTACTCAGGCCCAATTCACACTACAAAAATAATCTGGGATGAATCAGGGTTGAATCCCTATTGTTCACACACATGCTGAATGCATTTGATGCATGGGGGGGGCACTTAACCCGGGATATTGGATACCAGTTTTTTCTGAATTTTCCTGAAAGATTTGCATCGATCTGCATCTTCAGCAGTGTGAATAAGCTTCCAAATCGATTCAGATCACTCTGTATCATTCAAAGGAATGGAGGCAGCTCCATTTTATCCCGAAATGATGACATGTATGAATAACAAAGGGGTTACAATGACTCAAAGTGATTCGTGAACCCAAAACAAAATGGGAATAACAAACCCAATATCCATCCACTTGGCAATCAGCATCTCCTCTGGACAAAAAAATGAGCATGAATACTGTACTCAGAAGTAAATTTCAGCAAGATTAATGGGACTTACGTCCTAATCAGTAAGCCCCACATAGGAATGCAGCTTGTTGGACCTTTTAGTAAATATGGTTAGGACTACAATATATAACAAGCTTCCCTGCACTTTTCTGAAGTATTTTATACAAATACTTCAATCTGCCATATTGACTTCCCACTCATCTTCTATCTATAATATCCACATTCTATATCTCACCTTTCACCTAAAGCAATTAACCATGATCAAATATAATTATTAATAGGTGTCACAAGAACACTGCATCAGTACAGCACAGTGGAAAAGAGACTATGGTCCCAATCACAAAGCAGAAATGATCCAGTTTGTGACCACTTTATCTGCCCAGGCTCAGTGCTAGGGAATTCTGGGAACTATAGTTTTGTGAGACATTTAGGGCCTTTGCAGACTGCCAGAAATAGTGCAAATTGAGTCCAATTTAACTGTCCTGGCTCAATGCTAGGGAATCATGGGAACTGTAGTTTATTGTGGCACCAGAGCTCTTTGACAGAGAAGGCTCAATATCTCAGAAAAAAAATACAATTCCCATGATTCCCTAGCACTGAGTCAGGGCAGTTAAAGTGGACTCAATTTGCACTATTTTCTGGCAATCTGCAAAGGCCCTTAGTCTTCTCTATCAGAGAGCTCTGGTATCACAATAAACTACAATTCCCAGGATTCCACAGCACTGTGTCTGGGCAGTTAAAGTGGTCTCAATCTGGATTATTTCTGCAGTGTTTTGGACCTAAACTAAAGATCAGCAAAGTCCTGGTTCAAACCTCAGGTGAGCAAATGATTCAATGGGTAAGCTACACTCTCCTACTTCAGCCCTACAGTCCACAACATGAGGATAACAATATTGACCAATTTGAAAGACTGTTGTAAATAAGTCATATATGAGGTGTATATGTCATATCCAGAAGTGTATGGATCTGTCATGATGAAGAATATAAGGGAGTGGGGATAAATGATATGGTGAAATAGTGATATGTTGAAATGGAAATAATTTGATATGGTGAAATAGCACTATGGTTAACTAAAAGGAAGCAAAGGGAGGGACAAAGAACGGAGGGGAATTATGCTTGGGAATCCAACAAATAATAGGGAACTGTAGTTTTATGACTTGTTTATTTCCTGAGGTAGAACTCTGACCACATCATCCTTCCTGGAACAAATGTTATGATAATGTGGAAGGGGAAGGGAGGAATCGTCAATGGATCTTTTGATCTGGTTCAAAGACCAGGACTGGGGACTGGGAAAAGGGGAGCTGGAAAGGGAATCCTTAAAGGTCAGATGGTTTTGAGGACAATTCAGATTTGACACTACCAAGTCTGTGGCAAACTTCTGTCTGGGAATAGTAATTTTCCACTATCATGCTGCCATGGTTCCTGCATTCTGGCCCCGCTAAACATGACAGTATATCACATTGTAAAGTGCCATATAAGTAATAGGTAATATTCCCCCTCTGCAGACCAGGGCGTTTGGGACGCCCTGGTCCGGAGCGCCGCGGGGCTATGGCAGCCCCACCGCGGCGCTCCTAGAGCAACCCTGAAAGGAGCGCCAAAAAGGCACTCCTTTCATAAGTCAGAGAAAGGGCGCCCTAAAAGCGGCGGGCGCCCTTTCTCTGACTTATCCCCCGCAGCGCGTCCGGACGCTGCGGGAGGAGGTCGCCCTGAATGCGCCGGACGTCCGGTGGTCCGGAAGCGTTCAGGGCGACCTCAGGAAGAGGAAGGGCCGCCGCGCGTGCGGTGGCCCCTCCTCTTCCTGGCCTCGGAGACGGCTCAATTAAGCCGTCTGCCGAGGCTCATTGTTAACTTCAGAGAGCCAGCATGGTGCACTGCTTTGAGCACTGGACTACAATTCTGGAGAGCAGGGTTCAATTCCCAGCTTGGCCATTTAAACCCTCTGGGTGACCTTGGGCAAGTCATACTCTATCAGCCTCAGGGAGGGCAATGGCTAACTTCCTCTGAACAAATCTTGCCAAGAAACCCCCAGGATAGGGTTCCCATATGTCGGAAACAACTAATAATAATAATAATAATAATAATAATAATAATAATAATATTTATTTATATCCCGCTTCTTGACAGCAATCTAAGCGGCTCACAATAAAATCCATACAGCATATCCCCAGACCAACCCACCCCCCCTTAAAACAGTATTAAATAACAAATAGTTAAAACGTAAACAATATAAACATATTAAAATAAACCATATCCGGAACAGACTGCAGAGCCCTAAACAACCTCTACTGTGTTCCTTATCCATCAAGAGAGGATGGGGCCATGAAAGGAATGCAGGGGTAAAGAGCCCGGGCCGGGATAATTAATCTGGAAAGGTCTGCTGGAAGAGATCCATCTTGATAGCTTTTTTAAAGCTGTCTAGTGATGTCAACTGACGGATCTCGTCCGGCAGGTCGCTCCAGAGTTTCGGGGCGACAACAGAAAAAGCCCTCTGGGAGGTCGCCGCAAGCCTTGATTTTTGAGGCTGCAGCAAATTGCGCCCAGAGGAGCGGAGAGCACAGGGAGGATTGTATGGAAGGAGGCGGTCCCTGAGATAACTTGGACCCAAGCCATTTAGGGCTTTAAAGGTGATAGCCAACACCTTGTACTGGGCCCGGAAGCTGATAGGCAGCCAGTGGAGGCTTGTGGGTACACAACAATGAAAAAATTGTTAACTTGCCCTTGCACATAATAATACACATTGCATTGTCACACAGACTTAGACCCTACAATAAGACTTAATGGGAGAGAAAGAAATGTACACAGAGTCACACCACCATGTACACAACCACTGCCTACTACTCTTTCTACACCCTCAGTAATTAGAAGGAATATTACCGAAGTTCCTCCCTGAACTATCAGCATCTCTGGTTCTGTTATTATTGTCAACTATTTTTGTTTTATGCACACAGATACATGCAAAAATGCCTGAATGGTCTCCCTTGAATAAACCATAGCACTTCAATAAGGTTATGGATTACCTGAACACCTGAGCCATTATCAGTTACAACTACCTTAGAAACATTAGGAGCACACTAAGGGCTACTATTTCTCCTAGAAGACATACAAATGCATTTTTTTAGTACAGATAGATAGTCATAGGTAATTTGCATACATTAATTCATTTGACCATGTGCACATTTCAAATTGCCCTTTGTTTAAACGCTAAAGCCAAGCTTTTTAAAAAAGGAGGAGGAGGAAGAAAAAGCAGCTGGGCAACACAATGGCCAGGCTAATTTTAAACCACATACAGTAGATCGTAGCCCTACTGAGTTGGGCTTGTCAAGCATGAAGATCACCACAACCAATGCTTCCCTGTATCGCTGATAGGCACACTGCTAGCAGTAACCAAGTCTTCATTCAAGTATGAACCATGGTGGTAAACGTCAAAACAGACCTCATAACACCTGTTTTGAAGTCTCTTCACTGGCTGCCTATTAGTTTCTGGGCCCAGTACAAAGTGTTGGTTATTACCTAAATGGCTTGGGCCCAACCTCCCTTCGAGACCACCTCCTCCCATACAAGCTGCCCCACGCACTTTGCTCCTCTGTGAAGAATCTGTTACAGGTGGAAAAATTTAGCCTGTCGGCTACTTCCCAGAGAACCTTTTCAATGACCGCTCCCGGACTATGGAATGGCCTGCTGGATTAGATCCTTCATTTGTCAACCTTAGACAGCTTCAAAAGGGCTGTCAAGATGGATCTCTTCCGGCAGGCCTTCCCTGATTAGTCTTCCCAGTCATACAACCTGTCCTTGTACCTCTTTTCCCCCCCACCCCAGTCGCTATTGTATCTGCTGCTGCTGTAGTTATAGTAATCTGTAATTTGTAAATTGTTGGCATTTGCTTTATTTTTAAAACTGTTTTTAAATTTTATGTTGTTTAAAAACTTCTTAAGGGGTGGGAGGGTTGGGGCTTGGGGTTGATCTTATTGTATTGTAATTTTATGTTGGAAGTCGCCCTGATTGTTATGCAGATGGGCGGGATATAAATATTATTATTATTATTATTATTATTATTATTATTATTATTATTATTATTATTATTATTAACTGGGGTGCCACAACTTAGTTTCATACTATAGAAGACGGGACATGTCACAAAACTTTCTCTCTTCTTCTTGTTTTCTTCCTCTCTCTCACACACGCACACACACACACATCATTGTTCTTGCATGCCTTCAAGTCATTTCTGAGTTATGGTGACCTAAGCAAGCCTATCACAAGAGTTTCTTGGCAAAATTTGTTCGAGAGATTTTGCTTTTGCCTTCTTCTGAGGGTGAGAGAGTGTAACTTGCTCAAGGACACCCAGCAGGTTTCCATGGCCAAACAGGAATTTGAACCCTGCTCTCCAGAGTCGTAGCCCAAAGCTCAAACTACAACACCACACTGGCCCTCTGCACACATCATTTCAAAGGGAATACTTGAATTAAGATCCCTGTTCTTGCTATTGTAAATACTCTCCACCTTCTCATGAGAGTTTCAGCCAGACATATACTCAATCCCTTAATTTTATCTCTGGCGCTATTAGGGTTTCAGTATGACTGATATTAAGAAGACAGCTCCATTTTACATGTGGTTTATGAATGAGCAACACAACCCTTAGACAACAGCCACTAAAAACAATTACAATGTAGACCAGGGGTCCCCAAACTACCGCCCGCGGGCCGAACCCAGCCTGTCGAGGCTGTTGAACTGGCCCGCGGCCGGTCCTGCTGCCGCCGCCACACACGCGCAATGCGGGACACCATTTTGGAACACAAAATGGCATTGGAGTAGTGTGCATGCGCGCGTGACGCCAGACACCATTTTGTATTCCAAAATGGTGCCCGGAGTTGTGCGCATGCGCCTGGCATCGCACGCACACGACTCCAGATGCCATTTTAGAACACAAAAAGTCATCACACGTGCATGCGCACTACTCTCGCGCCATTTTGGAAAACAAAATGGCGCCTGAGTAGTGTGCATGTGCGCATGCGCCTCTGCCCCCCCCCAAAGATCTGGGGGCCAACGAATCGGCCCCCGGATCAAAAAGTGTGGGGACCCCTGGTGTAGACCAATGGTTCCCAAAGTTCCATCCTCCAGATGTTTTGGACTTCAGCTCCCAGAAGTCCTAAAAAGCTTTGCCAATAGTCAGGAATTCTGGGAGATGGAGTCAAAGTTTGGGAATCAGTGGTGTAGACTATAAAACATTCTCTGAACATGCTAACCACAGATGCAGGCAAAACGTCAGGAATAAATTCTTCCAGAACATAACCACATAGACTGAAAAACTCACAAACAACTATTAGAACTTGATTGATCACCTGTTACTTCTAAGTTGTTTATACACAGCCTTAATCTAACATTTTTAGTTCACGTATGCAGAGTGATTCTGCAGAGAGAATGTACACATGTATCCAATGCATGTAAACATGCACAAGTGTGCATACAAGGCATATGCTCCTGCTTTCTGCAGGGAAGAAAAATTGCAAAGATAAAAGCATTTTTAAAAAATTATGGCTACAAAGAAACTGTGTAGATTATTAACTCTCAAATTCCTTTTCAAAAGAAAAAACTATGGGCCGATGCAGACAGGCAGGAATCATGCAAGGATTCACTGACCTCAGCTTCCCCCAAGTAGTGGTTGCAGTAGACAGATGCCACTTGTCTGACTGTGCCACCTTTGGGGCGAAGGAACAAGTTTGTCAACTGAAACACCTACTCCATCGTCCTCCACAAAACATGTCCCACACAGATCAGGGGGGAGGGGAGAGGTACATGCAAGGGAGGTTTGTGTGGACAGACTGGATGCATGTAGCTGGTGGTCATGCAAGGTACATGGTCAACAGAACACATGGACAAACATTACTCCAGGAGCCCTCCCCCAAGCATGCCAGGAAGTGGTGTGCACATCTTATGCACACCTGCACATAAGAGGTCACAAAAGCTTCTTTCATGCAAACTTTCATGTAAGTGTACATGCAACGGAATGCATTTATTGTCATAATAGAGAACGGTTGCTAGGGCACATGTGTAGGATTACAATTAGGGTTAGGGTTAGGATTCTAATATTCAAGTGCACCTGTGCCGGTGCATCCACACTTGGAAGCATTTAAATTAAAGCCTGCATCATAGGGCGCATGCTCTGGACCGCCGAGTCAATTTCTGCCATGTGTGCGGCAGTGCATTTATACGGCTGTTTTCTGGTGCACCAGTATTGCTGCATACATGTGTTCATGCGAAGGTGCGCATCTTTGCCGAAGAAGTGGAAAAAA
This sequence comes from Phrynosoma platyrhinos, assembly GCA_020142125.1. Lineage (NCBI taxonomy): Eukaryota > Metazoa > Chordata > Lepidosauria > Squamata > Phrynosomatidae > Phrynosoma > Phrynosoma platyrhinos. The sequence goes on along the minus strand of CM034701.1, from coordinate 369,115,774 downwards.
CCTGCTCCTTTTTGGAGTGGCTTTTCCTGGCATAAAACGCTTAGAGGGCGCTTTCCTGCTGGCTTTTAGGCATGCGTCGTCTAAATGCCACACCTCCAAGTCAGCCTGAAAGCACCTCTTTTTGCCTGTTTGTATATCCCATAAATTATCCCTATACCATTATGGTTTCTGGTATAATTTTTTAAGGGAAAAAGCTCAGAACAATCACTTTCAGAGTTCATATCAATAGTCCAGAGTGCCCATTTTCATGAGTTCTCCCTTTACTAGAAATCAAAATCAATTCAGTTTAATTTTCTTTCACACAACATGCACACATACATCAAACAACTGCTGGTAAATGTAATAAGCACTGTGTGAAAGAAGTTTATTCATATTTAATATAATGCTGCCAGCTAGTGGCAACAACTTATTCTGAACTAATATTTAGCTGATATTGGGTACCTCCTCATCTATCTGTTCAGGTAGCTGGGCTACTTTGAGAATGAGATGCATGAAAGGAAATATTGGTAAAACATGTCCTGTGTCACATTAAAGCAGCTGAATAGTTGAGAGACAGAATATTCATAAATAAAATTACTTTGGTAGAGGGGTATAGAGGCTAAGGTCCTTTGCAGACTGCCAGAAATCGTGCAAATTGAGTCCACTTTAACTGCCCTGGTTCAGTGCTAGGGAAGCATGGGAACTGTAGTTTTTTTTTTTTTTTGAGACATTGAGCCTTCTCTATCAGAGCTCTGGTGCCACAATAAACTACAGTTACCATGATTCCCTAGCACTGACTCAGGGCAGTTAAAGTGGACTCAGTTTGCACTATTTCTGGCAGTCTGCAAAGGCCCTAAGTACCATGAGCACCTACCTTTTTATTATGTTAATGCTATTGCTTCTACCATAATATAAACTTTAGAACAAAGGTCTAAAGTGTTTCACATGTGCACTCAAACATGTCTGTTCAGTTTTTTAGAGGCTGATCATTAATACTCTTGAAATGCAAGCTCCATTCATGCTGATAAAGAGCAGAGTCATTTGGTCTGCACTAGCAAAGACCAGATTTAAATCCTAAAGTAAGCACAGGTTGAGTATCCCTTATCTAGAATTCCAAAATTTGAAATACTTCAAAATCCAAAATTGTCCAAATGGGTGGCTGAGATAGTGACATCATTGCTTTCTGGTGGTTCAGTGTACACAAACTTTGTATAATGCACAAAATTATTTAAAATATTATGCATAGAATTACCTTCAGACTATGTTTGTACGGTGTATACGAAATGTACATGAGTGTCATGTTTGGACTTGAGTCTCAGCTCCACAATAGCTCATTATGTACATACAAATATTCCAAAATCAAAAAAAAAAAAAAAGTCAAATGTAAAACACTTCTGATCCCAAGCATTTTGGATAAAGGAGACTCAACCCATAGCATAAAAGCATTTACAGAAAAAGTCACTGGAATTAGCAAAAAAAAGTTACATTTTCAACTGAAATACCTTTTCAATAATCACAAGGTTTGCCATTTTAATCCCCAATGCTTTCACTTTATGCAGTTTTTTTATGTTATCCAGTTTCATATTCCATTGACATCAGCAATCACACCCACACCCACCTACCAACCTACTTTAGATTATCTTTCCTCAGTCTTGGTATTAGTCCCGTGGCAACAAGTAACTCTCATGGAATTCCTTTCTCCTGTAAATTTGTGAATTATTTCTCTCACCTGGCAGTACTTCAAGAACACATTTTCTAAGCTTTCTTTGGACTGGCTTCATAATAAAGCCTGAGGCATTCTAACAGAATGAAAGCTTCAAAGCTGAGGCTGCACAGAGCATTTTTCCTACACAATTACCTATCCTTTAGATTTTATTGTTCTTGTTGTTCGGAGGTCAAAAGTTAGTTTGTGAAATCGACATTTTTCTGCTCCTGAAATGTCAGTGTGCAATGAAGTGTAATTTCAGATTCATACGAAACAAAGAGCTGTTTTTAGATATGAATCAGTAGTATTTAAGAACAGTTTCAAACATTAGCTTCTTTTTGGTCTGACATCTACAGATTTTTATTTTATTTTGCATAGTCTGCTAGGTGTCCTGCTTTGCTTTGAAAACTACATAAACAAACACTGCTTAACAGAAAATTACACAAGGGAACCTGAGAAACACTGGAATCCAGATTTATTATTTCAACACAATATTTTTACTTCTTCTCATACTAACACACAATTCTTATTTCTAATTTTGCCATGCAAAAATTATCTTGAACACTCAGAGAACCCAAATGGCACCCTACTCCTAACCATGGTAAGGAGCCATCCTGCTGATAGTTTTCTGTGCCATAATAACCCAAACACATCACATATTTTGCTTGCAGCACCATTTAAATTCCAGATCATACACCTGTACTACTCACATATTAAGTATAATTTCAAATTCACAAGAAACAAAACAGTGAGGTTTTATTTCTGGGAATCTGCTTTAAAAGAATGATTTTTAGTCCGGCAGGCCTTTCCAGACTAAGGGCCTCGGCAGATGGCTAATTGAGCCGTCCTCGAGGCAAGGAAGAGGAGGGGTAGCCGCACGATCGGCACCCCTTCCTCCTCCCGAG
>CM034701.1:369099594-369113085 GCA_020142125.1 Phrynosoma platyrhinos | reverse complement strand
CTGACTTCTGAAAGGAGTGCTGATTTTGCGCTCCTTTCAGAGGCGCCAGCGGTGCGCCGCGGTGCGGATGCCGCGGTCCCGCGGCGCACCATCCCGCGGCGTGCTGGAAGCTCTCATCTGCTTCCCGTCTAAATTGTCCCGGCCCTAGGCTGCCCCCTCTTCTCTCAGCGACATTATTTTGAACCATGGTTCCCCTGGAAGTATAATAAGGGGGTATTGTGGTATGTTTTAATCATTTAATTATGATGATTTTATTTTGTTTTATTTTGTTTAATTGTTAATTGGATTTTAATCATGTTATTTGTTTAATAATGTTTTAAGGGGGGGATTGTTCTTTATTGTAATTGTGTTTTATGCTGTAAACCGCCCTGATTGGTCAACCATTGGGCAGTATATAAATAATTATTATTATTATTATTATTATTAAAATACACTGTAGAATACATTGTTTTAATGTACCTTTTAAAATATGTTTTTAAAGTTGTTTTAATGTGTTATGACCTGAATAGTGTTTTCCAACAGATGAGAAAGAAATAGATGTTTTAATAAATAAATTAATATGTTGTTTTTTTTAAAAATCATGACAGTAAAATTACCCTTCCACTTAAGACTTCCTAATACCTACAACACAGTACATATGCTGAATTCACAGTAAGGCAAGAAAATCATCCCTGCCCTCATCTCTGCACTGTGTAATGTACACCTGAGAATAAGTGGCACACAACACCCATGAAAATCAAGTTCAATGGTAATGTATAATCTGGCTGTGCCATTTTAATTACTTATTCCAGTCTCCATCTCAGAGCTGCTTACATATAGTTTTTGAAAAATATGTAGAAGCAAAGTGGGACACAAAGATTTCACCAATTTTTCATTAGGCCCTATGTGTTATACATGTGAATAGAATTTTAGTTCCCATGAACTGAAAATGCTTATCAGCTATCATTGAAACAATCAGTTTCAATGCTGGCAACAAAACCACCAAACCACAGTGAACACAATTAAAGAACAGAACCAGGAAGATCTAAGACCATCTCAGCCCTGTAAAAACCACACATTTCTAAAAAGAAACAATGGAAAACTGATCTTTCACCTTGAATGATGAACTGTTGACAGCTGTCTAGAAGATCAAAGTGCTCTGTTTGTAACAAAGGTGTAACAGATTTTCAAAAATGCATTCTGTGTACAACAACATATTGGCTGCAGTCACACAACAGAATGATCCAGTGATTTGCAAAAGCCAGGTTTTATTATCTATGAACAACATGCTGGTACATCTTGCTTAGCTACTGTTGAAATGGAAGCATCTGAACAACTCTTGGAATTTCTGCCTGTAGTTTGTTTCTTATGTCATCCAAACGTAGGCTCATCTCCTACTCTGGCTTATTCCTCCCAAGACAAAGGGCCTTTGCAGACTGCCAGAAATAGTACAAATTGAGTCCACTTTAAGGGTTAGGGTTAGTGATAGGGAATCATGGGAATTGGTTCTTTTTCTGAAACATTGAGCCTTCTCTGCCAGAGAGCTCTGGTGCCACAATAAAATAAAGTTCCCATGATTCCCTAGCACTAACCCTAACCCTTAAAGTGGACTCAATTTGCACTATTTCTAGCAGTCTGCAAAGGCCCAAAGAATCTGGAATTTTTAATAGGTCTCTTTAATAGGTCTTTCTCTGCTTTATGGTTTGGCCACAGGGAAACAGGGCAAGTCAGAGCAACAGCTGGACCCACACCTGAATGAAATATGTAGTACCTGACCCATATGTCAGCCTTGGTGGCACAGTGGTTAAATGCCTGTAGTGCAGCCACTCACTCATAGACCACAAAATTGCGAGTTCAATAGTAGCCAGGCCTCAGGCTAGACTCAGGCTTGCATCCTTTCGAGGTTGCTAAAATGAGTACCCAACTGTTGGGGGGCAATGAGCTTACAGTTGTAAACCGCTTACACACCCCATAACGTGGTATGAAGCGGTATATAAATGAAGCTGCTTTGCAACACAATCAGCAAAGCGCCATTACTTGTTTAGTTGCTCCTGCTGCAAGAGGGAGTGATACAACAGCATGCTGTAACACACTCTTTACAGCTAATAAGGCAAGATACCCATGGATTCCTATCTTATCATGTTCTCCATACACTCCATTATACCACCACAGTTGTTCAAACATGAAATACTCAATTAAGAATATGAGATAAAAATGGAAGAACTTACACTTGATCTTAAAATTATAGGTTGTATTGAATTTTCTGTTGGATATATGATATCAATCTTGGGACATTTTGTCCTTTGTTTTAGATTACATAAATAATTTGGGCTTTGGTTCAAAGGACTGCATGCCAGTTTCCACATACGCAGCAAGGATTACAACCAAGAGCATCACTAGTAGTGTACAATTTCTAGAAAAGTTGAATCTATGGGAAGGGGATCTGGGTTTTTCCCCAGAAAAAAAAAATGGAAAATTTTGAATATATTTTTTTTTCAAATGCAATATTAGCACCCTTTACAAACTGAATTCATTTTGTTACTTTAGGAACATAAAATATATTATGCATAATTTAGTTTGGTATAAACTTACCCTGTTTGGCAAATTAAAAGTACAGTTTATTCAGACAATTATTACAAACTGAACTTACTTTTTTATATTTTTTTAATTAAAAATGGAGCCTCAAAGTTCTGAACGATAAGGAACCTTTTTAGATTTGCCATATTATTGCATGAATGTGCATGTGCTTTTTCAAGTTTCCTCTCAGCTTATGGGTACACCTTGAATTTCATAGAGTGTTCTTAAGCAAGCGATACTCAGAGGGGTTTTTTGTTTGTTTGTTTTGCCAGTTCCTTCCTCTGAAATATAGCACCTGGTATTCATTGTGGTCTCCCATGCAAGTACTAACCAGGGCTGACCCTACTTAGCTTCCAAGATCAGACACAGATCTGGTGCCTTTAGGGCATGTAGGCCCTACCATTGTATTAGGAGCAAGCAAAAAAAAAAAACAATAAAATCAGAACAGATCATCAATATTAGCAAAGCAAAGGAAATTATTTTGTCTGCTCTAATTTTCCATGGTGACAAGCTGACATAATGAAAAGGAAATCAAGACCAGGAATTGTAATAAGCTGAGTTTGTACATAATTATTTATTTTATTCGTATCTCACCTTTCTCCTTGTACAGGATATATTGCGACCTTACTTAGCCTTATGTAAAAGTATCCCTCTAAAATAGTTTTGAGAAATTATTTTGAGGGAATAAAATGTGAACATCTTGTTTCAAGCATTTTAGTTTGCGATTCTAAAGGAAAACATTCCACAATCTGTTTTTCTAGTTTCTCTGGGGAGAGGGGGAGTTTCAGAAAGAAAGGGGGGAAACTATGAGAGGTTTTCTTAAATTTTCCATTTCCCCCTGGTTTTCAATTCTCTAGGCATCAGTTTACAAGATATTCCCTCAAATAGGGGGACACTTCAGAAATAGCCTCTGATATATGAGAAGAATTTGGTGGGAAGATGGAACACACATAGCCATATGACTGCAGTATTAAAAATATGGTTATTTAGGACAGAACTATAACAAAGTGTTGTTTAGACTACTAGGTAACTTGATGCTGAGAACTGTATGCTAGCAGTTAAATGACTGAAATGGAATAACCCATACTAATTCAAGCACATGACAGGGTATTTCATTAGCAGTGCACACAAATATATTGGTACAAAGGTTTAGTATCACGATTTATGCTACAGTAACACAATAATCATTGAGAAAAATTACTTACAGATATTTCCTGTGTTGTCAAAACTCGTCAGGACATCTTCAATATTTAACAATCCATTGTTACATCTAGAAGAGAAAAACATCATTACCACTGCACAAGAAAAAATATTTTTTTTGTTTTGCTTTTAATGTCTTATTTTACATCTTAAGTGTCCATCAACATCTTTTTAAAAATATCACCACTAGAGGGAGAGAAATAAAATATTGCCCAAATACACCGCATTAAAATTATAAATATTTAAAGGTCAAAATGTAGAAGGCATGCACGGAAATCTTGGAACTGTTTGAACTATGTTCAAGTGTATCCCTTTGCTGGGAGAGGTGGATGGCACAGAAATATGACTTTAATTCCCGACTTTTTAGCTTTTCTCCACTCTTCAGGCAAGATCCATGACTGTATGTTCACCTATACAACAGTCACCATAGCAACAATGGTTAGATACAAAGGGAGGGTAGTCCAACCTTCATTGTTTTCTGAAAGACATAAATCAAAAACACACAAACTCATCTCTTCCTTTCACTGGATCTACAACATAAGCAGAGATAGAATTTATGACAGTGCAGCTAATATTTTAAACACTAGATAATATAAGCCATGGATGGAGATAATTTTGAGGATCATAAAATCATAGAATCATAGAGTTGGAAGAGACCCCAAGGACCATCAAGTCCAACCCTTTGCCACACAGGAACTCCCAATCAAAGCATCCCCAACAGATGGCCATCCAGCCTCTGTTTAAAAACCTCCAAAGGAGGAGACTCCACCACTCTCCAAGGGAGCGTGTTCCACTGTTGAGCAGCTCTTACTGTCAGGAAGTTCTAATCCTAACCCTAACCCTAAACCATGGCCCATTCCCCCAAGCTGCCTATTTTTCTTTCCCACTGTTGGATTCTTGTACTATTTGTCTAATTCTTCCTATAACAATTGGGCTATTATTTCCAGCACATGATGAACTCCTGCCCTCAACAATACTGTTTCCATCACCCCACATACTTCAGTTTAAAGCCCTCCTGATCAGATTTTTGAGACTCTTGGAAAAGTATTTCCTGAAAACTGCTGTGAAGTGCAAATCATCCCTTGCCAGAAGTCCATTCACCTGAAGGCACAGGCCATGGTCCAAGAAGCCAAATCGTTCTTAGCAGCACCATTTGAGAAGCTAGTTATTCACCTCTGCTATTCTTCTCTCCCTTTCTGAACCATTACCTTCAACTGGGAGAAGAGATGAAATGACAACCTGGGCATCCAGGTAGGCCTTTCAGCTTCCTACCCAGACTTCTTAATCCCTTATGATAGTCTGGAAGCTATGCGCTGCAGTGTCATTGGTACCCATGTGGACTAAATGAAAGGGGCAACAGTCAGTGGGCTTAACAAGTCTTGTCAGCCTCTTCATTACATCATGGACTTTTGCCCCAGGGAAATAGTACACCTCCAAAGACACTTTGTCAGGCCCACAAACCACTGGTTCTGTACCCCTCAGCAGGGAGTCCCCTACTATTACCACACTCCTCTTCCAAGACTTGGCCAGGGCCATTCCACATGCTGAATCTACCAAGGTTTCCTCCTGTATGTTCCCTGAGGACTTGCATTATTGCTCTTCCTTGTCATCTCTGAAAAGAGAGAGAGATTCAAATGAATTCTGTAGCTTCGAGCTCGCAGAATGAATCCTGGTCCTTCTACTTCTCTGTATCATATTCCTCCAAGTGTCTACCTCCTGTACATGGGAGATTACTTCCTCCCCAGAAACCTCCCCTATGTGCTCCACCATCCAGGACAGTCTGCTCTGCTCTGTCCAAGAAGTCCACTCTCTCCCAAATATGCAGAAGATTAGACACCCTGTCCTCATGTTCCTGAACTTTCTCTTCCAACAGGACCACCAGCTTGCATTTGCTACAGGTATACCTACCAACACCAATCAGAAGACACATACCACAGCTGTTGCAGGTGACTGCAGCAAGTCCCTCAGCATCCATATTCAGCAGTCTTGGAGAAGTGGCTAAAAACAGAACTCTGGTTTCAACTTGTCTGGAAATGTTATTTCTCTAACTGATGATGTGTTGGAAGATGGGTTCTCTCTCCCTAACCCCTAGATACATGTCAGAAAGTTTAGCCAGGTATCCCCACTTTATAACTGTGTATCTGGAAAGTATTTTGCATTATAAATATGTTAAAAACAAGAAAGCATTTTGTCTCAACAACCAGTTTCTTAAAGTACTTTCTTCTAAGAATATATTAATTTGTTATTAACTGCTTTCAAGGGGCAAGATGGACCGCACCTTTATGCCGGTTTTCCAGCGGCTTGGGGATGTGTGTTTAGATGCCACATGCCCCCAAACCAGCAGGAAGCTGGCAGGAAGCCACCTAGCTGTTTACATAGGGACAGCTTCATGATGTTCCAGCAGTGCAGCATTTACACAGCACACACCGCTGGAGCATCATTAAGCCGGTTTCCTGCCGAGTTTGTGCTGCCCAAAAAAGGAGCAGCCGTTTCCCGCTCTCTTCAGGTGGCTTCAAGGCCGGATCGAGGCTGCAGCATGCAGTTGCTGTAGCCCCAATCTGGCTTTGATGGTGGCATCTTGACACCACCCTTCAGGGCAGTCTGTTTCACCCCCAAGTCATCTTTGACTTATGTCGACCCCATGAATGAGAGACATACACACCCCAAGTCACCCTGTTATCAAAAGCCATGCTCAGGTCTTGTAAACTCAGGGCTGTGGCTTTCTTGACTGAGTCTATCCATCTGGAATGCAGTTATCCTCTTTTCCTACTGCCTTCTACCTTACCAAGCATGATTCTCTTTTCTATCTTCTTATGATATGGCCGAATTACAACAGTCTCAGTTTAGTCATCTAGATTTCTAGGGAGAGTTCAGGTTTGACTTGCTCTAGGACAATTTATTTGTCTTTTTAGCAGGCTGGGGTATCCATAGAACTCTTCTCCAGCACCACATTTCAAATGAGTTGATTTTCTTCTTATCAGTTTTCTTCACTGTTCAGCTTTCACAACCATACACAGAAATGGGACATATGATGGCATGGGCAATCCTAACTTTAGTATTCAATTATGTATCTTGACACTTCAGGATCTTGTCTAGTTCTTTCACAGCTGCCCTTCCAAGTCCTAATCTTCTTCTGATTTCTTCACTTCTGTCTAGTTCTTTCACAGCTGTCCTTTCAAGTCCTAGTCTTCTGATTTCTTCACTGCGGTCTCCATTCTGATTAATGACTGAGACAAGGTATGGGAAATCTTCATCCCCCTCCTCATCAATGAAGGCTTCAAAAGTCTTCATCCTCTAATTTAAAGCTATGTAAATCATCTGTGGTCATTTTTGTTTTCTTATATTCAGTTGTAAACCTGCCTTTGGACTTTCTTCCTTGACTTTTTCTCAGCATCTCTGAGAATTCGGTCATTCACAAGTGCCAGCACTCAAATAACCATGGAGTCAACAATGCAAATGTATTTGAAACATGTTCAAAGCATGCAGAGTTTAATCCTGGACCTATTTGCATTGGTTATTCACATTGCTGACTATGCAAATCTTTAAAAAAAGTATTTGGAATACTTCAGCTGGTCGGTGTTGTTAGTGTTTCAATGAAATGCATTGTTTTAGCTGTCTGGCAAAACAAATGTACCTGCAAGAAGGCAAAATTAATAATGACCAGCCTCCAAGCTTGAGGGCCCCCTCCCACACCCTACAAACCTTTATGGGGTCCCTGCTACTGTGAAAGTTCTGGAAGAAAATACAAGTCAATATTTAAGCAATAAAATTTAATGAATCTCAAGTGTCAAGCAGATGGGCAGAAAAGAGCAGCCCAAAGTTGCTTCTTCCAAGAGCAGGCCAAGATCCTGCTGACCATAACGCCCACTCCCAAGGTGACCCGCATGTGCATGTCACAACCACACAGTGCTCTGTCAAGCCATGCTGCTGGCTAATTTTTTTTTTTTTTGGTTGTTGTTAATTTTCCTTCCACCATCCATGCACACAGTCGCAAAAACACATTATCACTGACTGACTGCTACCTAGATGCCATCCCACTGGATGATTGCCCCTTTGATCATGCACACATACACACCTGCAACCCTCCACCAGGACAGAGCATCAAAGCAGAAGTGTGACCAGTAAAACGCTAGCAATGGACAATCAGGACCCCCTTACATGCCCCCTTCACACACTCCTTCACCCCATGCCCTGTCATGGACTGACTGGTTTGTGTATGTTGTATTGGAGATGTCACACTTTCCCTTTTTTTGGCACTGCCGCCCTGACTGCCAGCTCCGTCCCTTTTAAATGCGAACCTGCACCAGTGCATTTATACAGCGCTTTAGAGTTAGGATTAGGATGGACCACTCCTGATCTTGCACTGGGGTGTTTATATGCAGGGTCCAAGGTGTGCACTTTCCAGGCTAGAGTGGTTTATTTCCGCTTCTTTTCAGTCTGGCTTTTCCTCCCTTAAGAGTGGCCACAGTGTGGTTTCGGGCCACTTCGGAAGCATGCATCACCTAAACAACCCACCCCCAAAGCAGCCTGAAATTCCTTCTTTTGCCCCATCTGTTTGAAGCCTCAGTGAAACTTAGTGAACAATAAACTGAACCACTGAAGGAAAATATTTCACAGAAGTGAAAGAATTCCGTTCATGTGCACATGGAAAGCAGAAGGGTCTGAGCAAGGGAAAGGTTTTCCCACATGATTGTCTAAATATATATAATATATACAGAATCTCTAGTTTGATACAATCTGACATGAGTAAAACTTGCTTTCATTTGAAAAAATTGTTAACTTTTCAGAATTTGACTATTTTGTTTTGAAAGGAAAAATACTTTTCAAAAATAGTATTATCACTAACTGAATCTCTGATTTGGACTTAGTCTTAAATCTGCATATGACCATTCTTTCAGTTCGAACCCTCAAGTTAGATGTTTGGAAGGTCATGACAACCAGCACACAATAAAAGATGCCACTTGCCTTGCAAAACAGTCTTCAAGCCCTCTAGTGCAGTAACTCCAGCTTGGTTCATAGCATATCTGAATATACAATTTGATCCATGTTGATAGCCCTTGAATGGATATAGCTTGGCCTTTAGACTTTTTGCCATGAGCCACAGACAACCTTGTGAACTTTATACAATATTTAGCCCTGTCAAGATAATACCTGTCAGCCATAGGATGCTCAATGGGCTTTCTGGCAAATAATCTTTGGACATGAGGCAATTGAAGTTGCCTTAATTTACGGTAATTTGTAAATAAAATCCATGTATCATTTTAGGTTTTGAACATTTTTTTAAAATAGAACCCATTAGCCAAACTGGAGAATTACTATCATAAAACTCAATCAGAAGTTAATAAGAAAGATACCATACACAGACTATTGATGAAAATATATGTTAAAAATACAGGGAATAGGATGGAGGGTTAATTCCACTGAAAGTTTAAGAGAAGTTGTTTCTAAATTTAGGGGGGGGTTCATTAACAAGCCATTATTTTTCATCACCACTGATTCACTTTTTCCTAAAGGGTTCTCAAGGAATAATACTTTTTTTAATCATTACTGTATCCAGAAAGAATTGGCATTTTTATTTATCTCACTTTCCCAAAAAGCTGGTGTTTTTTTTCCTCTTAAGAAATTTATTATTGTATAAATGATTAAGTAACTCAGGTCTACAAAAGCTTGTGTCATACTAAATGCATTATTTTATTTGCTACAAGACTTGGCTGCTTTTTCTTGAAAGACTTCTCAATATAGCAAGATGTTAAATAAGAAAAGGTTGAGAAAATGTCAGAATCGGGCATATTCTGTCATAGGATGGATGTTGCTGTAATGTACGCATGGGTATTGTATTGTTTTAGTTATGTCAAAGAATGATGGGAAGGATAGTATTAGCGGAAATAATTTGTAGTGGTTTAAAAGAATGTTTAGTGCCTGGAGCAGGAATGTGCAGATGTATAGGGGAGGATTTTTCTCAGTCTGCTGATGGGAAATGGGGAAAATAATGATGAGATCAGGATGGTATTGGGGACTGGGTGAATGAGGGGATATGGATGAGGGCCTTGGTATGTTTTAATTAGTTAACAAATTAAGATGAAGCCCATGAAGTTTAGAGGTGAGATAATGTTAACGTTATGTCAGTGTTTGTGGATGACAGCATTTCTGTCTTTAGATGTCTTCCTGTTAACACCGATGTTTTTTTCTGGAATAAAGTTTTATTGTGTGCAATACAGAAGACTTGTTCACTTAACTCCTTGGGAAAAGGAAGTTCTTGACAGAAAAATAAACATTTCTCTAGTATTTTAGTATGATGGTACATACCATGTATTTTTATAACTAAAATACCCTGTACTGGTAATTTTAAAAGGCTTTGCATAAATAATAACAAAGCACTACAATTAATACTTATTGTGTATATCCTTTTCCACTAAAAATCAATGATTCCTACATTGTGTGAACTCCACAAGTCAGATATTCCAGAACACTCTCATCTAAGCAAGAAATATAAAATTCAACCTCCACAGCAGGTCTAATAAGGGGCTTTAGAAGAAGTGTAACTTTCAGGATGCTTAAGCTACTGCTTTCCTGCTAGGAAGCATGAGCTTCAGAAGTGTATGAAATCAAATAAATGATAGAAAGAAAGCTATAAATCTAAATATATCAGCTTATTACATTGCTTTGCTGATACTGTCAAAAACTTGTAATAGTTTCTGCAGAGTTTTATAACTGCTTTATGTCAGTGAATAATACAAAATTGATATATTAAAAATCAATATACAAATGAAACTAGAATTTTACTTGTTAAATATGATGGATAAAGAATTAGAGACTAAATTTGGGAAAATACTCTTTTACATGACCACCATGGCGGGATTAGCTCTACCACAGCTCCTGGAAAAGAAGAATGGCTGTTAAAATTATATGATGAGATGGAAATGGATAAATTAACACAAATCTTACAAGGGAAACAAGTAGACAATGTAAAAGATATTTGACAATTAGTACATAACTATATGGATAAAACATGGAAAATCTGAGTAAATAAAATAAACAAAAAAGAACAAAAAAAGAAAAGAAAAAAGAAAAGAAAATATATGAGGAAAATGAGGGAAAAGAAAGAAAGAAAGAAAGAAAGAAAGAAAGAAAGAAAATACATTATTAAATCAGTCAAATATAGACAAAAGATTGAAGACTTTGGTTTTTGGAGGAATCAAACAACAAGGGGTAAACATACCCAAGGTAGGTAGAAAGGTCTGAATTAAAGACTTAGGGGCTTTGCAGATGGCGCTTTGCACTGTCTTCAAGCCAAAGAAGGGGAGGGGCAGGCAGATGCTGGGCACCCTATCCCCTTCCTGAGGGTGTAATCGGAGCGCTAGCCCTTCCACACAACGGGCGCTCCAATGACATCCTTCTGGCTCAGCATCCGGACGCGCAGAGCCGGAAGAGATGGAAAAGAGCGGCATGGCAGCTCCTTGGGAGCCCCTTTCGCAGCTTGTGGAAGGAACACTATTTTAGCGCTCTTTTCCCAGGCAGTGAAAGGGAGGATCGGGGCTGAGACATGGGGCAACCTCAGCCCCAATCCACCTATTCCCAGGGTGGTCCACGGCAACCCATCTGCATCCCCCCATAGTGTCACAGAAATATAAAATTAAGAATTGTAAATTAAGAAATAAAGAAGAGGATTAAAAATACAATAATGTTAAGGGAAAATGTATTTAAGAGATTATGTATTTAAAGGTAACATAACAATTTATGAAAGGGGAGAAAGAATGGGTTTCTAATCACTTACCCAATGAAAATAGATACTATATCTAAGTAGCAAACTCCAAAGAAGAGGCACAGACCAGGGAAAATAAAGAATAAGGAAAGAAAAAATGAAATGGTTATGATTGTAATACTTTAAAATAAGCAAGATAACAATTCATATAAGGGCCTTTGCAGACTGCCAGAAATAATGCAAATTGAGGCCACTTTAACTGCCCTGGCTCAGTGCTAGGGAATCATGGGAACTGTAGTTTATTGTGGCACCAGAGCTCTCTGACAGAGAAGGCTCAATGTCCCAGAAAAAATACAATTCCCATGATTCCCTAGCACAGAGCCAGGGCAGTTAAAGTTGACTCAAGCTGCATTTCTGGCAGTCTGCAAAGGCCCTAAGTGAGCCCAACAGGAATTGAAATCGAGAACATAGCAACTTAAGTAGATGTGGTGAACAGAAATATACCAATAATAGAAAGCCAATAGTAGAAGCAAAGATAAATTGGCAGATGATGGAAAGGAAGTAAGAAATGATTGTAGAGGAAGAAAGAAAGTGTTTGAAGGTAAGAGTATGTGAATTGATGGTGAGTGAAGGGAACTGGATGTTAGATAAGGGTAAGAAAGATAGAGAAATAGGAAAGCAACAAGAAAGTTAGAAAAATAGGAAGGAAGAGGATAAGAAAGGAAGGAAAGAGAGGAAAGAAAGTTATGGAAAGTTTAAGTTAAGGAAGCAAAATCTATAGATGATAGAAGAGGGAGAAAGGATGGTTAAAATGGAATGTCTTTGGAGGGGAAGAATAGTTGAATGCTATCATTGCCAAATACACTAAATGATAACACACGTTTGCAAAACAACATAGATAGAGGTATGAAAGTTAGTAAATATGTAATTGTGTAAAGTTGTGATTGTATGAATAGAATATTGTTTTAAATGTTTTAAATGTTTAATGAAATATTATTTATTAAAAAATAACTGCTTCATGTCAGTGACTGTTGCATTGGAGATTTCTGTGGGATTTCACAGCATGCTCAGATCCTCCTTACTGGAAATATTTAGCCAGATCATGTACTCAGGAATTTTTAAGAGAGAGATTCAGTGTGGTGTAGTAATTTGTATGTTGTACTAGGCTTTCAGCAGAGCAGGGTTCAAATCCCCACTCAGTCATGGAAACCCAGTGTGACCTTGAGCAAAATGCAATTTCTCAGCTTAAGAAGAAAGCAATGCCAAACCTCCTCTGAACAAATCTTCCCAAGAATACCCTATGACAGAGTTGCCATAAGTTGCAGGCTACTTGTAGGCACATAACAACAACTACTTTCCACCAGTTAGTCTGAAGGTCTGAACCTTGTTCACTTTGACAAAACAAGGTTGTCAAGTCTTGTTCGACTGTAGAGCCCGGTGCTCATCTCCACTACTAAGCCAAAGAGCCAGCATTCTCAAAGACAACTCTGAGATCATGTGGCCAGCATGGCTGCACCGAACGCTATTACCTTCCCACTGAAGTGGTACCTATTTATCTACCTGCAGTTTTAAATGTTTTGGAACTGCTAGGTTGGCAATAAATATTGGGAACTGCAATAAAAGAAATACCAAAAAATGAGACTCCAGCAACATATGTCAAAAGATATGGAAAACAAAACAATGTCCAACAGATTGGAAGCGATCAATATACATCCCCATTCACAAAAAAAGCAGACACAAGAGACTGCAGAAACTGTAGGACCATAGCACTAATCTCCCATGCAAGCAAAATTATGCTCAAAATACTGTAACATAGACTCCAACCACACATGAAGAGAGAAATCCCAGAGGTCTAAGCAGGGTTCAGGAAAGGAAGAGGCACCAGGGATCGCATTGCAAATATTTGATGGCTAATGGAGTGTAGCAGAGAGTTCCAAAAGAAAATCAGCATGTGCTTTATAGACTATAGCAGAGCCTTTGATTGCATAGATCAGGGGTAGGCAACCTTTTTGAGCCGAGGGCCGGGTTGCTGT
>CM034701.1:369086565-369097382 GCA_020142125.1 Phrynosoma platyrhinos | reverse complement strand
CACACACCCGCCACTCCTCTTCTCAGCCTCCTCCTCGGTGTAGCCGGTCAACAACAACTATCTTCATACAACTATCTTCTCTTCCAGAGAACAGCATTCATACACAACACAAAAAGTAAGAATATTACAAAAATTTGAAGGGTCATATATAAGTGTACATTCAATGGCAGACCATGCAAATCAATTTAGTGAATAATTCAATTGAAAATTTTAATTTACTGTATATATTCATGTATAAATCTAGAAATTTTAGTCAAAAAATTGACCCCAAAAAAACCTGAGACAACTTATCCACAGGTCAAGGTAAGTACTGTAATTTAATTCATATCTAAAAATGCACCATCCTCTGGTGAAAAGCAAGCGTTTAATCTTGGAAGCACTGACACACACACCCCTCTGTTCTCTCATCCATCCAGCCTTTAGTATGAGCACAAACAGTTATGACTGTTAAATTTTGTCATTTCTTTGGCACTATTTTCCTTTGCTTCGTCCTTTAGATCCTTTGTTACATGTCCCTAAATTTTACCATCAATTTCTCCATGGGTCATATGAAAATCCATAATTCTGGCCCCTAAATCTGCCCTCAATTTATACATTAGGTTGACTTATAGTTGAGTATATATGTTATACAGTAACTTTATGAAACCTTCTTAGCATGGGACCAATGCTTCTCAGGCTATCTGAAGTGAGAAACCAAATATGGGCCTTGGCAGACAGCTTAAAAAGCCGTCCTTGAGGCAAGGAAGGGGAGGGGCAGCCACACGCTCGGTGCCCCTTCCTCCTCCCGAGGTTGCCCTCGGAGCTGCCGGCCCTAGACACGGCCGGAGCTCCAAGAGCAACCTCCCACCACAGCATCCGGACACGCTGCAGCAGAAAAGTCAGCAAAAGTGCGCCGCAAAAGCCTCCTCCTCCTTGTGCCCACTTTTGCTGACTTGTGAAAGAAGCTCTATTTTAGCGCTCCTTTCAGGGGCGGCGAAGGTGCGCCGCAGGATCGAGGCGTGGGGATGCCTCGGTCCCACGGCGCACCTTCCCAGAGCGGCCCCATGCCGCCAGTCTGCTTAGGCCCTATATCAATGTGCAAGCCATCAGCACTAAATTTGTGCCCATTGGATACAATTTGTTTCTTTCTTTCCAGGAAACTAGCCAGAAACCACCATATTTATTTATTTATTTATTTATATCCTGCCCTTTTCCCAAAACTGGGACTCAGGGCGGCTTAAAATATTAAAAAAGAGTACAGTTAAAAGCATACAAACCTAGTATATTTAAACAGAATTAAATTACTACAATATTAAAACAAATTGTATGTTAATATATAAAATACAGTTTAAAAAGACAAAAAATGTTTAGAACACTTTAAAACAATATAACACCCCAGCGCATTCTTTAAAAACTTTCTGATTTAATATTCTATGTTTGTATGCTTTTAATTGTACTTTTTTTTAATATTGTAAGCTGTCCTGAGTCCCAGTTTTGAGAGTATGGCAGGATTTAAACAAATATAGTAACAACAACAACAACGATAAGTCAGACAGAGAAAGTACTTGCAGAATTGCAATGATCCTTACCTTAAAGATATACTATACTCAGGAAAATAGATGCTTTTATACTGAATCCATGTCCCACCATCATCTTCTGTTGCCTTTCTGTCTTCTTTTGTGATTGAAAAAAGATTGAATGAAGCAAATCTCCTTACTGATACTTGCTGAAGGTGAGCATTCTCCAAGTGTTTTTCTTTCAGAACCTTTAATAATAAAAATTTTGTTCAGATTTAACTGCATAGCACAGAACTGTAATGCATAAAACAAATTAACCAAATTCACAAATCACAGACTGGGGAAACTATGAGCTGGTGACCACTGTTTATGTGTTTATAACCTTAATACTAGACTACTGTAACAATCTTGGTTGAGTGCTTTCCATCTGATCAAGAAAAACTGGCCATAACATTGATGAATTAAACCCGATGAGAGAAGGCCAAGGAGCGTTCCAACATTTAGAGTACCTCCAATTGGCTTTTCAGGCACAACTCAAAAAGTGACTTTTGGTTTACAATCTCCATCACAAATGACTGCAATATAAAGGACTATCTTTTCTTTTATGGACTTGTAACAAGTCCATCAGATAGAAGCTGTGGAAGATCATTTATGGAAGATGCCATATGAACTAATGGATTCAAATGACAAGAAAGGAGATTCCAAATAAACACGGGGGATGGAATCCTGGATTTAAGAGCAAATTATCAATGGAATAGACTGTCTCAGAAGGTGGTGGTCCCTGTTTTGTTGAAGGTTTTTAAAATAGAAGGTAGATTGCCATTTCTCAGGAGTGCTTTAGTAGATTCCTGGACTGTGTTGGATTAAATGGTGTTGAGACCTCTTTCAGCTCTATGATCAAAGGCACACAAAAAGATAGTAGTGATTGACTCAGAACTGTCAGATCCACTCCCCTGGAATCTCATTAAAACACAATTGTCTTTGGGCTCCTCCAGATGGGTCAAATGCTTTGAGAGGCTGAACTATTTGTTGCTCTGGATCGCATGTTGTTGTTGCTGCAACAAGTATATTGTGCATTTTGGTTGGCCAATAAAGGTATCACTGTTTGGTGGATTGTTGTTGCTGCTGCTGTTGTTTTAGTTCCCTAAACATTTCTGGTATCCCAGACTGCTCAGTTGAATGTCCTAGCACTAGCTGCAACTTTTATTCCCATCCTCAAGTAGGTTTCCTTTTCATTCTGAGATAAATTAGAACAAAAAATACTCTTTTTCCTTCACTCTTCTTTTTCTTTCTTGCTCTCTTTTTTACAGGTATGGTTTTATAGTATATTGGTGAATGATACTTTTGCACCTTATCACTATAACTCTTTCTTTAAAAAAAATTCAGAGGAGAACATTTGTCCTTCAACCACTGCTTTAAAATTTTGGGAAGAGCCCTAGTGCAGATCCAATTGCTACAAACAGCCCGCTCCCCAAATGGAACAAGTGGACACAAAGGTGACAAAAACTGGCAAAACCCAAATACTGTGAGAATTTACACTACTTTAAGCAAATCTGGAAGAGCCCCATATGATGTTTTTAAAAAAATAATTGTGGATAGGCTTTGGGAAGGCAGGATTAAGATGATGGAGCATTTTATTAAGGATAGGGATTTATTACTGGGGACATTGGGCCTCTACAGACTGGCCCAAAGGGCCTGCTTGGAGGCAAAGATGGGGCAGGGCAGCCACATGCCAGCCGCCTCAACCCTACACCGATGGCATCCTGACATCACACGCTGTTACACATGGCGCACGGTGTCAGCACGCCCTTCAGCGCAGTGTCCTGATGCGCTGCGACAGAAGGGATGACGAAGAGCCACACACAGGCCCTTAGGGCACCCTTTTGCCACCCCTGAAATGAGTGGCATTTTGCTGCTCTTTTCGGGGCGGCAAAAGAGAGGATCAGGGCTGCGGCGTGGGGTAGCCGCGGCCCCGATCCACTGCTTCCTGGGGTGGCTCTGTGCCGCCCATCTGTAGCCCCCCTATAATTCAAGTAAAACTGAGATACCCAGCCTTTTTATAATCTGTGCAGTTTTACCAAATTTTAATCAAGGTATTACTTTTTTGTAAAAGGTTTAACAACTGTTGAAATTAAAAGATGTCCACTGTTGATCAGACCAAAGGATTTTTTAAATTTTATTAATGTTAAAAATACTTACTCTTTACATTAATACAATAAAAGAAATATATCCAGCATTAGCTTCCTCTGTTTCTCCAGCAACATGTCCTTAATTACTCTGTAATTTCATTTACTTATTTTGCAGCCAACAAAATCAAAAAGAATAAACAAAAAAATTGAAAAAGAAGGGACAAGATTATAACAATGCCTTAGAGCATATTCTAATTTTACGTAATTTTATCTGTACTTATTGTTTTATCCATTTTCTAATTTGATCTCCTCATGTTCCTACAATCTATTTCCACTTTAATTTACAGTAGTCTGTAACTGGGAGCCATTCTTTTTCAATGTCCTCTTTATGATTTAAACAAGCAGTTAGTTTATCCATTTCTACCATTTCTACAATTTTAAGTAATCAAATATCTATTTCTGGCATCTCTTGTCTTTTCCAGTATCAGACCAGTTTTCCTCATTGACAAACAATGTACCTATGGCAGGATTGGGCAAGTCTGACAGGTCCAGGGACCAATTTTCTGCAAAGAACCCTCCAGAGCCTCAAGGAGTGACTCTGAAAGGGAAAAAATGAAAACTGATGGAAGTCTATTTCTGGTTTTGTCAAATAGTTGGGGGCTTTTTGATATTAAAAAAGGGAGGATTTTGACTTCTTTAAAATATGAATTGCCAGTCCTGGGCACTTCACTCATTTTTGCAAAATTAAAAAAAAGGGAAGTATGGGAAGGTGAGAGAAGTTAGGGGCTACATATTTGCCCATTCATGGCCTATTGGAAACTTTCAGGTAGGACACATGAAAATGAGTTACTCTCACAAGAAAACAAAGATATCTATTAGTCTTGATTCAACATGACATGATGTCTGGGGTTGCAGAGTTCAGAAAAAGCAATAGTACTAAAACCACTTTCTCTTACTTGGTAAATCTTTTTTTTTTTTTTCCTTTTCTTTGGGGCTTTGGGGCTATGGTAGATAGGCAAAAGGGGTAAATTGAGGGCGCTTGTAGGCATGGCCTTTAGATGACATACGCCTAAAAGTCTCCAGGAAAGCACCCTCTAGCCGTCGTATGCTGAGAAAAGCCGATCCAAAAAGGAGCTTTTTTCTGCTCAGTCAGTGAAGATGCGCACCTTTGCATGTGTGTATGTATGCAGCGACACTGATGCACCAGAAAACGGCCATATAAATGCACCATTGCATATGCAGCAGAAATTGATTCGGCGATCCAGCGCATGCGCCCTACAATGCAAGCTTTAATTTAAAGCACCCTATGCTTCCAGGTGTGGATGCACTGGTGCAGGTGCACTTGAATATTAGAACCCTAACCCTAATTGTAACCCTCTGCATGTGCCCTAGCAACTGTCCTCTGTTATGACAATAAATGCATCATCCACCATCCACTGACATGTTTCACCCCCAAAGTGACTCTCTAAAGGACTGTTACCAACCCTGTTCTCATTCTCATTCTCTCTCTCTCTCTCTCTCTCTCACACACACACACACACACAGACAGGGAAGCCTCAGTTACAAAATACCATCTTCCTACACACATGGCTGGATGCGGCTTTAACCATTTAATAGCAATGCCATTTAGCATGACTGCACACAGTGCATGTATATGCAGAGCAGAGAACAATGTTTCGCTGTTACATTTTTAAATAAGACTCAAAAAATGTAATGGCAATCATAGCTATTATTTCACTTACTAGTTAAACTTATTGAAATACAGGTTTGTTTCTTGCCAAAAATTGAGCAGAATAGGGAATGTATATTTTGTTTCAGTTTTCTGCTTCAAGAAAAGCCAAAGATTTATTATCTTTTTGAATGAAAGCTGGTAATCCAAGACAGCTAATGGTAGAAATAGGCAAGAAGTTGCATGACTATAATTCGAGTAAAACTGAGATACCCAGACATTTGGGGAGAAAGGTGGGATATAAATCCAGTCAATCAATCAGTCTTCCCATCTTTTTCTTTCTAATTGGTTTTGCTTGGGATCTGCCCCAACTCCTGTTCTTATGCAACCTTCCCCTTTCTTTCCCCCTGTTATTTTCTCACAAAGTGGTGGTTGTGACAGCAGTAATTTAGCTTCTTTCTCTCTTTCTTATTCTCTCTTTTCATCTCAATATACAGATATAAACACAAGCATAAACACATATATCTCTGGAGTCATAGTCCAGTGAGTTTCACCAGGCATAGGAGCTGCACCAAGCGTGGACCCAACAGCGAAAGGGTAACAATAGCAATAAATACACACACACACACTGAATAAATCAGATAAACCCCAGAAATATTAAGTTAAAATATACTTCTTTATATGTCCTGGACCATGAACTATTGTGATATAGTGTAATATTACTCTGTGATAAAGAACATTGGTTTTCATTGAATTTACATTATAAAATAAGATTAAATTTATAGGAATAATACTATAGAAAGCTCATAACCTACGATTATTTGTATATTTTAACTTCAAATTTCTGGGGTTTATCTGTTTTATTCCACAGTGAAAGGAAGCAAAAGTAAAGATTTAAAGAGGCTGATCCTCTAGTTCTTCACTTAAACCAGCTATGAACAATTGGATCAAATAACTTCCTACTTTTGAAAAGCCCTCTTACTTCTGAAGAATTCAGTACCTGTCAGTTACTTGCTTAATGTGACACCACAATCTAGACTCAGATTTTAATTACTTAAAATTAGTCCATCCATTTTTAAAATAATGGAAAGAGGTGAACAGGCAGCACTCACTTATCTGATGGGTTAGGGGCTGGAAAACTGTCAGAAAGTAGAATTGGTTGAAAAGTGGAACAAAGGGGATTTTTTAGCGTGCAAGTGAATTTTGGCTAGTGAAAATGTAAAAATCACACTATATATAACTTTTAAATGCATGCAAAAGCTAAATTAAGATACTAAACACACACACACACAAAAGTTGCTTTGAGCAGCCCCAAGTGAGCCTCTTAAGCAAGAACTGATAAAAGAAAAGAACCCCTGTCAGATTAATGGAACTGGCTGGTAATTTGCAAGCATTGAAAGAATTAGTCATTGGGAAATGAGGTGTCAAAAGGTGGGGAAGTCTGTATCTTTAGGGTTCCTTTAGTATCACTGGTAAGTTTCAAGTTTAAGGCTTCATAATCTTTGAGCTATGGCCCAGAAAAAAAATCTCTTCTTGCTGTGTGGGTAGGGATTTGCTTTTTGGAATGAAAGGCCTGAATTCAGCCCCCCAATTCCTCTCTGTTTTCTCTCTAAAATTTTGGGTTTACTATTCTTTATGGAGGTCACATTAATCTTTCTCAGTAGAGGATATAAAAACCATGTCTCCTGCTTCCTACTGTCTGGTTTACCTCATTGAACTACTTGCCAGTTGATGTGAATTTTTTTGTGTTTTTTAGTTTCTTTCCTCTGCTTTACAAAATACTTACTCCCCTCTTATAAACAAAAACATGTAGTTTATAGTCATTTGCATTTGATATATATATGGAATAATTAGAATTGCTGCAAAACTCAAACTTTTCTTATGGGGCCTGTCACCAGGCTTGATGCACAGCTGCCTAATTTCTAGATTCAGCAGGCAATTGGAACAGCAAGTTTGCCTTCCTGGCCTGATCTGATAAAAACATTGTTTTGTGGCTATTACTGGCTTGTTTGGGAACTCAGAAGAACTCTCTTGAGCTTCAAGGTAGCCCCAGGTACTTTGTCCCATAAGCATCTCACCTACTCACCGCCCCTTCAACTTCTTCAGCCTTGCAACCTGTCCCTACAAACAGCAGAAAAACCAGAATTGGCATTATCAGTGCCTATTTAACAGTGATGTAGACTTGAGTCAATTGACTTGGACTCAAGTCACTTCAATACTGCAACCTGGACTCAACTCAGCAATAAATGATGTACTAACTCAACTCAATTCTAGACCTGGGTATGTTTAGCAACTGAGGGCCTTTGCAGACTGCCAGAAATAGTGCAAACTGAGTCCACTTTAACTGCCCCGGCTCAGTGCTAGGGAATCATGGGAACTGTATTTTTTTCTGAGACATTGAGCCTTCTCTGTCAGAGAGCTTTGGTGCCACAATAAACTACAGTTCCTATGATTCCCTAGCACTGAGTCAGGGCAATTAAAGCAGACTCAATTTGCACTATTTCTGGCAGTCTGCAAAGGCCCTGACTTGCTGGTCTAACTTCATCCAGAAACAATAAACATGTTAGGCATTAAGCTTGAGGAAAGGGTTGAGGGCTACTGAGCAGCCTGCCCCTGTTGCACATTGGAGGAGCTTTCTAAAGCAAAGCATTAGAAGGATCGTTTCACCTCAAGCCTAACCCTAACAAATTTGCTGTTCCTATCTGAGAATTTTTCTCCTAACTTTGTGAGCATCTCCTTGATTCTCTAGTTATTGAAATCCTCTTTCTTACACACACACACACACACACACACACACACCACCACCACCACTTCCTTTTTTCTGTTAAAGTTAGCTCCTAGACTTGAGACTCAACTTGAGATTTGACTTGAAAGTACCTTGCAAAGACTTGAGACTTGAAGGTACAGACTTAAGATTTGACTTGAGACTTTACTTGAAAATACCTTGCAAAGAGTTGAGACTAGGCGTAAAAGGCTTGAATAAATCACTGCTATTTGGCTGTTAAGATGCTCTGTTTCCAGAGATCTCATGAGTCTATCCCAAATTCTATCCTAAATTTGGCAATGAGGATGTATGCCTTTCAGTCTTCTATGAAACCCTGCTCAGTTAAATGGTTCCTTATCAGTCTCTAGCCCCCACTAGCATAGTGGTGGTTGATGGCTTCCATGTCAGTAGAGTGGAGAAACCACTCCAGGTTTTGTTTGACTTTAAAGGAGGCTGAACCTGTTTGGGAGATGAACTCCAGAACCTCGGCTAGCTCTATTAAAATTCAGACTCAGACATGAAACAGATTTGTCACTTCACTGACATGGATGCCATCAGTTACCTCTAACTGGTGGCCATTTTAACAGAACTATACAAATGTAATGCCCATTTCTCACAGCAGTAGGATTAAGTCAAATATCTAGTGATTGAAAGCTTTGTAACCTAAATTTCAGCAGGATACAAGAGACAATAGATTGACCAAGTATGCAAAGGGATCTTGTAGCACCTTTGAAACTAACTGAAAGAAAGAGGTTGGTAACATGAGCTTTCATCAACTTGAGCCCTTGACTTATGCTACCAATTTCTTGTACTCTTGCTCCTGCTACCAACTTCTTTCTTAGTCTCAAAGGTGTTACATGATCCCTTTGCATACTGATTTTCCAGATTGAAATGACATGTCTTTGAGTTCTTGACCTAGTATGGTATATACTTGTCCCTCCACATTTGCAGTTTTGACTTTTGTGGATTTGATTATTCATGGATTTTATTAATATGGTCTTTCTAGGAATATCTAGGTCCTTCAACACAACTCTATGGTCAACTTTAACCAAAAGTCGCACTGAAGGACCTAGAGATTCCTAGAGAGAGCACTCTAGGCATTTGTAGCTCATCCAGCATAATTCTATGGTCAATGTCTGGCAGATGTTGGCCACAGAGTTGCACTAGAGGACCTAGATATTCCTAGAGAGGTGTTCTCTCAGGTAATAAAACCCAGCGTTTTTTATTTGTGGATTTTCCCACATTCACTGAGGTCCTGTGCCCCTAACACCAGCAAATGTGGAGGGACAAGTGTACAAGTTAATTGTATGAAGAGACATTAACCTTCTATGTCAGCTTCAGTGATATCCTGGTAGCATTTATACATCTAGATTTTTCCTAATGCTCTGATATAGACTGTTTAGCTATTTTAGAAATAAGGACAAAAAGCAAAAGGTGACAAACCTATCCAGGAATGGTTGAGAATACTTTGAAAAGGTTGAGAGACAGTCTTCTCTGTTTGCATGATGCCCTCTAAGTGAACTTCAAGGATCACTAACTTACCTTATACAGCCATTCTAAATGAATGTGCCCCAGGGACCAATATAACAAGCACATGATCCAGAAAAGTAAATGAGAATGGTCACTAAGGAAACAGAGAAGCAGGAGTAAAAAAGGGAGGAGGGAAAGAAGCCGATTCACAAAGCTATAGCCTACATTCTTAAATAGTTCCAACTGTAGAAAATGACTAAATAATTAAGATTCTGCTGAGAAGTATTTCAATTGATTGTATAGGATGGATATAAAAAACACTTGAATACTGGATTTTTTTCTGTCTTCCAGAATCCACAGTAAAGTATCTAATACCTCACTGCATATTCAGTGAAAACTACTTCTGGTTTTTATTTTTAAAAAAAATAGTGTTATCTTTTAACTCATTTGTTACTATTCCTTTGAAATCAGTAAAAAATAAATTCAATTTCCAAATATTAGCATCTTCATAAGTACTTAAATACACAAAAAGACCACTCAGTATAAATGCATTGGATGGAGCAATACATATTATCCAACCTGTTCAAATGTTTACCATCTCTATGATTATTGAATAAGAACGGCAAAAACCAATAAAGCCACTTAAGACCATGTAGATGCGAGTGAGACAGGTAGGATTGGGATGCTAGGTAAATCTTTAAGAACCCATTCCACTTCAGAGTTGGGCATACCTAACTCACTGAAATCAATGGTGCACCTACACAAGATTAAACTGTTAATGTTTACATAAACATTTTGCTTCTAAACATTTGCACCTGTCTGCAACAGTGCCGGACTGATGTATGTTTTGTGAATTCAATCACAATAAGGTAGGATAGCAGTTGATATATTGTATGTAAACCCTCGTCTTTAAAACAAACGTTATTTTAAAAAGGAAGTCTCCAAAGAAACAGTTAACATTTATACTTACAAATACATTAATTATAGCTTAGAGAAATGAAAAACTTAATCTAGGCCCATCATCTCATTAGAGAAATGAGAAAAGGATTGCTGCAATAGAGGTAGTATGGAAATGTTCTGTGCCTACTGTATATACTCAGGTGTACACTGACCTCATGTATAAGTCAAGGGCCAGTTTGAAGGCCAAAGTTATGGATTTTGATATGACCCATGGATAAGTAAAGGAGCTTGTTAATAAAGGATATAAAGAATGAAGAAAAGTAAAAGTAAAATTCTGGCAGGCATAACTGTTTGTGCCCACTCTAAAGGCTGGATGGATGAGGAGGGAA
>CM034701.1:369051328-369061611 GCA_020142125.1 Phrynosoma platyrhinos | reverse complement strand
CTAGACATTTTTTAGATATTTCTATTGATGCAGCCTAAAATTGCATTGACCTTTTTAGCTACTGGATCACACTGTTGACTCATTTTCAACTTGTGGTCTACTAGGACTCAATCTCCAAGGAGTCTCATTAAGCCAGATGTCCCCCATCCTATATCTGTGCACTTCATTTTTCTGCCCTAAGTGCAGTACCTTACATTTGTCTGTATTGAAATTCATTTTGTTAGCTTTGGCCCAACTTTCTAATCTATCCAGGTCTTCCTGAGTTTTGATTCTGTCCTCTGGGTTATTAGCTACTCCTCCTAATTTGGTGCCATCTGCAAATTTGATAAGCATGCCTTCTATTCCTTCATCCAAGTCATTCATAAAGATAAAGATAAAGTAAAAAGCATTTTTACCTCCATTTTGTGTATGTATAGGCCGGGATAGAAAGAATGATTTGCCTAAACGCACTTAGTAATTGGGGAAGTGGAAGTTGAACTGGGGGAAAAACTGTTTTGTCATTTAGAGGCTTATCACATGAGAAAAATAGCCAAAATTGAGCAGGACAGAAGCAACTTTCTGATTGCATCTCCACATGTTTTGAATCACATCTGTTCTCTTCCTGAGGGAAACAGTCATAAAAGTGTGTCTTTTGCTGTGCTGGAAAAATCAATTCAACAAAAGGGTTTTATGAGCATCTCCCTCAAGAAAGTACGGAAGTGCTACGAGGTCATGTGGAGAGGCAAGGAGAAGGACACTTCTGTCCTGCTTCATTTCAGCTTTCTTTTCTCATATGATAAGGCTCTCGTAATGCATTCCTATGCATCTCTTTCAGAAATCCCATTGAATGAGGATTATTATCAGGTAAGCAGGTATAGGAATGCAGTGTTTGTCACTATGTTACTTTGGGCCTTTACAGACTGCCAGAAATAGTGCAAATTGAGGCCACTTTAACTGTCCTGGCTCAGTGCTAGGGAATTATGGGAATTGTATTTTTTTTTCTGGGACATTGAGCCTTCTCTGCCAGAGAGCTCTGGTGCCACAATAAACTACAGTTCCCATGATTCCTTAGCACTGAGCTAGGACAGTTAAAGTGGCCACAATTTGCACTATTTCTGCCAGTCTGTAAAGGCCCTTTGTCTCTCAATAGCTTTCCTAGCTTGAGTGATTAAAATTCATATAAAGATCTGAGATACTGGCCCTGCATTCAAAGTACTCCAAGCTACAAATAAAATCAATTTTAACAACCTTGTGCATTTATATATTTTTTAAATTGTAATTATATAATAGCTAAATTAGTGCTGAAATAGATGGCCCAGATGGGGCAGCATGAAGCCACCCCACGCGAAGATGAATTGGGGCTGTGGCAGCCACATGCCGTAGCCGCAGTCCTCTGCAGCACTGGCTGAAAAAGCAATTTTCAACTGCTCCTTTTTTGGCTGTGGAAAAGCTGACTTTAATGCCTCTTCCACGGCCTTGTGGCGGCTTTGCAGCATGTTGGGGGCTTGTGGTGTATAATAGCCACACCCCCAAGATGCCCAGAAGCCTGCTAATGTGCGGCTGCTCCAGGTGCCTTCAGGGCATCATGGGTGCATGCGGCGTGTGCATCCCACACCCCCAAGCCACCTGCAGCCACCCCGAAGGCGGTGTTTAGAGCCAGTCTGTTCCAGCTCATAAAACATAAGCATGTTTTCTTCGTATTACATTTGTTTCACACAGCGAGTATGGCATAAATGCCCACTCAAACCTCTGGTTACACATGTGCCTTCCTAAGTAGAAGTGTGCTATCCCACAGAAGCAGGGTATTTAAGGGTTTTTTCCCCTGAAAGCAAGCCCATGCACTTCAGCTTGTCACAGGTGAAAACTAGGACACATGTGGCCTAGAAACATCAGTGTGTGGTCCAGGTAGTAAAAAACAAGGAAGAACTCACAAGCTAGAAGTTAGATCTGTTTGGCTTTGCCTCAAACTACTGGAAATGGCAAGATACCACTCTACTTGCCTCTTTCCACTGCTCAGTTAACTGAGTGCAAACTGTAGTTTGAACTCAGTTTGCAGCAACTGAAGTAACCTGAGGAAGAAAGTTGGAGGGGGAGAGAGAATCTGGGACATTTTAAAAGCATCTTTAAAAATAGGATGACAGAGAATTAAACAAGGAAGTCCCTACCAAACAGAGTCAGTTGGAGGGTATGGTCTTCACTGGTATATCTATGCTGTCATCTGGTCCCTCCTCTCTCTGCTACTAAATTTTTAGCAAATGAAGCAAATGAAGGACAAAGGAGGATAGTGGAAGGAAGAAATAAAGCAGATATTTTAACAGCAGATGAAAAGGTGGTATGCCAGAGGGTTAATCAGGAGTGTCCCTGCCAAATCAGAACAGTTGGAGGGTATGAAAGTCAGTTATAGACTCACCAAAGGGGTTCTCAACCCATCTATAAGTTGATTGCAAGCTCCAGTCTCATATCTCCCCTCTCCTTTACATATCCCAAACACAAGGATAGTGCCTTTCTGCATTCATCCTTGATTATGTCCCTGGCTTCTGACCATAGTTCTGGTTCCCTGTCGATTATGCTTAGTAGAGCAACTGCCTCGGCAGACGACTAAAAGAGTCGTCTTCCGGGCAGGGAAGAGGAGGGGCAGCCGCACGAGCGGCGGCCCTTCCTCCTCCTGAGGTCGCCCCTGGAAGCGCCGGCCATCCCCACGACCGGCGCTTCCGGGTTGCCCTCACGCCGAGGCAGCCGAACGCGCCGCGGCGTTTGAGCCAGGGAAAGTGCGCCCGCCGCTTTTGGGGCACACTTTCCCTTAAATCTAAAAGGAGCGCCAATTTGGTGCTCCTTTTAGATGTGCCGCAGGAGCGCCACGGTCCGGAGGCTGAACTCCGGTGGCGCTCCGGACCAGGGCGTCGGAGACGCCCTGGTCTGCATCCCCCCTAAATCTGTTTCTCACATTGTCTGTTTCTGTTGTACCAAACTATTTTCTGGCAGTTCCCAGCACTAACTACACCATTTTCTTCCCACCCTGCAGTGGTTTTTTGGTTTTTTTTTTCATTCCGAGATATGTCAGAACAAAAAAGTTTCCTTCTCTTTTCCTCTTTTCTTTCTTTTTAATTTTTTCCTGCTAGTGTAGTGCCATAGTCATTAGTATGACTTTTGCACTATAACTGTATAAATCGAAGGGGGAAATTGAGGGCAGAAAGAAAGAAGAAAATTGGACCTTCCAATCGTAGGACCAGCTTAGCAAATCACAACATCACTCCCATTTTAAAAGTCCCAATGGAAAGCCAGGTAATCACTACAACCAGTCCCACAAGGAATTGAATAAGTGGATGTGAAGGTGCCAAGAACTGACAAAACCCAAGCAGCTATATGAGAGAACTCAAACTTCTTCAGACTAGTCTGAATGAGCCCATAGCTGCGATAACAGAAAAAAAAAAAAAAAAGCAATTTGTCAAGTTACTGTTGAGTGATGCCTTAGTGAAAAAATTTCTGAGAATGTGCCCTATTGCATTGTTTTAAGAGTAGTTAGAACTTTTTCGCCTTATAGTGCTGATACAAAAATGAATCTTATTAGTTTGCTGTTTTGTGATGCTATTTTTGCTTCTGATTCTGTGTGAATTCCATAAACATTAACCATGTTCAGTTTGTTACATTTGTGCTTCAGAAAAAATATTTGGACTCTTATTAACAGATGATGACATAATTTTGCAAATTTAAGTTGTATTCACATCTGTTTTGATTTTGAACAGATTAAGCTTGGAGAGTATGTTTACTTTGAAGAAAACAGCTGCATATTTCGTTCAAAGATAGGAGAAGTAGGTATGAGTGTCTCTCATTATTACATAACATTGTCTTCCATGTATTTAATATTTTAGTATTTCCATGTGCAAATTTAATAAAAAGACAAAAATGGCAAAGTATTGTTTTTCATATGTTTGTGGTTTAGTTAATCAGGTACATTAAATAGTTCTTTAAGTTAGTTTCCTGTTAATAGCATACACCTTTTCTATTGTAGATGAAAAAAACGGTGAGGCATTGCTTAGTACAGAAGCTCTACCATTTCATGATTCCTTAATCCATCGCATCCGAATTTCTCCAGATCACAAATATATGGCTACTGGAATTAAAAGTGCAAATTCTGAAGAATGTGCATGTGTCATTGTGAAACTAAATGTATTACCGAAAGTGGAATGCATTATCCCAAATGTGTATAGCTTTGGTAAGTAATTAGCATGACCCTCTTTTGAATTATATGTAACGTATCAAATGAAAGTCAAAACTTTTCTCATCGTCTTAGAACATTCAGAACATACATTACTGGTGTGGTGTATTTCTGAATAAATAGGTACCTATGTGTAAACACACAGCTAAAATTATATTTCTGTTGCTATGATCATGTCACCACTCTTATTGTGGGCCTTTCTGTATAATAAAAGCCCACACTCCACTGATAAATATATTATAGCTCGTGCTGATCTGCATACATTTAGGTTCTTCTCAGCCAATGAAATGAGATTAACACTTGCTATTGAAGGAAAGCAATATTCCAAGAGATATGCACACTGCAATATCTAAAAAGGCAATATCTTGGGGTGGAAAATGGTTGTCATATTTGCCATTGCCACTGTTTTAGGAGCATAATGCATTAAAAATAATGCGACATCCCCAATGGGATACAGTCACATTTCTAATTAATAGCGGGTATTATCACATTTAAATTGCCACCGCCAGACAACTACAACCCGCATGCAGCCTGGGTCCTAGCCACACTAATCTGTCCCCTTTTCAAAAATGGGAGCTCAACAGCATTATTTAAAGCTGTAATGAAAATATTAGGGACAGATTCAGTAGTGGACCTCAGATGGTGAAATTACAGAATCCAGTAGAACTGAGAGTTTACCATCACTCCTCCCCATTGCTATCCTGCTGAAATCCCACCGCTAGATTCAGAGGGTTGCTGGGTAAATGGGAGGTATGCATTCAATCACAGCTGTAATGTTGACCTAGGTGAAAGAGAACTTTTTTTCCATGGGTAACATATTGCAGGGTGAATTAAAGAAGGTTACAGTGAATTTAAAAAAGTGTAATTTGCAACATAATAAATAACTACTGCACATTTATCATGCAAAGGAAGAAAAAAACTAATCTGGAATTATTTAAAGTTTGCATTAGTTTCCTGTTGCTTTACAGCAGTGTCTGAAATCCAAATGATCAGACATGTTCTATGTGCATATATTGATATTTTTATTTTTACTTTCACTGAAGGTTAATTAACTTTGCAGATCATTTCACATATCCCATTGCTAAATATTATATTTCCTTACATAATTGAAATCACCTTTCCTTTCTATCTCTAGAATGGGCTACATGTGAGATTCTGTTCTATACCATCCAGAAGAATCTTCAGTGTCATAATGTGTATCTGTCTGATTTTAGCACAAAATGTTCCAAGGTGATTTTTAAGGAGCAAGATGCAAGGTAACTGAAAATCGTAAACCAATGTCTCTATGTGTGATTCTGTATTAAACCTAGAACTTGAAAAATAACTTCTTTCTTTACTATAAAGACTATTTTGGCTTTGGGATTCTGGAAAAAGCAACTTTGCCCAGCTTTTATTAAAATAAAAGTTTACACATGCATACATACATAGTGGACTAATATCCCCCAAAAAGAAAGAGCACTAGAGCTTCTGCTTTTGTTGTGATCAGAAGAAAAGTTCTTACCTTATTCCTCAAGGTGTGCAGAATTGGAGATGGATCTCTCAGTGAATGGTGCAGTTCCATAATTAGAACTTTTGAATCATCTGGGGTTGTGATCTGTCTGTATAGGTGGAGAACCCAGTTCTGGAGCTGCACAGGTGACAACATGCAGACTACCAGTAACACGTTACACAACCTTTTTATGGTTTTGTGTTAAGATATCCCAGGATCCCTGGATTACTATATCAAACAGTCTTGCAGTTTGATTCCCAGGAGCAATCTTACAGAGGTATAGATGGTATTCTACAAAAATGATCAAGAGACCAGAGGTGTAATTAACAGATTTACTCCAAAGCCATTGTCTATGCTTCTTTCTGGTTGTGAATTCATATGTGTAATTCTGTAGGTTTCATGAGGAGCAATTGTAGAAAGGTTGGGTAGGGTGGATTTTAAAATATTGGATTCACATTAAGTTCTTTTTAGACACAATTGTAAAGTAGCAAAGTCCATGAAATGAAGTACAGAAGATGTGAGACTTATAGTCTGAGACGGGCCATATTGAAAAATATTATGCGGTTGGTTGGAGGGCCATGTAGCCAGATAATTCCCCCTCCCACAAAAATATTTTGGCATAATCTAGAGAAAGACAAGCCCATCCGAGGGCCAAACTATACACTACATTAAACATGTAGCATGCAACTGAACATTTCTTGTTTTCTTTATGCTAAATGTGTGGCCCCAATTTGCATGGGGATTGTAATGCATGGGGTAGGGAAAATTCAACTTTCCCCTCCATATGCTTTGTATCTGAATATTTTTATGCAGTCTCATTTGGGAGTTAAAATAAGTTTTTAAAAGTTCAATTAGTGGTAAATATAGTAGGGTTTGTTTTTTTAAAGGCAGGATGCAGTGGCTTAGTGGTTAAGACGCCAATTCTGACAATTGGAAGATCAGAAGGTTAGCAGTTCGAGGCCCATGTGGTGCATGGTGGGGTGAGCTCCTATCACTAGTCCCAGCTTTTGCCAACCTAGCAGTTTGAAAGCATGAAATGCAAGTAGATAAATAGGTACCAATTCAATGGGAAGGTAACAGCATTTGGTGCAGTCATGCTGCCCACAGGACTATCAGAGTAGTCCTCAGATAATGCTGGCTCTTCGGCTTCGAAACAGAGATGAGCCCACCCCCTACAGTTGGTTAAGACTAGACATTCACATCAAGGGACTACCTTTACCTTTTAAAAAACCCTATGCAGTTGTGTATTTTTGTATGAAAATATTTTTGTATAAACGTCCCTACATACACACAAATAAGATAGGCCCAATCCATATCATGGCCTCACAGATTTTAAAGCAAAACAAAAAGTGATATTTGGCTATGTGTTCTATGTTTTATGTAGTGCGTTGTTTCACCTCTGTCCAACTGATAACCAGGGAATTTAAGTCTATCCTTGGGTGCTTAAATTTTAAGGCTATCATTGGACTGAGATATAACTCTTTCTCTGGACTGAATCCTTTAAGGCTAGCATGTTCCAGCAAAAACAAAAGTGGCTCTTAATAAAAGATACTCTTTAATCTGTTTTCTGTTTAATAAATGTATATATTGTGCCTTCTATATGAATGAAATGAATGAATAGTAACAAATCCTTGCTAAATGAGAATGCATCCT
Source organism: Phrynosoma platyrhinos (assembly GCA_020142125.1). Taxonomy (NCBI): domain Eukaryota; kingdom Metazoa; phylum Chordata; class Lepidosauria; order Squamata; family Phrynosomatidae; genus Phrynosoma; species Phrynosoma platyrhinos. The sequence goes on along the minus strand of CM034701.1, from coordinate 369,054,274 downwards.
AAAGGAACAAGCAGCAACAAAAGACAGTATAGTAAAGGACCTTGCTGTTATCCTGCATTGCTGTCATGCTCTTTTTGAAAGCAGCTTAGACTTGGAAAGATAAGTTTGGAAATGCCAAGGTCAGCTTTGGGTCAGGATGTCCTTTGGTGAGGGACTATAGAAGGTTCATGCATACAAATATTAAAATTGCTCTGGTGGGTCAGACCAGAAATCTTTCTAACTCAGTAGCCTCATTATTGTACAACATCAGATGAAATTAATTTGCTCAAGTTGCTGACAGTCATTAAATATGAACCTGTCCAATATCTTGGGGGTTGTGGTCACATTAAATAAAAAGATATTTCAGTTAAGCCTGTCTGTTAAAACAGCTAGTGTTGTAGGAGAGCCAGGGTTCACGGGATCAAAGTATTTGGACTTTTAGGGTAGCAAGTATGATGACATTCCCCTAAGGCTTCCCTATATCCTCTGAGATTAACTGTAGTCTTCACAATTGCTAGGGCAGAGTAGATTTCCCTAACAGCAATGTTTGTTATGAGTTTTCCCTTGTATTATAGAAGATATTTGGAGTGCCTCTGTGAACTTCATTAAGTCTTGATTTGGTAATTTAAGGCCAATGCAGATGGCACGAAAGGGGCGGATCGGGGCCGTGACAACCACACGCTGCGGCCCTGATCTTCCTTTTTGCCTCCCCCAAAAGAGTGGCAAAATGCTGCTCCTTTTTGAGGCCACCCTTAGAGCCATCACGGCAGCTCTTTTGCACCCTTTTGGCTCAGCATGTGTGCACACTGCGCCAAGAGGGCGTCCCGACACCACGCGCCATGCAGGCAAGTGTGCAACTCCACTCCCAGGCCGGCCCTTTGTGCAATGGCTAGAATTAATTTGTTGATATGAGTTAACTAAGATACCTACATTTAAAAAACTCTCCTTGAGGACCTGGCTATGGTGACTGTCATGGTGAGCATGTGCATTTTCACATTTTGTCACTTCAAACAAGTAAATGATTCCATAATTACTAAATTTAAATATATTCCCTGTAGATTAATTTAAAGCACAGCATTTTAACAAAGTTGGTTTATACCAATGGTAGAGTCTTGGACCTGGACTTGGGAGACCAACTTCCAGGTTCTCACTGTGTCCTGGATGACTTTGGACCAATCAGTTTCTCTCAACCCAAACTACCTCACATGATTGTTCTGAAAACTAAAGCAGGGGGCAGGTATATGCCTTATAGCTCAGGGAAAAAGGGAGGATATAAAAATGAAATAAGTAGTAGATATGAGATTTGCAGTCTAGAGGGGACTATTTAAATCCAGAGTTACTTAAGATACAAAATATGCGAGACAGGTGCATTTATTGGGTGGGTCAAGATTACATGAATGTAGTTGCCATTCAACTACGTAGAATATAGAATCTGAAGAACTATGGGCAGAAGCAACATAATCAAATAAAAATGCGAAAACACACTAACAGCAGCCAGAAAGAAAGAGAAGAAATAGCGGATGACAGATGAAACACTACATGCAGTACAAATAAGAAGGGAGGAAAAAGGGAGATAGACGCAAAATCAGATCCATGAATGCAACTATACAACAACTAGTGCAAAAAGATAGAGAACTACTATGATAATGAATACAGAGAAATAGAAAACAACAAAAAAGGAAGAACAAGAGACCTATTCAAAAAAAATCTGGGAAATCAAAGGAAAGTTCAAACCAAAAGCTGGGATGTTGTATGTCAAGGAAAAGAAATGAAAAGACGATGGCGACAGTACACAGAAAAGTTATATAAAAGAGATCAGAATACGAATGAAACATGGAATGAAGAGCCATATGAAGACAAACTTAAAATGTGAAGTGGAAGATGCAGTAAGAGAAATCAGAAAAATTAAATCACCAGGAATGGATGATATCTCAATTGAACTGATACAATGTATTCAGACAGAAGCAACTCTGGTGTTAACTAAAATATGCCAACAAATATGGAAAACAAAGGGATGGCCAACAGACTGGAAATGATCAATATATATACCAATATACAAGAAAGGAGATACAAAAGAATGCAGTAATTATAGGGTCATAGCATTAATCTCACATGCAGGCAAAATTATGCTCAAAATTCTGCAAAACAATATCCATCCATACATGTAGAGGGAAATTCCAGAGATGCAAGTGGGATTCAGGAAAGGAAGAGGCACCAGGGACCACATCGCAAACATACAATATCTAATGGAGCGCACCAAAGAATTCCAGAAAAAAAAAATCAGCATGTGTTTTATTGAGTACAGCAAAGCATTTGATTGTATAGATCATGGAAAGCACACTCAAAGATGTGGGAGTGCCACAACATCTGATAGTCCTGATGAGAAATCTGTACCAAGGACAAGAGACTAGTCAGAACTGAATTCAGAGAAACAGAGTGGTTCCCAGTAGGTAAAGGGGTCAGGCAAGGCTGCATTTTATCACGCTGCTTGTTTAACTTATATGCTGAAAACTTCATAAGAAAAGCAAAGCTAGAATTAAAAAAAGGAGGAGTGAAAATAGGAGGAAGATAAATCAACAACCTAAGGAAGTGGATGATACTGTAATAATGGCAGAAAACATCACAGACTTGGTATGGCTAATAAGAAAGTCAAAGATGAAAGTGCAAAGGTAGGATTAATGCTGAACATAAAGAAAACAAAAATTATGACCACAGAAGAGCTACAGAAATTCAATCTAGGCAATGAGGAAATCGAAATAGTTAAAGAATTCCCATACCTAGGATCAAATATAGATAGGAATGGTGACTGCAGTCAAGAAATAAGAAGGAGATTAGGAATGGGAAGGGCAGCTATGAAAGAACTAGAAAAACTACTGAAGAATAAAGATATACAACTGAGCACAAAAGTTAGAATTGTCCAAGCCAGGGACCGGCAACCTATGGCCCGCGGGCCGGTTAAGGCCCAGG
>CM034701.1:369021304-369043152 GCA_020142125.1 Phrynosoma platyrhinos | reverse complement strand
CCCTCGGCCCTTAAAGGGGAAAGGTTGCCTACCCCTGCTGTAGTGGAAAATGAATTTAGCTATGGATGGTGATTGATTGGGGGAGGAACTGGAGAGAGGTAGTGGCGAAAGAGAGGATGAAAGGGGCTGCCAGCCCTTCTTTGCTTCTAGTGCACGGAGACCGGATGACCTAACCACAAAGGAGCACAAGGCACCACAAAATGTAAGCCATTCAAGAAAAAAAAGTGTAGGACATTACAAAATACAAGCTAAAAAATGTAGGACATTACAAAATACAAGCTAAAAACAGTATGTAGAGAGATCTTGTAGCACCTTGTAACTGAAAGAAAGAAGTTGGCTGCATGAGCTTTGGTAGACTTAAGTTTACTTGCATCTGAGGAGGTAGCCCTAACTCTACAAAAGCTCATGCTGCCAACTTCTTTCTTTCAGTTAGTCTCAAAGATGCTACAAGATCTCTCTACATAGTGATTCCACAAACTATAGCACAGCTATATCTTTGAATTCTCAATCTAAAAACACTAAATATAAATTCATGCTTCTTAGTCATGCTCAAAATGAAGAACATTGTGAAATTCTTCCTGGACAGAAGGTTGAAATGTATGACATGTCCTGTGAAAATGTAGGATATGTCCTGGAAAAGGAGGACATCTGTTCTAATGACAACACTACCACCATTTTGTAATTTTAAAATGAAATTTGGCATTGTAGCGTGGATGACTATTAAAAAGATTCTGAGGCATCAGGCAGATTGCTGTGATAAAGTCACAGACAGATACACAGACACTCTCTTATTGTTATATATAGATTTAGAAGAAATTCTTATGCTGAAGGAGAAGTATTGTTTTCAGTCAGAAAAAACATAATTTGCTTCCTCTACCCCACATCTCTATGGGATTCTGTTGGAGTAAGCAGATTGTGAATAGCAGTCTTTGTTGGCTAAATGACAAGGTTAACACAACTGTTTCCCAAACAGATCTCACATAATATCAAATGGCAGGGAGCTTTTTAAAAGAAAAAACTAAATTAATCATAGCTAATTTTGTATACATAAAACATCTGATAAACCCCATTAGCAGAACTTTGATTATTTTAATTTATGTGAAATAAAAATATTGGGGAATCCCATATAAATAACCTTTTTATTTAAAATCCCACTTGTCTCAGTGTACCTGAATCAGTTAAAACAACTGCATTACTAACATGGCTATATCTTTGAATTCTACCATTAGCTCATCACTTTGTCTAGACATATTTTCTTTCAAACTTTAAAAAGCAAGAAGCAAAAGCACCCCCCTCTGAAAAAAACTCAGGATAGTGCCTGCCTTAAAACTCAGCTATCTGAAAATATTTAAAAATTTCACTTAGAATACTTGTGCTAAAAAGGTAAACTTACATACTCTCCAACCAGTCTCCTAACTGTAGCATTCAAGTTAAATATAGTACTCATTCTGTAGGGTTTTCCAGACTTTTTAGATTGATCCTCTTCAGGTTTTAATCAATTACACGGAGTGTGGTTTTTCTGTGTAAAGCTTTTTGACTCTGAGTGCCACAATTCCCAAAGCCTTTATCAACCTACTAACCAGAACTCCTTAAAAGAAAGTAAGCAGTGGGTAAGAGACCCTGCTGCTTTCAGAGAATGAATCTTGATTCCTTTCATTTCTAGGAGTGTTAAGACTTAAAACATAATAGCCCCGAGTTTCTGAGTGTAGCTGTGCCAAAAAAATGATTTTGTTCTTCACAATGGCTAACGCTGGGAACGGAGTCAGAGGCATGGATTGTAAGTGGCTGAGCCCGCCAAGGCCAAGGCATGGCCTCCGTGCAATAACTGACGTTGGCTTGGCTGAGTTTCAAGTTGGATAGAGCGAAGGCACAGACGGGAGGGAAGTAAGAAAGATTTTTAAAACTTCCTAATAATACCCAGGCGTAGAAGATAAAACTCTTTAAACAGATAACATGCATGGTTCTGATTGCATGTGGGTTGTTTTTTTAAAGACCGAAATAGCATTTCTCAGGATATTGGGTCGCTGTTTTGCTTGCTATCTTTTATTTCTAAATGGGCCAAGATTTTGTTTTCCATTTGTGTTATATGTTGAGCCTCATTAAGTAGCTTTTAGAGAAGTAGGGGAGGTAGTTAAATTGTTGCCCTCATTGTTGTACTGTTTCTGTCAACATTTTTTTTAATGTTTATAAGGAGGTAGAAAAGCAATTCCTAGCAGACACACACGCCAAAGTTAATTAAGCCCGAAGTCCAAATCCTTTCATTGGAGAGGAGGCATTGGAATACATTCTGCAGAGGAAAACAAAAATCAAAGAATAGGGGAGATAATAATATTTGTTGGTATTTCTCTCCCCCCCCCCCCCCCCCCCCCCAGCTACCTGCGTGGGCCTGTTCATTTGAATTGGAGCCGCATCCTGAATATACCACCAGCACTTGCTGTTTTTGGCTTCTCTCCCCAGTTCAACCTCCAGTACGCTTTGCATATTCACTGGTGGAAAACAACATTGTTGAGCACACTGCACAAGAGGTACCAATTACCGTGAATTGTCACACCATACGTTTAGAAGCTAAGAGCAAGGTAAGATTCTCGGTTCCCTTGCCCTCTTTTAGAAGAGTGTCTATGAGAAAGATAAGGGCTGACACCTTGTAAAGGCCTTGAGATGCCATATTCAGTAGATCAGTGGGTCTTTCTCTGCGGCCCTGCAGGTAGAGATTTGGGAGACTTAACATTATTAATGCTGAATGTAAGGGTGCTATTTCTTCTAGCAAGAGAGTAAGTCATGGCGCAGAAGGTTAATAGTAATGTCCTTTGTTACATTAATGCCCGTCTTATCCTGCTATAGGAGACAGACATTTCAGAACCACCTCCCTCCCCTCGGCAATCAAAATAAAGATCCCAAAAGTAGTATAGATGTGTAGCAGTAAAATGTTCATGCAAAAAGAGTACTAATAACCATAATGTTCTGCATGCATGCACGCATGGTAAATGGAAAGAAGAGAGGTAAATGGAAGAGAGGGAGGAATAAAAATAACATGTCCTGGCTTGATGTGTGTCACACATCACACACAAGAGAATTCCTAGGAAACTTTCAAGCTTTAAACTAAATATATATGTATGTAGAATGTTAAGTTTATAACTAAAGGTTTGCTGCTGCACTAAGTGCTAAACTACTCAGGTCATAATGCAGATGGGTTATCATTAGAGAGTGCTGGAGGAGCCAGTTGCTTTCATGTTTTATAGCCTTCTCAGGTGTTGCACTTAAATGAGTTTTTATGCTCCGCATTGGTAAACGAACTCAGTGGCAGGCCAATCTCCTGTTTTATTTTTTGAGAGTGCTTTTGTACAGTCAGAGTGCCAAGGAATTACAGTAATAAGAAAAAAACTGCTTTAAAATGTATAATTGACACTTTTGTTCCTGTGTGTCCCTTGTGAACTTTGAAACATCCTTTAATGTAAAATACTCCCTCATTTCCAGGACGAAACTTGGGTGCCAATTACCGTTTTTCATACAGCCAATTCTATAGAGCTATGCAGGAGGCCACTTCTGATTCATGTATATGGAGCTTATGGCATAGACTTGAACATGAGCTTTAAAGCAGAAAATCTCATGTTAATCAATGATGGGTGGATATTAGCATTCTGCCATGTTAGGTAAGCCTTATATATTGCACTATTTTCTAATGCATTTTGTCACTTGTATGCAATGACAAATCCCAGTTCCTAAAATAGAATCTTTTAACGATAAAGTTTACCATTTCATTCACAGGTTCCTTGCATCATAAATTTGTATTATGTACTGTTTTGCCATTTACTAAAAATTTAGTAAAGTGCCTGTTCTTTGGGGAAAGACAGTTAAATGAATGGGATGAGAATGCCATGGGTTCATTTCTTTGATTTTGTACCAATAACAATTGGCTTTAGTTTTTAAAGCTTTCTTGAAATCTAATGCAATCCTACCTCAAGGCTTTTCTTTAATCATGTCAAATAAAATGGTAAACAGAGATTATATTCGTATTGTGATGATTTACATTCATATAAAAAGAGGGAGTGTGAAATATATATTTACCTTGAAAATCTATGAATAATGCCAGTGGTAAAGTGAATAACTTATATTTTTATCATGTTCCTTAACTATTCTACTGGTTAAATTAATCTACTTCTTTCCTGGAAACATATATACTTTTAGCTCTTTCATATAGTTTTAAATATCAAGTGTCAAGATAAAAGTAATTCAAAAGAAAAATATTTTTCACTTTTTATTTATTTAAATATTTATATTCTGCCATTTATTGAAGGATGTCAAGATGGTGTACAATAAAACCATTTTAAGCATTATTGCTGACCATGTTTTGTAACATCAAAATGAAAACAAAGTGTATCTTAGGGTGTCAATTCCAGTTTAGTTAAAATACTAAATATTATAATTTACAAATGTAATAAAAATATACAGGTTGAGTATCCCTTATCCGGAATTCTACAATCTAAAATATTCTTAAATCCAAAATTGTCCACATGGGTGGCTGAGATAGTGACACCTTTGCTTTCTGATGGTTCAGTGTACACAAACTTTGTTTCATGCACAAAATTATGTATGAAATTACCTTCAGGCCATGTGTATATGGTATATACAAAACATAAAAGAATTTCATGTTAACTCTGTGGATAAGACAAGGGTAAAATTTAGAGACATAGGATCTAAAGGATGAAGCAAAGAAAAACAATGCCAAAGACCTTAGAAAATTCTAGCAGGCGTAAGGCTGGATGGATGAGGAGAGGGAGATCAGTGCTTCCAGGATAGATTACACTCTTGCCTTTCACCAAGGGATGGGTTCCTTTTCTTAACAAAAGTTAAAGTTCAGTACTTACATTGACCTGTATATAAGTGACCCAGGTTTTTTTGGATCATTTTTTTTTACTAAAATTTCCAGAGTTATATATTTGTATATACAGTAAATAAATCATTGGGGATTTATTTTGTGTTAGATTTTGTAAAAGAAATCAGATATAAAGGAACCACCACCATGACACACACAAACAAACAGAAAAACCTCTCGCCTGTAACTATTATATAGAAGATGGCAGTGGCATGAATTAGTCATGCTTCTCATTTCTGCACTTGTATTATAAGATACAGCTAGGAGCAGATCTCATCCCAAATGTAATCTGTGACCCCCATCAACTCCTGGAGTTCACAGAGATCAAGTTCCATATCACATGTTGTGGCAGAATTTCATATAATTCACACATGTGCCTCCCCTCCTTGTGCATAATATAAAATCCACTTTTATCCAGTTGTTAAAAATGATCTGATGTATGGCTCTGTCTGTAAGTTTACAATTGTTACCTCTGTTGTTAAAATATAGGTAAATATGCATATATCTGCACATAGAATGTTCTTTTCTAATTAGCAGACCCAGCTGAAGTTTTGGAAAACCATTCTGAGTTTTAAAAACAAATATGTATTATTTTGTCCAACTGCTGTTGCAACTGTTGATAAGTCATTTCCAACTAATGGCAGGGTGACTAGATGTTCTCCTTTTCCAGAACATGTCCTACATTTCAGCTTTCATTCCAGGAAGAATTTCAAAATATTCTCCATATTGAACATGGCTAAGAAGCATGAATTTACAGTTATATTAGTGTTTTTAGCTTTTATTTGGTCATGTCTTCCATTTATTTATTTTTTAGCATCTTACATTTTGCAGTGCCTTGTCCTCCTTTACGGTTATGACATTTGGTCACCCTAACTTATGATGACCCTAAGATGAATCTGTCACAGGGTTTTCTTGGCAAGATTTGTTCAGATGAGGTTTGCCTTTGCCTTCCTCTGAAACTGAGAGAATATGACTTTTGTCCAAGGTAACCAGTGAGTTTCCATGGCTGTGCGGGGATTCAAACCCTGGTCTCCAGAGTCATAGTCCAGCGATGAAACCACTAAACCGCAATGGGTCTTCCAACTGCTATAGTTTTAGCTAAAAAAAAATTGGCAAATGAGGTTTCATTTTTCAGCACATTTGCCAAAAAATGTAACACTTCCAACAGGTAAGTTTGTAGTATAATAGACAGAATTTGTGAAATGCCAAAAATATTATCCTGTAATATTGTAGCCACAAAGTCAATACCCAGGGGTTCAAACAGGGATGATTGATTTACTAGGAGCAGATAGAGAGCTGGGTGGGATATGAGAGGTACTCATGCACACAACTCTCCCATACTGTCACACTCTCTCAGCCTTAAAGAAAGACAGTGGCAAACCTCCTCTGAAGAAATCATGCCAGGAAAACACCATGATAGGATCATAGTTGAATCGAAAGCACATTGAATAGCATTCTGTTCCCATAATCTACTAGATCCTTTGTGGCTCCCCATAATCCCCCTGCCAATATGACCATATTTCCAAAAAAACATAAATTTTCTAAGCCCTAGGAAGCTGATAAGTAAATATGAGCACAGCAGCATCTTTCCATTCACATTCCCTACCAACTGGTATCATACTCTCAAACATTTCACAGATGAAAACTAGGACACATGTGCCCAAGCAGCATCAGAATTTGATCAAGATAGCAAAAGTTACTAATGAGGAAGAACATACAAACTAGGTGAGGCTGCAGTAATTTGCTTTTACCTGAGCCTAACAAAAAGGGCAAAATCCAACCCCTCCTTTCCTCTTCCCCCAACAGAGTGCAAACTCCTTTTGCACTTTGAACTCAGTTTGCAGCAACTGAGGACAAAGGAAGATAAGAGAAACTGGAGCATTTTAAAAGCAGCTGAAAAAATGCAATAACAAAGGATTAATCAGGGCTATTCCTGCCAAATTGGGACAGTTGGGGGGTTACAAAATTGGGAAAGTCGGGCAGTATGCTGGTAATGAGAGGCATATTGCCTCAAATCTTGGAGGTAATCTGTAAGCAATAAATCATTAATGAAATGGATGGTGACCTTTCCATTCCAGACACATTTGGACAATACTGATTCTCTTGAACCATTTTAAAGTTCCTGATCTACACTGGTAACGGCATGCAGAAAAGTGTAACCCAGCTGGTTCTCTTCACCTTATAGAATATAAGGAGTTGCCTTGTACTGAGTCCAGAGTGACCAGATATCCTAATCACAAAGGAGGATAAGGCACCACAAAATGTAGAACATAGAAGAAAAATGTAGGATATTACCAAATAAAAGCTAAAAAACACTCATATAAATATAAATTCATGCTTCTTAGTCATGCTCCAAATGGGGAACATTTTGAAATTCCTCCTGGACAGAAGATTAGAATGTAGGACATGCCTGGAAAAGGAGGACATCTGGTCATTCAGACTGAGTCAGACCTTTGCTCTAGTATTGTTGACATTAAGAACAGTTTTCCAAAGTTTCAGTCGGTTACTCCGGTCCTTCCTGGATACCTTCTGTACGCAACCTGGGTTGAACCTAGGATCTTTTTCATGCAAGCTTTACTCTATTTTAATAACCAAGCACAGCATTGGATTTAACCTTTTATGCTCTAAATTGCTTAAGGTCTGGGCATCAGAAGGGCTGGCTGTCTCCATATGAGCTTGCTTTATTATTAAAATCAGCAGGACGGACCCTTTTGAAGCCAGACTTCCTTGCAGAGGCCCACTTATCAGGCACGCAGAAAAGCTTTCTCCTGTTCTCATTTCCAAATTCTGAAGCACAAGTGGTTCCTGCTCTCACTGTGTTTTGGAAATGGTTCAAGACATATCTTTTGACTTGCTGGTTTTTGAAATTGTTTTGGTAGCTTTGGATGCTTTTTTACTATTATTCTATTTTTAAATAATTATTACTTACTTTCATTCCCCCCCCCCCTTCATTATCTGAGTGAGTTTCAGAAAGACAGTATAGAAATATCGGAAATCAAACAGTCAAGCAAGCAGTAGCATGACTGGCAACTATTGATAGCCTTACGTTTCAAGGATTTATCCATTTCTTTATTAAAGTCATCCAAGAAGGTATATCCCAACACAGACTATGGAAAACTCACTTTTAGGACTGTAACTCTTAGAAACTCCCCCCCCCCATTCTGTATAGCCAGGTGTATTCCAAAAAAGTAACTTTTCTAAGATGTGATAAAGTCCCCCTCATACACCACTTTCACACTTGGAGGGTGTCTGAGGTCTAAAACACATTGCAGAAATAATCCAGTTTTAGACTGCTTTAATTGCCCTGGTTCAATGCTAGGGAATTCTGGGAACTAGTTTTGTGAGACATTTAGCCCTCTCTGTCAGAATTCCCAGGATTCCCTAGAACTGAGCCAGGGCAGTAAAAATGGTCTGAAATTGGATTATTTCTGCAGTGTGTTTTGGACCTCAGTCTTCCAGAGCAGGTTTTAAGGAAAAAATGGCAAAAGTCATCTTGCTATTTTTTATTCTGAAAGCCAAGTTGCTCTTGTTCCATGAGTGGAACTCTGATGACAGATCTCTGAACCGAAACCTATTATCATTTATTTAGCTGCAAATCTTTGATAACTCCATTAACACTTTTAAGCAAGCATTTTCATATCAAAGTACATGTATTGGCCATTTTGTGAAACAGGAAAGTTTGTATAACTATAAACCCTCCAACACATCGTAGATCAAAATTGGGACATGGGTGGCCAAGGAAAATCAGAGTGTGGTCAAAATGGCAAGCATTATTTATAAGGAAAAACACACTAAGTAGGAGAAGATACAACAGTTTGCATTTACCTGACCCTACTAGGAAAGGCAAGCTTCTGTCTCCTCTCCTCTCCTCTCCTGCTGTTGATTTAATGAATGCAAACTACTTTTTGCATTCAATTGCATAGCATTCAGACTAATTTTTGCATTTGTGAGAGTCAGCATGGTGTAGTGGTCTGAGCGTTGTACTAGGACACTAGGAGACTACAGTTCAAATCCCAATTTGACCATGTAAACCTACTGGGTGACCTTGGGCAAGTCATACTCTCTCAGCCTCAGAGGATGGCAATGGCAAACCTCCTCTGAAGAAACCTGACAAGAAAACCCCATGATAGGTTCACCATAAGTTGGAAACGACTTAAAGGCACAACAATAACAACAAACTACTTTTGCATACCAAATTCAAATTTGTAAGCTGGGACACAGTGAAAGGAGGAGAGAGAAACTAGAACATCAAACAGCTGAAAAAGTGGGTTGACCAAGGAATAATTAGGACTATCTCTGCTGTTTGAGGGTATGTAAGTATTAGACCATGGTTATTGTTGTCCTTTTAAGAAATGTGAAAAATAAAAAAATAAAAAAATATATAATTTTCAGAGGTGGAGGAGAATTGGGCCTGGGTTGGCATAAAGATGGCTGTCTGAAGAAGAAGCACAATGGTATCCAAGATCTCCAGGCCTGCATCAGGTTGCTGCATGACCTAGGATATTCTGAGCCAACACGTACAGCCCTGATGAGCCTGAGTGCCGGAGGAGTTCTTGCAGGAGCCCTCTACAATAATGATCCTCATCTTATCAGAGCTATGGTTTTGCAGGTGAGATTACTATTCCATTTCATTCCACTCCAGTTGTCAGGACAGTCTCTTCCCCCACTGCTCCCTAGAATTTTATTTTTTTTAATAAAAAAAATAGTGTTTTTTATTTAGTGTTCAAATTCCCATTTGGCCATGAAAACTCACTGGATAGCTTTGGGCAAGTCATATTCTCTCAGCTTCAAAGGACGTCAATGACAGACCCCCTTTGAATAAATTTTACCAAGAACACCGTGTAATAAGTTCACCTTAGTGTTGTCATAAGTCAGAAGCAACTTGAAGGCACACAGAAACAAATCCATATGTATATGTTTATGTGTATATAAACACTCATACACACCCAGAAGTGTGTACAATCAGCTCTCTGTATCAACAGATTTTTTAAAAAAAAATTTCAAGCATCCACGGCTTGAAAATGTTTTTAAAAATATATAAATTTCAAAAAGCAAACCTTGATTTTGTCATTTTATATAAGGGACACCATTTTACTGTGCCACTGGATTTAATGGGACTTGAGCATCCACAGATTTTGGTGTCCACAGGGGGTCAGGAACAAAACCCCAGCAGATGCTGAGGACCCACTGTATGAGTAGCAAGATTATTCTTATAATGAAGAATCTGGGGAGGGCAGAGATTTTAATGAATATAATCATATTTAATGATGAAAAAATTGATTTGAATATTCAATATTAGTCTAATTTTAATCTATTTTACTTGTGTAGCTAATGTATATATATGTGTGTGTGTGTATGTATATATATATATATATATATTTGGGGGAAACTTTTCAAAAACAAACATACAAAAATAAACCGAGTACAGGCATGCCCCAGTTAAGAAAGCCTCTGAAAGTCCTTTTTGCTGGTTGTGTTGAACTACTCTACCTTTTTTATGGTACAGGAACCTGCCCCTATTATTTCCCTTCTTTCTTTCTGCCTCTGGTACCAAATTTCTGTTTTTGCAAATGTCCAGTCCCCACATTTTGCTCCTTGTTCTCTGTCTAGCTGGAAGTTGTTGTTTTTTAGCAGCATTGGCATTTGTAACATGGCGAAAGATGGCTAGTGAAACACAGCCTGTTGGTGCTGGGTTGCAGCAACATGTCTACAATTAACTTCAGGGAAAGACCAAGTTTCTGTTCCATCTGGTCATACTGTAGCCATGTGTGCCTGCAAAGTATGCCAATTTACTTCCAGAATCCCTTACTAAGGATGTGTAAAAAGTAAAACACAGAGGAAAGGGGGAAGAGCAGATAAGCCTGCCTCACCAGCTGCCATCAGCTTGTTTAAGAGGTGTATCTTATCCAGAATTCCGAAATCTTATCCAGAATTCCGAAATCTGAAATATTCCAAAATCCAACAACCGATTCACTGAATATGGATCCTTATCAACCCATAACTAGGCCATCTACACAAATGAGAGAGAGAGTTGAGTTTATACAGGCTGAATCTTCCTCATCGGTAATTTCAAAATCTGAAATATTCCAAAATTGTCCACATGAGTGCCTGAGCTAATAACACCTGTGCTTTCTGATGGTTCAATGTATACAAACTTTGTTTCATGCACAAAATTATTTTAAAATATTGTGTATAAAATTACCTTCAAGCTATGTGTATTAGGTGTATAGGAAACAAAAATGAATTTCATGTTTAGACTTGGGTCCCAGTTTCAAGATATCTAATTATGTATATGCAAATATTCCAAAATCCCACCTCACCTCCACCCCAAAATCTGAAATCCAAAACACTTTTGGTCCCAAGCATTTCAATTAAGGGAGACTCAACCGGTATATGTTTGTCAACCAAAATGGAAGCCATAAGAAAAGTGGAGGATGAAAACAGAAAAAACGTCATCTCTCTGTGCACTTTTGAGGAAGCCTTCAAGTGGTCTGTAAAAGGTTAAACATGTTTTTCTTTACATATACAAGACTTACCTGATCAGGTTTTGTTAAACTACTCTACCTTTTTATGGTGCAGGAACCTGTCCCTATTATTTCCCTTCTTTATTTCTGCCTGTGGTAACAAATTTCTGTTGAAGAAATAATGCCCAGGAGCATTATAATCAATATTAGTCTTCTACCATTCAATGTTATAACCAATATTAGTCTTCTACCATTCAAAAAGAAGTAGCATATTTTCTTGTAGCAACAAGCATCCACAGATACCTCTCAGGAACTTCTTGGGAGGTCCCTGATGATAATATCATTGTAGCTTATCCAGCTAAAGGAAAATAGCTGGGTACATCCCCACTGCTCTTTACACTCTCCTAAAACATGGAAATGGTTGTGTTGAGGGTGCTGCACTGGTTACAAAGGTGGATTTGAGAAGGGGAATTTTGGTCATTGCATGGTCAAAACAGATTTCTGACCTCTGCAACAATTTTTTAAAAACTGAACAAAATACTATATCCTCAAAAGAGTGGTAACTTCGGGTGCACCTACACTGTAGAAATAATGTACCATATATACTGAACTATAAGTTAAGGGCATGTTTTAGGGCCAAAATTATGGATTTTGGTATGACCTGTGGATAAGTCAAGGATAAAACTTAAAGGCATGTTACAAAGGATGTAAAAGATAAAAGGAAAATGATGCCAAAGAACTTACAAAATTCTGCCAGGCATAACTTTTTGTGATAACCCTAAAGGCTTGATGAATGTGAGAGTAAAACACATCATGCAAGCTTTTGAAACTTCACTGACTTCTCCATCAAGCCAAAGATATTTTTTAAAAACAATCATACATTATTTGAGAGGAAGAAGCCAATTGAGCTTCAAAAAATTCCATGTTGTGTTTTCTGCATTTTGGTTGACCAGTAAAGGTACCATTCTTTTGTGGATTTTGGATTATGCTATCATAGTTCACTAGCAAGATGATGGCCACTGTATTGTGAATCGACTCAAGGACAGATTTGGATTATATCTACATAACATACGTATAATTGTAAATTAGGGAAATGATTTGCTAGGAATATTTTTGTTGATTGGCTCTACCATTAATACTTTTGAAAATACTATGATTAACCTCTTCCAAAAATCTATCTAAAGAATCCACTAGCCCTACTAGAAAATACCAGGCTTGTATTTACTATCTGCTATACTGTTAATTTTGTAAATTTATGAGGAAAGTATATGTATCTTTTGTTCCTAGGCCCCTTTCCTGGATGTTCTAAATACAATGCTCGACCCTCATCTTCCCCTGACTATTGAAGAACAAGAAGAATGGGGCAATCCATTGATAGATGAGACCTGCAAGGAGTATATTAAAAGCTATTGTCCATATCAGAATATTAAGGCACAGGTACCATCTCATGTCTTCTTAATGTCATAAGTAAAACCTTATTTTCTGGCATATAAGACTACTTTTTAACCTGCAAAATCTGGGGTTAAAGTGGGGGGTTGTCTTATACGCCGGGTATAAGGAGGTTCATGATAGGTTTGCCTTAGTGTCATCATCAGTTGGAAATGACTTGAAGGTGCACAGCAACAACAACAACGGTTTTGGAAGTCATACTCTTCCCAAACTCTATATTTTAACTGGAAAAGTGGGGGGTCATCTTATACGCCCAGTCGTCTTATACGCCGGAAAATACGGTACATTTTTCATCATGAAATGTTGCATTTGGAGAGCAGTCTAATTGTTTAAATGGTTTTTAGTAAAGGATGTAATCTCACTAAAGTGAAGAATTTCAAAGTCCCATTTATTATTTCAATAGGAGGGTGCTAAGCAAGTGCTTTAAGCATCTGTGCATAGTTACCCAGTAGTGAGGCCTTCTGGACACTATGTGCCATTTATTCATTTATTTGTATTGAATGGCTTACCTTTTTATCTGTCCTGCAGTCCAAAGCAGCTTACAAAACTTAAAACACATACAGCTAAAAGTACACAGGATGTGAGGCTCTTATCTACTGGAAATGGACATATCACAGGTTACAGCCAATGTCCCTTTTCACATCTGGCTTCAGGGATATAGGCAGAAGCTTCTGTGATCCTGCCTAGTTCATACAAGGCATGGAATTGCTGTGTGGGGAGCCTTAGAGGCTGTTCAATAAGTTCAGAGTGGGTGGGTTAAAAGCTACTGTCCATATCAGAGGAAGGAGGAAAGGAATATCAATGCCTATAGCACCCAAAAAAAGGACATACACACAACTAAAGAAAACTTATGTGTCATATATCTTTAACAGAGTGCTAGCCAACATGTGACATGTGTAGTCACATTTCACTTAACTAGAAGGCTTGTTTCCAAGTATGGTAGTAGCTGGGATACTGGGGGCAAAAGCAATCAATAGCAGTTTCTATTCAGTAACAAATACTAACTAAGGGCACCTTCCTGCATAACTTTCCTTTTATAAAAGTAATCTTGAGGCAGGAAAATAATAAATAAATGAATAAATAAATAAATAAATAAATTTTATTTATATACCGCCCGGTGGCGAACCAATCTAGGTGGTGTACAACATTAAAATACATACAAATTAAAACAGTATAATGCCCTCCCCCCCTTAAAAATTTATTAAACCATATCTCAATTAAAACCAAATAACAATAGAAACATAAGTTTAAAGACCAACAACAAAACAATACAAACCAATAAAACCCCTACAACTTCAGTTCTAAAAAATAATGTACACTGTATTACTAAAAGTCCAGTACTAGTACAGTTTTGTTGCAGTTATACTTATCAGACAGATACACAGAACAATGGATGCAAGTTACAGGAAAAGAGATTCCAGCTAAACATTAGGAAAAACTTCCTGATAGTAAGAGCTGTTTGATAGTGGAACATGTGCCCTTGGAGTCTCCTTCTTTGGAGGTTTTTAAATAGAGGCTGGATGGCTATCTGTTGGAGGTGCTTTGATTGTCTCTTCCTGAATCACAGGGGGTTGCACTGGATGGCCCTTGTAGTCTCTTCCAACCCAATATTCTATAAATGAATTTTATGTTTAGACATTTGTACCACCTTTCATACATCATGGTAGTCTCAACATTTTCTGCCTGGAGGCCATTTCCTTGTAAATATGCAGGATGAAGAGAGATCTCATTAGCTCTTTACCACTGATCTCCATTGAGGTATGACAGGTCTTCCAAGGCTTGACCCATCACCCATTGTCTGGAAGCACATGAATCTGAACAGTTCCAGGTTTGGTCTGGACATAAGTAGAATACTTGTAAACATCATATAAGCTACTTGGATTCTACCTTGGATTGAACCAAAATGCCCCCATTCAAATTTTGCCATTCTGTTTCCATATGGCAGAGTTGAAGGTGATGCTTTTGCCACTGCTAAGTTTAGCTGGTGGTATCAAATTATTTTTCACCCCATTTCATCCCTTCTACCATCATGGAGGTTAGACAGGGTATAGATATATGCCAGAATCATATATGATCTGCATACACTTAACTACATAGTGTACATTCTATGAAACCTGTTAGTGAATTGAGAAGATATGTAACAGGACACCAACAAGCAATGCGCTATGCACATCAATTCCTTGGTGCATCAATTACATTGCCAGCTCTGCAACATAGGCCTGAAGCAGATGAGCCAAAAGGGCCGTAGCAGGACCACGGAGCCCCAATCGTACCAGGACCATGGCAACCCCACAGGCCTGGGCCCAATCCAGCCTGCCACCATGGTTCTGAACTAGGCTGCTGGAGGGAGTGAATTATATCCACTCATTTTTGGCCTAGTTCTTCTTGCTTGATGCAGTGTTGGCATGGCTTCCAGCCACATTCAGAGCATGCGTTGTCTAAATGCCATGCCCGCAACACAGCCCAAAGCCGTGTCATTTTGCCTGTGTTTCAGGCCATAGTTACATAACAGCAGCCCTCTACTGGATATGAATGTTGTGCATCTTCACAGTTCTAATTGCCGCACATATAAGTCTATTTACAAATACACAACACTCACATAAGATTTCGGCCCTCATGAATAAATGCAACCTACCAGCCATATATTGTGAGTTCCCAAGCATTGATAAAAGTCCTCGTTTTTGGACTTGCAAATAGAGAACAAAAATAGGAATTATGCTGAACTTCTAGTGGTTTGTCATACGTAGGTGGTAGACTGCATCTTGAACACCTCAAAAGTATGCCTCAAGTAGAAGAGCAATGTAAAGACTGCCAAAATTACTTAGGCTTTCTTCAGAAGATAACAAAATACAGACATATTGCCTAGGGCAAGATGTAAGTAAATACAGCCGCCCCTCCGTTTTCATGGGGGATCCATTCCGGACCCCACCCCACAAAAACAGAAAACCACAAATATTCAAACCCCATAGGCTTGAATTTTGTCCCCTTCCCACCCCACAAAAACAGAAAACAGCAAATATTCTAGCTCCATAGGCTTGAATTTTGTCCCCTTCCATTTGCCACCCACAAATCAGCGAGGGATGTGGACTTCAGGCCCGCGAAAACGGAGGGGCAATTGTAACTGGCAAGAGGGGTGGGGATGGAGTGGTGAGAGAAGAATTCAGGTAGTGGTGAAAAGATTAAACCTTAAAATAGAACACCCTCCAGTTGTGTTGAAAGAGAGATGAAGGAGCAATTGCAGAAACAATGAGCTGAAAGATGGGGTTTTCCCTCCTCTCTAAGCTGCTTTCTAGCCTTAGTGGTGGAGGATGTTTACAGAAGGGTTTAAACAGGAAGAAGTTTACCAAATGCCACAGTTTACAAAGTCACAGATAAAATCTTCCCATAATCATTAAGTGTGGCTGTAGCAGAGGTGATTTCTTCAAAGCTATAATTAAATATGTGTAACTCTTTTCTCTTGCTGACATGGCATAGTAGCTTCCACCAGATTAAAAATTAATGGCTGCACAGATTGGCATCAGTAACTCCATCCTGCTAACTCAACGATTTCCTTCCCTGCACCCATCTCTCTCTCTCTCTCCCCCTCTTCCCCCTCCCCTTCCTCTCTTTTTCTAGAATTATCCTTCTCTTTTCATCACAGTCTCTGAAAACGATCAACGAGTACCTCTGGCAGGATTATTAAGATACATCTGTAAACTTAGAAAAGCTGTACAAGATCATGCCCAATCCAGCAGCACAAATGAGAAAGGTAATTTTAGAAATCTTTACATTTGGATGTGATTAGCTAAATCCTCATGTGAAAAATGATACACTGGAAGGACTCTTGGTCTAGAGGATTTGTTTGTGTAAATTGACATTGCATCTGTGTTTTATGTTAGATGCTCTACCACTAAATTAACCTTTTCTTCCAGGGACAGGAAGAAGGGGCTTTTTTCATTGTCCTCCCAAGCATTGTTTTTAAGAGCCTTGATATGGAGTAGATCAGATTAGATTCTGGTCTCATATTCTAGTTTGAAGAGAACCTCAAATGACAGTTTTCTAGTTGGTCACAGGAAACTGGTTGAAGAAACCAGTATATCTTCACTGAAACTAGGTGTGTGTGTGTGTGTGTGTGTGTGAAACAGCAAGGAAGGAGCATGCACAGTTACAATACTCTTCTTCAATTCAATAAACCAGGGGTAGGCAACCTTTCCCCTTTAAGGGCCGAGGGACTTCGGCTCCAAGAATCCCAGGAGCTATTGGCCAACATGGAACTATTGGCCAACGTGGCTGAGGCTTCTGGGAGCTGAAGTCCCTCAGCCCTTAAAGGGGAAAGGTTGCCTACCCCTGCAATAAACCCTAGTTTCAGATTGAATGTGATATCTGGCCAGATAGGGATTAGCGTGGGTAACTTGTTCTTAGATTGGAATGTAGTTCTTTATAACTTTTCCATAATGATATCCAGTGATGACAGATATTCATATAGTACAAGATCCACTTTCCCTAGTATGGTGTCTACATAGCATTTCACTTCTAACAACTCATTCAGCCAACACTTTTCCTAGTTAACAGGTAAGGAATTGAAAATATGGGTCTTTTCACGCTTGAGACTTAAAATAGTTCTTGCTTCCGTAATCATAAAATATAAAGAAGTGACCATCAAGAAGGTAACAAGAGGACACTATATGTCAGGGGTAGGCAACCTTTCCCCTTTAAGGGCCGAGGGACTTCAGCTCCCAGAAGCCTCAGCCATGTTGGCCAATAGTCCCATGTTGGCCAATAGCTCCCGGGATTCTGGGAGCTGAAGTCCCTCGGCCCTTAAAGGGGAAAGGTTGCCTACCCCTGCTATATGTTGTCTGGTGCATCAAGACACAGCTATAAAATCTCTAGCATTAAGGGTTTCAAAAACATTCAGGCTGATAGGACAACAACAATTATGTTTATTTGAATGCATTAGAAACACTTTTTTGCCACAGAATACTTTATTTTGCTTGACAATATGTCCAGATGGTGCCCAGGTGTCTCCTCACTCCTCGGGCACTAACTGACTATAGGAGAATCCCAGCATCATCAAACAGCAGTTTCACTAGAGAAGAGGTCATTCTGCAATAGTGAATACCTCCCTCTGCAGCAGCCACTAAACTACATACCAGTAAAGGTATTTCCCATTGGCAGGGTTGTCAAGTTATGTTCAACCGAAAGGAGCAATGCTCATCTCTGTTACTAGGCCAAAGAGCCAGCGTTGTCAGAGACTACTCTGTGATCATGTGGCCAGAATGACTGCACCAAACGCTATTACCTTCCCACTAAAGTGGTACCTATTTATCTACTTTCATTTGCATGCTAGGTTGGCAGAAGCTGGGACTAGTGATAGGAACTATGTCACCAGCAATATTCTGGCCTCTATTTCTAGCTTCTTGTGAATTGCAAATATTGGAGAAGTGAGATAGAGTTGCAAGGGCATTTTGTCATAAAAATGTATCATCTGAAAGTGTCCTCATTGTAGTCCTTATGGGAAAATGTTGACCTCTGGATCCCCAGTTTGGGCTTGACAGATGACCAAAATTGTCTTCCCTCATGATAATGGTTTGGAAACAACCAACACAGGACATCAGCCAAATATTTCATCCACAGCATTCTTCAGTTTTTAAATGATTTGTGACAAAATAACTTTACTATTTCACTTTTACTATTTCACTTCCATCACCAATTAAAATCTTCTGTCTTCATGTATATTTGGTTTGTCTTATATATTTGTCTCAGGGCCTCAGAAACCTAATATCATCTTAGACGTGCGATCAGGAGGCAGTCATTGTGCCCCTTCATGGGAGGAGTCCCTCAATCAGGTAGGCACCCTTTTTTGCAAATGGTGGGAGGACCCTGTAGAAAAGCATGGATCAGTATTGAATCCTGTACTGGTAATTGCTACTGCTCCCACTTTGGGAGAACAGTGACTTATAAATGAAACAAACAAACAAACAAATAAAATATTTTGATTGAGGAAAAAAACTGGCTGCCTTAGTATATGCATAACCTTGTAATGTTGGTCATTTACAATCTATAACCTAATAATGTTGGTGATTCACAATTCTCTTACAACCTTTCTCAAGCTTACCCCATCTTCCATTACCCAATTGCCACCTATCCTTCCTGTTAACTGTGCATACATTCCATTTCCATCTTCTCTCTGAAGATCTTGTCTTTAATCCTGTTGGTGACTTACACTGGCACAAGTGGGGGTTACAGTTGTGTAAGGAGTTTCTCAGACATTGCTGACAGAGGTAGCAAGTGCCTCCTTACATAATGCTTTTCCCTCAGCTGAATAGCACCCAGATGTAGCAATGCTCCCAGCCCCAATGGCCACTTTTTGGCCACAGAGTTGCAGCACAACCCTGTTGAGCTGCTGTCACACAGCCAGGGAAAAAGGAGCAAACTTTCCCCTCCTAGACCTCAAGCATAAACATGCTGGCAGAAGTCTTTGTCCTAGTGTTACCAGCTGAAGAATTCTGTCCCATGAGGACATTAAAGGAAAACTTGCTTCTTCACCACTACAGGGTGGTGACACCGTGAAATCTCACAGTGGGACCCATTTTTGCAGGTGGGCTTACCACAAACCATGCTGCATTATCACCACAATTTTTCAGTTGTTGTTGTTGTTGTTGTTGCTATTAGTAGTAGTATCTTGTCCCTCTACAGAGCAATCGGGGCAGCTTACAACACCACTCTGACTCACCCCAGCTTTAAAGAAAACAAATTAATTGTCCCCTTTCCAACAATCAGTGTGAATGAATTAATTTTTAAGCTTAATATTCTAAGCTCTCGAACAGAGATAAAAGCCCAGTACAAGCGCAAACCCATCTTTTTCCTTTTTTCTACTTTTGGTTATAGAGAAGGCTTGTACTGAACACTTGATCATAAACATGTGATGATTCCATTCCTAAGCAGGGGTGTTCTGTGGATCTGCATCATTGGAATAATGTCCCAAAGTCATTTTTGCATATGTTAGTGTGAGACACAGGCTGATCTTTACACACATAGTACAAGTGAGATGTTAAAAGAGTGCTGCACAGGCTAAAAATCTACAAAAAAACCAATGATAATTTCCTCCCTAAGAAAACCCTTCACAACATAGCACAGCTTTGCAATAACTAGTCAAATGTAGCTGGTTCTGTGTCCTCCCCTTAAAAAACTACAAAGCAGATTTGAAGGTGCCGGTAAGAAAATGGCCAGTGGTGGCAACCAAACATACCACCCCCTAAATTCCATAGTTTCTTTAAAAACAAATATTTAATTAATGATGACTAACAACTTATGCAAAGAATTTGATTTCAACCACCCCAACATTATTATTGCTGTTATGTACCTTCAAGTCAACTCCAGTTTATGATGACTCTTTTATTAAACCGCCCTGTCAAGGAGTTGGCATTGCCTTCATCTCAGGCTGGAAAAGTATAATTTAGCTGAACTGGGATTCAGGGATCCCTGGTCTCCTGGAGTCCTATTCCAAACCTCAAGGCACTACACCACTCTGACTCACCCCAGCATTAAGGAAAACAAATTAATTGTCCCCTTTCCAACAATCAGTGTGAATGAATTATTTTTTAAGCTTAATATTCTAAGCTCTCGAACAGAGATAAAAGCCCAGTATAAGCGCAAGCCCATCTTTTTCCTTTTTTCTTCATTCAGAAGTTTCTTTAAGTCACCTGATAATTTATGGCAATCTCATGAATTTTGTACTATCATCCCATTAAGCCATCTTGGCTTGGGTTAAGGGCTGTGCAAGGAGAGAAGACCAGGCTAGCCTCATTGCTGTCCCTGTGTGGAGAATGAGAGTCTAAATAGGCCAGATTTCTCTGTCCATGCAGCCTCTGTGTTGATTTAAAATCCTAATTTTTCAAATTCTGGATTGCATGGAAAGCCTTCACATGTAGCCAGACCTCTCCATATCAGATTATAATTCTCCTACAAATAATTTTGTGGCAACAATTCAAACAGAAAAATCCAGGGCTGTGCATATGCGGCCATTGCCATATCATCTTCAATAACATCAATTACCTGTTTGAGGGAGAGACAAAAGGACAAAAGGTTGGATTCAATCATCTCCTTTCCACTCAAACAGCTGATTGGTACTCCTAAAGAATGATTGACTGGAGTCTTACATGTGCATTTGATTTCTTAGGTCTTATTGCTGTCTGACCAGCAAAGGAGGCCTTCTCCCTTGTTCACCCAAAATATATAGTCATTGTTCATATGGACTTCTTTAAATGTGCCAGGCTATACTATGCTACAGTCATGGAGAAACTCTGTCCTCCAGATGTTTTGTACTACAACTTTCAAAATCCTTTACTATTCTCCTTGTAGGAGGCTTCTACAAGTTTGATGTCCAAAGTATCTGTTTCCCCCCCCTGCTAAATACACTTCACAGTACATATAGTTGAATTGACTGGCTAAGATGCTATGTTGTCCAGCATAATGTAAGAGTTTCACAGGTGGAATTCTACTGCAGCTCACCACTCACAACTCCCAGTACTCATGGTTTTCCCTGTATGTCCATTCCATGACTAGTGGACAACACTGGGGGATTGTATCCTCCACAGCTAGATGTAAATAGATGGCATCTTCCATTAATGTCCTCTGGAGGTTTCATTGGATGACATAATTATTCTGTGTCTGCCCTTGGAGACATAGCCAGATGCTTCTCCAACCCCCAATGCTTTCCACCAATCACAGATTGGCTGTTCAGGAGACTTGTGATAGCAAAGCCATGAGTCTTGGAGGAGCTTTGGGCATTGCAGAGAGTGGAAGAGAATACCAACCTCAGCTATGACCAAAAAAAGACATGTGTATGCTGCTGAGAGGATGCTGGCCACATTCTCCATCTCATAGCTGGAAAAGCTTCCCTGGGTCTAGAAGAGGGTTCTGATCCAAAAGTAGAATCTCACTAGTGGATTGAAAGAGGAGATCGCCATGAATTACCTGTTGTCCCCCTATGCTTTTCCCAAAAATCTACTCCATGGGGTTGAAGGGCCCTCAGGAACAGCAGGAGAGGGAGCCTTCAGAACTACAAGGGGAAGGGAAATCAG
>CM034701.1:369007453-369018267 GCA_020142125.1 Phrynosoma platyrhinos | reverse complement strand
AGCTCCAGGAAAATAGATTCCACCTCAACATTAGGAGGAACTTCCTGAAAGTAGGAGCTGTTTGGAACACACCTTTGAAGAGTTGTGGAGTCTCCTTCTTTAGAGGTTTTTAAACAGGCTGGATGGCCATCTGTCAGGGGTGCTTTGATTGCTAGTTCTTTCATGGCAGGGAGTTGGACTGGATGGCCCTTGTGGTCTCTTCCAATTCTAGGATTCTAAGAAGACCATTGGCAGAAATGTATCTAGACTCTTTTTTTTATTGAAGTTCTGTTGAGTTTTTGGCCATTTGCCTTCCTTCGGCCACAGATTTATGCTTATGGGCCTTTCATTACTGTGATTTATTAGCTTGAACTATCCAAATTTTATATAGGAACAACTGATTGTTTATTTATTGTGGCCAAGATCCTGCATCAGACATACAGCCATAAAGTCATAGGTATGGTTTTAACTCCCCCATCTGACCCCTGAAAACCAACTTACTTACTTACTTATTGGATTTGTATCCTGCCTTTCTCCCAGAATTGGATTCAAGGCAGCTTACAATAATTTTTAAAACGATGCAAGTAAAACATTAATTACAAAAGTGGTTTTTTTTTAATTAAATAATACTCATATTAAAACATAACAGTTAAAACTGTAAAAAAAAGTTATAGTTAAAACTATTTCTATTTTAATATTTATGGGATTTATATGCTGTCTTTCTGCCAAAATGGGAATTCAAGGCAGCTTTCAATAAAAAATTAAAAACATAGTAAAATTAAAAACACACACACACTGCATAAGTAAAATTCACAGATACCAAAACCCTATCTAAGAATGTCTTCAGCTGTCGGTGAAAAGAGAGCAGGGAGGAAACTGATCTGACCTTCCATGGAGGACAGTTCCATAGTCTAAGAGCAGCCATGGAGAAGGCTCTCACCTGAGAATTCACCAACCACACCTGTGAAGGTGGTGGGACTGAGACAAAGCCCTTCCCTGGTGATCTTAACACTCTGGCTTGTATAGGAAGATACAGTCCTTCAGATAGTCTGGACCCAAGCCATTTAGGCTTCAAAGGTTAAAACCAGCTCCTTGAATTCTGCCCAGAAATGAACTGGTAATCTGTGCAGCTGTTTCAGCAGGGAAGTTGCATGAACCCTGTAGCCAGCCTCTGTCAACAGCCTGGCCACAGCATTTTTGACCCACTAAACTAAGTTTCCAAACAGTTTTCAAAGGCAGTGCATTACAGTAGTATAACCAAGGCCACCTTAAAAGTCAGTCAGCCATCCCGAATGATGGAGGTCTGTGCGGCTGCTGATTAGAGTGCTGCAAAATGACATGGATAGCCCCTTTTCACCAAGGAGAGACATGGCAAGGAGCAGAAGCAGGGACCCCTGTACAGACCTCTTAAAACTCTTAATCACAGCTGCAATCACTGGCTTTTAAGGTGGGTTTCATGGTCATTTGTGATCATGGCAATAGTGTCAGGCTTGTGACGGAGAATACAAAGTAGTCACGATGTCAGAAGTCTAATTTATGGCATCATTACAGACTAATGGGATGCCAGTCTGTATCTTTTTTAATACTTATTTCCTCTGTTGGTTTTTCATTTGTTTGTGTGATGTGGGTCCTATACCCTTCTCTTTGGTTATGCTTTCCCCATTTGGACCGGCAGTGTATGGCCACAGCCCCATGGTTGTCATGATACCTATGATGTCCCAAGCAGGCCTTGTCAGTACAGCTTAGATGTGGATGTCAAAATTCCCACGTTACTGAATCCTGTCTGGAAATGTTTGTTATAACCTTTATCCATGCATTCCTAAAAATTGACCTCAAATTTTGCATGTATTTTTGTCCTCATGAGACAGAAGATGAAGTCTAGGACATGTGTAGGGCAGAAACCAAAGCTTGCAAATAGTTGTGTTAGTGCTGATACACTAGATCTATGTTGCTATAGGCTATGTCTCCACTACTGTTAAAATGTTGAGGAAACATTACAAGCGTTCATTGATGAGTTTGTTAAATTGTTTTTAAAAGATTAAAAATACAAACTTAAAATAGCTAAACATTGCCAGGAATGAATTAAAGTAATAAGAAGCATAACCATCATTCAGAAATAAATTTATTAGCATATGATGTTAAAATTTTGAATGTGTAAATCATTTCTGAAGATTTAAGTGGATGAGGAGTAATAAATCAACTTTAATGAATTTTTCCAAACTATGGCGAAAACATATAATTTCACAGAATTTTAAAATTGGAAAGAATTATGGAGGTCATCTAATCCAGCCTACTTCTCAAAGCAGGAAATTATTTCTGATGAGAGATATTTTCTGTACATTAAAAAAAAAAGTGGTGCTGTTTATGACCTCCTACAGTTAAGTGAGCAGGAATACATTACAGGATCTGTCACTGGAATTGCTGAGTAACATTTCTACCATCAATTGATGTACACTAGAATGATAACAAAATTATTGAAGCCTTCTAACATACTGGCAGTCCTTCTGTAAAGAAACTACATATGATTGTCAGTTCATGGATCTGGAATAAACAGACACTGGCACTTAGCAATACATATAGAGTAGATTGAAGGCACTGGAATAGCATGCCTTTTCTGCAACAAAACACTTCTCTGTGAAAGTTTCCATCTTATGTACTGGCTTGCTTGTCCTATATTCCAAAATTAGTCCTTCACCCTTTCCAGTTTTGATTGATTTTGTATTTATATCTTTACCATTGTTGCTTGAGTTGGTGCTTAGCTTTGTAACAACCTTTGAAGGAAGTTCGGGAACCAAAGCTTGCAGATCTGTTGTGGTTTCCTGTCCAAAATTCAGGATCATCATAAACACTTGGTCCAACCCATCCAGTTCTCTCACATACACAAAGACATCACTGTCGTTCCAAATATAACACATCCATCCCCTCTGAATGGGAAGTTCGTTGTTACGAAGCAAACTGAGCTCTCGATACAAGTTGAGGGTAGAATTTGATTGACTCTGTTGAACCTGCAATATGTTGTAACATTCAATAATTTCTTGTACACTAAAAATATACTCCTGCTTATCAGATCACCAGTCCTGTAACACTACCCCATCCACCAATCCAAACTCTGTACTTTCTTCCTTGCCCACCTCTGATGTATGAAATTACTCTCTAAACATGCATGTTGTGGTACTTCTGCTACAAGTTCAAATCTCTGCCCAAAACACACCTACCTATAAACATATATAATGACATTTTTCTACAGTCTTCCATCTCTACATTTGTCAGTCTTCCCTCTGTTACATCACCACTGTATATTTTAGATTATAAGTGCCTTGAGAGCATAACATGCTTCTGTAACTCCAAAGTACCATATACATTGATGGTACAGTATGGTGACCATCACTACCAACAACATGAAGAACTACTTTCTCCTGAAAAAGAAAATAATGGCCAAGATCCTGCATCAGAGGCATAGGTATGCTCCGCCTTTTGATTCAATCCTTGAAATCCACCTTAAAAGCCAGTCAGCTGTTCCAAGCAACAGAGTTCTGTGGGGTGCTGCAGGATAATGTGACCAGTTCCCTTCTGCCAATGAATGACAGTGTGATGAAGAGTCATGTGACGACTCCACGGAATCATTCACTATGGGAGGGAGCTGATTGTGTCATCTTGCAATATGCTGCTTGCCACCTCCACAGGACTCCATCAAATAGAATAGCTGGCTGGCTTTTAACAAAGGTTTCAGAGGCATTTATGATCATGTCTATGGTCTAGCTGTCAAACAGGACTCCAGCCAATATTTTAAATTTTTGGTCCATTTGAATTTGGTTCAGCTATACTTACCTGCACATTCATATTTGGATAGGCAGGATTTATAGGAAGCCAGGTTGAATTGCCCTCAGTAAAGCCAGAATGATGGCCATCATCCCACTGCATGGGTGACTTTTCTGGAAAGGCTGCCTAAAAGCGAAGGCACTACATTCAATACTAAACAAAATATTAGCACGGCTGTTACAAGAATCCTTAAATGTAAATATCTGCCAAACTTGTAAATGCCAAAGCATTACATTTTTAAAAGCAGTTACTTTTTTAAAGCAATTCATTTCATTAATGACTTTGGACCCATCCCTACTGGATTGTCTCAATGAGAATAGACCCATTGAATCAGTGGTTGAGTGGTGAATCAACCGATAAATAAATCTCCATGATTTAGTGAGTTTACTCTAGTCATTCACCTACTCTAATGGGGAGTAAAAATAGGATTTAGGCTGTAGTGTTTGAAAAGTATTCCATTATTATTACAGTTGTCCCTTTGTTCTTGCGGACTTGAAGTCCATGGTTTTGCATATTCACGGAGGGGTGACCTCCGTTTAAATCAATTCCTATGGGGCTGGAATATTGGCAAGTCCCTGTTTTCGTGGGGTGGTGGTGTCTGGAATGGATCCCCTGCGAAAACGGAGGGACAGTATAATCTTTCACAGACTTAAGTCTGTGACTTAACAAGCTCCATGCCTTAATAGTAGAACCATTGTTGGTAAACCAATGAACACTCATGAACTCCCATTAAAGCTAAAGACCAACAGCCAAAATTTGCAACCAAATGTGTCACTTAGCACTCTTCACTTTAACACTTGCCTACCAAGACAGGCCCACTATTGTTGTTCATTGGTGATAGCTGCCTTGAGTCAACTTCAATTCATGGTGATCCTGTGGATGAGACATCAAGACTCCCTGTCCTCTACCTCTCTGTTCAGGTCCTGCAGGCACAGGTCTGTAGTCTCTTTGTGTCTAACCATCTGGTGTGTGATCTTCCTCTCTTTCTAATGCGTTCCACCTTTCCTAGCATCATTGCCTTTTCTAATGATTCATTTTCCTCATGATGTGTCAAAGTACAACAACCTCAATTTAGTCATCATATGTAGTGCAAATTGAGTCCACTTTTAGGGTTAGGGTTAGTGCTAGGGAATCATGGGAATTGGTTTTTTTTCTGAGACATTGAGCCTTCTCTGTCAGAGAGCTCTGGTGCCACAATAAAATACAGTTCCCATGATTCCCTAACCCTAACCCTAAAAGTGGACTCAATTTGCACTATTTCTGGCAGTCTGCAACCCCCCTTAGCTTCCAAAGAGAATTCAGGCTTGATCTGTTGAAGAACTCATTTGTTTGTCTTCAAGCCATACATCTCAAGCAAGTTTAATTTTTTTCCTATCTGCTTTTTTTACTGTCCAGCTCTCACATCTATAGATGATGATGGGGAATACAATGGCTTGGACCAGGGGTAGGGAACCTAAGGCCTGGGGGTCAGATGCAGCCCCCTGAGGCATTTGGACCGGCCCCAGGCCGGTCCTGCCGCCACCCACTGCTGCCCCCTGCCACCGCCACCGCCCGCAATGATGATATTGATTATTGTTGTTATTACTTGTTCTTGGGGTTTTCTTGGAAAAATCTCCACAGGGGTTTTGCCATGGCTTTTCTGGGGCTGAGAGAGTGTGCATGCATTTTTTTTAAAAAAAAATATTTATTTATTTATTTATTTATTTATTTATTTTTGGTGCTTCGGCCCCCCAACGGTCTGAGGGACAGCAACCCAGCCCCCGGCTCAAAAAGGTTGCCTACCCCTGGCTTGGACTATCCTCACTTTAGTGTGCAGAGTTATGTCTTTACATTTTATGATCTTGTCCAGTTCTTTCATAGCTGCCCTACCCAATCCCAGTCTTCTTCTGATTTCTTGGCTGCAGTCTCCATTCTGATAAATACCTTCCTAAATACCCCCTCACCCTTTTATTTAAAGTCATGAAAGGTAATCTCTTCCAATAAACATTTAATTCATGGTACTGCAGCAGTTCATTATATTCCTGCCAGTGTTCATCTACTACAGTTGTCTTTCCTCTAATGTGCTACTGCCTCAGCAGTTAAGAGACCAACAAAGAATGATGTGGTCATCAGTTCATGACAGCACTGGCCTCAAAAGCCTCCTGTGTATTTGCAGTACATAAAAGCACCTGCATTTCCTAACTCAGTCCCTAGCAATCACACATGGATAGTGTGATGAACATAAGCCTCCTCCCACTCTCAGTTGTTGCTTAGTACCACCACTGGGTGTACATAGGAAATAAGAATATCAGTTTATACAACAGAGTACTTTTTGATACAACAGATGTTCATTGGATCATGAAAACTAACGTAATTACAGACTTCAAAAGATGATTACATATTTGCAAAGTGTATTAAAATAAAGGGGAATGCAGATTACAGAAATGTCAGATCTTCCACATAATAGGAAGGTTTTGTAGATATGGAGAAAGTATGGTTCTTTCAGGGTGAGTTGTTTCACTCTGCAATAACACATTGTGGAGGCTGAATTTTATAATATTTAACTTACTGTTTCTGATGTGACATCTTCCATCCCTATTTCTTCACCGTAATAGGTTGTAGGTGTTCCAGGAAGGGTTAGAAGCAGCATATTTATCACATTTGTGTATTCCTTCCCAACTCGAGAGGAGACTCGTGCAATGTTGGGGCCTCCAACCTAAAATGAAAGTGAGCATCCAGTGGTGTCTTTCGGACAGCACAAACCTTCTACTAATTGCCCAAATCCCATTTTCATGCATTCACAAGTATCCATTCCAATACTTTTATTTTGTTTGCACAAGCCACTTTTGCCACTCATTACAATGTCATCACACTAGATGTTTGCTTGCACTAATTCCTCTGCTGGTGCTTTTAGGCCACTAAAAATTTTACTCTGCTGCTAGTAGCAGACAGCTATTGGGGACAGAACCTCCCTAGTGGCATGGACCCAAATTCACAATAATACTGCAAAGCTGAAAAGCCCTGCTGGGGTAGTTACAATGGATTGCCCCATTGTTTGGAAAGCAATCTCCCTTTCAAAAACAAATAAACTACTTGTGCAGTGAGGTATCAAATGCCATCCTTCAGTGGGTTCCAAAAATGTAAAACTGCTTGTGCAACAGAGGTTGTTCAAGTATAATGACATAATTGGATCCAGGCCACCATGTTGAATAAAATCCTTACTTTATAATTATCTCTTTTTAAAAACATGAACAAAATAAATAAAACATTTCCATGTGATACCAACCCCGGGGGCCAGCTCTACCATTAGGGACAGTGAGACAATCATTTCAGTCAGCTGATTGTTAGAAGGCAACAATGAGGTATTCAAAGTCACAGTTGAGACTCAGGTAACCTGCTCTAAACTAATCTACTACCTTTAGAGATGGCAGACTACTCTGTCCAAGCACTTGTTGTTGTTGTGTGTCTTAAGTTGTTTCCAGCTTATGGTGAGCCTAAGGCAAACGTATCATGGGGTTTTCTAGGGCTGAGAGTATGTGGCTCATCCAAGGTCACCCATTGGGTTTCCATGGCGAACCCCCATCTCCATAGTCCTTGAAAACACTCTACTGCCAACTCAGACAGTTTTTGTATTATTATTATTATTATTATTATTATTATTATTATTATTATTATTCCACTTCCCCCCCAATACTGGGACTTAAACCAGCTTACAATTTAAATAAACAATACAATTAAATGCAATACAATTAAAAACATACATAAAAAATAGAACATCATCTTGTTTTTTGCTATTGTTGTTTGTTTTTTCTATGCAACAAAATTCTGATAAACACCATGTGGGACATAGCATGTTCTTACTTGTAGCAATATGCAACTTATGGCTTTTAAATTAATGAAGTTAGTATTTCCAGAGAGGTAAGCATTGTTTTGAAAAATGGCCTATATGATAAAGTACTTGGGTAGATTATACCCCCTGTGGAAAAGTCTCATTCATAATTTTATTATATTGACTGAGTGCTTACATGCTTTTTAATCACACCGCTCAATATTCACAATAAACTGGTTTAATATTGCTTTCCACTAAAAGAGATTGTGCTCCATGCAGAGTAGAGGAAATAAATTGTTCTGAGGTCATTGAACACAAAGGAACAGTCTTGTCAAATGAAGTCTAATTACCAAAACTAAAACACCTGTGTGCAGCAAAATATTAAATTCAAACAGCAGGATTCCTCATTTTATTACACAAAGGCAGAAAAAAGGAGCACAAGCAGACAAACACAATTCTCATCATGTAAAAACTTTTTGATATCTTGCTGTATTGAAGGTTTATGATGTTTCTTTCATTGTTTAAGCCACAGTTTTGGAAATCATGTGACTGACTCCATTTCCCCAGGAAAACATTTAAGTGTGTTTTTGAACCTCAGCACCCACCCATCAACCAGTTAATATATAACATGCTACTAATTCCCCTTTCAATGGAAAATCTTAGGCCACTCGCTGCCTGTCAACCTTAGCTACCTTGCAAAATTGTTGTGAATGTTTTTAAAAGAGGGATAACTATTCCATCTGGTGGCATAGTGATTAAAATGCCTGCAGCCACTCACTCGCAAACCACAAGGTTGTGGGTTCAATATCAGCCAGAAGCTCAGGGTCGACTCAGCCTGGCATCCTTCCGAAGTTGCTAAAATGAATATCCAGTTTGTCGGGGGCAATTAGCTTACACATTGTAAACCACTTAGGGAGTGTTTAAGCGCACTGATAAGCGGTATAGAAATGTACTTGCCATTGCTATTACTATTGCTATCTGTGCTACCATAAGCAATTTGCAGGTTAGACAGAATAAAAATGTGATCAATCATAAAATCCTTTACAATGGACCCTTCCCATCTTTGGGGGTTTGGTTCCAGGGGGCCCCTGAGGATGGCAACAAATTAGTATGTGGACATTTCAGCACTGCCATGTGCATGCACTGCCATTGAATAACATGGGGAGTGGCAATTGACGAGCAGTCAAATTTGTGGACCACCACTATACATATGATATGTATATGCTGATATGTAGAATCCACTATATATATGTACTTAAGCATCAGAAGTATTTCTCACTAAGCTCAATAAGACTTATTCCTAGGTGAGTGTCCGGTACACAGTTACCTAAAAAAAGGTTCTGTTTAACTCAGTAAAATTACTTCTCCATAGATTTGCATGCAATTGTTTGCCTGTTGAGGCTGTAAAAGATTGTTTTGCAAGCAGTAAAAAGACCATGAGCATTGAGATTAAATGCTTACCGCCCAGTTTGGCCATTTCCCTTGTGGCATATTCTTCATCCACAAAGCTACAGTTTCAAAAATAGCATTCCCTGAGATTTCTTGCATATTTGTGAGGTGGAGATTAAAAGGAAAGTCTGCTTCTTGAATAAAAGATGTCCCATAATATTTCATAGTCCTCTTGATGTCATGGTCATTGGCTTCTGTGCCCATAAACCTTCAAAATAGGACAACATTTGAGTTGGGTAGGGTTTTTTAACCAACTGTTTAGAAAACTGTCATTCATTTTGCAAAGCAAAAAAGAAACCCACTTCAGGAATAGATCAGAATGGTGGTTCTTTATCTACTCTCACTTTGAATCCTGGTAAGTGTTTTAATGTTACATAGCAAGGTACTTTCATGACATACTTCTCTCCTCACTACTTTTTTCATCTTGTATACTGATGATTCAATTGTCTTAGAACTTTATCACACAAGGCTGGTAAATCGGAATTACAGCAGGATAATAGTGTCTTTGGCTGGTACTTATCACATGACATGTCTCTCCTGTTGCTGCTCTGCATTCCAATTATTAGTGATCATTTCATTGACAGGAAAAAAAACCATCAATGACTCTCAATATTGCTGCTTTTCCACTACTATCTCTAGTACGATAGGTCCCTTCCACTGCAGATCCAATATTCTGGCACTCATGTCAAGTGAGTAGATGTGATTTCCCTCTACTCCTCTTCCCTCCCCTCCCTTCCCCTCACCATTCCCAAACAGGCTGAGATTGCTTTTACTTCATTTTCCTTTCCTTTTCTATTTATTTTATTTTAATTTTTAAAATTTTATCATTTTTCTGTGATTATATCACAGCAAAAATAAACAAAAAGGCACACTTGCACTGGCTAAGGCATAGATGGGGAGGAAGGCAGGCTTAGTGAGGTGGTGCAGATGAGTGAGCTAGGATCATGGTTCTCCAAAACAGCATAATAGCATGATTGCAGAGAAGTGGGATAGTGATTGTTGTCAAACCAGTATGTTCCCATTGACCTCAGTAACACAATTGCTGTGAGACGACAGGCTGGTGTGATAAAGTCCTTAGTCGTCGATATCAGTACAATGCTTAGAAAACTGTAGACATTCCAGTTACAATGGGAATGAATAATAATAAGAAGAAGAAAAAACAAGTTTGAGTCAGGATTTTCTGCACCAGCATTTTTATTAAGTTTCCTATAGAAACATTTAAGAGCTCCTCTAAGGCTGGAATCACACTGCAGAAATAAATGTCATATCCATAAGGTTATGGTTCTATCATGATAAAGGATATGAGGAAAAGGGGAATAATGATGTGGTGAAATAGCGATATAGGGTTGTAATCTGAATGAAATGCAAACCAGGGAACAGATGAGCGATAGCAGGGGCAATTGGTAGCTTTATAACCCTGTTTACTTCCTAAGATAAGGCTTTGATGGCAAGTAAGACAACACCTTCCTTTCCTGAGATAGTTGCAGGTGATGGGAGAGCAGGGGAAACACGAAGACTTTGAAGCATCTTTTGATGTAGTTCAAAGGGCACTGACCGCGAGCTGGGAAAGGAGGGGCTGGATGGAAAAGCCTTAAAGGGTGAATCTTTTGGGGGGAAATCCGATTTGACACTACTCCATCAGTGGCTATCTTTGATTCCAGAATAAAGCATTAGTTAATTTATTATAATATATTATTATTATTATCTTACACTATTATGCTGTCCTGGCTCTTTAAGTTTGGGTCCGCTATTCATGACA
>CM034701.1:368965800-368998416 GCA_020142125.1 Phrynosoma platyrhinos | reverse complement strand
GGACTGCTTTAGACCCCATGTGATAAGGCCCTGAGTCATCCCATGCCTCCATCTCCAATCGACCATTTAGTGGCCAGGAGAGGAGGTATGTAGTTAGGCAGCATTCAGCAGTGTTTGGGCAGCCAGACAAACAACGAAGAAGACATTCTCCTCGATCTCGCAGGGATTTTGTTAGCGATAGCAAGCTTAGAATGCCTATACTCATTAGTAACTAGTTTAATGTGGGTTTTTTTATGATTTAGGTTCTTTTACCTGTATACGGATTTTGTGCTTTGTAATAGTTGGGTGACTAGACACAAAATAAACTGGTATGTAATTACTGCATTAATGTCCCCTAGCTAGGCATCTCTAAAGTGCAATTGGCAAAGCTAAGCTGCTAGGATCAAAGCAGAGACCCTTTGCAAAAGCTAAGCTCCTAATTAAGACTGCACCTTTTATGCTAATAAACAACACAAATAGATCTGGCACATTATTTTACTAACTGTCAGTCATTAGCTCTTGATATTCATTCATTCTGTACCTATGACAAGTCCATTTATTAGCCATTTAGTGTTGCTGTTCCTATACTGAAAAACAAAGACTCCATTCCTATTATTTATGTGTGTTGCTTGATGGCTTGAAAACTTTACAATTCTTGTTTTCTTTTCTTTTCAAGAAGGAACACTAAGTGAACTAGAAAATGACAACACAAAACACACCCTTCAGGCAAAGGCTGACTTCCATGCTCAGTCCATGCCAATCCCGAAAGATCTGCCCTTGAAGCAGATAGAGATTGAATGTCAAGTTACACTGGTAGAGCATAACTTAACCAGTAATCATCATCATCATCATCATCATCATCATCATCATCATCATCATCATCATCCTCTCCTTTTTCATAAACCCATGACTCAGCTTACAAACTAAAACAAGTGTACCATTAAAGAATCCAAAAGGTCAATATTAAAAGAATATTAAACTATCAATAACATCAAAAACTATTAAAATAATTTAAAAAACACTTTTTAAATAGTGTAGTTATTTTTTAAAAAGATTTTACTGTTACTTCTTTAAATCTAATAAAACACACACTCTCTCTCTGTATATGCCACAATTAAAAACACTACCACAAAAACATTAAATTCTCAAAAGTCTGTCAGATTTTTTAAAAAGTGTGTGTGCTGATGGAATGACAATGAAGGGATCATTCTAGACTTCCAGCTTCCCTGAAAACATGTTAAAAAAATCAGGGTGATTTTTGGATGATTTTTTGCACCAAAACTACCCAGAATGTGCCCAAACCACAGTGGTGTCCTTCCTCTGATCTTTCAAAATCCCCCAAACCTCCCCAAAACATTACATTTTTAAACTTGCCCCAAACTTGTTCAACATGGTGTTCAGAAGTGATGCCATATCACTTCAGGCATACTGAAGCACACTGGTGTGGTCCACCAGGAGAGCGCAAGATGGAAAAATGCCCCCAACCCCTGCCTTATTTTGTGTCCCCATTAGACACATTTATAAAAGTGGTGGGACTGAAAGAAGGGCCCCTCCTGAGAATCTAAGGGCCCAGGCAGATAAAGTCTATCTGATAGACTTTATTTCCCCATATAAGTATATGGGGAGTCTAGGAACAACTGGTGTTTTTTTTAGGAGCACTGGCTTCTATTGCCCTGGGTATGCAGGAGCAGTTGCATGACTGCATGTACATCCCAGCAAGAGATAGAGCTACATCCAGAAGCCTTTGGGTGGCCTTGAACATCTGGGAATAAAGTTATTTTTAAGGCGGTACTAGATAGCTCTTTTTCCAATGGCCTTAAAAGCACGTATGCTAACATAACCAGAGAGAGCTACTTACAAGATTTCCTTTTCCCACCATGAGCCCAAATATATTAGTAATCCAAATGTATTTGGACTACATTTCCCATCACCGACCCAGCAGGGATGTTGTCTGGGGATGATGGAGTTTGTGGTCCAAATGTATCTGGAAGACACCAGGAGGAAAAACATATTGGAAGATTTTTGCATTCTCTTTCCTCCTCCTTATATAGATAGGGATTTCCTGAATGCAAACCCTCTCCTCTCTCTCATTCAAACTAACCATGTGGTTTAGGTCCCCCTTTGGGACTAACAAGACCTCAAAAATTTTCAGCTGAACTGCATGTCCTCCATCTTCCTCCTCTCTCAACTTTCTTTGGAAAGATGGTGAGATAAAGATTGCTTTTTACCTGAACTCTTCACTAGCTAGATTAGGATATAGCCTTTATGTATATATAGATTAAACATTAAAGCCATTAGTAAACTTTTGTTTTAAACTACAACCTACGTGTCTATTGTTTTTTGAGTCAGTCTCAGTTCTTAGGGAAGCATAGTTAGACAAAGGCACTTTTCTGCTACTCTGCTGATTTAAAGCTAGACCCTAACAAACTTGGCTTTGATATTTTTTTGATATTTAAATGTTTTTGTTTCCTTCACAACAGCTGAAGCTTTAGGAAACATAAATTACCCTACAAAACGTTGGTATAGTTTTCTCCCACAGTGATGCCATCCTATATCCTTTACATCACAATCATATATTATTCCATTTCTGCACAACCAGAATTCTGCACTCACCCAGTTATTTGGTGGTATAGTTCTCCCATTGACTTGGACACAATCATGCCAGATGTAATAATCTGTGTACTTTCCAGTCCGGTTGCGACTAAGCTGGAACCACTTGTGTTTGTCACTAGTATGGTTTGGGATTAAGTCCATTATCACTTTTATACCTTACATGTCAAGATACAGAGAACAGCAAGTCAAACAACATGCATATGTGCCGTTCCTCAAAGAGAAATGGGGTTTGGGTTATTCATTTATTTTTAAAGACAGATGTACAAGAACAAATAAATATTTAGAGAGATCTTGTAGCATCTTTAAGACTAACTGAAGAAAGACGTTGGCAGCATGAGCTTTCGTAGACTTGCTGCCAACGTCTTTCTTTAGCTAGTCTCAAAGGTGCTACAAGATCACTGATTCTACAGACTAACATGGCTATAATCTTTGAATTCAAGAACAAATCAAAGAGATTTATTGTAAATATTACTTTGCTAATTCATACAAAGCACTTGACCCTACTTAGAGGAAAATGCTGTAAATATTAGCCATTGTTACAAAGAATGGATAAGCAACCTCTTAAAAGGATCTATGAATATTCACGCTCTGAAGACAAATGGAGTTAAGTGGCATCTACAACAATATAGTTTTCTAGCAACCAAGGGCTGTTTTACACTACCTAGTTATAGTGTTATGATTCCACTTCATCTGTCATGACTGCATCCTGTGCAATCCTAGGGTTTGTAGTTGATGAGGTGCTAGAGCAAACTGTCTGACACTTCTAAATGTCCCATCCTTAAACTGTAAATCCCAGGATTCCATAGGATGTTGCCATGGTTGTTAAAATGGAAACATAGCACTATAACTGTGTATTCAGAAAAGGCCCTAAGCATATCATGAAACCAATTTGTTTAAAAAAATAAATGTATAGCTCAGATACAAGTAAGTATATGCAGAAGGAGCATTTCCCAATCTCCTCCTTCCAAATTTGCACCCCTAGAAAAGTTGATCTTGAGGCTATGGAGACCTTTAGAGATGGCATATAGGATGTGAGAGAGGGAACAACTGGTGGAAGCTATAAAACCTTCTACACCCAATCAGTAAGAATAGTTTTCCTCTTACTGTCATTTAGTAAGAGGAAAACTACCTTCCACTCATGGTAGGGTCCCTTTGGATCAAAATCTGTGTCATGAGATCATGGTTCTCTATACGTTATGGAAACATAATTGGAAAGTGGGCTCAAGTGGAACTCCAGGTAACACCATTCTAACACAGACACACACACACACACACACACACTGAATACAGGCACTGTTTCTTAAGAGCAAAGCCAACCTTTGTCATGGATTGCTGCAACCAGGATCTCAAAATCCTTCATTGTCCCAAACATCGGATCTATGTCTTGAAAATCCTCTATTCCATAGCCAAAGTCTTGTAAAGCAGATTTGTAAAAAGATGTGATCCAAATTGTTTTTATGTTGAGATACTGAACATAATCCAGTTTTTCTTGGATACCTGGTTAGAGAAACAAAGGATGGGGAAGGACATACATTTCCTTTAACCATGGCACAAATTGAAGTACTATGAAGGCCAATGTTCAGGTCCATGGCTCAGTCCATGCTATCTAGTAAATTTATCTCCCTATATGAGCCAACTTGGTCCCTGAGATCATCAGGAGGAGCCCTTCTCTCAGTCCCCCCACTGTCACAAGCACAACTGGTGTGGATGCAAGAGAGGGCCTTCTTGGTGGCTGCCCCTAAACTCTGGAATGGCCCTCTTCTTGTTGTCCTCCCATCAATAGGATAATATCTTTTTGTTCATACAGGCTTTTAAAACAAAGTTTTTAAAGAATGGGTTGAGGGTACTGTATTTTTTTTTAGACTTAACTATTTCAATAGCTTTTTATCTTTTAATGATATTTTATCTTTTTAAGTGTACAGTCGCCCCTCTGTTCTCACAGTTTGCAATTTTATATATTCATGGAGGGGTGATCTCCATTTAAAAACAATGGGGCCTATAGGGCTTGAATATTCACGAATTTCTGTTTTTGCGGATTCATGTTTTAATATAAAATACAATAAATATTATGTAATATTTAATATAAAATATATATGTATAGTTTAATGTTTTGTTGTTATCTTACTTGTAAATTGGTGCTATATAAATAATTGGTGGTGGTGGTGGTGATGATGATGATGATTACAGTAGGCCCTCTATATCCATGGATTTTGGATCCACAGATTCAACCACCTCCACAACTTGAAAATCTTCCAAAAAAAGTTCCAAAAAGCAAAACTTGATAATACCATTTTATATAAGAGACACCATTTTACCATACTATTGCATAACAATGGGTTGGGGGGGTGTTTCCTGGAATGCTAGTGGATATCCAAGGTCCATTGTCTTGTCAAAAGTTTAATCCTTTTTTAATACTCACTTTTTGTGTGTTTTTAGCTGCATTGCATTTTAAAATTGTGAGCCCCAATTTGAGTTCCAATTTTGGGAGAAAGGAAGGATATGAAAATATGATGATGATGATGATGATGATGATGATGATGATGATGATGCAGTTTAGCAAATGTGGGACTAAACAGGCAGCAGCCTTGTTTCAGTTCGTCAATCATTATGAAGCTCCATTGGGATGATCTTCAAACACTTACTTTTTCTTACCCAATTTACCAATTTACCTCTGGGATCTCTCTTTCCATGTATGGTTGGAGTCTATGTTTCAGAATTTTGAGCATGATTTTGCTTGCGTGGGAGATCAATGCTATGGTCCTATAGTTGCTTCAGCCTCTTGCATCTCCCTTTTTGTATAGTAGGTCACTATGAGGACAAAATGAGCAGGGAAAAGAGCCCTTTACACTGCCCTGAGCCTGATGGAGAAGAGTAAACTATGAACGAATTAAAGTCAGCTAAAAACTGTGATGGACTTTTAATCATGTGCTGCTTGTTGATGTTTAGTGTTCTGCCTTTTAATTAATTTTAACACACCCCAAAAGGAAACTCCACCGGATCCGGAGGTAGCATATTCCCACTGCCTAATAGCTCTTGCTGTCAGGAAGTTCTTCCTAATTTTGAGCTGGAATCTCTTATCCTGTAGCTTTAATCCACTGCTCTGTGTCCAATTCTCTGGAGCAGCAGAAAGCAAGCTTACTCCATCCTCAATATGACATCCCTTCAAATATTTAAACATGATTATCATGTCACCTCTTTACTTCCCCCTCCCAAGCTAAACACACATGTAGTGTCCCTTCAAGTCATTTCCAAATTGTGATGACCCTAAGGCAAACCTATCACAGGGTTTTCATGTCAAGATTTATTCAAAGAAGGTTTGCCATTGTCTTCTTCTGAGGCTGAGAAAGTGTGACTTGCCCCAAGGTCATTCAGTGGCTTTCCATGGATGAACAGGATTTGAACCTTGAGATCCCAAATTCCTAGTCCAACACTCAAACCATTGCCCCATTCTGGCTCCCATGTTTGGATTACTTCTGAGAAGAGACACGCAGGGCATCTGTTGAGTCTCAACTAGAGTAAATCTTTTGAATCAAGAATTGAATGGTGGTCGACATATACATAAATCCAACTGAATAAATTGCTCCAATCTAGTCAGGATTAATAGGATTTAGACGATGGTGTTATCTGAGAATAGGTATCCAGTTTCCTCCATTTAAGAATAACTTTATAGAACTTTTAATTTCAAGGAACATTAACTTTGAATATTTATAAGATGCAAGTAGGTAATAATTTCAGGGTGAAAGTACAGCTTTCTATTTTCTGTTAGGCAAACTGCTTATAGGTTTATAACCACCTTTTCTCTTGTGACCATCTTGATTCCTCTGCTGGTTCCCAAATGACTTTTTATCCTTTCTCAATCAGAGTTGGTGCATATTTTTCATAGCCTGATACTAATGTTCAGGTTGAGCAAGCTGCTTTGATGCTGTTATCTAGTCTTGCCTGGTAGCTATGGGGTTAAGTTGACATTCCAGAAAAGGACATGCTGAAAGCTTTGGGGTGAGCTACAGTGGCCATGCATCCTCCATTAGAGAGGGTAGTCCTCTGCTTTAAGGAC
Organism: Phrynosoma platyrhinos; assembly: GCA_020142125.1. Taxonomy (NCBI): domain Eukaryota; kingdom Metazoa; phylum Chordata; class Lepidosauria; order Squamata; family Phrynosomatidae; genus Phrynosoma; species Phrynosoma platyrhinos. The sequence goes on along the minus strand of CM034701.1, from coordinate 368,991,770 downwards.
CGTTGAATCCAAATCCACTTTAAAGATCAGATGGGAGTGGTGGGATTTTGAAGTTGCCCGTTCATGGCAGACTGAGTGTAGGTGGCCAGACAGGAGACAGAGCAAGCGCACTAGTCAAGTGGTGTCAGCCTTTCCCACAATGGTGAAACATCTAAATTATAGTTACTGCTGCTAAAATGTGCATGTAAATATAGCATGTAAATATTATGCACATTTTATGCAAATTATTGTCACATTTAGTAATCCCTGTCTCCCTTTGTTTGGATGAAGGTCACCCAACAGTGAGCTGTGTCCATGTTTAAATACTTTGACTGTACAGGCAGTGTGGTGTAGTGATTTGAGTGTTGGGACTATGACTCTGGAAACCGGGGTTTGATTCCTAGCTCAGCCATGAAACCCAATGAGTGACCTTGGGCATGTCACACTCTCTCAGCCTGAGGGAAAGGCAATGGCAAACCTCCTCTGAAGAAATTTTGCCAAGAAAATCCCCTGCCTTGGGATTGCCATAAGTCAGAAATGACTTGAAGGCACACAACGATGATGACGATAACCACAACATGCTTCATTATTATTTATTCATTTAAAAATGTTGATATCCAGCATTTCCAAAATATAGGCTGCTGCACTGTAGCAGTATGAAACATCAGCCAGCCAGCCCTAAAGGACTTATCAAAATGATGCCCTCAACATTGTTGGCTTTTTAAAATAAGCCTAGAGCCCTTTGACATGGTACATTTACAGTACTATGATTCCACTTTACCTGCATGGCTGCATGCTATGAAATCCCAGGGTTCATGGTTTGGTGAGGCTCTAGAGCTCTCTGGCTGAGATTTCTTAATAACTCTCCCTCAACTGTAAATCCCAGGATTCCAAAGGATGGGACCATGGCTGTTAAAGTGGAATCATAGGACTATAACTGTGCAGTGTGAAAGGATCCCTGTTTTGATTTATTGCTAAATAAGAATAAGGAGGAGGAGCCGTCCATGTATATGTGCATGTGCTACATTACAGCCTGTCTGCCATATGAAGAAGACTTTCTCCTACTTCTTCAGCTTCTTATAAGAGAGCCTCTTTGAGTAGGAACAACTGTGCTGAATCAGACCAAAGGCCAATCTATTCCAGTGCTATATTCCCACAATCCAAGCAGAGGCTCTAGAAAGCTCCTGCTCACGTTCCCAAGCCACCAGTATTGAGAAGAGCCTATAGGCTCTGACCCTACAGGAAATATATAGATGTTATGAACCATAGCCAATGACAGCCTTATACTCCATGAAGTTGCCCAAACCCATCCTCCTTATCTTTCACAAATTTGGTCAAACCCAAAGATGGAGGATGATTGCTTAACTATGCGCAGTGTGACAGAATACGGTACTTCTTTTATCTGTCTGGAATTATCCAGAATTTAGCCTCAATGGATAACCTTCCACACAAGCACCCAATTACTAAATAATAATATGATCATATGAGAAAAGCCTGAAGACATCCTGTTTAGGCCAGTGATTCCTCATATACTGTTGACTTCAGCTTCTAGTATCCCCAGGCAATGGTCAGGGATTTGTAGTCCAACAACAAATAGGGATTCAAGGCTGGAAACCACCAATTTAAATCCTAAACTTCAGAAAATTATGGATTACATTATGTAACTTGTCAATCATAACTAAGTTCACCAACATTTTCACTTGTCTGTCTGTCTCACTCACAATTCCCAGGAGGCTCATCTACCTACAGCTTGACAGCAGAGCCCAGGTCCCAGGTTTAATCATCAGCATGCCTAGTGATCATGCTGGGTGGAGGATTCTGGGTGGTGTAGTCCATAAGTAGCTTTCACTCCCCCACTATGAGTGAAACATAATAATTTTTTGAATTAAATTTAATGCATGTCGTTAGTTTTAATGCATGTAAATTAATGTAATTACAGTCGTCCCTCCCCATTCATGGACTTCCTGTTTACAGTTTTGAATTTCTGTGGACAGCAAGCCAGGTGGGACAAAATGGTGCATGCAGTCATTGGAGCTTGAATATCTATGTTTTTTCTATTTCGTGAGGGAGGAGTCTGGACGAACAGGAAGGGATGACTGTATATGCAATTTTAAAAATGGACATTAAACCAAAATGCTAGAAAGTAAAGACAAAGCAACTGGGTATTTACAATGCACACCAAATCAAAAAGCTGGTCAAGCCATCACTTTCCACATGGTTCCCGGGATGTCGTGACTTTCAATGTAGCATTTGATAATGACTGTTTTGATTCCCAATCTGATAGGAAACTTAAAAATAGCTTTTCCAGATGACTATTAAAAATTTTCATCTCCTGCAAGGTCCTATATGATATATTGGATGAATTCGTATATTGAATGAACTCATATATATATTCTATGAACTTCCTTGTTGAATAGGCATCTGCCCCATAGTTCAACAACACAGTTCCAAAATACCTTTTCTTTAAAAACATTTTCTGTTGGGTAATACTACCAATTTGCCTTCATCCTACATTACTTTCCCTACAACAGAAATGTCACATGCACTCACCTTTGAGATCACCATTCCCATCCTTGTTGGTGTCCTTAAATGACCGAGGATAGATCTGGTAGATGGGGCTGGCTTGCCACCAGCCAAGGCATTTGGGGGACATGACAATGATTGCCACCGTAGCAGCCAAAAGCACCAGAGAAGCAGCAATGATCAACCAAAAAAGTATCTCTCTGGTAACTCGGTAGCGTGCTTGAGTTGAAAACTGAAGGAGGACCTCTTTGGGCATGCCAGCATAAGGCCGTAGAGTTAACTCTTGCATAGGTCCTAAATCCATGCCTACGGCACACAGTTTTGGCAAGGCTTCTTGGCTGACAGCCTCAGCCTCCATTCCCTCCACCCCCTCACTCTGAATGAACCCATTGTTCTCAAAGCCTTCTTTCTCGCTCATCTCAATAGAGATCCCCTTACTTTCCTTGTCAACCATTTTAACTCAGCTCTGTCTCATCCCTTTTGCTTGCTGCAGCTAGAAGGAGGCGAGGAGAATATCTTGAGTTGGTGAAATACCTTAGGTTACTGTCATTAATCTCTGGTTTAAAAATAAACCTGACCAACCAGTCCAAAGTCTGGGTAAGATTAAGAGCATCAAGTGCCCCAACCCCTTGGAACAAAAGCCTTTTCCTCAAAGTGGCAGACTGTTGCAAGAGAACAAAGGTCCTGCTCATTCCAAGTACACTTCAAAAGAAAAAGTATGGCACTTCAGGAATGGAGATTGAATAGGGCTGCTCCCCACCCACTCCTTTTTGGCAGGGCATCTGTGACTTTTAACACTTTCAGGCAAGGCAAGCAGTGCTGGCACAGTATTACTGTCATCTCAAACCTCTCTATGGAGCTGGTTCCAGACAATGGCACTGGGGAACTCCTGTTCATTCCTCTGGCTATCATGTTGCGTGTTGCCACAGGTGCCATCCCATCCCATCCTATGTGCAGTTTAATATCTATATGAAATCACAGGGATTCCTCAGTTTGAGTGCCACCAATAAGCTGATGTTGTTGTCAGAGACAGCTGGTGTGGCAGATCCTTTAATGTGCTGGAGGAGGACCAATAAACTGAAACTGAATCCCATTAAAATGGGGGCTCTGCGGATTACTGGTTCTATGGTCTGGTAATTGGGTAAATGTTTTGTCCTGGATGGGATGGATCCCTGAGAGAGCAGGTGTATAGTACTCCTAGATCTATCTCTGTCACTGCTGCATGTAGTCCCCAAAGCTGTTTTTGACCTCCCTGGGCTATTTTATTTTGCAGGAGCAGCTATGACAAACAAAAGATTGATAAATGGATCCTTGAGCAGAAATTTTCTTAGAAACCAGTATGATTAAATTGAAGCTGTCGTACTTTGGCCACATCATGAGCAGGCATAGAAAAGACAACAAAGCTAGGAAAAGTAGAGGGCAGCAGAAAGAGAGGAAGATTGCATGCCAGGTGGATAGACTCAACCAGAGAGATCATAGCCATGGATTTGCAGGAACTAAGTAGAGTAGTGGAGGACAGGAGGTATTGGAGATGTCTCATCCACAGGGTTGCCATGAGTCAAAGTTGACTAGAGGGCTGTTAACATCAAACAGCAACCAGGGCCCTACAAGGTCTGCTAGGGGCTAATTTCCCCCCATAGCTTCCCACAGTTGCCCACCCCTGCTTTAAGGGATGGACTATAGTTCAGTGACAGATTGCATCCTTGGTACCAGGGGCTGCCTGCATGCAACATTGGCCTCTCCACTTCAAAAGGATCAAGCAGCAGGCTGTGGAAGAGATTTTGTATAGGACCCTAGAACTGAGAGCTAATGCTAATCAGGTTTGACTATAGGCAAATAGTCTGAGCTCCTATGAGCAAGATTCTCATGTTGCTGTAATTTCCCTTTCCCCTTCCCTTTGCTACCAACCGTCCTGCATGTAGAAAGCCAGCACATCAGGAAGAAGGCTAAATTGATCCATTTCCTTTGGTTGTACTAGATTATTGTATCTCTGCACCACCATCCTACCACATTGCCAAGAGACCATGTTACATGTACAGATGCAAAAGTTGGACAGTAATAAAAGCAGACAGAAAGAAAATAAGCTCATTTGAGATGTAATGCTGGAGAAGAGGACCAATAAACTGAAACTGAATCCCATTTAAATGGGGGCTCTGCAGATTACTGGTTCTATGGTCTGGTAATTGGGTAAATGTTTTGTCCTGGATGGGATGAATCCCTGAGAGAGCAGGTGTATAGTACTCCTAGATCTATCTCTGTCACTGCTGCATGTAGTCCCCAAGGCTGTTTTTGACCTCCCAGGGCTATTTATTTTGCAGAAGCAGCTATGACAAACAAAAGGCAAATAAATGGATCCTTGAGCAGAAATTTCCTTAGAAGCCAATAAACCCAGAGTTGCAGTTCTGTACACACTTACACTGCGTGAATAGGGAAGAGAAGGCCAGTTCAATACTTGCAACAGAACAAGACAGTAAAAAAAAATGTTGTTGTTGTTAATTACTGTCCAATCAGCTTCCATGAACAGCCAGAATGACAAACAAATGGGTCCTTGAACAGATCAAACCTGAAAACTCCTTGGAAGATAAGATGATCAAATTGAGGCTGTCTTACTTTGGTCACATAATGAGAAGGCATGGATCACTAGAAAAGACAATAATGCTAGGAAAGGTAGAGGGTAGTAGAAAAAGAGAGGAAGACCGCATGCTAGATGGGTGGACTCAATCAGGGAGGTCAAGGGCATGAATTTGCAGGAACTAAGCAGAGCAGTGGAGGATAGGGGATCTTGGAGACGTCTCATCCACAGAGTCGCCATGAGTCAGGGTTGACTCAAGAACAGTTAACAAGAACAAGTTTATTGTATGCGGAGAGGAAGTATTCAAAGATACACCACCCCTGTGCAGAACTGTACAGAATTCTGGAATCTCACTTGGCGTCACTGTGTAATGGAACCATTCCAAAGTTGTATTGTGTTCAATACCCAGCCCACACAAAGGTTGCTGATGTCCTTAAATGTTCTGATTTATTAGATCTTTTATGGGTAGAATAAAATATCACATTACCTGGCAGTAAAAAAGCTGTTCATATCTTAATGCCCTCCCCTCCTTTGCCTGAGAATTCCTCAGCCCTTGATTCATTGGGAAGTTAAAGCCAATAAACCCAGAGCTGCAGTTCTGTACACACTTACACTGCGTGAGTAGGGGAGAGAAGGCTGGTTCAATACTTGCAACAGAACAAGACAGTAAAAAAAAATTGTTGTTAATTACTGTCCAATCAGCTTCCATCTGTGTCCCAGAATTCAAAGATATAGCCATGTTAATCTGTAGAATCAGTATGTAATGAGATCTTGTAGCACCTTTGAGACTAACTGAAAGAAGTTGGCAGCATGAGCTTTCGTACACTAAAGTCTACTTCCTCAGATGCAAGGAGACTTAAGTCTATGAAAGCTCATGCTGCCAATATCTTTCTTTCAGTTAGTCTCATACGTCTATGTCCTGGTCATCACCAGGGGTGTCACTAGGGAGGTGCAAGTAGTGTGGGGTGTAGTGAGCACCGAGTGACACCTTGGAGGTGAACACCGAGTAGGGTGCTTGCTCCCATCCATCCAAGATCCTCCGGCTGCTGTAGTATGGTCTTCCTCTTTTCCTACTGCCTTCCACTTTACCAAGGACTATCTTTAGTGAGAACCAGTGTGACATAGTGATTTGAGAGCTGGACTACAACTCTGGTCAGTAGTGACAATGGTTATCAATGGCCAGATTTTGGCAAGGCTGTTATGAATGCATAACCTAGAGTTAAGTATTAGTGACTGGTTCATATTTATGATCCATATATATTTTGTATGCCTCCTAGTCTCTAGGGAGAGAGCCAGTGTGATGTAGTGGTTTGAATGTTGGACTCTGGAGACCAGGGTTCGATTCCCAGCTCAGCCATGAAACCCAATGGGTGCCCTTGGGCAAGTCACATGCTCTCAGCCTCAGGGGAAGGCAATGGCAAACCTCCTCTGAACAAATCTTACCAGGAAAACCCCATTACATTTTCACCTTAGGGTCACTGTAAGTTGGAAATGACTTGAAGGCACACAACAAAAGTATTGTCTTTTTAATGAGTCATGTCATCTCATGATACAACAGTTTCAGTTTAATCATCTTGGTTTTCAGTGAGAGTCCAGGTCTGATTTGCTCTAGAGACCCATTCATTTCTCATTTTAGCTTTCCTCCAGCACTAGTGTTGCAGCGTAGGACATAAATATCAATTAGTTAATAAGATCCTTATTAACTAATTGGTAGAAAAATTGTATATGTGTGTAAACAAATGAAGAAGCAAGTTATATGAGGAAAGATCATTTGGCTATATTGCTTTATTTCTGTGGATCTGAGCACCACTTTGGCTATACAGGTATTTTCTCATAGTGAAGGTGGTAAAAAATTCAAAACCGGCCAAGCAAGCTGACGACAGTAAGCTGCCTTGACAATAGTTCATAGACAGGGGAGTAGAAGAGGTTCTTAGTGGCATCATCTTATCCTACACTGGACAGCGCCCACCTTACAAGGAACTTCCTTCCCTGGTTGCTCCACTTTCTCTCCCTACCAGCTGTGCCACCTTCCCCTGCCCCTTGGTTTGCCATTTCCCCTGCTTCATCCTCTTTTCTTCCCCCTTCCTTCCCCTTCACCAGGCAGTCTTTTTCCTGCCCCAGTGGTCCAGCTCTTCTTCCTCCCTCCTGCCACAAGACTGTTGCTGCTTTATTCACTGATGGTTCCTCTACACCAGGGGGTCCCCAAACTACGGCCCGTGGGCCAGCCCCGGCCCATCGAGGCCTTCCTACCAGCGTGTGGCCCGTCCTGCCGCTGCCGCTTATGCGCGCCACTGGACACCATTTTGTCTTCCAAAATGGCATCCGGAGTCGTGCGCTTGCACCTGGCGTTGTGCGCGTAAGCGCATGACTCCAGGAGCCATTTTGGAAAACAAAATGGCGCCTGAGTCATGTGCATGTGTGCGCGCGTCCCTTTGACCCCCCGGAGACCTGGGGGCCAGCGAACTGGCCCCCGATCAAAACGTTTGGGGACCCCTGCTCTACATTGAAGAAATAATTAATTGTTGTAATTGTCTTTGTTTAAATTGACTTATTATTCTGCTCATTGTTTTAACTTAGATTGTACGCCTCTGGCAGGTTTTATTTGTTTTATTCTTGATTGTCTTTTGTACAGCGCTGAGTACACTGACATTGCTCTAGAAATAAACTTTCATAAACTTTAATAAATAATGCAGCTTGACACATCTTTAACTGTCATGGCTCCATTTTACAGAATCCTGGGACTTGTCATTTTGAGGCACCTGCACTCTTTGGCAGAGAAAGCTGTCTGTCTGTGCGTGTGCGTGTGCGCACATGTTGTGTGCCTTCAAGTCATTTCCAATTTATGGCAACCCTATCACAGTGGAAGTAGACCAAGTCTATGCAAATGTACGCCACAATTTCTTTCACACGGTTAATCTTGGCATACTGCTACTGTATACTAACACAGCTATGTCTCTGGATTCATTGCCCAGTATTAGAGAAGGTAGAAGGCTGAGCTAGGAAAGCAAATAGTATGCCCTAGGTTGCTGCCACACTGCAGAATTAATGCACCTTGACACTGTTTTAATAGTCATGGCTCCATCCTATGGAATCCCGGGAGTTGTACTTTGCTGTGACGCCAGAGCTCCCTAACAGAGACAGCTGAATATATCATAAAACTACAAATCCCAGGATTCCATAGCATTGAGCCATGGAGATTAACTACATTAATTCTGCAGCATAGATGCAGCCATTGAGAAGGAATAGTAGTTGTGTGGCCATCTAGATGTTGCTGGATGCAACTCTCAGTATGCCTTGCCTTTGGGTTGCTGGGAGCAGCAGCTCAACAGAAGCTTGCAAGGCTTCATGATATCCTCTCATTACCTTGAGTAAGACCATCTCCTACATCCAGTTGAACTCCATGGGACTTCTGCTGAGCAGATAGGCATTACATCCACCTGCAGCGATTGCTTGCATTCAAACTGTTTCAAGGAGTGTAAAAAGTAAGGGGTATCACCCAGTCCAAGTCAAATTCAACAGGAACGTCACAGTAAAATTCTCCCATTGAAGTCAATGGAACATGGGACTGTTAAACTTTGACTGGATTGTAACCTCCAAGGTAATCCTTGGCCAGTTTTCCCCCCTCCAGATTACATATTAAAAATCTTTCTAATTGTTCAAGGCCAAAGTTTGGCTGGTTAATTCAGAACTACCTGGTGTCTCTCCCCATCTCCCACACCAGTCCAGGCTTTTTCAGCCCTCTGACCTCTCTATATTTCCTTTATCCCTAAACACATTGTTGCAATTCCCATCCCTATCTTGCATTTCTGCTGGAGGCTTCCCACTTTGTCCCACTGATTTTGTGCTTCCTTCGCAGACTGCTGGCTTTCTGAGAAAGACCTTTACGTATTAAAGGCCCAGCAATCTCAGTTAATAAAAGTGGCTGGTAAGAAAGCAACTCTGGGATCATAGAATCAGAGTTGGAAGAGACCAAAAGGGCCATCCAGTCCAACCCCCTGCCATGCAGGAACTCAAAATCAAAGCATTCCTGACAGATGGCCATCCAGCTTCTGTTTAAAGACCTCCAAAGAAGGAGACTCCACCAACTTCCAAGGGAGTGTGTTTCACTTTCAAACAGCTCTCACTGTCAAGAAGTTCTTCCTAATGTTGAGGTGGAATCTTTTTTCCTGTAGCTTGCATCCGTTGTTCCAAGTCCTATTCTCTGGAGTAGCAGAAAACAAGCTTGCTCCATCCTCAACGTGACATCCTTTCAAATACTGAAACGGCTATCATATCATCTCTTAACCTTCTCCAGGCTAAACATACCAGCTTCCTAAGTCTCTCTTTATTGGGCATGGTTTCCATGGAGCATGGAGATAGCTATAATACATTCAGAGATAAGAGGCAGAGAAAATTTGTAACCCACCATGCCTCCTCCCCTATCACAGGAGTGGATCTTCGTGAAGGTGCTAGACTACAGATCCCAGAAGCCTCATTCAGTGTAGCCAATGATAAGGGATGCTGGGAATTGCAGACATCTGAAGGACATTTGCTCCAATGCATGCACACATACATACCCTTGCAGCCAAAATATTTGGCTTTCCTCATCTCTGCAGCTTCTCAATATGCACGCATCTTCTCTCTGTTTTGACAATCCCATTTCTGACCTTCAGTTCCAAACCATTCCTTTCCAGTCTCCTTTGCTGGGATGTCTGGTTTGCCTTGGTCTGTTGTCTTTTCAGAGCCAGCAAGAGGTAGTGAGTAGTGTTACCAAAGGTGTGCTAGGGAGATTCCAGCTCATAAAGTGACCCTGGACCACCCACAATCCTTCATCATGCCCTACGTCTCTGTGAATGCATGTATACCTTCAGGTCACCTGTCAACTCATGGTGACCCCATGAGTTTCATAGGGTTGTAATCAGAGGTGGTGTGCTATTGCCTTCCTCTGAAAGATACCTTACAGTCTTGGTGGCCCCCATCCAAGTTCTCAGCAAGCCTGTCCCTGCTAAACTTCCAAGAGCAAACAGGATATTTAGGGTTGTTGTAGGGATAAAATAGGGACAGAAAGAACCAAGTATATACTCCATTGAGTTGAAAGCCAAGACATAGCATATATTTCCAAACTTGGAGAGTGGGCCGCCATTATGTATCAGCAGACTTTGGAAAATCCCAAGGTTTGCAGAAGTACAAAAATAACAGGGCTGGAATGGGGTATGTGTGAAACCCATGGACACACAGAAAAGTAGACAAAACCACTGCATGTCTGAATAGCTCACATTGTAGTGAATACTGAGAAGTTGTTTTTGAAATATCCTTAGAGATCAAAGCCCCATGTTCAGAAAACCTGTGTTCCATTCACATGCATAGCTAGCTGCATGTTCAAATGTTGAATAACTTGCAAATCAAGGCCTAAGTTGCAACATAGGCTGCCTTTAATTTTTGTTTTTCTCAGCTAAGTCCCAGGCTTAGGGAACAAATTCACATCAGGAATGCACAGTAACATTTTGCTGCCAGCCACCTCGTGTTTTCTCTGCTTCTAAGGTTCCAGCCTTGGATGTCATTGCTTATGTAGCCAACAGAGACATCTGATGAAACCACCCATGGACAACAGGGAGCTTTCATCAGATTTGTGAAACTCCAAAATTTAGCAAAGTTCAAAAAAGAGGTCCTAAAGGAGACTGAACATGAACAGTGAGTGCAAAATGGTGACTGGCATTTTGTTTTGGCTCCCACTTGTAAATGTAATGTCAAGACTCCTGCTTTCTCCCTTCCTTCTTTGCCTAAGACAGGAATGGACCAACTCTGGGGCTATTTGTCCATCCTCTAGATACCCTGAGAAGTTCCAAACTTTCAAAATGAATCCAGAAGTTCCTAGGTACTTCTTGTTTTCAAGGAAAACAAATCATAATCAGCTAAAATGAAGTGTTTAGTGAAATACTCTAGCCTAAATCCTCTTTGATAACTTGAGTAGACCAACTGAATCAATATACAGTAGGTAGGTCCTTGGTATCTGTTGGGATTTGGTTCCAGGATACCAAAATCTGTGGATGCTCAAGTACCATTATATACATTGGCATAGTAAAATGGTGTCCCTTATATAAAATAGCAAAATCAAGCTTGGCTTTTTGGAATTTATATATTTTTGGAATATTTCCAAGCCGTGGATAGTTGAATCCGTGGATATGGAGGGCTGACTGTAATTAGGGAAGTGTTGACCCAACATTTAAATATTGCTTCAGGGTGTCTACAGTAACTGAGATTAACATGACTCAGGCCCTTGTTTTACTGAAGAATCCCCCTTGACACTAAAATTATGAATTTGAAAATAACATTTGTGGGATAAATGTTCTTCCTCTAGGGTTGGTAAAACAGCTCCGGTAGAAAGCCCACAGGATTTGTTTTCCTAACCTAGAACATCTGCCTATGCTGCCCATCTACCAGCCATTGGCAGCCAGGAATGGGCATGCTTTTCCTCCAGCCTGCCCTACATCTGATATAAGGACAGCTCAACCAATCACTACCATCTGTTCCACATCACAATATAGGTTGGAATTCACTAAGGCAGTTACAAATGTGTAAAAACTTTAGTTCTATAGCTATGTAGTGTTTTCTGATCAGACTTCTCCCTCCCCACTAAACGGACAGCAGCTGCTGTGATTCACAGGGGTCTGTTCCCTTGTCGATCAGGATGCAAATGAGTGCTTTCCCGTCCTTCCCATGAACGATCTCTAGTGTGACAGATAAAACAGGGTCCCTATCACTATTCCTTTTGCTGGAAATCGCTCATGCAGAGGGTGAGAACATCAGTCATCTGCTTCCCAACTGACATAGGAACAGATTCCTGTCAATTGCAAAGGCTGCTTTCATGTCCCTACATATCCCCTAAAGAAGGGAATGTGTGTGTGTGTGTGTTGTGCTTCAAGTTATTTCCAACTTATTATGACAACCCCAAGGGCATAATATCATGGGGTCTTCTTGGTAAGATTTGTTCAGAGGAAGTTAACCATTGCCTTCCCCCAAGGCTGAGAGAATGTGACTTGCCCACGGTCACCCAGTGGGTTTCATGGCCCAGTTGGGAATTGAACCCTGGACTCTAGAGTTGTAGTCCAGCACTCAAAACCACTACACCACACTGGCTCTCGACAGCAGTGACTAAGGGGACTAGGGATCATAAATATGAACCAGTCACTAACACGTAACCAACCCTAGGTTATGCACTGATAGCTGCCTTAGCAAATTTCAGCTACTGATAACCAGTGTCACTACTGGCACATGCAGTGGCACAGAATTTCTTTTCCAAATGAGCTCAGAAAAATTAGACCTTTTCAATAGTTTATCATCAATCTCACTCCTGCTGCAATTTTAGAGGACTGGGAGGTATCTCTTCCCTTTCTCAAAAGACTTCAGCAGTCTACTTGCTTTAATAATTGGCAATTGTTTCTCTTTTTGGAATCTTATTCTCAGTTGAACCCTGTGGGGCCATTGGGGGAATAGGTGACCCTGCCATGAGACAGGAAGCTGAATGGTATGCCTTCGACCGTAGGTGACAACCAGGAATAAGACCCTGTCCAAGGGTGACATCCTAACGTTGGAATGCCTACTTTGATGGCACAAGGCAAAAGCCTTTCCCCAGGTTAATAGATGTATTTTATTTGTATTTTTAACAATTAAAACCACTTCAGAACTCAAACCATGCTGCCATGTAGGATATAGAGCTTTACGTTTGCCTATGACTGAAGTCCACCTAATGCAGCAGTTGTCCTCCTGCAGCGGTCAACCAGATGCCTTCAGGAGCCTCACAAAGAGGTGGTGATGGATGACGGTGGTCATACACTTCTTGACTGGCAGCATTTGCAACTCAGAGACCAAAGTGAAACCTGCAACAAAATGTTGCAGTGTGATGGGCTCCTCCTGCTCAGGGTACCGGGAAGCAGCTAGCCACACCCATCGCCCCTTTCCAAAATACTCAATTGCATGTCTCCTTCCTCCTCCATTTCAGAGTTTTCCATTTCTACCCCAGTTCAGTTGTCAAGCCAGCATTGCAACACCATTCAGCACACTCAGTTTTGACTGGAATGTCTCAGCCACATGCACCACCATCCTAACAATTTTGTGTACTTCTGTAAACCTTGAGGAACTTAAAATACCACTGCTGCCCCCTCTCTTGTGTTTGGATAATACCATACTGGCTTCCTAAGCTGCAGAGTCTTAGAATTAATTTGCTATTCTATGGCACAGGTGGGGAACCTCATGTGGGGAGACACAAATCCCCCCTACTAACCCCTAACCTTACACAAGCTAAACCATTCTGTGGTGCTTTGACACCTAACTGTACCCCTTTGTCTTCCCCAGAAAACAGGGAAGAACAAAGTATTTGCTGTCTCTTTTGAGTGAATAACAACAGTGCAGACTCTTTCCACTAGCCAACAATGGTTAGCTTCTGTAGGCTAGCAAATCCCCACCCCTGTTATATAAGAAAGTATGTCCTTCAAGTAGACTCCATGCTACAGTCAGTGTCACCAATTGCTGTTGACATGTCTACTCTGTTTTTGTTGAGAAATGCCTAATTTATTCTCTATTTACTATTGTCAATTCTGTTTTACTGAGCAACTACTTGTAGCTACTAACCAATATAATCGATCTCCATATAATTAATGGCCATGTAAACGTTTCTGTCTCCTTAGCTAAGCTTGGTTTTAAAACTGAAACTTTGCAACCTTTGGTTTAGATGCAATATTTCTTACACCACTTGTAATTTAGCATTATTATTGTTGTTGTTATTTTTATTATTATTACTATTATTATCCCACTCTTTTCCCAGAACTGGGACCCAGAGTGGCTTCAGCCACTGCCATTTTTGTTCACATTTTTCCCATCTCTTTTTATTTCACTACTATTTTGGACTGTAAGCTTCGTCTATACAAAAGTGTAAGGGACCACACAAAGCATAACGCTCTAACCCAGTGGTTCCAAACTTTGGTCCTCCTGATGTTTTGGACTTCAGCTCCCACAATTCCTGATTGCCGGCCAAACTGGCTAGGACTTCTGGGAGTTGGAAGTCCAAGACACCTGGAGGACCAAAATTTGGGAATCACTGCTCCAACCCTTGCTTTCTGTAATGTTTCTGTACCTTCTCTTTTCCTACATTTTTATCTCAGGACAGGCTGACAAAGTGGTATAATGTACTCTAAAAACAGGAATACACCAACTTTATGTAAGCAGTATATTTTTTATCACATTCTTTTCATCCATTTCCTCAAGAGTTGGGAGGGAGAGGGGTTTTTTGGTGGTTGTTTGACTTTAGAACTCCCTCCCTAGATGGCTCCTTCTCTTTGCTCTCCTTTACTCCCAGGAAGTAAAAACATTCCTATTCTGCAAAGCTTGTAGGAATTGGTGGCGATGGGCTTTTAATGGTTTGCTGTTCTATTGATTTTTTTTAAAAAATTGCCTTTTAATGATTTTAAAATGTTTTTTACTCTACATATTTTTAGTTTTTATATTGACATTTTTGTATGGATTTATGTATAACCCATATCTATAGGTTATCTATGGATTATGTATAACCCCAGAGTTGAAAGGCCCTCCTTCCATCTGAACTGCTAACCATCCTAGCCTTGGGGGAAGGAAAGGCAAGCACAGCTGTACCACGCTTAGCCCTTAGAGGCAGATGAAGCCCCCCCCCTCCATTTTAACTGCTTGATCCCTTTCCCCACTGCCATTCTCTTCTCCCTTTGTCTCATGTCTTTTTAGATTTTAAGAGTGAGGGCAGGGAACTGTCAAATTAGCTATTTGTAAACCACTCTGAGAGCCTTTGTGGCTGAAGAGTGGGGTATAAATGCTTTAAGTAAATAAAATATGGGTTTTCATCTGTACTGAATCTTCTTATTATGGAAAAGGCAGAATAATAGTTATTGCTTTGCTGTTATTTTCTAACTAGGGCTTTACATCATTCAATGCCATAGCTAATATTTTCAATTACTGCCTTCCCAGGCACCTACAGCCAAATGCAGGATTATCTGCTTCAATGTGCAGCATCTCATACTGATGTTAAGGGTTGAGTGGGTCCAGATGAACACCAAGACACAAGGCTAGCCCTGCCCTGTCATGCCCAGCAGATGAGCATTCAGGGCCCTGTGTGTTACATGTATGTACATGTATGGTAACTTTACCCTGAGAAGACCGATATTTTAAAGTCTGTCTGGGTTTCACTATCCCAGGAACCTGCTCAGCTCTCCTTTTTTCCATATATCTCTCCTTGTTCAACCTTTCTCCCAAATCATTTGTGCAAGTTAAATAGCACCTGTCTACAAAGAGACCCTTGGGGTCCCTTTCTCCTTCCTTGTTCTCTATGGGGGGAAGAATCATTCCTCACCAAATGTTCAGAAGGGAAATAACTAATTATGGGAAAGGTCCTACTGTGAAAAGATAATTGGTTAAACAGGAAGTAGAGGTTAAGGGCTTTGTTAAGAGCTTTATGGAAATCTCAGCATATGGTGTCAGACAGATCACACTCAAGTTGCTTGCCAACACCCTCAAAGAATGCTCAGATTAACAAAGCAAAACTTTCTGTAGACCTCATGCCAATTTCCCCAGTAAAGCCTATACATAACAACTAAGTGAGACAGAGGTTATGCTAAAGGTCTGGAATTCCTTAGACTATTGCAAAGCCTTTTTTAAAAAACAAAAACCCAGTAGTAGATTGCCTCCTCTCTAATTGTAAGTCTAAGTTTAGAAATCTTATAGTTCTACATGGAAGCTTTTAGGCAAGTGACATCCAGGGCTGTATCCGCTATGCACTCTTAAAATTCAGAACTACTTTTTCACCTCTATTGGATAGTTTTTTCAACAGTACTGTTGGGAAACAACATGACAGGCACAGAATTCATCAACTGCAGTAAAGGACTGATGCAAGAAATTAATTTCATCTTCCTGGCATTTCTATACCATCAGCATTCTTTATATCTTAGTCATACAGCAGTCCAAATCTCTGTATTATTGCCAAGGATATTATTGGATGGTGTGTTATTAGCAACTGATTCCAGGAATTTTGCTTTTTGTTTGCCTTGTTTTACACACTTTACTGGAGTTCATCTTCCTTTACGTTCTCATCAATTGAGAAACTTCCTCTCTTTAAACCAACTTTCATTCTTTCAGGCTATTTTTGCACCATTTCTAAATAAGGAGTATAAACTTCACTTGTTTGCAAGTCTGTCCCAAACTGTTATTTTGGCATCATTTTTACAGCATCATTATGAACAAACCATTAAGTTTTGCTGCTTTAGCAAATTCTCATTCTATTTTCCTGTTTATCTTAATTCTACCAACGTTTTGATCAGGGAGCCAAATCTATACAAGGCAAATGATACATGTTTATCCAAAATGCTTGGAAACAGAGGTGTTCTAGATTTTAAATTTTTTTGGTGGGGAGGGGGAGAAGCAATTCAGAATACCTGTATTTGCATATACATACATAATGAGGTATCTTGGAGTTGGAGATGGGACTAAAGTCTAAACACAATTTTAATTCTGTTTCATATATACCTTATACACATAGACTGAAGGTAATTTTAATAAATATTTTAAATAATTTTGTGCATGAAATACATGCTTGTGTACACTGAAACATCAAAAAGCGAAAGTGTCACTATTTCACCCACCCATGAAAAAAAGTTTTGGTTTTTGGGATTCTGAATAAAGGAGACTAAACCTGCATAGTGTTGGTAAACTCAGACAAGATGAGAATTAAATCTAAAACAGTGTCCTTTGAACTAGGTGGTGCAACATGCTTATCTTGTTTTTAAAACTTCCAGCTGCCTTCTTCTAGGGAAATATTACTCAGCGGCAATGAATGAAGTACAAAGAAAATGCAACATTTTTATTTCACCTCCTATAAACCTGCTTCAAAGTAATTCTAAGATCCAAACCAGCTTATCATTTACTTTGTACAGGAATGAATCCTTGCTCAATTTAGTGTGGATATTAAGTTATAGAGAACATTTTGTAAACAGGTTAAGAGGTCTGGAAGGAGACAACAGTACCCAGCATCAAGGATATGACAAAATTATCATCCATATTAGGAGCACCAGGATTAAAAGCAGACTATGTCATGTTAATTCTTCAGGAGCGCTATTAAGCCTTTACCAAGTTTGAGAGCATTTGAGATTTTTAATAAGCCTTCATACTATTTGATGCAGTGTCATATGCTCCATGGTGCAAACAATGTAAAAAAACCCTAAGAAGTTAAAGGTTTCGTGTTCTAGTTCAACAATACACATCATCTGCAAATTTTTGATACTGAAATAACACAGTGCTCAGTAGTAGACTCTGTTGTGTTAGACAGGCAACTATTCCCTTCTACTTTTAGAACGCAAAATACAACCATTTAAGAATCAACACCATGAATAAAAACCAAATAGGATCAATTATGATATAAGTAATGTTTTATACTTATGAACAGACTGACATGCAGCAGCTTCACAAAGTACAGATACCCCAAGCATCACAGAGAATGTTACAGCTTCATTAAATGGAATAGGGTATACAGGGTTTGGTAAATAAATAGATCTTAAGCAAACTAAATAAACTAGCTGTTCAGATGGTGCTTACAGATCATAAAGAGCACAAGAGAGGAAAGCAGTAGCAAAAACCTATGAAGCAGCTCAACAGTGCTATCATTTTGAGGACGCAACATTAATGGTGACAGATGAGTTTTCTACAATGCCAAAATGAAACATGTATTCAGACCAAAAAAAAGTGAGCTATTCCTTCTCATCCCTTCGGGTGCAATACAATTCTTTATATTAAAGGATTAGTCCAGATCAAGCATAAGAGCTGACCTTACTTTAAACTTCCTTGTTATATAAGCACATAATACTTTTTATTCTTCGACTTCGAAAAGGTATAGTTGCAATGTGGAAACATGTAAGAAGTTAGATTTAATGCAACTCTACTGAGCAACTTTCCTCATTTGGTATCAACCATCCCTGACATCTATAGCCAATCAAGCCAGCTGAACAGAGATCAATCAAAGATTGAGCAGCTGGGATTAGTGAGCACTTCATGATGGAGGCTGTACCCCAATCAGCAGTGTGATGCCTGCCTGAAATCCATGCCACCTGGCAGGCCGTTCCACATGGCAACCCAAATTTTAGGCAGCAGCTCATCATATAAATTTCAAAATGTCCACAAATCAGCTACAAATGAATAGGAATGGTTTGCATTGGTGTAAGTGGAAGGCGGGGGACCCACCACTTGCACGCACTGAGTTGCCATTGCATCTAAAGTTCTCATAACCCAGAGCCATCTGAATATCAAGTTGCCATCACAGAGCTACTAGTTTGTCAGTTACATTGTCAATTACTTTAAAAAAAATATCTCACACTGAAAGGCTATTTGCAAATAATAGACCTTACTTCTGAGAATATACACACAGAGATAAAGTGTTATTAGGCTGCTTGTTACTCTGCCTCAGATCTGCACATCAAGTTACTGGCAGCTTCAAACCAAGCACAGCAAACAGTGGCGGTAAGTAGGTATTATGAAGAGAGGACTGATTTGGAAATAAGCCAAGATATAGCTTTAGATCACATTTCAATAGAACTGATGATCTGCAGATAAAGCAAATACACATCAGCCCTGTAGTTCCCAGAAAGCTGCTCTGCGGATTGTGATTAGTTGAGACTACTCTAGCAATAAAGAAGTCCAACTGTACTCTTTTATATAAACAGCAATAACCAAGACATCTCAAGTGTTCTTTGCAAACCACTTTATGTCATCATATGGGAATGTGACAGGACGTTATATGAAACGGCAGGACAATTATGTTTAACAAATGGTGCCAAATGGTCATTATTATGAGTCATTATAAATGTGTAAGAACCAATGCCATATTTAACTAGATACATTTTAAATTAGGTTTTTGTGGGTTTTTCGGGCTGTGAGGCCGTGTTCTAGAAGAATGTATTCCTGACATTTTGCCTGCATCTGTGGCTGGCATCTTCAGAAACATCAGGAATACATTCTTCTAGAACACAGCTTCACAGCCTGAAAAACCCACAAAAACCTATGGATGCTGGCCATGAAAGCCTTCAACTGCATAAATTTTAAATTATTTTAAAATTGCAACCTTTTCTTAACAAGCCAGTGACAAAGTTCCCATAGTAAAGAATTTAGGTTGTACAACTTGTCTTGGTTCATAAGCATTTGACAATGGAGTTTAACCTGATTTCTGACATTGTGGTGAACACACTGAATCTAGTGACAAATAGATAGCCTTCAAATTCTCCTGGGTCTGATCCAGCATCTCTTTCTCAAAAAGAAGGGATATTTCTATCCACAGAGGAGACAACCCAGGATAGGCTTCAGCTGAAAGGATGCTGAAAAGGTGATCTTTGCCAATTCCTCTTTACTCAACAGCTTTTGGCACTACTTCCCATGCTGTTCTAGAAGGTTCCTCAACTCCCCAAAACAGCATTTGGAAGAGGTGTAGGGAGAAGGAGAAAGGCTCGCCACTTTGCTCCCTGAAGAGAACCCCATGTATGGTAGTCTGGTTCAAAGCCATTAAGTACCAACACCAACACATTTCCTCCCCAGAATAAGGGAATAATGCTGATGTATTAACATTTATTGTAGAGTGAGAAAAAGGAACAAGTTATGCTGTCAGGTGGAACCATATAAGATATGGCAAACGAAAATGCAGAACAATGATTCATATGGTATTCCTCCATCAGGTATAAGAGGCTAACTTTGGCATCCAATAAAATAGTTTAGATCACAAATATAGGCACTTGCAGCCTGATGCTGATATAAATGGATCTAGCTCAATTAATAGTACACTTATTACCCCTCCTGTTAAAAGTATAACACAAGCACTGGAAATAATTCAGTTCTTTTTTCCTCTTTGAGAAACTCTTCATTCCCACAACCGCTACCATATATACTTAGTAATCTGAAGAACACTACTCCATTTTTCAGAAATCTTCAGTAGTACTTTTGAAGATGCCACAGGGTACCTTAAACCAACATGTTACCATGCACTACCACCTTTTGCTTATTTCATCTGCAGTTCAATTTCTCTCTATAATATCTTGGACCAAATTAATTTCAAAGTGACAGGTCTTAACATGTGCACTACCAACAGGTAATTGCTATTTTAAACCAAAGATTGCAATACAGACATAGGTTCTTAAGCTCTTATACGTCAAAGACCACAGGAATACACATATCAAATAAAACAAGCAAACAATATTTACAATTCTAGAAGCAAACACTTTTTTTGTCACTACCTCTTTTCCCACAAAATAGCACCTCTCACTGTTTTAGCAATCCTTTATTGAAGATAACAAGTTGGTTATGTTCACTGTATTGTATGAAACATCACAATATCATACTGGGAAGGTACTATCAGTACAGGATTGGACCAGAGTAGACAGTCTGAACAATAAACCATTTTGCATTCTTCATTCCCTAACTTTTAACACCCCTCCCCCCGCAAAGAAAACCAGTAGGGACAAATACCTGTTAACATCATCATTTAGAACACTTTTAAATTACAAGGCTAAAATCTAATGAATAAATAAAATATATTGTGGCATTAATCCTCTCTAGACACCCCCCCCCCCATTAGATACACAATGAACCAAATGATTGGGAAAGCTGGCTACAGGCACCAGGTTATTGAGTGTACATGGATTTACACTCAAGTGTGTATATAGGAGGGGGGAAGTTACAGAAAAATACCATGAATTTTATTTCACACAAAACCAGTTGATGACTGTCATTAGCTTAAACTACACACAAGGGCAATTACATCCTCGTTGAAACACAGTTTAAACAAATAGGAAAATGTTTACAAGGCATCCACAGCATGTAAATCATGTACAGATGGATACATTCATTGTTTCCCCTCCCCAATAGCTTTTATTTATTTATTTATTAGATAAATACTTTACTCTTCTCCACTTTCAGCATTAACTGGACTCAATACATGCACAACTCAAAAGAATTAAGAAAAAAATAAGGTTATTGCAAAAATAGAATTAAACTAAGAATCTTCAAGTACCTTACATGACGGCCACTCTGTACCATGCCCATTGCTTATAAAATGAAAGGTCACTGAACCCATGAAAATATCTCTAATATTTTCTTAGATTTAAAATAGATAATTTTAGCAGTATTTATAGTAATCTCAAAGTGATAATTTGAACTTTGTAAATAATGCAAACAATTAAAAATTATACCCATATTACACAAGACCTCTCTTTTAAGCTGATAGAAATCAAAGGAAAAAAACTATAGAAAACCACATTTAGAACAAAATCACAATTTACATTATAATAAAGGCAAATATTCAGCATTTAAAAAACTTGCAGCAATGAGTGAGATGTCAAAGCAAATTACAACTAATCATAAATTAAGTTGTTTGGTTTAAAAAGGTTTTTTTTTCTAGCAAGAGTTTAAGGATGTGTTATACACATGCGTAAAATTCTTATTGGTTTTAGATACCTAAAATCTCCTTATATTATTGCCAAATACACCTTATCTTAAGCAAGCAGTAGGCAACATATCACAATTTGGGCACTGTAGGGAAAAACCTAACAGTCTGGTAAAACTGGAAAATTAAAAAATAATTTTACACATCCTATAGCATATTGCCCAACTGAAATGATTTCCAAGCCCAGAGCTTCAAAAGCCTTCCATCTTGGTAAGGTGAAGTAAGTAAGTGTCTCATTACAATTATTTGCACTCAAGTGTGCATGTACTGTTATGTTTTGTTAAACCATAGTGTGTCTTCAGAGTACAACTACAATCCCATGGTACTTTATGTACATTTAGTGATGTGCTCCCAGCATTACTCCTTCCTTGGTTTTTAGGGCTCAGGCTCCATAAAGGTGTAACCAATACGCCCAAGGCTGGTAAAAATACTGTAGTACAGGCAATGCTAAGAGTGGCAATATCAGAAAACACAAATATGAACAAATGATGGAAAATCCTAATAATTTCTTTCTGCCCATTTCACATAATGTTGGAAATCCACCAGAATTTTTCCCTTGTACTGAAGAAAACTGATTAAAAGTTTTTTCCCCATTTTTTCAGATTCAAAAGCATTTTAGCAGATCTGTAAGGCTACCACGGATCTTCTAGATCGCCAGCACCCTACAGGAAAAGAAGAGGAAAATTGTTAGTGTTCTACTGACGTTAAGAAAGATGAAATCCACACTGTCCTGAACTGCAAATTAGAAAAGACATCCACAGAAGAGAAGCAATTGGTACTTGTTTCCTCATTCATATGAGGCTTACAACCTCATAGAAGTGGCATTCCTGCCACTGCTTTCTGTCCCAGGCTTGTGATGTAGTGGTAGAACACACTGTCAGAAACACAACTTGAAACAGTGACCAAGCAAGTCTGGCATAAACATCTGCTGGTCATTCGGCTAAAGGTTTTAGAAGCACAAGAGTAGATGCAGCAATGACATCTGAGAAGGAGAGATCTAGAGGTAAAACAGGTAGCTATTTACATTATCACTTACATAATTTTCTGTTTATATTGTGAAGTGGGTTATTAAAAAAGCAAAAATCCTAGGAAATGCAATCAATATTAACTGCGCTTGGATCCATTTGCTGAAATTGATTATTATAAATCTCATCACTCTGACATGTTGTAAAACTTAGCACATTATCAATAAATATTTAAACATAGTTTATAGCTGTTATTTTTGGTGACAGCTTATACCACCATGACTGCTTAAAATAAAGTCCATATGCATTCATATTATTCCACACATGTTTTATTTGGTCTTAAACAATAACTCATGAAACTAAACACTAATTGCCAGTACATTTTATCCACTGGATACATAGTGCTGTGTGCATCCTGAATACAGTCTTAGAAAATTGTGTACATATTATATAGTCTAAATTATAGCCTAACATAAACATCATATTTTAATAGCTAAGATAACATGTCTTAACTTAAAGAGACTAACATGTCACTGACATGAACTATTCACAAGTCAAATATACTCATGCAATATCTACATCACCATGTTAAATCAAAGAAAAGGAGTTATAATCATAAACCATAAATGCTAGAGTAGGATGACAATCTGAGGCTCTACCAAAATTTATTTTTAAAAAATCATAAAAAATAGTGTGTTTCATCACTGGCAAGCATTTATAACATGACATTCTTTTTAGGATATCATATTCTAGCCCAATACTATCAAGACTTAAAACCACACAAACCTCTTCACCAGTCTCTACAAACATAAAAGTACTCTGCTTCCTGCCATGTGTGCAGAAGACAAGCAGTGGTACAGTTCATAATTGGCTATGCTTCTTTGAAAGAGTTCCCCCCCAAACACACAATACCTTTTTTTAAAGTGAGTAGTCTAGATATATAAAACTGAGAAAAGCTAAATCTCTAAGGTGTAACAAATACAAAGAAACTGAAGGCATCATAGCTAAACCATTAAGTCAACTCGGAAAAATGGAGTTACTTTTTTCCATCACAATGTTCATCACTCATCTCTGAATCTTCATTAGCATTCTGCATTTCAGCAAGCTGGTGCTCACATTCTGCTTTGGAGGTTTTCTCTTGGTTACTGGATCCATCAGTGGAATCTGAAGTTGAGGCTGTAGCTGATTCAGCATTAGAGCAATCTTCTCCCTGCATTTTAGCTAGCCTGTAACTAATCAGCATGTCCTCCAGAAGGTGGCGGTAGTTCGCCCTATGAGCAATTCTCACTTGTCTGAGAGCTTCCACCAACTTTCCCTGTGTTCCACCTTCTGCAGCATCGCCAGGGTCCTTATTTAAGATTCAAGACCTCAGAATCAGATGTTAAAGCTAAGGTATTTCTAAAGTACTGAATACAGTAGACAAGCTATGGCCTAGAAATAAAACTTTCAACTAGTCTTAAAGTGTCTTGGTAAGAATATTTACAGACGGAATGTTCTTATATTTATGGAAATTTACAAGTACTGAAAAAGAAAAATATGGAACCAGATCTTTATATTCTGCCCTCTGGTGTACATCAATGAGGTTCACTGATGTCAGCTATAGATAACTGGATATCATTTATAATTTGGAGTATTAAAATATACATCACTGGTATTTTGAAATACAGTAAAATACAATTTTAACAGTCTGTGAACAGCTTAAGTAAAATGAGTTGCCATTTTAATTCTTTACTGAAAATATATTTCAAGTGTAATTGAGTGACCTATATGAACTTGCCAATGGAAAGCTTACTGCCAAATGGATTCATTCATGAGCACACCACAGACTTCACTCAGAAGTCTGAGCTAATATATTTAAAAAGGACATGGAGCTCTTAGTTCTTCAAGAGACAGTGCTTAAAACTCATAAAACAGAAGGTTCCACAATTCATTTAAAACCTGCTGACCATTAGGAGTTCAAAGTGTTCCCGGAGAACCCAGAGATACTTAATAAATGCCAGTCACTTAAGATAATTGATTCAGAGCAGAAAAAGTATTCCACAAAGCAAATGAAATACACAATTGCTATCAGTAGTGTTGAAGACCAAGTCATCAGCTTTTAAAAGATATCAGACCCACTGACAGAGGATAAAGCTACCATGATGGTCAAGATGTAACATCTTGCTTCTAGATAAGAAGCAATATGCTTCTGGGTATCAGATGCCGGGAGGGGAAAACTATGGGAGAAGACAACTGTTCTAATAGCCTGCTTGGGCACTTGTCCACTGTGTAAAACAAGATGCTGACTTAAGACATACCATCGGTTCACCATGGCTTTCTTTATGAATATTTCATTTGATTATTTGGGGCTCATACTGTAACATCAACATTACAAGTCAAAGGTCTTTGTATGTGTGTGTATACATACACACATACATCAAAGACACTTGATTTGTAATATTTGGTGTTACAGTATGAATATCAAAGTATCTTATATTTTACTAGTTACTATCAACATATATGTATATATAGCTGGCAACTAGCAAAATATCTTATAAGAGGCCTCTTCACCTCAGTCAGATATGTGACAAGTAGCTAGACTAGACTTTCAATTCTTTTTTTGAAAACCACTGGCAATACAGCTATTCCAGTCCATACAGTATATTCAGAGGTCTGATTTTCCACTTGCTGAAACCACCTTTAAAATAACAACAATGACAACAACAACAATAGTTATTGTATTTATATTCTGCCTTTTCCCTCATTCTGGAGTCAAAGCAGTTTACAACATTTAAAACAAATATAGTTTAAAAATTTACAGAACACTAAAGTGAAAAAGTAATTAACTTTATTTTCTTTCAATTATATTACTGTTATATTAAATTTGTGCTGTTACTCTTCATTATATCACACACTATAAACTAATTAAGCTCAAACAAGACCCAAAAGCAGTAATTCTGAGAATTTAAACCATGGAATTATAATTTATTTCATTTTCATGCCGCCTTTCTCCCAAAAAGGGACCCAAGGTGGCTCACAAGATATCTTATCCTCATCACATAGAAAGAGTAAGAACATACTTTTATAAGCAATAAAGAACATGTGAGGAATTGGTTCAAGAGATTTCTCAGGAAAGTAAGAGCCTGGGAAGGAAATGATGGGGAGGGTTCCACACTCCTTACCCATGTAAGGGTCTTGCATGTCATTCTCACCTTTTCAATCTCACCTTCATATATTTTTGAAGGTGGGGTGGGAAGGGGAAGATCTGATACTACTGTTTGACTTCTGGAACACGAACATGGAATGTCACCCTACAGAGCTTTAGATGAGCTAACTAACTTGGGGACATGCGGTTAAGATGCTGATTCTGATGACTGCAAGATCAGCAGGTTGCAATTTGAGGCCCAAGCACCGAGTGACAGATTGAGCTCCCGTCACTAGTCCCAGCTTCTGACAACCTAGCAGTTCGAAAGCATGTAAA
>CM034701.1:368954317-368965700 GCA_020142125.1 Phrynosoma platyrhinos | reverse complement strand
GATCCAGTGCAGGGGGGCACTGTAGTGCGTCAGTGGGGGGCGGGAAACAAATTTGCTGTCCAATGGACCCTGCAGGAGCCACATAGGCTGCCAAAAAATATCTAAACCCCTCCCAAGCACAAAACAGCCATCTTCCTCTGGTTTTTTGGAGCGGTGGTGGTTTGTTTTTAATAATGTGGGGGCACTTACCAATTTAAAAGGTAAACAGTCTCTCCTGGATGTTTCGAGGAGAGCCAACTTTTCTGGCCAGTTGATGGCCTCAAAGACAGCCTTGGGATCGGCTGAATGTGGCCACAGGGTCACAGTTTCCCAGCCCTGTACGCATTAGATGGATAAAATTACCTGAACTGGTATAAGGCAGAACTCTCTGTTCCAACAGGAAAGAAAACAAGATAAAATGAGCTGAGGTACATAAAAAGTTGTGTCAAGCATCTAGTTCCAAAAAGAATATGCTATCGGGAATTTCAACAACTATCACTGTAATGGCTTTTTGAAAACAAAAGGAGCCCACTCAGGAAAAGTGAACCATTAATACTACATCTTCAAAGCAGTCACTGCAGTCAGAATGAAGTTTCTCCTAGATTTGAGTTACACAGAAAACACTAAGCCATGTATTTATTTTGCATCTGATAAGGCATCAGATTTCTAATGATCAACTGTAATAGGAAATTATGTTTGTAGAATTTTGTCAACTTACACAGGAGTCACAAAAGCAGAAAGTTAGACTGCAAGAAAGCAGAGCTACTGGAACAAGTAAGACAAGGACATTCTGAATAGTTCAAGAATATTAGTTTTCTCACTGAATTAGTATTCTGGTGAATACACAAATTTAGTTTGGAAAGTTATTATTTTTTCTAAAGAGGGTACATTTTAATGAAATGCATGCATTTAAATATTATATGCTAGTATTATGCAGCCAGACTAAGATTTTGTAATGTATCTTAGATAATGGGATTAAATAATGCAGGTAATAACAATTCTGAATGCTGCAGGATGTAACAGCATCCTATTTTAGAAAGTACCAAGCATAAAATGGCCATATAGTAACATCATGTTAAATCTAACATAAGCATTTAAGATAAGTCTGTTGAACTCCAGGTAGCCAGATAGATCTTGAAACCCTTATCAGGAATTTGGAAATCTGTACGCACTCCAAATTTCCATCTGGCTCATTCTAAGTTTACCACAGCTCTATTTACTATCACAAAATCTGACAATTTAAAGTAACATGGAAGCTCAATCAAATTTCCAGAGATATCACAGTCCAAAAAGCAGAGAAAAGTACAATGGATGGTCCAATAATGCTATTATGTAGATCAGAACCCACAATGGGAGGAAACTGCTATTTTTGCACTGTGTCTCAGCAACATCTTGCAACATCTAAGAGTCAATTCCCAGCATCTTCTATTAGAGTTGTGAACGAGCTTACCTGAAACTATGAAAACACAAAACTAGCTGGTATAGTCAATATTGAACTAAATGGACCAAACGTCTGAAAGTTTAGGAAGATACTGATATGCTGACATTACCCATGAAGATATAGAAATAAGGAGCTCCAAATAATTTCATCCCTGATATCTAAGGGGAAGGTGTAAACATTATACATCCTTAAAATGCAAAAATGAAGTCACACACATTTCTATTAAACACTACTGATTCAAGTATGAGTGTACAGTGGGAATGTTCGCATGACATGACATCCATGGGAAACCTGCCTGTAATAAACAGGCAGTATTCAGTTTCTCCCCCTTATGACAACTGCAGCTAAGATGTAGCCACAAACCAAGACAATGAGTTTTGCTTTGAATGTGGTTTATTGTGTTGTCTTCCAATGGGCAGCTTGCCTTTTCTAGTTTGTTCACTCTTAAACAATGTAGAGAAAGAATCCAGTACTGGTTTTTGGCTTTGTTCTCTGTTTCAGGCAACACACCCACTGTGGTTTTTTAAATTATCTACAGAAAACTTTAAAATTACATTTCAAGACTACAGCTGAGAGCCTAAGCAGAATATAGTTGTTCTTGTTGTTGTTTAAAAAAAAGAATAAACTTAGGATGCTATTTCACAGTTCATGTGCTCTTACTACATTTTAATTAAGCTGTTCACATGAATACAATTATACAACCCAATTTCTAAAAGACAGCAACTTCTTAGAACTTTCATAAAATTATAATCTATTCTGCATTTATAAGCATTTATAATTCACATGCATACATGAAGATTGGTTTAATGGAGCATAACACCCGTGAAAGGACTGGAAATAAAACAGCACACAGCATGCCAGATCAACACTGAGCCCAGAATACTTTGCTATGGTTCCATCACATGTAGCTCAAAACACCCTTTTTAAAAAATCATACAGTAAAGTCAGCAAGCTTACTCTAACAGCACAGCATGGAACAATGTAAATGCAGTATGCTCAGTTTTGCAAACTTACTAAGAATATGGGTACAGAGGCTGATTTAAACTAAAAAAACTGAGCTCCCTACAATAGATTTTATATAAACTGCCAAGGAAAAATCCAGGTTCTGTAATGTAGCAGCAAAGCATTATAAACAAAAGTGAAGCCTGTTAGCTGTCAGAAACTGACACTATTATTTTTAATACAGATCACTGCCATTGCTTCAAACAATAAGAAACTTGCAATCCCTGGGAAACCTGCCTGTCATGCCACTTATGTCTCTGACGCAGGAAATGCATTTGAAACTACTGTGTTATTATTATTAGAAGTAGTAGCAGCAGCAGTAGTGGTGTAATTAAAAAACTACTTATTATAGGACACATGAAAGTCCAAATGGCTTTCATAGAAAAACAATCACTCTTCCCTCCCTCTAAAAAAGAACATCTATATAAGATTTACAAATAACATATAGGTCTTGCCTAAATCCTCTTGCTGTACTATCTTCAACAAAAATCAGCATAAAATATAGCTAATTCATAAGTGATGCCCTCTTTATGATGTATCATACTGCCTGGCTACTAAGCAACATTTTTAATGAATTACTTTCCCCATTAGAAAGTAAACTGGAAGATCAGATGAACATCTGGTGAAGCAATCAACAAACAAAACTGGCCCAAACATCAGCATTACAAGACACCAGGGACAGAAACCTGCCAGGGACATAAGTGGGCATAACCTCAAGTTACACACATGTATGTCTTGTTCTGAATGGGGCTCAAGGGGCTAATCACTAGCCCTGTGTGTTTCATCCAAAACCTTTCTCCTCTGGTGACTGGAAAATCCCAAAGGTGTGTGTGTGTTGTAATGGCCATAGAGAATGACAACCAAGCAGGAGGGACTGCCTCTCATCCCTACTGCAGTTTTCCAGGGGAGAGGCAAAGCAATGACAATCTAGTTCCTCTTCCTTCTCTGTCTAGGGAACTGCAGCAGAGCTGAGAGGTAGTCTTTGCTAATTGAGTGCCTCATTCTTCTTCATCCTTCCCAATCACTTAACAACTATAGCAATTACTCCCCTCCAGTCTTGACAGCTATAAGTGAAGGGGAAGAGTTGTAGAACTGCAGTAACAAAGCATTATGCTCCATCCCTGAAATACAAGATCTTGACTTAAACGTACTCACATGTGTTGGGAATCATATCGTCCTACAGATGGTGTTGGACTGCAACTCCCAGAAGTAGCCAAGCATAATTAATAAGGAATACTGAGGGCTGTAGTCCAACAAACACAGGGAAAGCTACATGATTCCCATCCCTGTCTTAAAAGAAAATGTATAAAATAGGCTTCGCTTAATTAATTAATGACTGCAAACAAGTAAGAGCATTCAAGACACCCTTATACTGCAGTTACTGAAGTTTGATACAAAACAATAGCAGCAGTTTGTATTAAAAGTAGCTTATCCAGAATGAGACACCACAAGGAGTCTTTTTAACCCTACATCATCCTTCAGCTTATATAGTTTATATAACTTAATAAAAACTTGCAAGCAAATGTAGTACTTACCCCATCATTCTCTCTGTGTGGATTCAGCCTGTTATAAACAACTTCAATAATATTTCGCCTAGATAAAGATAAAGTTATAAAATTACATTCTGGGCAGCTTCTCTAACATAAACAAATGATGTTAACATAATGCACTATACGTCAAAATGGCTGGGGAACTTGAATTCAAGTGGAAAATGAAGTTTGATGTAAAACTATGAACAGTGGGGGATCAATTGATAGGATGTGAGCTGATGGTGACTGACCAAGAAGGGTGTTCTAGAGTTGTGGAAGACACCTCAATGAAAAAGTTGACCTGGTGTGTGGATGCTTTAAAAGTGGGCAAATTCCATGTTGTTTAATTAGAAAAAGAAATTAGAAAAATGCCAACATCGTACAATTTTATATAAATTCTTCATACATAATTGAGCAAGAGGAAATAGCTTGACATTTAATGTGAAGAAGGAAAATTTAGCACGAAGCAGGAAAGCCTTAAGACACTTCATTTATCATGGAAGTAATTGTCCCCAGCCCCAGAAATGGCTAATGAAATGTGCTCCTTAAAAAAGTGCTAATTTCCCCTCTAATCCCAAAAACATTTAATGCTTTTCTTTATTTTTGCACAATGAACTCTAAATCCTAAACAGGTTAAAAGTCCAGACTATAGTAAATTTAGAATGTAAGTTGTCCACTTTAGAATATTGCTGTGAGGGCTGCACTGAATAACCTTGTTCTGGGATATACATGGAAGACATTCAATACTTCTAGCTCCTCAGTTGCCATTCTGAAACAGCATTTCAACAGACGGCTGTATTAATGACCTTTGTTAAATGAACAGAATGACTCTTCAGATTACCGGACAGGTTTGACACACAGCTCTCTGCCTCTCAGCCTACCTGCCACCCACAGCTATGAGGTTAAAATACAATTCTGGCCATAATAGAGGGGAAAATGTAATATTGATGATTGCTGCCTGCAAATAATAAATTTAACGATTCCACAAGAGCTACAGAAACATGTTATACATCTATACTAGTTATAAAGGAAAGGGAAAATACATGTTACACACTTAAACTTGCTGCAAAGAAAAGGCAAAATATACTCATGCATGAACAAACATGGCCTATTTTTCTCCATTCAGATACGTGGAAGAAACAAAAAGCTTATGTCAGACATCTCAAAACATTTAAGGGACAATACGACGTAAACCTCTGTTATACTGTTTCAGTAAAAATTGAAAAAGCTTTAGTTACAAAATAAAGCATATTTGTTCAAAGCTATAACTAAGAATTTCAATTTATGTTTTGCACTTACTTTCCAGCTAGACCACCTCCTGGTGGCAAGTTTGGGATATTCTCTGCAGACAAAATGCGCATAACATGGGCAAGATCAGGCATTCCTTCTTCACCAGCTTTCTCCATAATTTCTAGTTAAAAGAGAAGCCTCAAATTATTAAAACAAAGAGCACAGAAATTATCACAAATGATACTCCATCTAGACTTCAAGTACAAACAAAATATTTGCACCAAAACAAAAAAGACATGTTGTATAAATGTGCACTGGGATGACAGACAACAAGATATTAATCTTTTATAGTGCTCAGCAACATCCATACACAGTCTCATATAGCCTTTCCTGCTTTTAAATGACAGATACCTTGTCATATCAGCATTGTTCTGTGTAAAGTTGGTTATGGTTGGGTCAAGCCACAAAGATTAGAGCAGAATGACTTCAACACACAAGTCTATTCCACAGGACTGTTTTGGGGCATGCCTTACTTTTTCAGGTAACCACTAATATCAAGGAAAGGCAATATTCTCCTGCCTAACTCCATCCAGAAAAGAGAAGGATTCTTGTATATATCACAAAGACTGAGATATTTAAAGGTGGGACAGAAACAAAGGAAGAAACAAGAATATCCTTGTTTCACTATTCTTATTAGGGGAAGAAGGAAAGAAGTGAACATATTTCTTTAACTTAGAAGATTAAGAACTGCCTGACTTTAGAGCCTGAGTGACCTCAAGTGGACAGTTTAAGGACTTTGTGAGATCTTATGCTTCATCTGGGGAATTCAGCTTTTTAAGGTAATTGCTTACAATACAATTGAGACTTTTTCCAAAAACATGTACAGGCATTTCATAAAAACCAAATCAAACCAACAAGGAATATTCCTTTGGTTGTGGAGCAGCTAATCAACAAGAAATACCTTTTGTTTTGTAATACAGAGCTCCTATTTATGGAATGTGTTACACTCTCTGTGTAGAGAGTTACATGGTTCTTTTCATCCTATTTTAGGTTTCAATGTTATTCAGTGTCCATGCAGAAAACTGATTAGACACAATCCTATGCAGGTATACTAGAAGTAAATCCCACTGTGTTTAATAGGCATCTTTTCCTTGTAATGTGTTTAGAATTTGAGGTCTCAGATAGCATCATATAATCATGACAGGTATCCACAAGCAAAGAAACTGATTCAAATTTATTTTGCCAGGACAGTTGTTACAGGAAGGTTACTACTCCAAACATGGTATGTTCACAAATGGGAATTACATGGATCTGCCATGTTTTCAAGTATTTACTTCTCATTGAGATTTGATTTTCATAGTCAAATGCTGGCCTCATTGAGTACTTCTTGGAATAAGATATATTTTATTTGTAACCTTCACAACCAGCCTTCTCATAGTATTTGAGTATGTGGTTCCATAGTATGTGGTTCACCTAAGAATACTGTACCACAGATCACAGCCTTTTAGACATTGGTACCTTAAATTTCTTCTCTTCCCTTCAATCTTCCTTCAGAATTTTTTACTCATTGTCTCATGTAACTATTTCATTCCTTTCTTCCATTCCATTTACCCTGATCTGATGATCTTTTGTATCATTATAACTGTATTTCCAGAATACCTTCCTAACCTCTGAAGGAATACATTACTCCCAGAATGCATCTAATCTTGCCCAAACTCTTATAGGAAGATGATCTAGCACTGTCTCTAATTGCTTCAGTTGGTCAACTACTAAAAGCATATATACTGAATGGAAGAAAGGGCTATAGCCTTTTCTTCCCTTTTCTATAACCTTTTTGGATTTAGCATTGATATTTTTAATCTTCTGCATCGCATAAAAGACTATGCATACTGGGTAAGACAGAGTTTAGTCTGTCCACCACATGCCCTCCTAAGCTCCCACCTCCTTTTTTTGGGAGCGGCTTCTGTTTCCAACAGAGCTCTAGCCCACCAAAAACCCTCAGACTGTTTTTCTAAGGCTCCAGAGGTTCCAGGAGTAGTCATAGGGTCTATCAAGTCCAAGGGTCTGAAATCAATACTAAAAATATACATCTGGTCACTTCTGGTTTTAATTTTATTAGTCTTTTGCAGACCTGGTGTTGCCCATATGAGACACTGAGAGTCAAAGGGCCTTTACAGACTGCCAGAAAGAATGCAGCTTGAGGACACTTTAATTGTCCTGGCTCAGTGCTAAGGAATCATGGGAACTGTGGTTTATTGTGGCACCAGAGCTCTCTGACAGAGAAGGCTCTGTGTTCCAGAAAAAAATACAATTCACATGATTCCCTAGCACAGAGCCAAGACAGTTAAAGTGGTCTCAAGCTGCATTATTTCTAGCAGTCCGTAAAGGCCCAAAGTTTGGCCCCAATCCCACCATTTCTCTATGTAATATAACCATCGCCTTGTAATCATTCTAACTTTAACTTGAAATCACATAACCAATATAAACACCACTCTTTAAGTTGTCAGAGTCTCAAACTGAAACCAGGGCTGGGAAAGGAGAGATATTTTATCAAATATTCACACTCCATCTGATTATTTAGCATTGCTGCTACTGCTTTTCTCTCCCCCAACTCCCACATTCAAAATCCAGGGGGACAGGGGATGGGACAATAATAATTAATATGCTTATTTATAAAACAGTGAGGTTGCAAATCCAGTCAGCTGAACATTTTTCCATACAAAAGAGATAGAAGCAAATGTTACTGCCTTCTCTTTATGAGAATTTCTGATTCAAAGTAAGCTGAAAATGAAAACAAAGGAATTTTCTATTTCTACTAAGTTCACCTTTTCATCTGGTTGGGCATATTATATAAAGAACTAGTAAAAGGTAACTGGCAAGGATAAGTACAACTGGCCCTTCATATCCATGGATTCTTTATCCACAAATTCAACTAGACATGACTTGAAATATTCTAAAAAGATATAAATTCGAAAATGCAAACCTTGATATTGCTATTTTAGATAAGTGACACCATTTCCCAACAGCAATGCATTTAATGGGGCTTAAGCATCCATGGATTTTTGTATAGAGGATACTAAGGGCCCACTGCCTTCACATATTTAAAAAACTCAGCCTTTTCATTCCCAAACTTGCTAACATTTATTCTTAATTCAACATGGTACATGAATATAAACTCCCAAAAGAAAACTAGGCTCTAGACAAAACAAAAATATGTTGATGTTTTCTAATGCATTCTCTAGTTAGATAAAAGCCAAAAGGCCATATTGCTCTACAAGATTTCTTTTTTTCCCCTTTGTCTTATGAAAAGTGGTGCAAAATACTGTTCATTTTTTTTAAAAAATCTATAGTTCCAAGGTGTGTAATTAAGGAAACAGTAGACATATGTCAAAGGGCAGAGATTGAATATTTATTGGAGTCGGGAGAAATCTGAAAATAAAAGAAAGGGAAATAGCAGTCCTTCTGCATTTTCTTCTGTTTTCTTTATATTCTTCTATTCTTGAAATAAAATTCCTTCAATACTATAAATCTCATTTCTGGTCAAGTATGTGTCATTTAAAGTTGTTACAGTTCATCCAACGTACAGGACATTGAATGACTTGGGCAATTCCTGTAAGGGAAAAAAAAAAGCAGCACACATGGGATAGAAAAATTATGGGTAACTTATTTTGTTGAGTATTTGGCTAATCATTACACATGAACTCTTCTGCATTTTGCCTCATGTAACACAGCATTTAGTCCTGGTATCATTTGCCATACCATGATATCATACTGAGACTGTTACATTTTAGTCCTTGGCCTTGTGCCTAAGTTATGGGAATTCCAATGATGAAAAGAACTTTCAAATAGCAATCCTTCCTGAACAACATTACAGACCTTTAAGCATCTGTCTTTAAGCACCTGCAGTTTAAAAAAAAAAAAAGTCTCAGGCATAAATGCAAGACCTGGTTTTGGGTAATACATGCAGTATATCAATGATAGTAAAAAGTTAATTAGTCTATGCACAAATGCTACTGGGTTTCTAGACAGGTGCAAATATCTAACTAACTTCTCTAACAAAGTGTAGGGCCCATGAGACTAAGCAAACAAGACTTAGGGCCTTGGCAGACGGCTAATAGAGCCGTCTTGGAGGCAGGGAAGAGGAGGGGCAGCCGCACGCTCGGCACCCCTTCCTCCTCCTGAAGTTGCCCTCGGAGCCGGCAGCCTCCACACGGCCAGCGGACCGAGGGCAACCTCCCACCGCAGCGTCCAGACACGCTGCAATAGAAAAGTCAGCAAAAGTGCGCTGACTGCATAATTTGTGGTAGCACTTTTGCGGCGCACTTTCACTGACTTGTGAAAGGAACGCTATTTTAGCGCTCCTTTCAGGGGCGGTGAAAGTGCGCCGCAGGATCGAGGCGTGGGGATGCCTTGGTCCCCTGGCGCACCTTCCCAGGGCGGCCCCGTACCGCCAGTCTGCTTAGGCCCTTAGACAAGACTTCAGACCATGCGTTTAGACATGTAAGTGCTACATTACTACTACTATGAATAATAATAATTTATTTGCTACCTCTCTTCAAGGCAGAGTACAGCACATCAAAACACAATTGAAAAATATATAAAGCAAACAGAAAAAAATACTATAAAAACATTAAAATATGCTCATAAGAACACATTCTTTAGAAACTACAAATTAAAAAGTCATGATTAAAAATTGCCTGGCTAGGCCTGCCACAAGATATGTCTTTAATGCTGTTTGAAATACGGTCAGTGTTTTCAGCTGTGGTCTCTCTTCTGGGAGATCATTCCAGTTTGGGGTCATCGTCCTTTGGGAAATGGTTGCCAGCCTAGTCTTGGCCAGCTGGAGCAAATATTTCTCAGAGGACCTGAGTATACAGGGTGGACTGTATAGGAGGAGGTGATCCTGTAGATCAGGGTTGGCAACCTATGGCCCGTGGGCCGGGTCCACCCACCCCCAGGCCTTTGAACCGGCCCCCGCCGACCCCGCACACGCCGCGGTCGGCATTTTGTTTTTCAAAATGGCGGCCACATCTCATTCGCGCATGTGCAGGAGTACTGCGCATGCGCAAACGAGTCGCGGCCATTTTGGAAAACAAAATGACAGCCCCAGCGGCGGCGGCCCGTGAAAGACCAGGGGATCCCCAGATCGGCCTCAGGTAAGGGGAACTTGCCGACCCCTACTGTAGACAACCTGGACCCAAATCATGTAGGTAATAAAGGTAATAATCAACCCTTTGTACTTTTCCTGGAAACTAACTGACAGCCAGTGGAGTGCTTTTAAGAACGGTGTAATGTGATCACTCTTGGGTGTATCTGAAATCAGCCTGTCTGCCATATTCTGAACCAGTTGGAGTTTCTGGACTTGGTACAAAGGTAGCCCAATGTAGAGTGCATTGAAGAAGTCCAACCTTGAGGTTACCAGTGTGTGCACTGGCATCTTTAGGTCCTCTGATTCTAAGAAGGGGTGCAGTTGGCATATTAGCCAAGCTGATGATTGTCACATCTATTGAGCTGACATCTGGAGAGACAAATCCCGGAGCACTCCCAAATTGCAAACACAGTCTTCCAGGAGGAGTGTAACTCCCTCTAGAGCTGGCTGACACACCTCTAGCCCAAGATTAGGACCCTTGATAGTAAGCACTTCTGTTTTGTCTGGATTCAGTTTCAATTTGTTTTTCTTCATTCAGCCCATTAACTATTCCAAGCGTTCATTCACAGGAAGCACAATATCCTTAGCTAAAGCTGTTGGAAGAATTATACACATTGCATCCTCTTTTCCCTCTTGGGTTAAAATAGGGACTTCCTCCCTCCCCACTATCTCATTCTATCTATCAGTTTAACTGACACTCTAAATATTATGAACTGTCAGTAACTGTCTCCTCTAAGTCTAAGATGGAGTAATAATAATAATAATAATAATAATAAATAAATTTTATTTATAGCCCGCCTCTCTGCCCAACAATCGAGGCGGGTTACAGCCTCGATTGTTTTACAAGCAATTAAGCAATTGTTTTAAAAAGCAATTGTTTTAAAAGCAATTAAGCAATTAAAGCAATTAAGCAATTAAATAATAAAACAATAAAATTCAGCACAATAGTCACATGCAATAGCCAATTAAGTAACAGACTAACTTGTCTCCCAGGGCAGAAAATCCGGGGGGGGATATTATTCAGGGAAAGCCTGCCAGAAGAGATCCGTCTTC
>CM034701.1:368930527-368948699 GCA_020142125.1 Phrynosoma platyrhinos | reverse complement strand
AACCAAGGATCTCCACTGCTCCATCTCGGATTCGCCCCTTTTCGCTTGTCGCCCCTAACTTCTGGAACCTTCTTCCTCCTCAAACACGGGCCATTACTTCTTTATCCACTTTCAAATCTGAGTTAAAGACTATTTTGTTCAGGGAGGCATTCCCTGGTATTATCTGATATACGTTTACTTGTTTTCTCACTTAGGTTTACAGTGGATGTTGTTAGTAATTGTTGTAATTGTCTTTGTTTAAACTTTTATTATTTTGCTCATTGTTTTAAATTAGATTGTACGCCTCTGGCAGGTTTTATTTGTTTATTTGTTTTATTCCTGATTGTTTTTTGTACAGCGCTGAGTACACTGACAGCGCTCTAGAAATAAACTTTAATAATAATAATAATAATATAATAATAATAATAATAATAATAATAATTCTACAGGGGCTGAGTGTGTTTCAGCGAAAGCAGCATGTGACGAAATCAAATGGCTGCACAACTTACTCATGGACTCTGGGATTACCGAGCCCAAACCAACCATTCTGATGCAAGATAATGAGAGCTGCATCAAGATTTCTGAAAGTGAAAAGCCGCTTAAGAAGAACATTGATACCACCTTTCACAAAGTGCAAGATATGTGCAAGAATGGACTTGTCCAACCAGAATATTGCAACATTGAGCTGATGATTGCAGATATCCTCACTAAGCCTCTACCAAAAGATTGGTTCCAGAGACTACGTGAAGGAAAGAAGATTCTTCAGCTTTCTAATGGTAGGAGGAAACAGGGCTTTCCTTCCCCTCCCATCACCAATAACTGTAACCATATTTGTGCCCACTGGTTAGAACTGCGGATTCTTGCACTAGTCTCAGGTATGACAGGCTGCAAGCAAGCTGTTACGTTTTTACTTTAAGCAATTAAATTAACATACCATGAACGATCCAAGTCTAACTTAAGAACAGATGTTTTTAATTAATAGGGAGTCCACAATAAGTAAGTAAGGTAACACTGTGACAGAAACTAGTGTTTTGGAAGTAGATGATATGAACTAGACAGTAATTGATACGAGTTTCTATCTCCTACCCATCCTCTTTAACTGCACCTTGAAGGTTTGAACACTGTTCTTTCAAGATATGGTTTTTTCACAGTGCATAAATTACCAAACAGAAAATTAAGTACACAAAAACCATTCAAGATCTACTATTTATCTGTATGTTGTTTAACTATAAATGATTTAATACCCAACGATTTAACAGCATCAGTATTATACATGCTTTTCAGACTCAAGACACTCTGTGAAATATATGGGGTAGAAGCTGAATAAATCCAGCAATTCAGTGCTGACAATGAATTGCAGGATTCTCCCCTTAAATTCTAAATCACTCTTACTAGCATATAATAAATAATCAGATTATTTACTGCTAATGGTTCTAGTTCTGTCTAATAAAATCAAACGTATATAACCAAACTAATTTACATACATAATTACCTCCTGAATTCCTTCTGTCACACAGATCAAACCTTTCTTGCAAAATTGATTGTGACACAATAATCTTAAATTATTAAGTAAACCTGCTAACAGGAACATTTATACTAGAATTGAACTACTAGTGTGTCACAATGTAAATTTGATTGTGCGTGATTTGTTTTACACTCATCCCTCCCCTTTTGCAAACTTGGAGGTCTGCAGTCTCAGTCTTTCACGGATGGCAAGTGGGGAAGGATAAAATGATGCACACGCAGCAGCACACACGAGCACACACCACCTTTGAAATAAATGGGGCTTGGATATTTGCAATTTTCCCGATTCGCGGGGTGGTGGTAGTCTGGAAAGGATCCCCCGTGAATCGGGAGGGACGACGGTAACTACAACTGGACACAACTATGTTTTATACAGAGATCTCTTTTCAATATTGTTTTTGTTGTTGCTGTGTACCTTTAAGTCATTTCTGACTTATGACAACCCTAAGACAAATCTATCATGTGGTTTTCTTGGCAGGATTTGTTCAGAGGAGATTTGCCATTGCCTTCCCCCAAGGCTGAGATCATGTGACTTGCCCAAGGTCACCCAGCAGGTGTCATAGCCAAACAGGGAATTGAACCCTGGTCTCCAGAGTTGTAGTCCAACACTCAAGCCATCACACTCTATAGCTGCGATGGAGGTAATTATTTTGTAATTAATGTATAACTTTTTTCACTGCTATTGAACGGCAATAGGCCTGAGCCACAAGCCCTACACTCAGCCCATCAGTTCTGTTAAACCTCAATTACTAAAGTGTGATATAGCTGGAAGAATCTGGTACAGTTCCCTTTATGTGTGTACCCCTCCAACAGATATCTGTCTCTGCACATAGAAGGGCTGACAAAGGGAGGGGGAGAATGACTAGAAGGTAGGATCTCTCAGCCTCAAAGCACATAACAGAAGAAAAAGAAAAGTTTATCTGGATCTTTCCCTCAATGCTTGAGAAGCCATTTTGGAAGTTCTGACCCCACCCTCACCCAGCATTAAAATAACTGAGCAGAGCTATACTCTTTCCAAGTTTGTCACACCTTCCAAACTGGTTCTGTATATAACAAGAAGAAAAAAACTGAACTTCCTTTGATAATTTGCACCCTTTAATATTTTCTTTCAACCGTGTCAGAAACTATTCCCACATCCCCCAATAAAAACAATATGCCAATGACAGCAAACAGAAGACATGTGAATGTGTTTGGGATATATACCTGAACATCTGTAGAATAAATAATCTCTAACAAGTAAATGGGAAGCAAGACTGGGTGCGACTTTACTAAAAAAAAATCATGAAAAGGTACATCCATGAAGTTTTCATTTGTGTACAATTATGTACTTCTGCTGAGTCTGTTTCAAAAATGATAAATACTAGGAACCACATAAATTAGAACTCATCACTTAGCTTGGTTTAATGAATCCTTTTCATCTGATCTATTACTAATCTGATCTATTAAACAGCAGCTTCCAATATTCAGCAATCCAAGGAACCACAACATAATTTACTTGATTTAATACAGTGATCTACAAAGTGGGCAATATGCTCCCTCTGGGGCAGTGACGGGGCATTGGGGGGTGTTTAGAACCATGGTATGGATGAGGAGCACCCGCAGGCAGGAGAGAATTGGAGGCAAAAAGGAGCTTTCTCATTTGTGACCCTGCTTAAGCTTTATGAGTTTTGCTGGAATTTAGCTGGCAGGCTGTGATAAGGCATACTGAAAGAAAATAGTAAAGACACCAGTATGTACCAGAAAAATGTATGTGTTTCCCTCCCTCTTCCTACAAGTGACCCTAGTAATGTCAACTTGACAGAGAAGCAGAGAATACAATGGGGGGGGGGGGAGTAGGTGAGGGGAGCAAATTGAAACAAATCAGATAAAGTGGCATCAGAGATAGAGGGATGCTTGGCACTACTTGACAACTCTGAGGCTGTATAGAGTTCTTGAACTCTGGGCGCCTTATTGACATCACAAGCCCTAAACCTTTCTTACCAGACAAGAGTCATATGGAATAGCAATACTGACATGTCTAGTACGTATGCTCTAGAAATGTGACTTGCTAATTAGTGACACTATACCTATGTAGAGATAAGATGCTTTTTGATTATCAAATGCAAAAACCAGATATGCCTAGATGCCCATTCTTTTCCTTTGTGTCAATCTCTGGATCATTAGACCTCTGGCATCTATTCTACGAAGCAAATAAAACTATAAATTCTTCTTCTTGCTGTGTGGAGATTGACTTTAGTAACACTAGGGCAAAAACTATTTTTTCTGGATATCAGTTGGGGTTGTGCTGCTTCTGCTTTCTATCATCAGAGAGGTGCAGAGAAGAGATAGCAGAAGAAACACTTAATTTCTGGGAGGGGGACTTGAGGCTGTGTGGAAAAGGCAGCTCTCTGTGGAAGGAGTTGGAGTATCTGTGGTCGATTAGTCAAGAGCCCTTCACCTCTCTCAGATTGAGAATCCTTCCTTGCTGGAGAGAGAAGTGGGAAGCCAGCTGCAGTGCTGTCTACCTTGGTGAAAAAGGATTGAGAGTCCTTCCTTGCTGGGGAGAGGCTTCTCCCTTTCATCTTGGGAGCAGCAAGAGGCTTCTGGGTTGGTCAAGCAGAGACCCAGAAGCCTCTTGCCTGCACTGACCTTTGCCATAAGCAGTGACCAGATGCTTGGTTGCTGCTACCTTTGCTCCCAGTCACCTAGGGAGCAGCAACCAATCAGCTGGCAGAGCAATGGCCAAGAAGCCTCTTGCCCACGATGGCCTTGTGGTAAGGGCCAGCATGGGCAAGAAGCTTTTTGGCTGCTACTCCCTTTGCACCTAGTCACTTTGGACTTGCACCTTTGCCGCAAGGCCAACATGGGTGAGAGGCCTTTCAGACACTGCTCAGCCAGCTCATCAGTTGCTGCGATTGGGCAGCCAGTCAAGCAACAACGGAGAAGATTCTTACCTGGGCTGGCCTTTGCCACAATGCAAGCAAAGGTGTAAGGCTTCTTACTTTAAGGCCTGTGGGGACTAAAGGAAAGAGCAGGCTTGGGCTGCTATTACTGCTGTATTCACACGAGAGGCTGAGGCAGAAGAGGAGGTGGTGGCAAGGTGGGCACAGCTGAGGTAGATGCCACTGGCTCGCTGGCTACTGCACAAACATGCTGTTAAACTTTTGCATGTTTGCACTATGTATGCAATCTATATGGCCTGGGGAGAGCATCCTGTTTCATATTTTCAGGAATGTTTTCTCAGCTTGGAGAATTTCAAAAAAACCATCAAAACGGATGTCTTCTGGCAGACCTTCCCTGAATAGAACATTTAATGGATGATTCTCCCTCTTTTTATGTTTCTATGTTTATGTTTTTATATTCTATGTTTTATTTTATACTTTTAATGTTTTAGGGTATTCATTTTATGTCACTGGTGTGAATTTTAAACATGCATATTATTATATGTAATTTTAAGGGGGGTAAATTGTTTTATGTTATTGTTGTTGCTATGGATTTGTTTTATATGTAACTATTGTGAGCCGCCTTGATTGCCTAAAGGCAAAAGGCGAGATACAAAAATAAAGTGATGATGATGATGATGATGATGTCTGGAATACCTGTTGAGCTCAAAAAGAAATGGGGCTGGGAGGAAGCGGAAGCTTCACAAAAGATATGTAAACAGGAGGAACTTTGGTCTATTGGAAGATGGGATTATTGATCAAAGAAACATGTATGCATTGAGAAAGGACTTAATTTCACATTGACCTTATTTTTGTATACAGTTAATTTATGTTTCCTATGACACCTCTGTTGCCGAGTCAAGACTTTCAGCATACCCTGGAAACTTAAATAGTGCAAATACATAAGAAAACTGCAGTTAAAGGTTAAGCGAGTCATCTAAATCAGTTAACCACACTAAATCAGAAAGCAGTTTTGTTTTCCCCCAAATACAAATTGGGCACTGTTTTCTATACTATATGACCCCAATGCACTGTAAAACAGTTAACAGAATGATTAATATTTTTTCTCAGAAATGAAAGGTGCAGTAGTCTCCCTAAGAATATATCCTATGAAGACAAGAGCTGATTTATATGTACTAATTATCAGTAGTTTAAGAAAGTCATCTAGGCAGTGTTCTGAAAACTCTAGACAATAATACTAAAGGAAACATTCCAGTTTACTTATGAAACATGAACTGTCCTGAAGCAGTATTCATTCTATTCTCGACAGGAAAAAAACCATACAATTCTTGCATCATAGTGCTAAGACCAGCAAATGTGTGTTATTTTGTATCCAATGACAATTCAGGAAGCAAGCTTTATTATTTAATTAAAAAAGACCACTAGCTCAGATTACACCGTGGACAGTATTACAGTGAACTTCTAAGAGTTAACAGATTCAAAGGAAACATTTAAGCAGACCAGCTCTAAAAGCCTACTGTATGATGGGTTTGAGATCATTATGCAGTAGTCAAAAAAGCACACCTCAAAATTGTAAAACTACAGCACAGATGACCAAAATATCTGCACTGACTGTTCACAAATAAAACAAGGGCCTTTGACTCCAGGGTCCATTCAGCAGGGACTTTGTAGTTGTGTGCCTTCAAGTTGCTTCTGACTTAAGGTGACTGTAAGGTGACCCTGTAATGGGGGTTTCTTGTGAAGATTTGTTCAGAGGGGCTTTGCCTTTACCTTCCTCCTCTGAGGCTGAGAGAATGTGGCTTGCTCAAGGTCACCCAGTGGGTTTCCATGGTTGAGCAGGGATTTGAACTCTGGTCTCCAGAGTCATAGTCCACTGCTCAAACCACTGCACCAGGGCTAGGCAACCTTTCACCTTTAAGGGCCACGGGACTTCAGCTCCCAGAAGCCTCAGCCATGTTGGCCAATAGTCCCATGTTGGCCAATAGCTCTTGGGATTCTGGGAGCTGAAGTCCCTCAGCCCTTAAAGGGGAA
Organism: Phrynosoma platyrhinos; assembly: GCA_020142125.1. Lineage (NCBI taxonomy): Eukaryota > Metazoa > Chordata > Lepidosauria > Squamata > Phrynosomatidae > Phrynosoma > Phrynosoma platyrhinos. The sequence continues at coordinate 368,942,283 of CM034701.1, read as the reverse complement.
AGGTTGCCTACCCCTGCACTGCACCATGATGGCAGGCACCCTGCAATTAGGGAAAAGGGGCATTCCATGTGAAAGGAACAGTAAAGCCAGCAAGTCTCCAACACCAGATCTGAACAATGTAGATAGAAATCATGTCATATGGCCAGAGGCCACTTAAGGCTAACCTTTTAACTAGAAAGTCAAGGCATAATTGCCTGGCCTGACCCAGACTATCATGATTTTTCAACTCTCTCCCTCTCCCATAGCTAACAGTTTCTTCAATAAAACTGAATGATTGCTCACCCTGACCCCTGAATGTGACTCATTAGTCTAAACCAGGGGTTGGCAACCTAATTTGGCGTCCAAAATGGCGCCCACGCTTGTGCACGCATGCGCGCAAGCGCCAATTTGGAAGGCCGCAGCGAGCGTGCGCCGTGTGAATTCGCCCAGAGCAGGCGCGCTGGGACCTTCCCTGGGCCCTGAATGAGAGAAATTCAACCACTAACACAGGGGTAGGCAACCTTTCCCCTTTAAGGGCCCAGGGACTTCAGCTCCCAGAAGCCTCAGCCATGTTGAACAATAGTCCCATGTTAGCCAATAGCTCCTGGGATTCTGGGAGCTGAAGTCCCTCGGCCCTTAAAGGGGAAAGGTTGCCTACCCCTGCACTAACATTTTGTAACTATCTAGAATAAAGGAGCAAGTACAAGACTAGAAAACCTGTGATGTATTAACTAAAACACAGTCTATCAACCCAACATGTTGGCCACATTTTCCTCTCCCAGATATGTCCCACTTCTTGGGGAAATCCACTTATCCCCATCCTTTTTAAAATCCCAAAAGAAATTTGGTGACATGCCACTCTCTAAAGATGGCAGCAGATATAGGGAGTGGCCTGGTACAGGGCCAAGCTGAAAACTTCAGAAGCTCACCAACTAGCCTCAGAAAGTTAGCCTTGACTCCTGTAACACCTAAAAATAATTTCTGACTGTTCTTCAGCAACTCTCTGGTTTGTTTCCTTGGCTTGTGACTGACACCCTCAGTTCTTGATCTTGGACTTCTAATGATTAACACAAGCTTCAGTTTAGTATTCCACTTAGTAATTTACAACAGTTAATACTCTTTCTGTACAGAATACAGTGATCTTTGAGAGTATGACTACTGATTTTAAGCTATTTTCATCATTCTGTTTCTGTGCTAAGAAAATGTTCAATTATTTTTAATTCAATTTATTACTATTTATCATTAATATATTCTGTTGCTGGCTATGTTGCTGAATGTCCAAAGTCACATCCAAAGAATATTTACTTCTCTGTACATCATTCTGAGTGCTTGAACAATACAGGCAACAACAGTAACAGTTACATAAAGTTTTCAGACTGTCTTTGGCTTGCTAGGTCTACACTACAGCATGGGAATAGAAATCAACTTCCCAAAGTCATGACTTTAATTTTAAAATATGAAGCAAGTTTCTGAAACTTTCTTGAAAAAGTGAGGACAATGACCACTGAAGGCTCCATAGTCAAAGAAATGGTTCAGTAAAATACCCAGTAATTACAGATGGCATTTCAGTGACATTCAAAGTTCACTGTCATGACTAGCAAAATCGGTTGAGCAAAACAGAAGCTGCAATAAACTTCAGAGAAATCTGCAAAACAGGAAACAGAAATTTACACCATTTATATATCATGCTTTGCACAGTACAGAATCTGCACTGTCTAGGTACAGAATTGTAAGCTTTTCAAGGTAGAGAACAATGAAGCAGCACAATCTGAAATGACACACAAAGTCATGTCAGCAGAAACCTATCAGCAGTGGCAGATGCTGCTCATTACTTTGCTTGTATCAGTCAGATATACAATACACGATAGTTTCATAGATAATAGACAAAACTAAAAGCGCAATAGTTCTTACACTAACTTTAGAAAGCAAAATCCATCACCTAACTGGTTCGTGGGAATCCGAAGGTGTAAACCCATGAAATATATACTTATCAAGGAATGCCCTTGAAAAAAGTATTTAAAAAGCCATGTTTCATTAGACAAAAAAATCTACGGGTCTACATGAAGACTCTTTATCATTGCTGTGTACCTTCGCTGACTTACTGTGATGTCGCTGGATTTACTAGGCAGAATTTGTTCAGATAGTATTTGCTTTTGCCTCTGAAGCTAAGAGTGTCAGTTATGAATATTATTAAAATGACTAAGTTAATGAATTTTTCAACTAAGGATGCAGAGGCTTCAGAAGTGAAAAAAACTGACAAATTCTCAGCTGCCTTCAAGTACTATGTAAAATTATATACATTGTGCAGTTTTGGGCTTTCCTTTCATATTTCAGCATACCATCAGCTGAATATCCTTTTGGCTTGAGTCCAAGTTGCATCATTAAACGCAATACATAGTCGTACTTGTCCTCTTCCCAGTAGCTGGCAGAGTACTTTCTGACTTGGGACTCTCATTTACCAGCACTATCTTTTTCTTCATTTTGATTATCTCATCACAGAGTTTTCATGGTAAAAGATATTTGAAAGTGTTTACTGAAGTGCCACTGCTGTTGTCTTTTGAGATATCCTTTACTGTTTACTGAAGTGCCACTGCTGTTGTCTTCGAGAGATCCTTTAACAATGTCACTATTGCTGCTGCCCAGTAGCTGCTGGCAAGCAAAGGCTACTCCCTTCTTAGCCACATGGGGGCCAGGAACAAAGGGTAATAAAAGACATATAATATTATTTATTTATTATTATGATCAGCTGATCAGACATAAGACATATAATAAAAGTTCAACCCCATTAGCAACAGAAAAGTAACTTCCTTTGAGACCCAAGCTGTTCCTTTTCTGTGTGAAGCTAACTGCCCCTTTCTTAGGTAGGAAACACTGAATTTATGAAGAAATCCCTGTACTGTAACATCTAGAAAAACATTTAGGTGCTAAATAGGTGAAACTTGCCATGTGAACCAATGCAGACAACATTGTTATTTTGTTGCATTACACAATCCCACTACTATGGAAAGGTAGTTCCATGGTGGCTCACAGATTGGAAAAGACTCAATATACATTCCAGTCCACAAGAAAGGGGACATTGTAACCATCACCCTCCTGTTTTATTTTCCTATACAAGTAAAATGATGCTAAAATTTTTGCAACAAAAACTTTTACCATATATGGAATGAGAAACATATGTCCAAGTTGGGTTCAGAATAGGAAATGGCAGAAGGGACCATATTACAAATCTATATTGGACAATGGAGTTCACCAAAGAATTTCAGATTGAAATCAGTCTGTAATTTATAGAGTATATCAAAGCCTTTGATTATATAGACCATGAAAAACTATGGATTGTTCTAAAAGTAAAGGGTGTGTCCTGATGTATAACCTATACTCACAGGGCAGGAGGGCACTGTCAGGATATTGTGGGGAAGCAGAATGATTTCCAATTGGCCAGGAGGTCAGACAAGCCTTCATTTTTGTTTAATTTATAAACAGAACATATCATACAATCATACAGAAAGTTAGACTAACATCAGAGAAAGAAGGTGTGAAAACTGGGGGAAGAAACATCAACAATTTAAGATATGCAGAAGATACTTCAATACTAACAGAAAATTGCAAAGACCTGGAATGACTACAGTCATCCCTCCCTGTTTGCGGACTTAAGAGTCCATGCTCTCACTCTTCACAAGACGGCGAGTGGGGAGGGACAAAATGGCAGTGTATGCCATTATTTTCAATGGGGCTCCAGTATTTGCAAGTTCCCATTTTTGCAAGGGGTCTGGAATGGAGTGAGAGAAGCAAATTGAGAGAGGCGACTGTATTGAAGAAAGTTAAGGAAGGAAGTGCAAAGGCAGAGTTACAGTTGAGCATTAAGAAAAAATAAAGCCTATAGATGGTTTACATAACTTTAAAATGGATGATAAGCACATAGAAATAGCTGAAAGACGCAGATAAACTTCAAGTGTAAAGATACATTACTGAATACGAAAGTCAGGATCATCCATGTCATAGCATTTCCAGTTTCTATGTACCATTGTGAAAGCTGAACAGTGAAACAAGCTGACAGGGAAAAAAATCAATGTGATGCTGGAGGAGATTGCTAAGGATACCATGCACTGCCAAACAGACACATGGGTCCAAGAGCAAATCAAGTGTTAACTCTTCCTAGAAGCCAAAATGACCAAACTGAGGCTATCATCGCTTGATCACATAAGGCAACAATTCTCATTCAAAAATATAATGCTTGGTAAAGTGGAAGGCAGTAGGAAAAGAGGAAGACTCCATTACAAGTGGACAGACTCAACCAAGCAAGCCACATCCTTTGAGTTTGCAAGAATTTAGCAGAGCTGTTAATAACAGCATGACTTGGAGGTCATTCAATCTCAGGACTGCTACACGTCAAAGCTGACAATAGCAGTTAACAACAAACAATGCAAAATCTGTTCACTGATGCCTACATCTGCAGTTACTCTGAATTGCATAGTTGTTGATTCCATCAAAAATTCAGGAACAATCAAGTTTACACAAGCACCCAATGGCACATTTGCAAAAAGAACCCTCTAAGTACAGTACTTAGAAGATAAAGGAAAAAAGAAATACCATGAGTATTTTCCACATTTCCATGCTGAAGTGCTTATTAAAAAAAGACTCAGAGAGCTCAGGCTCCAAAGGGCAAAACAGACCGGCACTAAATGCTGGCATTGGGCTGGAGTGGGGGCATGGCGACCGCATGCTGGCTGCCCCAACTCTGCCCCGATACCATCATCACGCCGCCTGACCACATGGTGGGCAGCATTACAGCGCTCCTTTGGCATGGCAACCACACACCAAATGGCAAAAGGGGTCCTGAAAAGTGCTGCTGTGGCAGCAAAGACACGTTTCCGCAGTTCTAAAAAGGAGCCTCATTTTGCTGCTTCTTTTTAGAGTGGCAAACTGCCGGATCGGGGCCTCAGCATGTGGTTGCTGTGGTCCTGATCCAGCGCTGAAGGGGCATCAGGATGCCGCTCTATCAGGGTGGTCTGTTCAGCCCCCAAAACACCATACAGACACATATTTTCATTGTCATGCCTTTGATAACAGTTTCTTAATTTTTCTGCCACTATTAACATAGAGCTAGAGGTTACAACTGCAAATACTATTTTAGCAAATTAAGATATACAAATTGCTTGATATTAATTATTCAACAGGTGGAATGACTAATATAGGCAAGCTTGCCTGCTCTTCAGAAGGATTTGCTGTGTTCATAAGGAATGAGCTAACAAGACTAACTTTAAAATCTGCCCCTTGCCCTATAAATCTGCCAGTATGCAGACAGTAAAGTAATCTGTACCTTTATACAAGTCACTGAACTGATAAACAATATGTGCAAGCCCCAACACAAATACTTATATAACCCATTATATCAGGCTGCTGTCTGGATCTTGTGGTTCAGAAATCACGTCCACAACAAGAAAAGAGATAGTGTTGTTTTCTTCAGTTGCTAAAGGTGCTTCATCTGGTTTTGGGAGCTGTGAGTGAGTTTGATTAAAGCCAGAAAAAAATATATACAGAACACTATTTCTTACCTTCGACCCGTGTTTCCAAGTGCTTATCCAATTCTGCATCTCTTTTCACTGCCTCATCTGAGACCTTAGGAGCATTTGAAAAGCAAACTAGAACAATACTCATGTTATCACGACTTCCCTATATTTTGGGAGAAAAGATAGTACATATTTGAGATTTAGTGTTTTATCATTCACAATTACAGTTCACATGATTATGTACTAAATAAATGAAAAACTACGTGCTAGTGATTTATTAGATATTTCTTACTGTCAGTTTTACTTTAAAATAATGATGTGGTCCAAAATATACCTGAATTCAGAATATATAATGCATTAATTATTTCTGTTTCAATAAACTGTCATTACAAAAAATGCCCCCCATCTGTTGCAATTTTTAACATATATGAATGATCACTTTAGATTGAAGGTTTTTTTTGGGGGGGGAGCTGTACAGCTCTTAACATTTAAGCAATGTGATATACCTCCACTCTGAACACTGAGATATACTGTTGAAAAGTCAACTGACTCATGTAATAGTCAGTAAAAACTTACGCTTAAACAGAAGGTTTTCACAGTTCTCACATAACTGGAAGCCTAAACTTACTAGCTTGTGAATGGATAAAAGGCCAAACACAAATTTTTATATCATTCATTTTCATATACTTCAAATGTAACTTTTCATTCTAAAAAGCAAAAAGTGAGATGTTTCCCAGCAAGCAAAAAAGAAAAGAAAAGAAAGAAAACACAGTCTTCACAGTAAGAACCATCAATTCTAGATTTTTTGAACATTAACATCAAAGTACAACTAGTTTCTAATATTCTTCAGTCAGGAAGAAAATGGAATTTGTCCTCCCTTTCTAAAAGATTTAACATTTTGCTGTTTTAAGTATTTTGTTACAAAGTACATGGAAATATTAACTTCCACTGCAAAGTTTTGGAATGTAAAAAATTCTAGCCAGATTGCGTAAGTGGTATTAACAGTCCCAAACCCAATACCAGGATTAATTCCTAGAAAGTTCACAGTTCTATCAATCTGCACAGTAATTCTTTAATAAGTTCTTAACGGAATTGTTAGCGATGCAGAGAAGCTGAACATTCATTCAACATGATTTGTTTAATTTTTTAAAGTCATAAGGAATGTCCTTTTTATGCTGCCTTCTGGGGATAAAAAAAAAGAGGTTACATACCTTGTGTAAACAAGTATCCACAACCCAATTGCACACTTTTTCCAGATCATCTGATACTTGAAGCCTAGACTTAACAAATTCACAGAGCTCTTCGTTGCTCATTACATCCCAGATTCCATCACAAGCCAGGACAATAAATTCATCCTCTTCTGCTCTTAAAATTTCATAAACCTCAGGTTCTGGAGAAACAAGTTGTTCTGTAGGGCCTTTTCCATCAACACATTTGTAGTCATAGTCCCCCAAAGCACGGGAAACGGCCAATGAGCCATTAACACGCTGAATCATGACACTCCCGCCTGCATTCTGGATTCTCTCCTTCTCCCTCGGATTACAAGGCTTGTGATCCTGTGTTGAAAAGCAGACTTGTCCATTCCTATAAAGAACAGCACGAGAGTCTCCACAATTGATAAAGTAAATGTGCTCAGGTGAAATCAGAACTCCCACTGCTGTTGAGCCACTCCTGTCCATGCCATTTCTGAGATCTGAAAAATTGCGCATGTATTCATCAATTTTCAAAAAGCCAGTTCTGATTCCACTCTTTACATTTTCCACTGAAGGTTCAAAAGTAGAGCTGGGCTGTTCTGATCCCCTGAAGTCTTCATTGTTAGTGATGTGTTCTAATAAGTGGTTTGAGCAGTAATTTGCCACACGAGATCCTGCGTGACCATCATAAACAGCGAAGAAGGACCAGTCCTCCAAACCATGAGGAATTCCTACAACAGCTGTGTGAGCATCTTCCATTTCCACTCTCCATCCTTGCATACTGCTTAGGCCATAACGCAAACCATTTCCTGCCCCGTGAGCATTATGTTTCTCAGTTTTTGGTTTATCCAAAAATGCACCCATGTTTGCTTGATTTGCAAAAGAATCTGCAAGGCAAAGTTTGATGATAAATACAAAATAGCAATACAAAAAGCATACAAAGAACTACTTAAGTAGCCAAACAAGTCCAACTTCAAGACAGCCATAATTCTTAAGAATTCCTTAGGTTTTGACAGTTCAAGCAAAAGTCTTGAAATATGCTATGTTTTGTTATTAAAATTACGAAACAATCCAGACACCTGCCTGCCAGATGATAGGTGAAAAATCATACAAATGATTTTCACATAATGTACTCTTTCACGTAAGGAGCTAATATTTCTATAATTTCCCCTGCACTAGCATCCAGGGTAATGAGAGGGTCTTTCCCCTAGAATCATAGGTAAGTGAACTGTTGGGGGGGGGGGGGTTGCAGACTGCCAGAAATAGTGCAAATTGAGTCCACTTTTAGGGTTAGGGTTAGGGAATCATGGGAACTGTATTTTATTGTGGCACCAGAGCTCTCTGACAGAGAAGGCTCAACGTCTCAGAAAAAAAAACAATTCCCATGATTCCCTAGCACTAACCCTAACCCTAAAAGTGGACTCAATTTGCACTATTTCTGGCAGTCTGCAACCCCCCTTGATTCTTCTGAACATATAAATTATCTCACAGTATCCAGGTCTGAACTAAGATTCTGTGAAAGCATTCAGTTACATGCCCCTAGTTATGAATAATATGCAGATATACAAATCAGGACACAGGAGGATACTGGTTTAAAAATACTTATAGTAGTCTAAAATAGTATTTCCATGTGAAATTTGCAAAATTCCTGTGTCAAGCAAGGAGAAGCAAAACAAAATGAAGCAAAAATAAATTCTTGCAACACATACATGGCAACATACTTGAATTATTCATTAAAATGATTTTAAGCTACCTTTTCTTTATATATACCAATATGAGGCATACAAACAAATAAAACAATAAAATTAGAAAATAAGAACTCTACGTCTGTCATCAGAAGAAAAGCAGCAAAACCACTAATGCACATTGAATCAGCTAATTTTAAAATGGCTAGGCAAACAAATAGGTGTGGAGGTAGTTACAAACCCCACTGCAGCATTGATACTGAACACAAAAAATGGAAAGCATTCTTGAGTTGCAGAGCTAGAACTGAGAGGCATCTCCCCTGCTAATATACAGTATTCAGATATACCTGAAGGTAAGTCTCTCTTTTAAGTCATGGACAGTCCTTTAGAAGGAGATACACTCTTGCAAATATGTGAATCCCAAATGATATGGGATATTAAAGATAAAGACCAAAGATCAACTGGGCTTAGAAGCAAGTAGGCCGACAATGCAGCTACTTCACAAGTGGTATGATTCTTATACAAATTTTGACAGCCACATTATGCAATAACTGACCCTTCCAGGTCATTTTTAAGGACAGCCAAGTGTATCATGCATTGCTGTAATCCAAATACAAGTAATCTGTTTGTTATGGCACATCTACAAGTATAATGGATGTTAACACAACTATTTCATATTAACACAAGCATAAAATCCCTATTTATATTTGAACCAGTGAGACACAGGAATAACTGAGTCTCAAAAAATCCTTCAAGCAACTCAAAACACAGTGAGTGCTATGTTAAGAGGCAGGCTGCTTTTAACAGATGTCTTTGTTAAAAAACGAAAAAAGAAAAAAGCACCACTGTTTAACACTAACAGCTCACAAATATGTTTTATAAATGTTTCATATATGTGGAACAGGTTTGCTTATATGCAAAAGTCATACTCTTATTTGACTTTTAACCTAATAAACTGTCCATGAAGTAGGACATTATATTTATAAATGGGCAACTGTGAGCTAGCAACAATGGGTCGATTCACACCAACAGAAAACTATGGTTTGGTGCTGTGGAAATGAACCCCATGCTACATGCTGCCAACTTCAGCTTTTAGGAACAAGATTTGTAGTGCACAGGCATACTGCACAAAGCAAAGCAAGACACTTTTCTTAGAACTGTGAACCAACAACTATCAGAGGTTCTGAAAGATCTCTGACTCATTTTTGGAGATGACAATATCCCAAAAACAACGTTGGTGAACATCTTAATGCACATAGGTATTTTAAAACAAGTATTTAAATGTATCACAGGTCAACTAACCATGTTGTCTTGTTTACGATGGTGCTGACAGACTAACAAAGAGAATACCAAAATGACCTTGATTTAAATGAAGGCTCACAAATAAAGTGAACATTTACAGAGACAGAAAACAACATTATTCTAACACTTAAACAGACACGAATTAGCATTTTATTGTTTTTTTAATTAAATTTAGTCCATACCAAAACAGTATTTACCTGACAACAGCACTTCTGTCAATTTTTGTACAGATCTCAAACCTTAGGGTTTACATTCCTTCAGCCAACAGGTACAGAACAGGTTATGTTTGAAAGCCTTCAGATAATGCAGGATCCAACATTTGCTTTGACTTAGAATTGCCTAAGAAAAAGTAATAGCAATTAGTGCTTCAGATTATACAAAAGATTAGGAATGTGATAAAATTTCTCTATTCTACACCTATCAATAACTATTATTACAGTTCATTTCGCTCAAACACACTTAAACACAAAAACAGTTTCTCCAGTCATAGTTAACATTATGCCAAAACATTTGAATAACAAGAGTTATATGGTACATGCTCAGTAAACTAACAAATTTTAGGACACCTTGATTTTGCATTATCATCTTAAACATTTCTTTCATGTACTGAAACATCACAGGTGTAGAAATTCCCCAAGTGTTAAGGACCACAGGCAATCTGAAATTCTTGCATATGTGAACAATTTTTGATGCACACACTCTATTTGGGAAACATGACGGATTTCAAGAGGCTATTTTTTAATCTCACTTACAGTTCTACAGTATTACAGTCAAAATCCATTATTGGTGAAAGCCTAGTTTTTCTCACTCAATAAAAATCACCCCTCAAACAACCCCACAGTATCTCCCAGCCTGACATAGCAGATCAAGGAAGGAGGGGGAATGGTCAAAGAACTGAGCAACATGGTTGTGGAATCACCATTTTCTCATTATACTATGGGAAATTAAGAAATATTAAATAATGTACATTGTTCTAACAATTATGTCAAAATTACATTCAGTGGGTTGAGAATTATAGTATTTCAGGGCTCCTCATATTTAAAGACCCTAAAGTTTAGCTTGCATATTGCTGTTGAGGCAAGTATATTAAAAGTACCCATAGCAATGAGGATCTAGTATAATTATAGGGTAAGATTCTGAAAGACTAAGAGTGTCATAATCGGACAAAACTGGTAACTTTCTGGAAACTCACTTTCCAGGTAATTGTAAAGCCATTTTCTTTCAAACTCTGCCTCCAACCCTACTTTTTCCAAGCATAGTACAGTCGCCTCTCCATTTTCGCATGGGATCTGTTCCGGAGCCCCCCACGCGAAAACGGGGAATCGCCAATATTCAAAACTCATTGGCTTAAATGGTGGTGCACTCCATAAGTATCCCCAAATTTTGTCCCCCTCCTTTTGCTGCCTGCAAACAGGAGAGGGACGTAGACTCCAAGTCCATGAAAATGGAAGGGCAACTGTATATCCTTTTAACCTTTTGTTGTTAACTGCCCTTGAGTTGATCTCAACTCATGGCTACCCTATGGATGATACATCTCCAAGACCATCTGTCCTCCACTGCTCTGCTTAATTCCTTACCCCATACCCATGGCCTCTTTAATAGAGTCGATCCATCTGGCATGCGGCCTTCCTTTCTTCCTACTTCCCTCCACCTTTCCCAGTATTATTGTCTTTTCCAATGAGTTCTCCCTTCTCATGATGTGTCCGAAGTATGATAGCCTCAGTTTGGTCTTAGAGCAGATCAAGCAGGAAACCTTCCTGGAAGCCAAGATGTTTGGTCATCTTGGCTTCCAGGAAGGTTTCCAGCTTGATTTGCTTGATCTGCTCTAGGACACATTTGTCTTTTTGGCTGTCCACGGGATCCTCAACACTCTTCTTCAGCACCACATCTCAAATGAATTTTCTTCCTATCATCTTTCTTAATTGTCCAGCTCTCCATACATCCATACATGGTAATCCATACATGGTAATAGGGAATATGATGGCTTGTATGATTCTAACATTTGTGCTGAGTCATATATCTTTGCATTTTAGAATCTTTTATAGTTCTTTCATAGCCACACTCTCCATTCTTAATCTTCTTCTGATTTC
>CM034701.1:368915702-368930427 GCA_020142125.1 Phrynosoma platyrhinos | reverse complement strand
CTTCTTTGATCTTCCTTAGTAGGTGTTCCAAGTCTATGAGGTTTTCTGTTAGTACTATGGTGTCATCTGTATGCCTTTTAACCTTATTAGTATTCAAAACAGAATGAAATCAATCCCATTTGGTCATGCTAAACTTAAGGGTGAGCAATTGTGTTAGGGTAGGTGCCAATTTGCACCCCTTTGCAGGTCACAACATTATATTCTGGGTGACTGAGAATCAACATGACATCATTTCCAGTTTTGTCTTCTGCCAAGTCAAGCCTTCTGTGGTGGCAAATTTAACCACTGTTGCATTTTTTCATTTACTGGGAGTTGTTTTCACACAAAAAAGAATTTTTTGAAAGATACATCCAGCCACTTTGTGGGTTGGGATGCATTTTCCCATCCTTTCACTAACCTCCTTTTCCCTTGCCATACCTCCTTGCTTCCCAATCACCTTCTTGTAGTACTACACAAAGCACTCTTACTGATGAAACTGTTGGAAGCCTTGAGGTTTTAACTAAGCTGCAAACTATACAAGTATTAATACTTTGTTGGGAATATTATCAAGAATAAATGCCACATGACCAGCCATAGAAATTCAGCAGTCAGTACTCCAAATCACAGTACACAGCAAAAACAGATATACAGTGGTTCCTTGGTATCCACTGGGATTTGGTTCCAGGACCCCCCATAGATATTAAAATCCATGGGTGCTCAAGTCCCTTTATATACAGTGAAGTAGTAAACTGGTGTCCCTTATGTAAAATGGCAAAATCAAGGTTTGCTTATTAGAATTTATATATATTTTAAGCATTTCTAAACTATGGATGTTTGAATCCATGGATAAAATCTGTGGATAAGGAGGGCTGACTATACTATCTTGCCAAACTTGCAATGGCTTCTCCAACTGTGTCCTCAAACGGGCTGCTGTCGGGTTGGTCCAGGAGCAGGGCGTGCACATAATGCATGCCCCAGAATCGTGCAGAAGCCATGCTGGGGCCAACTAATCCAGCCCAAACCCATCCGCAAAAGGACCAGTTTCTTACCGCTCCTTTTCACTATCCTTTTGGGACCATGGCAGCAGCTGTCCTCAGGACAGCGGTGTCTTGTTGTCACAGTCTCACCGCAGTCCAGTGGTGATTGGGACAGGAACAGCCTCTGGCTGCTCCTTTTGCCTCATCTGCTTTGCCCCTGTGTTAATATCAGTGGGAACTTTTTACTCCTATGTCACTGAACCATATTACATTCACTGACATTTCTGCAGCTGCATTACCAATAGAAAATTTTGAGGAGTGATATATATAAAATGGCAAAAATCAAGGTTAGTTTTGGGGATTATTTTCACATCATGGGTGACTGAATCCACAGATGCAGAATCCATGGACATGGAGAGCTGACTGTACTTATATTTTGACAGGGGAACACCTAATAGGTAAATCAACTTATCCCAAAAAGAAAAAAGAGGATTAAGGAAAACCAGCCCTGACAGATTAGGGCTTTCTGTCTTTTTCTTTCTGGCTAGCATGAATTAACTCTAAAGCCCAAGTGATTAGTTAGTTTTACTTGAGGACTACATTGAAGGGATGATGACTGGCACTTAAGGTGAATTGCCACAGCTGCTTTTCCCCTTTGCACATCACAGACATGTAGAGGTCTGTCACTGGAAGAGACAGGCAACACTTCTTCAGGAACAAACTCTGCCTATAGCTGCTGAGCCCAATTCAAGGACTTCTACTAATTAATAAAGAATTACATGTTTTAGTATCTGACACTCCTAACAGCTGAAGAGTTATCATGTAAAATGCTCTAAGACTATTTTGCTGGCTGTTAATGCCAAGAAAGAAGGGTCAAACACAATCTTTATAGCAATAGTGGCATAGTGGTTAAATGCTGGTACTGCAGCTACAACGTTGTAAGTTCGATCCTAGAGGAGGGCTCCAATGTCCACTCAGCCTTCCATCCTTTTGTAGGCCAGTAAAAAAAGTGCCCTGCTTGTTGCTGGCAATTTGCTTACAGACTGTAAACTGCTTAGGGTATGCTAGTTGACTGTTAAGTGGTATAGAAATGTACTTGCTATTGCTATTGAGTTCCCCATCCTTAGAATAGCAGTCTTATGGTAACTGCACACACAATTTTACCTGGATTCCCAAGGGTTAAAGGTTAGAAATTGAAGGGACTCATAAATGCAGTTGCCCAGCACTACACAAAGTTTCTCACTGTTTCACAATGTAGTACAGCACTACTTTAACAGTAACCAGATGAAATGAGCCATTCTGCTATTCAACTCAGGCAACTGCCAACTTGAATCATGGTTGCAATATGCAGCAGAATGAATATGCTTTGATTTTTATGTATTGAAACTAATACATAGTGGTTAATTAACTATATTGGTATATGCAAGAACATGGAATCTGAACAAGAGTTTACACACATACAACAATGATCAAAGCCACATTTAAAGCAAAGTACGTGTCTCCCCCTTACTCCCAATATCCAACTCAAAAAAACTGATGATGAAAGCCTTTTATAGACAACCACCCTTCCATTTATGCACCAATTTATTTCTGCCCGAGTAGAAAGCAGTATTTCCCCATTTTCCCTTTCGAGAAACAAAACTTAAACTGGGGGTGGCATTCTGTCCTTCACCTTACTCACCAGAAGAGCCAAGGTATTCTATGCTCTCTGTAAATGATGCTCCTAGACTAAACAACTGCCTTTTTATTCTCTCCAAGAGCTTCTAGAATCTGCATCCTAGGTATCCCTGGTAACAGCAGCCAGCCAGCATAATATCCCATGACACTAGCCAACTTGGCTGTGCAATAAAATCCATGATAGGACCTTTCCCACCTTTCAAGCTTCTCCTCAAACTTTGGGACTTAGAACTTGCAGTTACAGACATTACTGAAGTAAAGAAAATAAATGGAAAACAAGACAGTGCTCCTGCATATCTGGTACAGTACCAGTAGAGTGCTCTCCCACGTTTTCACTAGGTCTCACTCATAAAACCCAGGCATTTTTTTCTATAAACAGCTGTCAAGTGTACTAGGCACTGTATTGGGGGGGGATCAGGACACTGCTTCCATCTGAGAATAAATTAAAATGTCTAAATTCAGAATGTTTAACTATTGAGAATAGGAAAACGCAGGTGGTCAGGAAGAAAATTTCAATTAATTTTACTTACATCCTGCTTTCTCCCAATGTGGCACTTAAAGGGTAAAATAGTTACTTTGTATCTGGAGCTATGCTGGTCATAATAGTGAGATTCAAATAAGGCACCAAACTAGATGGGTTTAAATGGAATAAATTCATGGTGGATAAGACTAGAAAATGAATTGCTCAGAAGTTATTTGTTTAAATAGTGGTGTCCCATGAACAGTTCGTTATACTTGCAATGATGCCCATTCTACCTTCATGTTGAATCTATCATGACCAACACCATACCCACATTATAAAATACTCTGTGTTAAAAATCCTTATCAGGACTCTGTAAAATCTACACTATCCATGCTACATCATGAACATAATATAAAGAGGCAATGTTTATTATAATAAGCTCTTGTAATATCAATGTGAAATGCTATGAGACCCAGTTCTGGGGGGGGGGGGAGTGGTATAAGAAGTGAACATAACATACAATCATAGAGCTAGAAGAAACCAACTCTGAATCAAACTACTGTTTGACCTACTTCTTGCCTACTAGCTGTCCTATATAAATACTGACAGTAGACATGTATGATTGGAGAAGATACACTCCCACTTTTTTGAGAAGTACATGGAAAAGATTTAAGACTCACAACTCAGTAAGTCCTCAATTGTTCATAGTAATAATTACCACTAGTCATCTTTAGAAAAGCCAGAATCCTCTTCACCCATTCACCCCAGATCCCTACCTTAATGCTTTGTCCTTTCAACTCCTTTCGAGTAGAGTATAACTGCTATGCCAGTATTGATTCCAAATAAGGTATCTATGAGAATATGAGTGTACTGTAATAACAACAGTATCTACTGTTTTAGGCTATTTGTTCTTAGTGGATTCAGAAACATCCATTCCTCATATTCCACATTTCTTCATACTCCTACAATACTGTAAATTCACAGAGTGGTATAACTGTATTACAACATCATGATATAGGAATCTTAACCTTAAGTACCGTAGTTGCATTTTCCCAGTGTTGTGCCATCTTAAGCTGCATCTTGGAATTACAGTACTATTAAATGTCAGGGAGGCAAGCCCTACCATTTACAATTACCATTTCAAATGAAGGGCTCCAAGTTGCATCAAAAAGACCTCTTGTAGTAGCCATCTGAACCCATATATCTGAATAGGTGAATATAATGAAGTCCTGTAAAATCACAGAATTCAAAATGACCCCCTGTTGGTTCAAGAACCCACTGTATCCTCAACACTCTCCTCAAGCACCACATCTCAAGTGAGGTTTTTCTCTTATCCACTTTCTTCACTGTCCAGCTCTCACATCTGTACATTGTGATGGAGAATACTATGGCATGGACGATTCTAACTTTAATTTTCAGATATGTCTTTACACTTTATGATCTTGTACAGTTTTTTCATAGCTGTCCTTCTGAATCATTCTGATTTCTTCACTGCAGTCTCCATTCTGATTAATATTTGAACCAAGATACAGTGGTACCTCTACTTACGAATGCTTCATCTTACGAAAATTCAACTTACGAAATGCGCCTCCGAATAAATTTTGCTTCAAATTACGAAATTGTTCTACTTACGAAATTGGCGGGAAGGAGCTGCTTTTTGAATTTCGTGGCATGCTATTGGTTAGTGAAATCTGGCAAAGCAGCACTCTATTGGCTAGAGAACCAGGAAGTGTTTGCCTAGTGAAACTAAGTTAGATAGCACTGTTAGGGCTTGCCAGAGAGGAGAGGAAGTGTGTTTTTCTTTGCCTCCTCCTCCTCCCTCCCTCCCTCCTCCCTCCTCTCTCACTCACTGTTGCCATCGCACAGCCAGCCGACCCGAAAGGTAAATGAAACTTTTTTACTGTACATTTGTATTGAGTTGTAGCTTGAATCTGGGGGCCTGGAACGGATTAGGCCTTTTCAATGTTAAATTTGCTTCAACTTAGGAAATTTTCTACTTACGAAATGGGATGCGGAACGGATTAATTTCGTAAGTAGAGGTACCACTGTATTGGAATGCTTTACTACAATTTTCTCATTGTCTAGGATGAATTCCTGTAGATCTTCCATGGTCATTATTATTAAGGTTCAGCATTAATTCATTCTTGGCACTTTCCTCCTTAACTTTCTTCAGTAACTGCTCCAGATCTTTTTCGTTACCGCTAACAGAGTCGGGGTCTCCATATCCACAGATTTTTTTTATCCACGGATCCAATCATCCATGGCTTGAATTTTTAAAAATATATATATAAATTTCACAAAGTAAACCTTGACTTTGCCATTTTATATAATTTACAATGCCACTGAATTTAATGAAACACTGAGCATCCATGGATTTTGATATCCACAAGGGGACCTGGAACCAAACCCTAGCAAGATACCAAGGACCCACTGTAGTATTGTGTCACCTGCATATCTTAAGATTGTTAATGTTCCTTCCTCCTACCTTCACTGAGAGCGAGTGTGGCATAGTGGATTGAGCACTGGCCTACAACTCTGGAGATCAAGGTTCAGTTCCCTGCTTGGCTGAGAAACCCACAGGGTGACCTTGGGCAAGTCACACTTTCTCAGCCTCAGGGCCAACCTTTTCTAACCAGCACTTGCTCTGCTGGGCACACATACATATAGTCCAGTGCATGGTCCTATGAACAGCAAAATAGTAACAAGGTGACAATCTTTAGATTTCTGAACCTCTTCTGAACAAATCTTGCCAAAAAAACTCTACAGTAGCAGTCGCTGTAAGTTGGAAACAACTTGAAGGCACACAACAACAACAAGGGATAATAACTGGTCTGAGTTCAACTAAACCTTCTAGCTTAAAGCTTCAACACATATCCTCCAAATCAGTATCTACTGCTAAACTCCTGCTATACTGAAGTTGGGATTAGGAACACTCAGCATTAAACACTACTCTTGTACTGCTTGACAGTGGAAGATTCATGGTTAAAAATGCCCTCAGTAATTACTCATTAAAACAGGGACTTTCAGTGCAAATGCCTTTGTATGGTGCTGAGCAACATATAAGCAAGAGCTACCTGCATTATTCTCCAGTGGTAAGTATTCTGAAACCCTAAAAATGGAGTGTACCTGAGGAGCATCATTGATTATTCTAACAAAAAAGTAAATCAATCTTTATAAACAGAAGAAAACAATCACTAGGCACTATATAGTAATGGCACATCCTAAAAACTGAAGCTGGGTGTTATTGTATTTATCTGCATGCAAAGTAGATGTAGAATAAAATTTAATAGTCTTCATGAAGACTGAAAACAATGAACTGTAAAGTACTTCAGTTACATAGCACATAATTCTATTTCTTTTGGTAAAATATACAATGACAAAATGAGGGAGGAACAGTTGCCAAACCTTCTACCCTTGGTGAAATGCACCTCCTCTACTCTGTCCTTTGCCAAAGAGGAAGCCAGTCCATGAACTCAAAAAAGCAATTCAGAGTGATGGCACTGCTTTCTGCCTTCCCACTGGCACTGGGACATCACATTCATGACATAATCTCAATTGGCTGGGATAACATTACAAGGCAGCTGAAGCCAAATGCTATTCTCTTAGGAACAGATAGGGATACAAGCAGCACTGAATAGTTGGTGAGTAGTGACAAAGTATCAGAGGAAGATAGGCCCATGAAGATCTTTCTGTTGCCAGAGAACACATACCTTAGGTTTGTGGCATTAACAGCCTCAACAAAAAGAAGGAAGCTTTACAGACTACCCATACCGCTGGCTGTTTCTGAGTGCAATATGACCCACAAAGCAATGTGTTTTATCAGTCCCAACACATCTAAACAAAATCTTTTTAAAAGGTCAGAATTTCTAGCTACCTAAATAGTGAGCCTGAATATTTAAAAAACAAAACTGATTTAAATTTGGAATGGCTGTTGGTAGCCAAGTACAAGGGCCAACTCCAGTCCACAGGGAACAAGTAGTAGGAATTATAATGTCACATCTAACTTGATGAGGCTTTTACTCCCTATAACTGTGATAGTGAACCTATGGCACGCATGTCAAAGATGGCATGCAAAGCCATTTTCCTTAGCACACATAGGGCGGGGAGGAGGAGGAAGAAGTGCACGCATGCTCCTCCTCCTTCCCAGCTGTCCTAGGACTTCAGCTGCCTCTCTGTGCCTCAGTGATGGGGCGGGGGGAAGAGGAGAAAGAGGCATGCTCCTGTACCTCCTCCTTCCTGACCCTCTCTGGCACACACCTCTTCCTCTTCTTCCCCCCTCGCTTCAGCTGAAGGCCCAGGAGGGTGGGGGGGGGGAAAGAAGTCTTGTCCTGGAAGTCCCACCCCCCCAAAGGGCGGAAGTCCTACCCCCGGCACTGGGTAACACCTGGTGCCGGAAGGCCTTTTAGTTTGGGCACTCGGCCCCTACAAGGTTCGTCATCACTGCCCTATAATATCAAGTATGTGATAATTAGCAACAGTTCCTCATTCTGAAAATTGTAAGAGTCTTAGAATCAAAAAGTATGTGTATGAATTGTAATGGACAGAACTGTAACTTTATGTATTTAAACCAAAGGAGAATATTATGGTATAATGTACTGGCACCGCTGATCCTAATTTTGATTGCAACTATAAAAGTACCTTATTTTCCTGTGTATAAGACTACTTTTTAACCTGCAAAATCTGTGGTTAAAGTGGGGGGGGGGGGCTCGTCTTATACGCCAGGTATAAGGATAAGGAGGATAGAGGTGCTAAAACTCTATATTTTGACTGGAAAAATGGGGGGTCGTCTTATACGCCGGGTCGTCTTATACGCCGGAAAATACGGTAAAGTGCACTCAAATAAAAACTGAAAAGATTGTCTTCAGCAGGCCTACACAGAGCTATAGCTAATTGAGAGCAGACTTTGGGCCAAAATTATGGATTTTATCATGACTCGTGGATAAGTTGAGGGTAAAACTTTGTAACAAAGGATCTAAAAGAAAGGACCAAAGCATCTAAAGCAGGGATAGGCAACCTTTCCTCTTTAAGGGCCGAGGGACTTCAGCTCCCAGAAGCCTCAGCCATGTTGGCCAATAGTTCCCATGTTGGCCAATAGCTCCTGGGATTCTGGGAGCAGAAGTGCCTCGGTCCTTAAAGGGGAAAGGTTGCCTACCCCTGATCTAAAGCATGTAACAAAGGATCTAAGGAAGGACCAAAGGAAAACAAATGCCAAAAAACTTATAAAATTCCAGCAAGCCTAATTGTGCTCACACAAAAGGCTGGATGGATGAGAGTAGAGGGGGGGCAGAGCTTCCAGGATAGATTACATTCATGCCTTTCATCAGGGGATGGTTCCTTTTTTGTAAGAGTTAAAGTACAATACTTACCTTGACCGATGGATAAGTCAACTCAGGTTTTTAGGGTCACATTTTTACGAAAATTTCTAGACTGATAGATGAGTATATATGTAATATAAGTAGTGCAATGAGTTTGGTTCCAGGACCTCCTGTAAATACCAAAATCTGTGGATGCTCAAGTCCCATTAAACAGAATGGCATAGTAAAATGCTGTTCCTTATACAAAAAGCAAAATCAAGCTTTGCTTTTTGGAATTTATATATATATTGAATATTTGCAAGCCATGGATGGTTGAATCCATGGATAAAAAATCCGTGGATAAAGAATCCGTGGATGCGAGGGACGACTGCATAGTAAAAAAACTCTGCTGGAAAAATGAGGCAACTCTTAAAAAGTGGAGAAACTAGTGCGCCAATCTCTCTCTTGCATCAATGTTTCGAGCTGAGATCACAACTCTGATATAAAACTTGCCCCTTGCTTTGCCAAGAATAATCATTTCCTGAGGTCAACTGGTCTCAAGGACAAGAGATTTTCACTGAGGAGCAAGTGGCACAAACTGAACCAGCTGCAATCTACCAGAAGTAAAACTGCACCTGTTGAATGCTTCAGGCAAAGAGGCACAGAACTTCAATCAGGAAACAAGAAACTGCAAATAAAATTCTAAAGACAATGGACAGTGTTTCATACCGTTTGCTAGGGAGGTGGGAAATAAAAGGCAGAGTTTTGACATTTCTGGCAAGTAACTGTGGCAGCACCTGATCTGTTGGCCACACATACATACAATCCAGTCCACAGCACTATGGACAGCAAAATTAGCAACATGGTGACAATCTTTAGATTTTTGAACCTGATTTCTTAGCTTTGTTGCAAAACTTACACTAGCAAGAATAATACAACAAAGTGAACCAATAATTGAAAATACAGTGGTCTCTCCATATTCACTGGGGTTAGGAGTGAAGAACCCCCATGAATGTGGGGAAACTGCAAATAAAAAAACTATTCTTTTTACCTAAGAGAACATCTCTCTAGGAATCGCCAGGACCTCCAGTTCTATGGTCAATGATGGCCAGAAGTTGACCGTAGAATCATGTTGGATGACCTACAATTGCCTAAAAATGTGTTTTCTCTGGGAACATCTAGGTTCTCCAGGGCAACTCTATGGTTAACTTCTGGCAGATTTGCACTGGAGGATCTAGAGATTTTTAGAGAGAGCATATTAATCAAAACTGCAAATAATCAAATCTGCAAAAGTCAAAACCGCAAATGAGGAAGGCTAACTATTACTTTTTAAGATAGTTTTAATAATAAACATAGACACTTCCATAAACTGGCCTGAAAAAAGGGTTCTAAGTGTCATGGAACTAAATGCTGCAATACCTGCCAGTTGCGAACTTTGATTAGCTAGAATACCCCCTTCATGGTTTTAAATAAATGTTCGCAAACATTCTCTGAAGATGCCAGCCACAGATGCAGGCGAAACATTAGAAAGAAACTCTTCTAGAACATGGCCACACAGCCTGAAAAACCCACAAAAAACTATGTTCGCAAACATTCTTTGTGCACTCTACTCAATCTGCATGTCAATCATCTAACTTCAATTCAGAAATAGATGAAAGTTACCTATGAAGGTATTATTTCTGTAATTTGTAAAGCTTTTTCAATTCCAAGTGTTTAAAATAAACTTGGTTGTTTAAGACATGTACTTAATGACTTAACTTGCAACATGAACCTAAATCATGAAGCATTTGCCCTCCCTCTAATGTAACAGTAGCTATTACCAATTTTCTTCAGTATTATGTTTCAGGAAATTAGTAGCGTATGTTTCATTAAAGCTGCATAATGATCATTACTCTGCTGTCCTTTTCTCTCCTTTATTAGCACCTCTTTTCTCCAACAGGCTGGTCCCGCTTCCAGATGACTGTGAAAGGTTTACTACCTAAACAGCCAGACAACTTTTGAACCTGTGCACTGTGTGATTAGAATAGTTGTTGAGCAACAAATTAACAAAAACAATGTGAGGTCATACATGGTGAGCACATCAAATATTCTCCCTGGTCTATGCAAGACAGTTCACCAAATTAGCAGCAACTGATGTACTCAACAAAAGCCAACATGATAAGGATACAAGGCCTTAGACAAATATCAATGTGACGATGTTATAAACCAAATGATTTTTTTAAAAAAAAACACTCCTGTTTTTTTACATTTATTATTCTCATATATATTAAACCAGGGTGGATAAAATCAATGTTTTTTTTTAAATGATTAAAATCATTTTTTGTGATTGAAATTGGATTTTTTTAATTAAATGCATTTTGAGGAAAAGATATTCTATTTAAGACACATTATGGTCCAAAGTTTATTCATCATGAAACTGGGATTAGTTTTTAATTAAGTAGCATGAGAATGTATATTCATGTAATGTTAAAAAAATTTGGTAAATGAATTCCATTAATCCATTCACAATGTTATACTACTTCCAGAGGTTTCTCTAAGAATATTGGGCAAGTTTTCTATCTAGGGGCTATTACAACAGCTTGGTTTTACAGTTCTCAAAACTGTGAATTTGTATCTGCACAGATCACAATCCCATTTTTTTTTAAAAATCTACGTACACTGAATCAACCCCCTATCTCTTAAGTGCTAAGCTTCAAAACATTCAACGAATAAGATTGTTGGGAGACTGGGAGTGGAATAGATCTGTAAAAGAAGCTAAGTGTGAGGGGGAAGGGGCAAGTAATAAAAATGAAAGTTAAACCTTTTGAACAGATAATATTCCCAAATTGTGTCTGTTTTATAACCTGTTGCCAGTGCCATTATAGGTTTTCTATTCCAGGGAAAGATATGATAAGCCTGAGGCTTATCATATCTTTCCCTGGAATAGAAAACCTATAATGGCACTGGCAACAGGTTATAAAACAGACACAATTTTTGAATATTTTAATAAAGTTATTTTTCCTTTTGATAAGCTTATAGTGAGGAAGAGTGCCCTTTGGGGAAGGGAGGAAATTACATGATTAAATTGAGTCTCTGAGTAGTGATTTAAATCATGATTTAAATCAAATCCACCCTGTTTTAAAATCTGGCTATTGTTATTTTTGTTGTCTAAACCTCTTACTAGAACAAAAATTACTGAATTTAAACATTTTAACTTTAAAAGTTTACTGCCAATTGCTCATTGTTAGACCAGTACCTAGCGTCAGTTTCTTCTTTTCAATCACTTTATAGTGCAAGAAGTGCCATTCAGAACTAAGCCCTTTAATTAACATAAGTTCAAACAAAACAACTTGCTTTAAAAGAGCATTTTTAAAGAGTTATTATTTAAGATAGTGGCTATAACATCTGAACTGTATTTTGCTGCTTCATTTTCTGATTTAGCCCTATACTGATACAGGCCTATGCTCCCACATACGGGTTATCAACTTGTCAATATAATTCCCAGAGGTTTACTGAAAGATATAAATCATACCAAAGTCTAATAACTTTTGATTGATAGTGTTAGAAAGCATTAAAACATGATTGATGAAAATTTCTGATGCATAAAATAGTATTTCACAATGTTAATATAATAAGCAGCATTCAAATCTTTCATTAAAACATTAATGTTAATAAAACTAATTCAGATTGGGGGGGGGGAACCTGGTTTAAACCAAAGAGGTTTGTTGTTGTTGTTGTTGTTGTTTTCCCAACCCTGGAAAGGTTACTGCTAAGAGGGGCCTGATGGTTGAACATACTACTTGTTATGACATTATTATACATGATTTAGTTAACCACTCTGAAAAACTTTAAATTAGCTATTGAAGTAAATGCTGGAAGAACCAGTTAGTAAACAGTTAGAATAGCAACATTAATATTCTCGTTTTCAATTCCTTTAGGCAAGATCTAAATGTACAGTATTCTTTTTACCTAAGAGAACACATCTCTAGGAATCCCCAGGTCCTCCAGTGCAATTCTACGATCAACATCTACCAGAAGTTGATCACAGGGAATCATATTGGAGAACATACAAATGCCTAGAGAAGTGTATTCTCTAGGAGCTTCCAGGTTCTCCAGCACAACGCTATGGTCAACTTCTGGCAGAGTTGCACTGGAGGACTTAAAAGAGATTCCAAGAGAGAACATATTAATCAAGATCACAAATAATCAAATCTGCCAAGTCAAAGCTGCAAATGTGGAGGGCCAACTGTAGATGAAATAATCCCACACCATTCTGCTACTACAGATGAAGCCAAAGTAGTTGCAAAATGCAGCACATATTTTATAATGGAAATTTAACAAGATCAGTGTACTGGACCCTTTCATGGATCATTCTAACTTGATGTTTTCATAGACAGCTGTAGAGTGCAAGACTGCAATCAAGAATATAGGCCAAGAAAGAGACATAGCATCCAGGGAAATATTTTTTTTATAGACAGCAGGAAGGGTATAACAGAATTTGAGAACTTCTATAACTTTGAACAGAAAAAATTCTATAATTGGGGAGCCCTGGTGAAAACATTACGTGGTTATATGTCTACCACACATATGACTAGAGCTACCAAAGCTTATCTTAAAACTTAAGCAACCTCATACAGGTTTACACAGTCCTTCAGATAACCTTTAGAGCCAGATTAAGAATTTTGTTATTAGGTGTGGAATTACACAGGCAACTAGTTTAACTGGTACAAAACTGATATCATGTATTCTAGCTAGCAAATACCTACCAAAGTTCAAACAGACCAATTAAAATCTTCAAACTGTTTTCAAAAGCAGTCCACACAGAACTAGTCTATATACTATCAACAGTATACCAGCCGCTCTTGTTAGTGTACCACTCTATATTTGCAAAATGTACTTCTAACCACCAATACCACCAGTGTCTTCACAGACAGTGGCAAGTGCAAGAGCTGTAAACTTGGTCTAGGCAAGTGCAACTCCATCCAAAATCAGATGCACATCTCCTTTTAGCATGGCAGACTTCCAGCCCAAGTATTTAGTTCTTATCTTATCTCACTCATACCAAAACTATCTCTAAAAACATGCTGAAGAATTTCACAGATGTGACATCCATGTGCAAAAGAGACCAAACCTCCAATTCCTGCCAGAAATTTTATACAGATGTTAAAAATAGGGATTAGCTGTTCAGAGATCAGTTCAATTTAGTACAGATACCATTACTGTACAAATCCTCTTTGATTTTTGTTAAACAAAGGACTGCTGAGACACATAAGCATCCAGGCAGTTACTACAGCCTACTGGAATACCATAGAAGTCAATGAATATCTGAAACAAAAGGGAGAGATACAGAAAGTAAACTTCTGTCAGGGTATTCTAAAGCTTTACTGAAGCGATGGAATGCAGCAGGATCACACCTGTTGTACTTAATGGTCATGAATCAAAGGACTCTGAAACATAAATAGTTGCTGCCTACACTCCTCATTTGCTTACACCAAGTATATGAATGACAAAAGCACAAATCCTGTGCTTGCTTTATTGTCTTCTCTTCAATATGTACAAAAAAAATTACTTCTCAATTGAAACGGCTCTAGTGGTGACAGCAGACACATACTGTTTTTGCTTCCCTCTTTCCCTTCTAGGCAAAAGAGGGCTTGTTGAAGGGAATAAACTTCACTGAGGTCTACTGCCATGGGACCATGGACATTTAGAACTTCACCTACAGCTGATATGGAAATACGCAAGACTTGTACTGTGGCAGACTGCATTTTAAAATGCAATTTAGAAGTAGGCCAAAATTTAACCTGAAACAAAAAAGGACAATGTGGAAAACTTCAATTCAGGGCAGTGGCATCCCCATGCCTGATGTTACCCAGTGAAAGGGAACAGCGGCATCCAAAAGGTAAACTCAGCCTTCGCCATGGTGGCTGCTTCCTCCTGAGGAGGGAGCCACCGGGAAGTGGAAGGTGGGCCCAACGAGGCATCACCCCTCTTCTGAGGTGTCACCCAGTGCAGGCTGAACCCCCTTAGTGATGCCACTAACTCAGGGTCCCAGCCAGCTCTTCCTCCAGAATGCTCCACTCCCTTCTCATGTGTACTTTGAGATGTTTGTGGGGGTCCCCTTAGGGTTCCCCACTATAAAACTTTGATCCTCTCAACTCAACTCAAATTCCTCTTGTGTGTTGATGGCCCAGATAAGGATCCATATTCAATGAATCTGCAGTTGAAATATAGGACTGAAGTGCTGACAAATTAGTCGCCCCTCCGTTCTCATGGACTTCATGTCTACGTTTTTATATATTCACGGAGGGGCAACTGTTAGGTTTAAATGGGATATAGAGTCAATGTTAAAATGTTGA
>CM034701.1:368887410-368900712 GCA_020142125.1 Phrynosoma platyrhinos | reverse complement strand
GCTGTTGGAACGAATTAATTTTGTAAGCAGAGGTACCACTGTATTAACAAACTTGAATAAGTTCTGAGGAGACCAATGAAGATAGTGAAGAGTCTAGAGTCAGACCAAGCCCTATAAGGAACCAGTGATTACTTGGAAGATTGAATAAGCTTGTTTTCTGCCCTTCCAGATGACAGGACCTGAACCAATCAATGTGTTGAAATTACTCTACAAGAAAGGAGATTCTGACTAAACATTAGAAGGAACCACCTGGTGGTAAGAGCTGTTTGACAGTGGAACAAACTACCTTGGAAGGTGTTTGATGGTTTGGGACAGAGGATAGAGGACGGTGATGTGGGCATCCTTCCAATGTGTACCTGCACCAATGGCTCTTGTGATCCCTTCCAGCTCTGGGATACTACATGAAGTTATATTTTAAAAGCAAATAATATTGTTGAAATACAATTTAACTACAAGCAATTTGAAAATATGCCAGTAAAAAAATGCAGCAAACACTTAGAAGCCCCTTCCTCGGCCAAATATTAGCTATTTTGTTTTCCCTTTTTGATCTGATTCAATCTAAAGGAAGAAGTAAAGCCCCATTGACAGAAACACAGTAGTCATTCTGAAGCACAGATTGGCAGCGGATGTGGTTGGACAGATCAAATGGTTTGCACTCACAAGTTCCCAGTTTTGTCCCTGGCATGTCCAGGTAATGTTTTGGAAGGCCATGTAGAATAATGAGCCAGGTAGAATCAAAGGTCTGGCACAGTAGAAAATCAGCTTCCTAGTTTTGTAGGTACTATATGAGCGGAACTTGAAGATGTTAGAATTCAAAGATATAGCTACTGGTATGTAGTAGAGAGATCTTGTAGCATCTTTGAGACTAAAGGAAAGAGGTTGGCAGCATGAGCTTTTGTAGACTTAAGTCTACTTCCTAAGATCCATTGGTGATCTGAGGAAGTAGAGTTAAGTCTACAAAAGCTCATGCTACCAACCTCTTTCCTTCAGTTAGGGCCTTTGCAGACTGCCAGAAATAGTGCACATTAAATTGAGGCACTGCCCTCGCTCAGTGCTAGGGAATCATGGGAACTGTAATGTATTGTGGCACCAGAGCTCTCTGACAGAGAAGGCTCAATGTCTCAGAAAAAAAATACAATTCTCATGATTCTCTAGCACTGAACCAGGGCAGTGCCTCAATTTAATGTGCACTATTTCTGGAAAGGTGCTACAAGATCTCTCTACATATTGAGAATGTTACTTTTCCAAACTCCAAATGTTGCTTTCCCAGTGGCACAGGAACAGGGAGTTTATCACACTCACTTTTGTTAATGATCTGGGCACAGCCTGGGGACACGTGTGAACAAAGGAAAATGGCTTTTATCGCACTCAAAAACAGTTAGCAAGCCATCCCCATGCCATCACTTTACCACAATCCATCCCTGAGCCGCGCTGAGCCAGCTGATTTTGCAAGGACGGAAGCTTTCTGGCTGAGCAAAATTGCGGAACTCATTGCGGTTCGGCTTGGCTAGGGATGGGTTATGGTTGAGCGATAGCATGGGGATTGCTTGCCAACAGTTTTGAGTGTGATAAAATCTGTTTTCCCTTAGTCACATGTGTTCATGTGTGTCCCCAGCCAGTGCCCAGATCGTTAGGAAAATTGAGTGTGATAAACTCCCAGGTCAGTGCTCATTTTTCTCTCTCCTTCACTATGTTGCTATTGCAGTTTTGTAGACTTGAGAGAAAACCAGTGCAAATCATAGATTGCTGGATGGCAAGTAAATTCTGGATTTACAGAAAGCCTCATGTGTTTTATAAATAGCCGGGTACCAAGTACTTATTTGATGTATATTTTGTCCTGCTTTACCCCCACCCACCCAAAGGCTCCAAAGGTAGCCAGTAAATCAAGCATTGAAAAAAAGCTAGTAATAACCTGAGAATTATAAAAGGAATTAACAGTAAAGCCAATAACAAAACTGACATCATATAAGATTTCAAACCATTTCTTTTTGGAAAACAGCATCTAAACTACTTTAAAATATTCAACAAATACAAATGTTGTTACCTGGCACTCTGAAGAGTATCTACCTTGGTCTTTCCTCTGTCTACCTTGATCATCCTCTGTCTTTCCTCTTTAGAATGGTCTCAGAGGAAGGTCTGAACATCCAGGAAGCTTCATGCAGGAGCAAGTATTATTGTGATACAGTGGTCCTATGCCCTAAGGAGCTTTAGAGGTCAAGCTCAACATTATAAACTGAGCTCAGACGATCAGAAGACATTGTGGCTGTTTTTAAACTATCACCCAGTGTGAATATCCCCAGGCTTTAATGAAAATTACAGAGGGCTCTCAGAACAGGCTCCATTTTCGAAATCACCAGTATCTTATGAGATCACATCCCAGAGTCCCTTGCACAAGAGTTCAAATGTATGATCTCATTCCAGGCACGTTTGCTCAGTTTCTTCACAAGTAGCTTGTGGCAAGGGAATGTTCTCCAACCTGACATCCTCCAGATGTGTTGGGCTACAATTCCTATTGTCCCTAACAAGCTAGTTAATGACGGGAACTGAGGTCTAGCAAATTGGGAGAAAGGCAGGTAAGGTGTAGCTGCTCTTGAATGTTACCTCTATGCTCTCTGCATTTTTCATCAACATTGCCTTTGTTCCACCTCCAAATCGAGGGTATTTATATAGACCAAACTGCCCAAGAAATCAGACTCAAAGTTTTCAGGCTGTGGTCTCTGAAAATGCATAACGCACCCACTGCTGTTGTCAAGGAAGCATGCATTTGGTTTGGAGATTACTCAAAAAATTTTGCTGTCTGAAGTAGAACAGAAAAGAATGTGCTCACACCCAAGCCAAGGTACATGTTTTTCTAGAACCTGAAGCAGAAAATCCCACAGCCACCTCTCTCCAACTTTGGCAACAAAAATGCAATGACAACAAAATAAATAACAATTTCCCACCCTTTCGTGACACCTTAAATCTGCAAACCCATCACAGGGTTTTCCGGGGCTAAAAGTTTATGACTTATGCAATGTTACCCAGTGGGTTTCTATAGCCAAGTGGGGAATCAAACCCTGGTCTTCAGAGTTGTAGGCCAATGTTCAAACCACTATACCATGCTGACTTTCAGTCTGCTATACAGAATATAAACCTACATCATCAGTGGCTGAATGAAAAGTACCTGTAAGTTCCACATATACTGATTTGAACTCCATGATAGAAGACTGATGGGATATTATTGTGCCAAATTACAACAAAATGTTTTTTTTTAAAAAAATCATATTACCCTGAAGCTGATGCTAACATTTTTTCAAAATGGTGTTCAAAGGTCCAGGCTAGGGTTTTGGCAAAAGTCTATAAAGGCATTTCAAAATAGTAATTAATTAATAATAGGCTCAGGACCCGGAACAATGGATGCAAGCTACAGGAAAAGAGATTGGTCTAAAGAAGGATTAGGTCTTGCATTATAGTTCTTTGGCGTTTCTCCATTGCTGTTGCTTCCACATCCATTTGTTCTATTCTTGAGGAGTGTTTGTAATTTTTTTTGGATCTACAGTAGAGCTTTTCCAAAGGGAGTAAGGGTTTTCTGAGGTGATCCTGTGGTCTGAAGTGCAAAATTTATCATCTGATTTTTTTTTTTTTTTTGGTGGGGGGGTATTATTAGAATTATAGCATTATAGTACGACAGTACCATTTTGCTTGAGGACTATAGTACTGTAATACTAAAAAAAAAAAATCAAATTAAAACAGAAATACTTTTTTTTGTTCCAATACGTTTTGTAATTAAAAAGGAAACCTACTCAAGGATGGGAATAGAATTTTGCAGTTAGTGCTGGGATTGCCAGAAAATAACTTTGGATATTTAAAAAAAAAACTTACAGCAACTAACACCACAACCTCCCAACTCATTTTCCATGTCTGTGGGTACTACTCCTCCCCTTTTTAAAGGAGCAATTCAGTTTTTCTGTTTTTTTAAAAAAGGAAACGTATGAAAGTTGCCTTCCAGTGCAGTACATTTGAGCTGTAAAAGTACAGCACCTAGTGCTGCTTTTAGTGAAGGAAGCATGCAATCTACTTGACACATGTACGATAGACACATGTGCATCAGCTGAACATTTCCAGAGCTCAAAAACCCAAAGGTAAAAGGTGAGATGATAATGTGAAAATGTTGTCAGCTCCAGTATCTTCCTGCAGTTAGTGATGTTATTTTGTCAAGATGTATTTCACAGATCATTGACTTGAACATCAAGCAGACGTGATCCATGAAGAGATCCATCAGCTATTATCACTATAAAGACAAATCTTTTTTCCACATGACAATAGAAAAACAACAGCTACAAAATAGTGGGAGCTTGGAAGAAAGTAGCAAGAAAATATCAAATAGATGTTTGCAAGCAAATCATTATTGTTAAATTTTTTACTAACGTTTATTTTTAATTTTCTTGTAAATGCACAAGTTGACTAGAATTTTGTGTTTGATATCTGCCAGTACCAGTTGTATATGGGTTTGCACAGAACTAGCTAGATTCAGGAAGCAACTAGCTGGAAATAACTAGTTGCTTTTAATTAATTTCTCTTTCCAGTTCCATTGCAATTGAGGGATAACTTCACTCCCTCTGGCAGTGAAGGAGTATGATGTGGTTTAAATACTGGTCTTGTCATAGCTCATGCTCTTTTGTGTGTGTTGAGGTGACAATGGGAGGGATGTTCTGTTCTACAGGCAAGCATTCCTATAGCATTTGTGCTATTTCAGTTATTTTTAAGAAACAGGAAAATAAAGAGTTATTTCTTTAAAAATATAACTATAACAATGTGTTAACTATCCCTTTGAATGATAATATTCATTTAACTAATTATTTTCAAACTACTGCAACTTTCCAAGCCCTGGAACTGGCTTATTTGAACATATAAAACACATGTATGCACATGTACACAAATGTATATACACTTTCACAAACATAACCCTCCTAGGCCGCATCTGCACTGCAGAAATAATGCAGTTTGACATCACATTAACTGCCATGGCTCAATTATATGGAATTCTGGGATTTGAAGTTTTGTGAGATGTTTTAAATGGCACATGTATAAGAAATGGGGGGGGGGAGGAATGGGGGGAAATTACTAAGGAGGAATTCAAATAAACAGCAAGCACGTGTAGGGGTACAGTCAGAAAAGCAAATGCACGGAATGAGCTTAGGCTTGCTAGAGAGGTTAAGAACAACAAAAAGGGGTTGGGGGAGATGTCCATAGCAAAAGGAAGAAGAAGGAAATGGTAGGGCCACTGCACAGAGAAGATGGCAAAATGCTAACAGGAGACAGAGAAAAGTCAGAAAAGTCAGAACTACTCAACACCTTCTTTGCCTCAGTCTTCTCACAAAAGGAAAGGGGTGTTCAACCTGAAGAAAATGGAGCAGAGGACACAATAAGGGAAATAAACACAGAATAAGAAAAGAGGTAGTAGAGGAATACCTGGTTAATCTAAATAAAGTCTCCAGGACCAGATGAACTGCATCCAAGGGTATTAAAAGAATTGGCAGATGTAATATCAGAGCCATTGGCAATAATCTTTGAGAACTCCTGGAGAACTGGAGAAGTCCCAGCAGACTGGAGGAGGGCAAACATGGTCCCCATCTTCAAAAGGGAAAGAAAGGCGATCCCAACAATTATCGTCCAGTTAGTCTGACAATACCGGGAAAGATTCTGGAGCAAATTATTAAACAGAAAGTCTGTGAACATTTAGAAGGGAATGCCATAATCACTAAAAGTCAACATGGGTTTCTCAAAAACAAATCATGCCAGACTAATCTGATCTCTTTTTTTATATATAAAATTACCAGCTTGCTAGATGAAGGGAATGGTGTGGATATAGCAAATCTTGATTTCAGTAAAGTATTTGACAAGGTTCCCCATGTTATCTTGCAAACAAGATAGTAAAATGTGTGCTAGACAATACAACTGTTAGGTGGATAGTAACTGGTTGACTGACTGAACCCAAAGGGTGCTCAACAATGACTCCTCTTCATCCTGGAGAGTGACCAGTGGGTGCCACAGGGTTCTATCCTGGGCCCAGTGCTATTCAATATCTTTACCAATGATTTGGATGAAGGAATAGGGGTCATGCTTCTCAAATTTGCAGATGACATCAAATTAGGAGGAATAGCTAATATCCCAGAGGACAGGATGAAAATTCAAAATGACTTTAATATATTAGAAAGCTGGGTCAAAGCTAACAAAATGAATTTCAACACAGAGAAATGTAAGGTACTGCACTTAGGGCAGAAAAATGAAATGCATAGATATAAGATGGGGGACACCTGGCTGAATGAGACTGCATGTAAAAGGGATCTAGGAGTCCTAGTAGACCACAAGTTGAATATGAGTCAACAGTGCGGCACGGTAGCTAAAAAGGCCAATGCGATTTTAGGCTGCTTCAATAGAAGTATAGTGTCTAGACCAAGGGAAGTAATAGTGCCACTCTATTCTGCTTTGGTCAGATCCCACCTGGAATACTGTGTCCAGTTCTGGGCACTACTATTCAAAAAGGAGGCTGACAAGCTGGAGTGTGTCCAGAGGAGGTTGACCAAAATGGCGAACGGTTTGGAAACCATGCCCTATGAGGAACGACTTAGGGAACTAGGTATGTTTAGCTTGGAGAAAGGACGGTTAAGAGCTGATATGATAGCCCTGTTTAAATATCTGAAGGTATGTCATATTGAGGAGGAAGCTAGCTTGTTTTCTGCTGCTCCAGAGAACAGGACCCGGAAGCTACAGGAAAAAAGATTCCATCTCAACATTAGGAGGAACTTCCTGACAATAAGGGCTGTTCTGTTTGACAGTGGAACACACTCCCTCGGAGAGTGGTAGAGTCTCCATCTTTGGAGGTCTTTAAACAGAGGCTGGATGGCCATCTGTCAGGTATGCTTTGATTGGGAGTGCCTGCATGGCAGGGGGGTTGGACTGGAAGGCCCTTGTGGTCTCTTTCAACTCTATTATTCTATGAGTCTATCAGAGAGCTCTAGTGCCAAAACAAACTACAAACCGCAGTATTCCATAGGATGGAGCCACGACAGTTAAAGTGGTGTCAAACTGCATTCATCATGCAGTTCAGATGCAGCCCTAATATACATTTTAGCATACAGAGACAAAACAGCTTCCTTTCCAGCCTCTCATTTTTTCAGGACCGAGAGTTAGGTAACTACCACTCACTCTCAAATGTGACTGCATTAATTGATTAAATAGTTACTTATTTAGGCATGAATGTTGAACCTAGGGCAATCATTTACACACATTGACACAAAAGACAAAGTTTTACATCAGGTAAAAATGTAAACACAGAAATAATAAGCATGTTGAGACACTAGGATAAGCGAGAATTCTTTTCATTATTTATTTCTTGTTTTGGACAAACCAGTGTGTTGATGCATGCTATCTAGTCTCTCCTACTCCAAATGGGAACAGCTATACAGTGTGTGTGTAGGGGGGGTCCTCTGTCCATATTTCTTTTACTATTATTATTGCTGCATTCAGACACAGTAGGGCCCAACACTCTAGCTTGCCTTTTCATTGACAAGTCAGATAAATAATCCACGGTTTGTTCTATGCTTATTTATCTGGCTTGTCTAGGAAGCAGCAGTATTTTTCAAGGGTGTTCATTTAAGAATTTATCACATGCAGCTTTCCAACCACTTGTAAAGCTTGAAAATAGTGCCTCTGGCGATACTTACCGCACGTCTCCATCTCATTTCATCGCTGACTCCCTGTCCAAGTGTAGTTACGTCACATTTTGTCATTGACAGGAAAACCCATCAATAAGCCCCAAATGCTCAATGGTCCCATTAGTCCCCAGCTGTGATAAAGTCTTGGTATGGCAGTTCTCCAATTGGGCAATCACATGGTGTCAATGTCTTTTCCTCTCCCCCTGTCCCCATTCCCTTCATTGAGGGTGACCAGAGGTCCTCCTTGTCCCAGATATGTCCTACATTTCAACCTAATATCCAGGGATATGGGAGGAATTCCAAAATGTCCTCTATTTTGAGCCGTAAAACCTGCCCTCGTGTCATCAGCAGGCAAACAAGAGATCACTGAACACATTTATTGTTGGTGTTGCTGCTGTAAAGGGCTTATTAGTTTTCATCAAGCAATAAGCATGACCAGCATGTTTAGCCTGCAATAATACATCCTAATGACTACAGAAAAACTGTCGCCTGCACCGAAAAGGCAAAGGAAAGGTCAGCAGTGTTGGAGGCTGCAGAGACACTAACTTGAGCGCCATGATCCCAGCGTACAAGGAGAGGGAAATGGCTGAGAAGACTGCAGCTTACTATGTTGTTGTTTTGTTTATGTGTATGTGTTTTTTCTGACCAATTTGTGGAAAGGAAAGGAGGAGCTGAGTTGCTGAAGCAGATCAGTGGCAGAAGCAGATCAGTGTGTGAGTGTGTGAAAGTGTGCAATTTGTTTTGAGGAAGAAGCAGGAGGGATGAGAAAGCAAATGGGAAAACTACAAATGAAAGTAATAATTTAAATGTAGATTCAGTCAAGGATTTGTTAATAATAATGTATAATTGTAAGCATTAGTTTTGCTCAGAGTTCTATAAGTGTATTGCATGCCAACAAGGCATTTTAAAGAAGATAAGTTCGTCAAAAAAATACGGCTGAGTACAGTCGCCCCTCCGTTTTTGCGGACTTAGTGTCCACGTCCCTTGCTCATTTGCAGGTGGCAAATGGAGGGGGACAAAGTTGGGCACGCACCCGCAGCACGCACCACCATTCAAGCCAATTGGGCTTGAATATTTGTGATTTTCCATTTTCACAGGGGTGGTGGTGTCCGGAACGGATCCTCTGCAAAAACGGAGGGGCGACTGTACATAATAAAACACAGTATATGTAATATAGCTGTATTAAATAAACCACATGAAATGAATTTATATTTATATTAGTGTTTTTAGCTTTTATTTGGCAATGTCCAACATTTTTCTTGAGTGCCTTACATTTTGTGGTGCCTTGTCCTCCTTTGCAGTTATGACATCTGATCACCCTGCCCTCATTATTCCCAGGCAGGCTTTCTTCCTTCCTTTCTTTTTTCATTCGTTTCCCCCCCTTAGCATACTTCCAGAATTGCATTTTAAAAAATAATCCTGAAAGGCACCCTGGGTAGGGCATAAGACAGGGAGACAGGGTTAGGGAAAAGTGCAGAAGAAAGTGTGACGCCCCATTTGCGCTGTTACATAGACATATGAGAGGGAATGCTTCAAAACTGCATGTATTTGGTTCCGCTTACTAGCACAGTTACAATGAGAATGAGGCTTGTGCATTAAACTCTTACAAGGACAGAAAGGTTGTGATATGTTTCGGCACTCCCATTTGGAGCAGGATTAATGGGATAGCATTTGTTCTGCCTGAACCTTAACAAACTAGATTTGTACAGAAAGATGGATGGAGTCTATCCCCCGGAGTGTGGTGGAGTCTCCTTCTTTGGAGGTATTTAAACAGAGGCTGGATGGCCATCTGTTGGGGATGGTTTGATTTTGAGTTCCTGCATGGCAGGGGGTTGGACTGGATGGCCCTTGTGGTCTCTCCCAACTCTATGATTCTATGATTCTATGAGTCATGGACTATAAGGAAAGACAACAAAATATGCCATGATAAAAAGATGGTGACCAGGTGACCCACCTGCCTGCTCATTTTTCCACCGTGTGCCTCTAATCGCTGATGGGTAATGCCACATCCGCTGTTCTCCTGTCTTGTTTTTCTTCCTTTAGTTTTTTAAATGGGATAATTCTTTTAAAAGACAACAACTTCAGAGGCCTGGTCTCTTATATCCCTCCTGATTATTATCTTCTGTATAAAAGATGTCATTCCAACACCACATGAAAACAAGGCTTTTTAAAAATAAATGATATTATCCAAATTGACATATGTTAGAGTTTTAAATTATTTAAAACTTTTTGGGCTGATTTTAATTGTCTTATTTAAATGAGTTGAATTGTTTGATATGTTTTTGGTCTATTTATTTTTCTTTACATTGTGCTTTCAAATTCCTGGTTAAAGAGATTTCATTATACCAGGGGTCAGCAACCTTTTTTGCCGACAGGCTGGGGGGGGCTGGCGCTAGGGGCTGGCGTGGTGTGCACGCTTATATGTGCGCTTGCCCCTACGCGTGCGCGTGTGCACTGCCATTTGAAAAAACAAAATGGCAGCCGCTGCACCTTCACATTGCACGCGCATGCGCACGACGGCGGGAGCCCCCAAGGAGGGCTCCCTCGGTGGCACCAGGCCTCCGAGAGGCACCCAGGAGGAGCCCTGCCACTGTGAAAGGCAGCGGCGGCGGCAGGACCGGGCAGGAACTGGTCCGAAGACCTCTGCGGGCCGCATCTGGCCCGTGGGGCGTAGCTTGCCGACCCCTGCATTATACACTACCTGACACTATGAGATACTTTCCCATATTGGAAGAAAAGTGAGGTATAAATCAAATAAGAAATAAATATAGGATGGGATGTAAGTATCTTAAATCAGTCTGTCAATGGATGCATGACTACCCTGTCTCAATGCTAGTGCATGCTATGCCTTATAAACTTACAAAAGCAACACAGATGTTCCCAAGGACCTTCTAATATAATATAGGTAGTAGGGAAACAAAGGGACAGGCAGATTCAAGGGATAAGAGGGAAGGATGTGGACAAATGCCTGTGTAAATTAATTTGGGATGAGGACTATGAGGAGCACATGAAAAAAGTTGATTTTGAATTGGACATGACTTTGAAAAATGATATGCAAAAAGCCAGTAGTGATTTGAGTGCTGGACTACGACTCTGGAGATGAGGGTTTGAATAGTCACTGGGTCATGGGAACTCACTCTCTCAGGCAAAGGCAAACCCCTTCTGAACAAATCTTGCCATAAAAATCATGATAGGGTCAACTTAGGTTTGCCATAAGTCAGAGACGACTTGAAGGCACACAATTAAAAATACAGAGATATCATCATATACAGGATGGGAATTCATAGAATCATAGAATGATAGAATTGGAAAGACCACAAGGGCCATCCAGTCCAACCTCCTGCCATGGCACATGGAGAGCACACCACGGCCAGCAAGTCCAAAGCCAAGCTGCATATATATTTAACTAAACAATATACACGTTTATTATGGTTGATAGATAAACTTCACGTACATTACAGTTTCTCCTCTGGTCCCACTTGCTTCTCATTTACAAATAATTAAGAGCTTCCCTGAAAATGAACAATACAAGAAGCAAAATTTATCTTTGACTATCCAAACCTAAAATTAGTTATTTGAAAATAATTGCTATTCAAGATTTGGGTCCTGCCAGTACCTGTGGTGGTATAAAATGAAATGCAACTATTGCATAGATGAATGGTAAGGGAGGACATTCATATTCGAGCCTGAAGTGTGCATATGTGAAATTGCACACTGATGATAGAAAGCATATTGTAATGAGAAAAATCCTGGGAGACCAGCACCAAGGCATCTAATTTTCCCTTAAGCCAAGGCCTAATTTGAGCCAAGATTTAATTCGAGTAATGTTTTGGTCATGTTGTAATAACGGTGTTAAGGTTGTTAGAATCATAGAATCATAGAGTTTGAAGAGACCACAAGGGCCATCCAGTCCAACCCCCTGCCATGCAGGAACTCAAAATCAAAGCATCCCCGACAGATGGCCATCCAGCCTCTGTTTAAAGGCCTCTAAAGAAGGAGACTCCATCACTTTCGGAGGGAGTGTGTTCCACTGTCAAACAGCTCTCACTGTCAGGAAGTGCCTCCTAATCTTCAGGTGGAATCTCTTTTCCTGGAGCTTACATCCATTGTTCCAAGTCCTGTTCTCTGGAGCTGCAGAAAACAAGCTTGCTCCCTCCCCAATATGGCATCCCTTCAAATATTTAAACAGGGCTATCATATCCCCTCTTAACCATCTCTTCTCCAGGCTAAACATACCCATTTCCGTAAGCCATTCCTCATAGGGCATGGTTTCCAGACCCTTCACCATTTTAGTGCCCTCCTTTGGACACGTTCCAGTTTCTCCACATCCTTTTTGAATTGTGGTGCCCAGAACTGGACACAATATTCCAGGAGGGGCCTGACCAAAGCAGAATACAGTGGCACTATGACTCCCCTTGATCTAGATATTATACTTCTATTAATACAGCCTAAAATTGCATTGGCCTTTTTAGCTGTGGCATCACACTGTTGATTCATGTTCAACTTGTGGTCTACTAGGACTCCTAGATCCCTTTCACACGTAAAAGCTTATCGCACTGTATTCTCGTAATGTAATGAGTACGTGATGAGAATGAAACGCTCCAGATTTTATCGCACGGTATGATCCTCACTGAGTTCCCATTCCGTGCTCTGACAGTCCCTGTAAAAACTGTAAGAACTGTAAAAATGCGTCCTCAGCCAGCAAGAACGCTTTCAAACTGTTTGATATGATGTGTGTGTGATAATCCTATCCGGTTTCAATCTGTCCTCGTGTTCTGATTGGCTAATAATAATAATAATAATAATAATAATAATAATTTATTTATACCCTGCCCCTCTGTCAAACAATCGGGGCAGCTTACAACAGTTAAAATTACATCAGAAATACAGATTAAAAACCCCCAGAAACCCCACCCTTCCCCTTTAAAAAAATATTAAATTACACATCCATTAAAATCATTGCATAAAATAACAAAATAAAAAGAGGTCATTGGAGTGACTGTAAAGAAACGAGAGCAGAGGGTGAGCCGAAAGCTAAAAGAGGCAGAGATGTGCTGCTCCTGAGGCCAGGATCTAATCAGGAAAGGCCTGCCAAAAGACAACCTCCCCCCCTCCCATCCTAGAACATCCACAAACTCAACTCAACTCTTCCGGTGTTGACACAAGGAAGGTGCCACAGGCAATTAAAAAAATATATATATTTTAATTTTTGTAGATTGAATTGTGTCGTGTTTACAAAAGAAAGCACCCTCT
The DNA here is from genome assembly GCA_020142125.1 of Phrynosoma platyrhinos. NCBI lineage: Eukaryota > Metazoa > Chordata > Lepidosauria > Squamata > Phrynosomatidae > Phrynosoma > Phrynosoma platyrhinos. Next base: position 368,887,762 of record CM034701.1, on the reverse strand, counting down.
CCTTGGCACAGCTTGGTTTTCCACAGGAGAACCGGGCCGTGGCAAGGAGCTGTACCAAATGTGCATGCTTCACCCCTGCCCCTACTTGCTGTGGCCGCTGCATGCCCTCAGAGACAGCTTTGAGTGCCAGAGGTTTGCCAACATGGGTCTAGGACCTGGGTTGGCTTGCATGTGCTGAGAAATCCAGGGAGAAATGGACAGAGTGGCTGTCTGAACTTAACCAAGACCGAATTGAAGGTTCCCAAATTGACATATTTGTAAAGTAAAATGTGTCCTGGGGCAGTTTCTCAAAGGTATGAGTGGATTTTCCACAAGAATGAATGGCCAGAGATGTGTGGAAATGGTAGGGCAA
>CM034701.1:368844522-368856404 GCA_020142125.1 Phrynosoma platyrhinos | reverse complement strand
TTATTATTATTATTATTATTGGCAATTGATTCCATTGCTGAACTACTCTTGCTGTCAAGAAGGTCCTTTTAATGTTCAGTTGAAATCTACTGTCCTGTAACTTCAAATAATTAAACTTGGTCTTACCCTCAGGGGACAGCAGAGAACAGTCCTGTGACAGCCCTTGAATATTTAAAGAGTGTGGTTATGCCACCTTACCCTTCTCTTAACTGAGCTGAACAAGCCTAGTTCCTTCAACTCTCCTCTGGTGTTTTTTCTCTCCATACATTTTATCATACTTCTTGCCTTCCTCTGAACCTACTTCACCTTGTCTATATCCTTCTTAAAATGAGGCACCAGAACTAAATGAAATACTCCAAATAAGGCCTGACTGGTGCAGAATTAGAGGAACTATTACATTTAATGCATTTTCCATAGGCTTTTAGAATTTGCAAGCACTTCAAGTATCATCTCTAGTCCAATCCTCTTCCAGTACAGTTGTACCAACGTAGCTCAGTTCTGGTCGTAGGTATTGGAACTTCTCTTAACATGACTAATTGCTATGACAATCGTTATAACAATATGAAGTGCTTATTTTACTTTTAATTTTTATGTTCCAGTGATGATGTGCATCTCAAAGCACTCCTTTTTGTATCATAGGAGGCCTTGAAATTGCACATCATTGGAAATCCCTCAATGGCCTGAGCTCCAGATGGTGGCTGGATAGAGTTTGGTGTATTACTCTCCCTCAAGAAAGCAAAAATCACTGATTGTGAAGAAACTTGATATCCATTTACAGTTTAATCCCATAAAGATGCATCCCTACATAGGACGTTATCACATGGGGCCCAATCCAAACAGAATCCAAACGAAATCCCAACCGAATCCGGATTATTGGCCTGTGTTTTCACATGACATCACACAGAACCCCGACAGAAAGTGGAAAGAACCGAGATCTTTTGAAATTCGGTTTCTTGAGGAATTGCAATTGCGCAATGAGGATCATTTCGCATTTACTGTAAGTATGATAACCAAATACGTATTGAGGAGCATTTCCCCGTCATTACCCATGGTTCCAGTGAGCATTCCTCTATCTGCGCATGTGCAAGAGGCTCATTTCTACTACATTTATGGGTTTTTTTCTCTTGTGTGTGGACATTCGATACACTTACTGTTATTTCGCAATGAAGGTAATGATGTTTGGGGAAACAAGGTTTATTTCCCATTTATTTTCGGGATGCCTCGTTTCCACTTTATTTTCAGTTTCTGGGCCACGTGTGATAACGTCCATAGACCCCCATCTCTGCTGATAAAATTCTGGAACTCTTTTTTCTAATTCTCTTCTGTTGTCAGTGATGTCCTATCATGTGATGAGAAAGTATTATAGTGATTTACAATTCCCCCCCCCCCCATGATATAGTACCCATGTTTTTATAATTCTGTATGTATGTTCTTGTCATATGGTTATACTTGTTTTTGTAATTCAAAAATCTTTTTAAAAATTAAAATTGGAAAACTGAAAAAAAAGAAAAGAAAGAAAACACATAAGACTTATCTTCACAGCAAAGAAGTGCTAAATATTGATTGAAGTAAATATCTCCACGAAACCTCCTTGGATTCACCCAGCCTTGCTTTCAGTTAACTCACAGTGCTACCCTCTTACAATGATCATTTGTCCAAGTGACTCCCTTGGCCATTTAGGGCATTAATAGCCATAGAACAGGCTAGTCTGTTTTTCGGCCTTTAGGCCACACACTTCCTGCTGTCCAGGTAAAAAGAGCTTGCTTTCTTCACTCTAGCCAAAAAGAGCACTCAGGAGTTTATCACATGAGCTCCTTCTCACCACAATCATGCTAGTAAGGGGAACCAGATACATATGTATTGTGTACATGGCAGTGGGTTGGACTGGATGGCCCTTGTGGTCTCCTCCAGCTCTATGATCCTATGATTCTATGTCAATTTTGAAGCATTCTCTCTCACACATCCTTGGAATAGCACAAATGGAGCCTCACGCTCTCTTCTGCACTCCTCCCTAACTCCACCTCCCTGTTTTATGCTCTATCTAACATGCCTTTCAGGGAATTAATTCTTTAATTTTATTTTTTAAAGCAATTCCATAGGTATGTTAATATGATTTTTAATAAATGAATGAATGAATGAATGTTTTAAAGGGTGAGGGAAGCCTGCATGGGAATAGCAAGGGGAAGGGTGGACAGGGGAAGAGGAGAGGACACTGACAGCACATGGCTGCCCAATCCAGGAACTGCCACACAAAAAACTTATCACACCTGTGGACTAATGGGTCAGCCACACATTTGGGAGCCTATCAATGGGTTTTCTTGTGAATGACAAGATGTGCTGGAACCACACTTGGACAGTAAGGCAGTGACAAGATGGAGACGGCATCATGCAGTAAGTAAACTAAAGGTGCGATTTTCAAACTTTAAAAGCAGTTTAAAAGCTATGTGTGATAAAGTCCTCAGTTTCAACTCTTAGTTGCCTGTAGATTCTATAATCATTTGTTTTGTCATGGACTGAGCTCATACACCAGCTAAAAAGAACAAGGGCTGCTGGGCCTATTTTAGTATCTCTTTGCAAGCAAGATGACTGGCACTAGAATACCAGCCTGGTTCCATCCATTGGCCAGAGAAGGACTTGATGTAAGAAGCTTGCTACCTTCATCCCAGCTAGAATGATGATTTGGATCCATTTGCCAGCTGCCCTTCGATTTCTCCCTCCATCCCTCATTGCTGCAAGCCATTGTGGAAGACAATATTTTTCTGAGAAGTGTGATCTTAGAAGTATAAAAAACTAATAAAAGTGAGAGACTTCTAATAAAGTCAGCTTTGCTATACATGTCATTAAGTCTTCCCCCCTCCTGCCAAGAATCCAAGACTAGAAAAATTTCAGACCCTATTAAAAGAGGTAGACACTTTGCATTCCTAAACAAATATTATTTTGCAACAATGACCAGAGAGGAGAATGGAAATTCTGAAAGATATCCACTCTAATACTGTAGGAAAAAGGCTTAGATTTCTGGATGTACCCGGTGCTACCAGCTCCTTCAAAGTCAACAGGAACAGTAAATGCTCATCAAAGTTAAAAAGTCAGGCTAAATTTCCAGTGGAGTGGAACATTCCAGGGATGCCAGTCTGAAGTCTTCAGAATTTAGCTCCCTTGGTAGTAATTTAACCAATTGGCTTTTTCCCACCTTACCCCCCCCCCTTTTTTTTTTTTTTTTTTTTTTTACTTTGCTGAGGAAAATGAATTCATTTGGAAAGCAATCGAGCGACTTTTCTGAATGCTTCATTTTTCCTGCGGCAAATGCACACAATGTATCATTTGTTTTACATTCCATGTGAAAAGAGAACGTGATAAAATATGAAATTCATTTAGTATCGTTATCTCAGTTGTGGCAAAATATCGTATTCGGTCAAATTCACAGGCAAAGCTTTGTAAGTACTGAGAAGTCACTTGCTCCCCATGCTTCCAATCACCACGGCAGGGACACCTCGAATCTGGAATACACATCATTCTATAAAAGCAAAATGGTCCAACCTCAACTCTTTGTTACTAAATTCATGCATATGCTTTTCAGACTTGGGAGGCTACTGAGCGGGAAAGTTGATATTGGACAAATCCCTGATTAGACCCTTTGTAATGTTAACCATCCCCACTGTGCCAGAATTGATTACCCACATTTGGAGAAAGGCTATTTGAACGGTAAGTCACTTAGTCATATTCTCGTTTTCACACATCATTCAGTGTCCTACTGTCCTCTGACCCATTCTTTCCTCCTTTCTCACAACAGTCTGCCCAGCATGTCCCCACTATTGTTCAGAATAGTTTAAAATGGCTTTAAGAGGAGAACGGGAAGGTAAACAGGTGGAAATAGTTGCCACTGAAATGGTTAGCCTAACCTCAGTGCATGGGCAGCCGCAGCATTTGCATCTCCTACACAGCAAGGCAGAAAAAGAAATTAGCAGCACTTCAGAGAGATGAACTAATTGCTGCAAACAAGCTTAGGGCCCAAGCCTGAGCACCCTTTCCTCTTAGTGAAGTGCTTTTGATGGAAAGGCTGCTTAGCACCTTGCAGGATGTAGCTCTTAATGAGCTTTAAGTGTTCGTTTTTAATAACAAGCAAACAAACATGTTCTGGACTCATTAAGTAGTAGTTCAGCTGAAAGTGCAGTTCAAGCTAGGATAAATCTGAATGCCAAGTATGACTGTATCACTCTCTGCAGGCCTATGTGGCAAACTTTTAAAATGAATATTGCAAATGCAATTATAATCTTTGCAAGGATGTGCATTTTCAAACAGAAAATAACTACACCAACATATTGAAACTAGATTATGTAGATGCATGGGCATGTGCACGCACACACACACTTCCTCTCTCTCCTTGAATTATCAGTATAATGCCAGACCCTAAAATACTTCTTGACCGGTGTTCAGTCAGAATTGTTAGGAGCATTCCTCTATCACTCTGACTACTGCCCATGGCATTTAATTAAAGCTCCCTCAGAAAATCAGATCTAATGTGTCTTACTAGTGAGACACATTGGAAATGATTGTACCATTTGCACATTATAGATAACTTCAATATTAAATTATGCCAGAAGGAAACACATCCAGAGGCATCAAAATTCATGCAGATTCATCCACAGATCATCCTAGTAGGTCCTACACTAATTACTCCCACAGAAATTACAAGTCCCTGTGAGTACAAACTATCAAGCCATTATCTGTCCATGGCAAGAGTTATCTCATACTCACTTGCTCTCAAATCACTGTCATTTTACTCAACAGCGAAATATAAATCAACAATGAGCACAGTGTGTCAGAACCATATATCAGTTGAGATGGATAGTTGTCATTAATGCCATATCAGCCCTGGTGGCGCAGTGGTTAAATGCCTGTACTGCAGCCACTCACTCATAGACCACAAGGTTGCGAGTTCAATACCAGCCAGGGCTGAGGCTCGACTCAGGCCTGCATCCTTCCGAGGTCGCTAAAATGAGGACCCAGCTTGTTGGGGGGCAATCAGCTCACAGTTGTAAAACGCTTAGACATCCCATAGCGTGTTATGAAGCAGTATATAAATGAAGCTGCTTTGCTATGAAAACCTGAGCTGGTCCAAGTAAATGGGCTCAGCATGGATCCTAGAAATTCTCCCATAACACTCTTCATCTTCCTAAGACCACCATCAAGGAAATTATTATGCAAGAAGATGGGTCAATATAATCTTCATTCTGTCTTAAAGACTGACTACCATGTGTGTCCATCTGAAATTCAGTGAGTGATGGAAAGAGCCCCAATATAGGAGAGATGGAGCATGATAGGTTGCTGCGGTTCTGCCTCTTTGTTCACTAGTTTTTGACCATTGTTATACCAGACAACCCAATGGACATAGCTAGGTTAAATAAAAACTACCTATCTCATCCAAGGTAGGCTTTTCTTTCTCATGTTTTGAAGGACTAATAGTTAGAATTTCTGTCTGGTAAGCCCATACTTGCTTCTATTGAAATGAATGGGAAATTTCCAGGTGGTTTTATTAGGACTAGTGCCGTTACGCTTCTCTGCAGTCAATCCTGTCAATTGAAAGTGACTTTGCCTTTCCTTTGTCTCCTAGCAAAAGATAGATCAAGCAAGCATCAGCGAGTATCATTTACATACAGAGAGAACAACTAAAGTTGCTGCCAACTGCTCACGTTGCCTGCCAGAAACAGATGTTGGGTGTTACTGCTGCTGTGCCATCTTCTGCAACATGACAGCTGAGTTTTTGCAAGCTTTATTTAAAAGATGAGGGTGTTTTTTTAAAAAAAACAATCACTAAAGACATATGTTGGAACACATGGCATGTGGCAGGGAAAAATATCAATCTTAAGGAAAATTAGGGTGACAGAAATATTAAGTGACACAAATAACCCACAAAATATGGAAACCATAAAAGACAAATAGAAAGCTTTGATAGTTACTTCGCAGGGGTTTCAGTCCCCTATATGGTTGCTTTGAAGTATACCCCAGTGAGCACAATGGGACTTATTTTTGAAAATAAGCTTAAGGTTGCTTTATGGAGACCTTAACAGAAATAGTTTTAGTTCTTTAGGATATAGCAATCTCCAACTCTGTTTATAGCACTGGACATATTTATAACTACTAAACAAAAGAGAAAAGAAAGTTTATTATGAGAGCTGGGAACATTGCTTTCAAAAATATTTCATTCCTGATATCCATTGCCATGTTTGAAAAGTGGCCCATTGCCATTTCTTTTGCAGTACATATTACTTTATTTATATATTGCTTCCTCTTATTTATTTTTTTAAAAAACTTTTAAAATTCTAGTCCAAAAGGCTTTACAAAATACTTTTGTGTGCATGTATTGCCTTTTGACTTGTGACATCCCCATGGATTGCATAGGGTTTTTTTTTTTAAAGCAAGGAATACTCAGAGGTGGCTTTGCCAGTTCCCTCCTCTGAAATATAGCCTAAAGCACCTGTTATTGGTTGGTGGTCTCCCATTCAAGTATTAATCAGAGCTGACCCTGCTTAGATTCCAAGGTGAGATGAGATTTGATAAGATCTGGCTTTCCTAGCTGTTCCAGTGAGAGAGCAAATTTTCCCATCAGAAGAAATGTTATATAGAGGACATTTAGTCGCTTTCTGAAATTTCAATTTTATTTTACCATATAGAAAAGTTAAAATGTTGCTTTCTATATTAGCAAGGAGAAATTAGAGGATGGTGAGCCTGCCCACATATAAAATGTCTTCCATTTTATATGTGGGCAGGCTCACAGTCCTATAATTTCTCCTTGCTAATATAGAAAGCAACATTTTAGAATCAAGGTATAGTTACAATATAGTTACAGTGGAATGTGAAAAATGAGGCATTCTGCTGTGTATTATTATAGAATGTGCTTTCATGGATGTCAATTCACTGTATCTGATTAAGTGGGCTAAAGCTTAAGTTGCAATAAATCTAATATGTTATAAACTCTTTAAGGAACTATAGGACTCACTCAGTAAATGAAGTTTTCAAGAACTGAACAAGGCTCCTCCTTGCATATCCTCCCACCCTGAGCCATTCAACAACAGAACAATACACAGATTAACATGTAAATCACTCCTCCCAACCTACGGTCACACAGTGTGTGTGTGTGTGTGTGTGTGTGTGTGTGTGTGTGTATATATATATATATATATATATATATATATATATATATATACACCCCACTCACTTCCATGCCAGCATTCTCTGAAGATGCCAACCACAGATGCTGGTGAAACATCAGGAATAAAATCGTCTATAACACATCCACATAGCTTGAAAAACCCACAAGAAACTATGGATGCCAGCTATGAAAGCCTTCGACTTCATATCTTAACAAGCCTGTTACTAACAGAGCCTCTTGGAGGTGCCTCACTCATAGTTACCATACATTGAAGCTCACTTGATGGCATGTAATAACAAAATGAGGATGTCACATACATGTGGTATCAAAGTATATCAAAAGAAACAACATTAGAGGTGACTCATTATTATATAATCTTATGAGGTTATGTAAATGGCCAATCACACTTCCCAAATCCTCCAGAGGGATAACTGGCCATTTATAGTCTAACCCCTCTTGCCTATTTCAGGGCCCAAATAGCCATTAAAAAACAACAACACTGGACATGGTTACTTTTTATATGGGTGGGTATGGCCCACCAAACAAGATAAGAGTGAAGAGCAAAATGGCACCCAAACCCATAGAAGTTGCCCTTCCCTGCCATAGAGGTTCAGACATCCAACACCTGTAGGATGCAGACATGACAAGCAAATAAAGAGGGAATTAGAAGGGGGAAATCAATGCTTGGCTGAGCAATACCAGGAAATCCTTCTGTTGGATAAACCCAGAGGCTGGAAAATGTACTTTTCTAGACTACAACTCACAGAATCCTCCAGCCAGTATGGCTTCTTTTCTGAGTCTGCATAAATCAACATGCCACATCCTGAGACCTCTAAAGGTTTTGAACTGCTACTGTCTCTAACCACTGGCTATGCTAGCCAGGGGCTGTAGGAATTGCAGTCTGGTCTGAACAAAGCCCCCCTCAAAAAATACTGTTCATTCTGAAAGTATTCTGTCATCATGGTGCATGCCACAGACCTATGAGTGCTGTTGCAACTCCATTAGCCAACAAAAGCCTAAAGAAATCCAAAAATGGGTTTTCTTTGCTCTGACCGGCTTACTAAACCTGCCCCTTGCTTATACAAGAGAAAGGGTCCAGCTTGAAGTATGCACATTCAGACATGTTAGGGGTGTTGTAGACTGTCAGAAATAGTGCAAATTGAGTCCAATTTAAGGGTTAGGGTTAGGGAATCATGGGAACTGTATTTTATTGTGGCACCAGAGCTCTCTGACAGAGAAGGCTCAATGTCTCAGAAAAACAACAACAACTCCCATGATTCCCTAGCACTAACCCTAACCCTAAAAGTGGACTCAATTTGCACTATTTCTGGCAGTCTGCAACCCCTGTCTCTCACTGGTCATTCCTTTATTAGACATGTCAGTGGCTAATCAGGTGGAATTGTCATTTCCTGCTTCACCAATGGGAATTAATGGTTAGGAGACAGTTGTCTAAAAAATAGGACAGTAAGAAGCACATTTCAAATCCAGAACATCTGAGTGCATCCCAACAATGATTGATAAGAAGTTTTGGAAATAAAGGCCATAAATGGCTGCTATGTAGGATGCCTTATACTATCTTCAGCATCAGAGCCAGCTATGCCCCTGTATAGTAACTGCTATGGAGCGCAAGATGGAGGGTGCAGTTCTATTCATGTATTTCAGGTAGGCTTCCCATAGGCAACTTGTTGGCCTCACTATGAACACAATGCTGGACTGGATAGGACTTCAGTCTGATCCAACTTGACTCTTATTTTCTTATGTATTAATATAATTAGCAGATTGAAAACTGGAGAAAAGTCCTGTCCCTTAAAAAGTTGTATAGAAGAAGATATTTCAGCAGATGGTGCTTCCCAAACAACCCTACTGAAATCCCCTCTTTTATACAGCCATTAAAAGTATGGGAGCAGTCTCCATTGTTCACCTTGGCAACCATTCGTGCTAGAATCAGAACTCTGAAGCACCAGTTTTGGGGATGATAATTCTCCCAAATTCCCCAAACAGTATGGCTGCTGGTTATATTGGCTCAGGTATTCTGGAGGTTGTAGTTCAAAAAGCACCTTCTAACTGGAGTGGAACAGATATTTCTATGCTAAACATACATTGCTGTGGGTTAGGATCCCAGTATTTCTATCAAGCCCAGCCAATCGAAAGTCTTCATACTATCTACTGATTGCTGGAAATAGCTCACCGAATAACCCTTGGCCAGTCACTCTCTCTCAGTCTATCCAATCTTACAGGGTTTTGTAAGGATAAAATGAAGGGCTGCTACTATGCATACTACCCTGAGCTAAACATTCCCAAGATTTTTTAATCTCCTAAAATCTTTCTAATGGGTAATGCCTAAACTATAAATGAATGTCTATTTACATATATGCTTGGCCTCAGATCACATTCATCACTGGTAAGGCAGAATACAGAATACAGCTGATTTGAAGAAGCCAAAAAGGAGACCAAGGATTCTGTTCTGAATGGGTAATATGGGTCGATGTATGATCTGATGGATTACTTTGTTTTGCAGCATCAGTGCAAAAGCTTCATTGATTTCCAGTCTTTCACTATACTATCTTTTAGGAAAATATTAAGGGCAGAGATGTTATAGGAATTAGGTGCAAAAGTCAGGAAGCAAACAAAACTGTTGGAAGATCTTTGCATTATTTTTTCCCCTCCTTAGATAGAAAGGGATTCCTGCTTGGAAACTCCTCCCTCTCTCTCTCTCATTCAAACTAACCTTGTCACTTGGCTCACTCCCTCTTTGAGACCAAAAGATTTTTCTCTCAAGATCCTCAACTGAGCTGTTCCCTTCTTCCTTCTCTCTTAAAGATGGTGAGATTTTCTCTCTTTACCTGAACCCTCACTAGTTAGATTAGAATTTAGTTTTGTTTATGTAAATATAGATTAAAGCCATCATTGTTCATTAAACTACAAGCTACATGTTTGTTGTTTTTTGTCAGTTTTAGTTCTTTAGGGAAGCATAGGCAAAGTCGCATTTCTGCTATTCTGTTAATGAAAGCCAGACTGCTTTCATATGTGTATATTTTTGTTTCCTTTACAAATGGTTGAAGCCCTGAGAAACTTAAATTACCCCACAAAAACCCAGCTCCAAGTACCAAGTAGTCACCAGCAAATGTCAGCTCACACCAAGGCAAGCAGTGTCAGACAGTCACTCCAGTGTGGTTAGCCAACATGTGCATTTATCTGGAAGCCATATTTCTAAATGATAATGCTCAATAATTCTGCTCACAATAGGGGTATTAATGAGGCTATGTACAACTTTGGGGGGCACTTTCTAAGTGATGGAATGGCAAACATCCTGAAAACAAACAAAAACAGATCACTGTTTTGAGACAATTGGAACAAGATTTATTTTAAAAACAACAACCACCACAGAGCAATTAAAATGGACAATACCTATATTCTAGACTATCTACCAGCTTCTTTCTTTCATTTTGGGCCTCTGCAGATGGGTGGCACAGAGCTGCTCTAGGAAGCGGTGGATTGGGCCCGCACCAACCCCACGCCATGGCCCTGATTCTTTCTTTTGCTGCCCCTAAAAGAGTGGCAAAAAGCCACTCCTTTTAGGGGTGGCAAAAGGCCACCCTAAGAGCCAGCATCACGGCTCTTCTCCTCCCTTTCAGCACAATGTGTCAGAATGCTGCACCAGGACGGCATCTGATGATGTGCACCATGCATAAGAGCGCATGGCGTCAGGACAGCATTGGGCTGGGATTGGGACAGCTAGCGTGTGGCTGCCCACCCCAACTCCACCCCCTGGCCAGCCCTTTGGGCCGGTCTGCAATGGCCCTTAGCCTCAAATATGCAGCAAGATCCCTTTGTATATTTATATCCTTATGTTTAACATAATGTGTTATGTTATTCTTTTATAATTCACTTTTTTTAAAAACCCTGTGGTATTCCCCCTTTCACTGTCATTACATACACCCTGGAATTAAATATGTCCTCACATGCTGACCTAGTATACTGGCCCATAGTACTTAACAGACAGATTTGTGTGCAATCCCATAGCTATTCTTCAAATCTACCATATGGACCATTCATTTATTCTTCTGCTGACCAGTGAAACTGATGCATTGCCAGTTTCACAGGACAGTTAGAGGTAGAAATTAATATTAGGGAAACTGTCAACTATTTCCTTTGACAGTGATCATTTTATAATGAACCAAAGAACTGGGATGTTGAAGGAAATGTGCACTGGTGAAACCAACAAGATTCCCCCATTACTATTCCATATAGAAGAGAGAGCTTAAAATAGCAAAATTCATTTTCCATATGTACATAGGAAAATTGTCTTACACCTAGTTCAGATTGCTTCTCCATCTAGCTCACTATTTTTACTCTGACTGGCAAAGCTTCCAAGTTTTAGGTTGTTGGGTTTTTTAAAGCATAATTTCCATAATTATGGAAACTGACCACTGGACATGCTGGCCTGGGGATTCTGGAAGCTGTAGATCAAAAATAACCTTTCCAAACTCTACTAACTCATACCACCTTTTCAGTGTATCAGACAAAGGTCATATATTCAGGGTAGCCAGGTTGGCCATGCAGCAAATTTGTGACAAAAGCATAAATACATTGTGCAAACTTCCAAAATTCCATTGACTTCTTCTTCAGGCAAAGGTGTTAAAAAATCATACAGGAGAAACAAAAATGACAATGAGTCCCAGGTCTTGAGAATGGTCCGCCCTCGAAGGCACATGGAACCTATTGGTTTCCA
>CM034701.1:368821175-368839800 GCA_020142125.1 Phrynosoma platyrhinos | reverse complement strand
TATTATTATTATTAAAACAAATATGGAGTGAAAATAATGGCCCTCAGACTGGAAATGCTCAATGTACATTCAATCTGCATTCCAACCCATTCCAAGAAAGGGAGCATCAGGGATTGTACTCTCCGTAGAAGCCAAACTGAATAAACCGAGTCTATTATACTTTGGACATAACACGAGACATAAAGAAAAGACAATAATGCCATGTAATGGCTGTCTCATTATCTCAGCAACACAACTGGGGGTTATAGTCTTTCCTCCAGGTAAACAATGGTTAATAATGTTATGGGTTTTGTGTGTGTGTGTGTGTGTTGTGTGCCTTCAAGTCACTTCCAATTTATGGCAACCTCACAGCAAACCTATCCTGGGGTTTTCTTAGTAGTAAGATTTGTTCAAACTATGGTATGACATTTACCATTGCCTTTCCCTATGGTTTTAGGTTCCATTTATTGGGCAACAGAGATTATGAGAGATCATCTCTCCACCAGTCCCCAAAGTCAGTTTCTCTTTTTTTATATTTTATATTTTATAATCTCGTGTCTTAGAAGCATCTTGAACCTTTCACACTTCTCCCCAGACTGGTCATCTTAACTGGGCAATTATCTTCCATGAATTCCATAGCTCCTATGTGATACTGACTCCCAATAAATGTAACCTAAAACCATTGCATCATTAACTATCGCATCATTAACCCTTTGTTTACCAGGAGGAGACACTACACTCAACATCTGTGTTGCCCAGATAATGATGCAACCATTATCACAGCCTGGTAAAGTAGAAGGTAGTAGAAAAAGAGGGAGACCGCATTACTCAATAGACTCAATCAGGGGCTGTGTCTACACTGCAGAATTAATGCAGTTTGACACGGTTTAATTGCCATGCTCATTGCTATGGAATTATGGGATCTGTAACTTTGTGAGATGTTTAGCCTTCACTGTCAGAGAACCCTATGCCACAACAAACTACAAATCCCAGGATTCCATAGGCTGGATTCATGACAGTTAAAGCAGTGGCAAACTACATTAATTCTGCAGTGTGGCAGCAGTCATGGAAGCCACAGCCCTGAGTTTGCAGCTAGTATGGTGGTTAATAAGAGGGTGTCTTCAAGCTTGACTTGACAGCAAGTAACAACAATGTGCTTTTCCCTATGGGAACACAAGGGTATTAAAATGTTCTTTGTATTAGGCCAAGCACTGTTAAATGGGAGAGTATAAATCTCTGATGGCTTCTCATCCCTAAACTTGTAGCTATGCAGCTTTTCATTACATTTATGCCCTGCCTTTCCTCTGTTCATAATCCTCTTACCCATTTTTATCCTCAGAACAACCCTGTGAGGTGGGCTGGATTGAGGGGTGGTGACTTGTAAAGGAATGGCGAATATGCCATGCTGGGCATTCTTAAAATGGAAAAGAAATGAACAGGTGGAGTTGTAAACAAGAGTGAATACTTTTTGTTTTCTGTTCTGAAGGGGGGGGAGTTATTGCCATTAATTAAATTCAATGTATGGGATCTCGTTTTCTCCTCAGAGAGCAAAAGTGTTTGTGATCATTTTGATGTATGAGCAATTTGTCATCCATTGCATATAAAACATGTACACTTGTATTTTTAGCATCTTGCCAGGAAAGCAACACTGGCTTGGAAAAGCTTCTTTCCAGAAAGCAGGGGGAGAGGGCTCTAAAAACCTGGTAATAACCCCAAATTCAACCTTTTTTAAAAAAAAAAATAGATTGTTTCTTACGTACTGAGAGCACATCTGAAGCTGAATGTAACTGTAGGCAGCAGATTGTATGCAATGCAAGTCTCTTGACTCCTCAAAATAAGCTAGGAAGGCAAGGACGCTAATTGAAATACTAACCACCATTCCTGTCTAGGAAGAGGCAGGGAGCTCAAATGAGTTCCTGAGTGAATTGAAGTTGTGTGTATTCATTTCTCAGCAGCCTCCTGATTCCATGTTCAGTCTTTCAATAAGCCTGAATTCCATGGTCTGGCTGGCATTTCAGAGCAATTGGCAAGCTACTTGTGGTCCACATAATTCCAAAGTGAACTACAGCAGGACAACTCCTTTAAGAGAACTCCTATAGGTAAGTATTTTGTTTGCAGACCTCAATGAGCAGGCCTAAGGAAAACCTTTAAAGGCTACAATTGCTTCTTGCCATTTTGCCACTGTTAATTACCAAAGTAATTCAAAGTATGCTTGAACATGAAAACAACAAAAAGGAGAAGATTCATTTGCAAGGGGTAATAACGGCAATGTAATAGATATGTACTGGCCAGAGCAATTTTCTGAGTAATCTGGCTCCTAGGGAAGGATCTTTGAAATAAACCAAATTTCACCAAATGGCTTCATTCATTCTGCTAAGCAGGTGACTTGGCTCCTGTCAGCAGCGACTTTTGAGAATAATATATTTGGAGACTTGGGAAAAAACATCCTAACACTGCCTCACAGTTTGCGAGGATGAATAGTTTGTCAGAAGCTCTTGGGCTCAGAACTAGTAGGAGGAGGCTGTGGTTCCATTGGGACAGAGTAGTGACTTGTGCATTGCCCCCCACCCCCCAAAAGAGGCAATTTATCACAAAACAAGAAGGCAAAAGAGATTTGGAATAAAAATAATATATTTGCTAATTCAGAGAGAGAGAGAGATGAAAATGTAGAATTATTACTTAATTTTAACAAATAATAAGTATCTCATTACAGCAGGGAAAGTTGTGTCCAGGTGATCTGAGTGTTTGCTCCATCTGCTGCTCTGTGCATGCTAAATTATATGTTTGGATGTAAATTTGGAAATAACTACAATTTAAATAGATGCAACACATCTCACTCATAGTGTGGAAGCACAAACACTTTGGAGGACTATAAAGATTTCAAGGTATATGTGGCACTTTCCCTGGACAATAGATAATCAAGGGTTGCTATCCAGGTACCCTCTTCTCTCTCCAGCTGAGAGAGCAATCTACTCATGGATATAGAAAAAGTAAGCACCAAAAACAAACCAACCTCCTTACCTATTACCACCACCCTGATTCAGGTTACTTCCTACAGTGTTGATGCTACAATTTATAACATAGAGGAAGGGTTTTGGGAAGAGATAGGGCTTGGGGGCAAGGCCAACTGGGTGTGACATAGGGCCTCAGCAGATGGAGGCCCCGGAGACGCTGCCAGATGGAGCGCCGGCGGAGCGGAGCCTCCGCACCGCGGCGCTCCTGCGGCGTATCTAAAAGGAGCTCCAAATTGGCGCTCCTTTTAGATTTCAGGGAAAGTGCGCCCTAAAAGCGGCGGGCGCACTTTCCCTGACTCTTCCTCCGCGGCACATCCGGTCGCCACGGCGTGAGGTCATCCCCGGAGCGCCGGCCGTGCGGAGGGCCGGTGACTCCGAGGGCGACCTCAGGGAGAGGAAGGGGCACCGCTCGTGCGGCTGCCCCTCCTCTTCAGGGCCTCCAAGACGGCTCAATTAGCCGTCTGCCGAGGCCCATAGCAGGCTAGATTCAGTACCTCCACAAACTAGAAGTTTCAAAATAGAGTGGGCCCTTGATATCCGCTGGGGTTTGGTTCCAGGACCTTCTGTGGATATCAAAATCCATGGATGCTCAAGTCTCTTTATTTTCAATAGCATAGTAAAATGCTGTCCCTTATATAAAATGGCAAAATCAAGGTTTGATTTTTGATTTTTTTAAAAAAATTATTGTAATATTTTCAAACCATAAATGGTTGACTCATAGATAAAGAATCAGTAGATATGGAGAGCCAACTGTAGAATAAAGGAATTAAATCCTAGTCTTATTCAGCAACCTGTTTGCTTTCTCAATAAAATAAAATAAAATAAAATAAAAAATAAAAATAAAGACACCAGTGCTTTAAACCTTTTTTAAACCATTAATAAAATCCATATACTATCCAAGTGGCAAATGCTCTTAGAATCGTTTATCAACATAACAAACACAAAGCAATTAGTAATATCATAACCAAAACAAATAAAACAGCTGATTCATTCTCTTAACTGCCTGGATTAGGATCATGGTGGTCAAAAGACTAAAGGAAATGTCACCAAATGCATCTCTCTCAGATACTGCCAGATAGCTGCACTAACCTCTGGTTGTTGCTATCAGAAAGCTAGATTACCAACAAGTCTCATCACATCAACAGAAGTCAGTTGATGGAAGCTAACTGGGTTAAGACAACAGAGAGTCTGGATCACATCTGCAGTCTAAATGTAAAAGGCTTTGTAGGTTATTCCTACCAATTCCCTAAGCCATTCATGTCTTCCCAGAACAATCATTTAGTTCAAGGAACCAAATTTTGGCACCCAAATTCATTTTAATTTTTCCTATTTAGTTTTAATACACCTGTTCATTTAATAGTCTTATTTGCTATGAAATATTTGGTTCCCTTCCCCGAAATTGCTAATATCAGGGTTTCTGTGTGGCATCTTTTAGGAATAATTCTTTTTTTCCTTCATTCTTTCATTCATTCACCTATTCATTTTTTTTATAAAGGACTCTCTGCATCCAGTCTATTACTCTCCTGCTTAATGGCATCACAATGCAAAATAAAATAAAATAAAATAAAATAAAATAAAATAAAATAAAAGGCACTTCAAAGAATGAGAAGGTAGCATAATACCCCTAGAGGTTGAATTTCAGATAATTATTTCTGCTGACACTGTACAGCTGTTGTCAAGTTCTTCCCTTCCTCTTTCCCCCATCCTTCCTTAGGAGCAACTTCAATTCTTTTTTACAATTCCTTCCCCCCTCTGGTCACAGAAGGCTTTTGCAGGAACAGGAAGGCATGGCTTGTTTGAGCTGTGATGTAACGTTAGTTGACAGGTGGGTTTCAGGGAATTCTCTAAGGCCCTGGCCTCTTTAGTGGTTTTACCACTCTAAACTCAATTACACTGGAGTTTCACGCTCCAAAGCAAACTCTGGTCCTTATTTATTTATTTATTTATTTAAAAACATACACCCTCTACAAAGTAAATAAATCATGATAATAATATAGGTCTACCATTTAATATTCATTGAAGTACATATGTTTAGAAATTGGAAGCAGAATTTAATCCATTTTCGTATTTATACCAACATGGAGTTTTCAGAGGGGAAAAAAAATGTCAAGTTCTGGTTCAGATTTTTAAAAAGCAGTGGATGGAGGCCCAAGCTGGTATAGGAGTAAGGATGATCCAAATGGGTTGTGTTTTTTTTAAAGTGATACTAATTTTACGGAGAGTTACTTCTAGTTGGATGCACTTAAAGCATTTGACTGGTAGCTTTCAATATTCTGCTCTTCTGGAAAAGACAAAATATTATATCCAATGTAATGCTCCTAAGGACCTTCATCTGGGACTTGTGTGCTATGAAATACGGATCCTGAAAATACAAATATTTCTTTTCCTGCACAGTGAGAGCATTGTCCCACCATGTTTGTGACACAACCTGGAATCTTGTGGCAACCTCTACTTGTGTGGTATGCAGTGGCAAACCTAGTATATTTGAGATCTAATGTGGATCATTTTTAATACAGCTTTTTCCAGATGTGGAGGAGCTGCTGGCCAGGGGGGAAAAGGAGGTGACTGGTTTTCTTGCCTGGGCAATAGAGCCGCCAGACCAAGAAATCAGCCCCTTCCCACAGCCTTTATGAGTCTGGCCCAGCTACATTCCTGCCTGGCCAGCAGCCTCACCACACATAAAAGGCAGCACCTTTCCACCAGTGCACTGGGTGACACCTCCCTCTGATGTATCACCTGGTGCGGCCCACATCCCACTAGTGATATGCCTGGTAACATAGCCTGCCATCTTGTACATGGCCAACATATTATAGATGACATCTTCCAGCCCTCACTACCTGTATGGCATGGCTTGTAATCTTGCAGGTACTACTGTCTGCATAGTGTTCCCAGCAACATAGCAGCCACTACCACGTTCACAAATGTTGCTGTTGTTGTGTGCCTTCAAGTCACTTCCAATTTATGGTGACCCTAAAGGTTTTCCATCCTTATGTAGGTCAGTAAAATCAGTACCCAGCTGAGGGGGGGCGGCACAATTGGCTTACAGATTGTAAACCACTTAGAGAGTGCTGATAAGTGGTATAGAAATGTAAATGCTATTGCTATTTTGCTTAGTAAGATTTGTTCAGAAAAGGTTTGCCTTTGCCTTCCTCAGAGGCTGAGAGAGTATGATCTGCCCAAGGTCACCCAGTGGGTTTCTGTGGCCAAGGGGGGGATTCAAACCCTGGTCTCCAGAGTCCTAGTCCAACACTCAAACCATTGCACCATGCTGGCTCTCTTGCATTCACAATATGGCCCATTATCTTGTAGCCAAAGCCATCTGCAGAATGACAGCATGGTAAACCCATAAAAAGGAGGAAGGGAAGAGGAGAGAGAGAAAAAAGAAATATGGCAGACTAACTGGTTGGGTTTTGTTTTTTTTAGCATGAGCTTTTGTGGATATAAACCCACTTCTTTGAATGCAGAATCAAGTGGCATTAAGGCCTTATTTATTAAACATATTTGTACAGTTGTAGTAGTAGGATAGAATGCAATAGGATGCAGAAAGATGCAATTTTCAAAGGGCTAGGAGAGGTGATATGGGTCTTTGAGATCTTTATAGTGGCCAGTTAATGCTGATGTGTGAGAGCAATACATTTGCTTACCATAAGTCAGTTTCCATGGGATCAAAACTCTCCCTAGGAAATTTTTTTTGTTATATGTGCAGTAGTGAGAGCTCTTGTTTTAACATATCCAGTGTGCCATGAAGCCATTTTTCATACCTCTGCTAGTGGATTGAAATTGGGGGATATAATTGAATCCAGTTGTTTCTCTTCTGTCTTCCTTTGTAATTTCCTTGTTCAAGGGCCATGAACTGTAAATCCCAGGCAGGTTGAAATGTTCTGAAACTGGTTTGGGGTCTTGGTATTTTTAATGTCAAATTTGTGTCCATTAATTCTCTTACATAGAGCCTGTCCTGTTTGTCAAATGTAGAACGTAGAGAGACCTTGCTGGCATAGGATGGCATATATCACATTGAAGGAAGAGCATGTAAATGCACCTCTGATGTTGTGGGTCATGTTAGGGGCCAATAATATCAGCTAATCTTAAAAGTTCTGCCACTTTGCCCCCTTCCCCTCCCTCTCCATTCCTCTTTTTTAATGCTGCAAGAGACTGACACAGCTACCCCCTTTGAAAACTACCAATATGGGGAACCAGTGTGCATTACATTTTCAGGTGCATGTGATCTGCAGTGATGAATGTCCTTCAAAACTGATCTTTGATGTGCTTTGATAGTAATCCTTCCATGATTCTGCACCTAAATATCTTGCTATACTTTAGAATATGGAACAAAATAAAGACTGAGGGCCATTGTGGAGTAACTGTTAAGCACAACTATGAAAAGTTACTTTTGGACTACATAAAATAATCTTTTCAAGTTCTATTTTTAGCTTTCTCCTTGGTTCTGGGCCCTGAGGTTTTTTGGGCGGGGGGGGGGTTACCCTGCTCCACTTTCTGTCTACATTTGACAAACAGGACAGGCTCTATGTAAGAGAATTAATGGACACAAATTTGACATTAAAACAGAACTCTTTAACTCTTTTACTCAATTCTCTAGTTCAGGGATCAGCAACCTACAGCCTGCAGGCCGGACGCGGCCCGCCGAGGCCTTGGAACCGGCCTATGGCCGGTCCTGCCGCTGCCGCTGCCACCGCCACCACCGCACTGCCGCCGCGCCGTGAGCGACACGAGGCACAATTTTGCTTTCCAAAATGGTGCACGCACTTGCGCACGCATGCGCATGTCGGCGGGCACCATTTTGGAATGCCAAAATGGCGCCCCACACTCACGTACGCAAATGCACCATAGCGGGTGCCATTTGGCCTTCCAAAATGGCGCCAACTGCCCGTGCGCATGCCCCCACTCACGTACACACACGCACTCCGGTGGTGGTAGTGCGTGCACACCACCACGCCCTGGGGGGCATCGGGGGACAGGGGGACCAGCCCCACCCCAAAAAAGGTTGCCGACCCCTGCTCTAGTTTCTCATTTATGATTTGTCTTGGAAACTATCCTACAGTTGAACTAAACTGGCTTTCTTTTTTGTTCCCCCAATTTCATACATAAACTAAGATCTAGGAAGGGGTTGTCAGTTGTCAGGATTTTATATCAGGATTTACTTTGTGTGCTGTTGAAGAAAAAATTATGCAGTTGGGGAAATGTGTAGTTAGAAAAGTGACAGATGTGTAGTTTGAAAACTGTGAAAGGGAGATGGATATATGTTACGCATTGGTGATGAGAAATCACTTTAAAACGTGTAGGTAACAGGCTTCTCTGATATTTTTGTTTTACAAATCCCACCAGTTTGCAGTTGAAAATATCTAAAAAGTCACAGTTGCCCATGTATGCTTCATTTTAGGATTACTGTGAACATGAATAGGAAGAAATATGTGCTTGAAAGTACAAAATCTAGGAGACAGGATAAGTACATAGATAATTGGTAATGAGCTAAGGCAGACTTTTCATCACTATAAAAAAAACACCACTGACACATGGTGTAAGAAGTAAAACAAATTCAGTGTTTGTCTTTATTTATTTATTTATCTAATAGACAATGACCTTTTAACTGGCTGGGATACTACAATGGGAATGTTGGTTTTTAATATATACAGTGAGCCCTTGGTATTTGCTGGGGTTTGGTTCCAGGACTCTCCGTGGATACCAAAATTGGCAGATGCCCAGGTCTCATTAAATACAATGTCACAGTAAAATGGTGTCCCTTATATGAAATGGCAAAATCAAGGTTCCTTTTTTGGAATTTATATTTTTTAAAATATTTTCAAGCTGTGGATACTTGAATCTATGGATAAAGAATCTGTGGATACTGAGGGATGACTGTAATAGGCTTTAATAAGTTTTTAACTGTTCTAAATTAATGTTCTTAAGTTTATTGCTTCCTTAATTGTTGTATTACAAATTGTTTTAGCTATTTTGTTTTAATATACAGTGCAAGCTGTTTTGGTTCCCATGTGAAATAAAAGTGGGATGTAAATGAAATAAATAAATAACAGGGCATTTGTGTAGATGAAACTCATTGTTTTGTGTGAGTTTTTAACAAATTCAGTCACAGTTACTTGAGTTTAAGAGATTTCTAACTGGAATCTTTAACCTACCTAGCATCCAAGCCTATCTCTGATCTCAGCAGGCATAATGAGTAACTTTTTGTCACTTAGGAAATATTTACAATTACCTGAATAATACAAATTAGTAACAGCTCTTATGTACCATGCCCACATCTTTGCAAAATATTGCTCTTAGTTTTTCCAAAAATATATAGAAAAGAAACAAATAAAGTAAATCAAAGACAAACATTATTGGTGGGAGGGAATTACTTGCTTAATCCAAACTTCAGCCTTCTCCAACCAAATGTCTTCTAGATGTGTTGGTCTCTAGTTTGGATGCTAGGAGTTGTCCAGTACATCTGTAGTGCACTCTGTTGGGAAAGAGTGATCCAAATTATTTAGCCCAAACATTTGTTTCTTCAGTTGCTTCCTTCTATATTTGTTTTCATGTGGTGACACATATCAATTACTCATTCTGTTTGGGATGTGAGTATATAAAAGCGGGGTGTTGTTCCATCAGAATTCTGCCTTTCTTCTGATAAGCCCATGTATCAAAAGATATTTGAAGGGGAAAGTTCTCATTTCTCACCAAGAGTTCTATTTCAGATCACTAAAAGATGAATGAACTTGATAAAAAAAGAGTTAACATAATGATGTAGCCTTTTATCTGACTGAATGTTTATGCATGGTGGTATGGCTGATGGCACCATGTTTAATAATGCAGCAGCTGGATTCCTAAGGGGACATGGCTTGATTTGAAAACGGAATATGGTGCACTCTAAATTCTCTTCCCTAAGGAAGGCTGACTAACTGATAAGTGCCATGAGCTAGCATGGGGACTGATTCTGTCAAATCAAGCTCAAATGGAAAGCACAATGTAGAATCTTCTCAAGCTTTCATGAGGTAATGCGAGCAGACACTTGTGACATTAGACAGTACATCAGCTCCGGAATGCTGTAAAAGTTCACTGTCTTACTACAAGGTGGTCTTTAGATGACAGGATCAGGAAATCAGTGCAAATTTGTTAATGTAACAAGTTGGAAAAGCATGCTAAAAATGTCACTCTGTTGGGATATGTGATAAAACCTATAGGGATGTGACTGCCATTTGTGTACCTTCGCGAAACCTTTGCAAGAGTGTTCGCTAAAGGACATACACATACATGACTTGGCTAAGAAATAAACATTATTTTGTTACAACTGGCACTCTCTCACAACAAAGATTAAATCCCGGTCAGGGCTAGCCACTCCATTAAGTTCCCCATCATAGACTTCAGGAATACCAAATTTATATTTTTAATTTATCATATTTGTATTGCCAGGAAAGTGAGGGAAGAGAAGAATTGTTTTTATTACTGGGTTGTTATTGTTGTCATTTCTGACTTATGGAGACTCAAAGGCAAACATATCATGGGGTTTTCTGGGGCTGAGAGTGTGTGACTTGCCATTATTGTCTCCATTGCCATTGTTCCTGAGACCACTAGACTTTTCTCTCTTTTGGAGGACAGTTATATGGGCCACACAGGCCCATCCTATCTACAGGCAATGAAACAAAATTAGATGTTAGTTAAGAGTGCAGGTTGTATTGGTCACAAAACAAGCATAACAGAAAATAGCAAAGACTCTTCACTGGGTTTATTATACAGCAGGCTGGTCCATGTAGGGTGTGATGGTTGCAAGAGATCAGGCTTTAATGTGCAAATGGCAGCAGGTGCAAGATTGCTGGCCATACCAGTGGAGATTACAGCAAGATTGCAGGTTGTGTCACATACACAATAGGGCAATACTCTGAGCTTTCAGCAAAATAAATATATGTATTTTTAGCATTCATATTTCATAGCACACGAGTGGAACATTGGATGCACACACACACACACACACACACACACACACACACACACCAAACCAGCAGAATATTGGAAGGTACCATCCAAACACTTCAACTCTATCTGATATGCAACAATTCTTAGTAAAACTGTTGTTGTTAACTGACTGTTGTTAATTCACTCATGGTGACCCTGTGAATGAGACATCTCCAAGATTCCCTGTCCTCAACAGCCTTGCTCAAGTCATGTAGACTCAAGCCCATGGTCTCCCTGATTGAGTCTAACCATATGGCATGTGGTCTTCCTCTCTTTGTACTGCTTTTTACCTTTCCCAGCATCATTGTCTTTTCTAATGATTCATGCCTTCTCGTGATGTGGCCAAAGCACAACTGTCTCAATTTAGTCCTCCTGGCTTCCAGGGAGAATTCAGTCTTGATCTGTTCTAGAGCCCATTTGTTTGTCTTCTTGGCTGTCAACGGTATCTTTAGCACTTTTCTCTAGCACCACATCTCGAGTTGATTTTCCTTCTACCAGCTTTCTTCACTGTCCTATTGTCATATCTGTACATTGTGATGGGGAATACAATGGCTTGGACTATCCTCATTTTAGTGTTCAGTTATATTTTTGCACTTTAGAATCTTGTCCAATTTTTTCCATAGCTACCTTTCCCATTCCTAGTCTAATAATAATAATAATAATAATAAATTTTATTTATAGCCCGCCCCTCTGCGGAGCAATCGGGGCGGGTTACATCAATTAAAATACAGGAAATACAGAGGTTAAAACAATTCACATACCCATCCAACCCTCCCACCCCTTAAAACAATATTAAACTGATTATTGATTAAAACAACATGCTCCGAAATATAACACAATATAACACAATAAATAGTCTCCATCTGATTTCTTGACTGCAGTCTCGGTTCTGGTCTATATTTGATCCAAGGTTTGGGAATTCTTTGACTCTTTTGATCTTCTCATTGTCTAGAATGAATACTAGTAGCTCTTCCATGGTAATTATATTTGTTTACTTAATGGTCAACATTAAGCCTACCTGGGTACTTTCCTCCTTGACCTTCTTCAATAATTGTTCAAGGTTGGTTTCTGCTTGTTATATTGTGTTGTCTGTGTATCTTAGGTTGTTAATGTTCCTTCCCCCAATCAATAGAGCACATACTGATTTTCTTCTGGAATGCCCTTGATGTGCTCCATTATCCAACATATGTTTGTGATGTGATCCCTAGTGCCTCTTTCTTTCCTAAAAACAGCTTGCATCTCTGGAATTACTTGCTTCATATATGGTTGGAGTCTTTGCTGCAGATTTTTGAGCATGACTTTGCTTGCATTGGAAATCAGAGAATTATGGAATCAGAGTGGGAAGAGACCCCAAGTACAATGGCCCTGTAATTACTACAATATTTTCTGTTTCCTTTTTTGTGGATGGGAATGTATATTAGCATCACCTTTTAAGAGAAAATTCACTGGCTTTATCTTCACTCTTACACAAAAGAACCAATTTCCCCCCCCCCTCTACTACTGTATCCTCAGCATCATGCCCAACAGAGTTGTTACAAGTAATGAGAAGCCTGTTGGAATGAGGCTCAAAGAAACCAGGAGTGCAATCTTTGCTGTGGTAAATTTGCCAGGCACATTGAAGAGAAAGTTGTTGTTATACAGTCCCCTCCTTTCCTGTGGACTTAAAGTCCACAGATTTGCATATTCACGGAGGGGTGACATCTGTGAAAATTAATGGGGCGCACCCCCGCAGGGGCGCACCCCATTCAAGCCTATGGGGCTTGAATATTTCCGAATCTCTGTTTTCGCAGGGGGTGTGTGTCAAGAACAGATCCCTGCAAAAACAGAGGGCTGACTGTATTTATTTCTATCTTGTCTTTTCCCCTGACTGTGATTCTTAGCAGTTTAGAACAATTTTTAAAAATTGCTAAAAAACATAAAGTTGTTTATATCACAACTTGACATCACAGTTGTTGCAGAATCTAAGAAAGTGTCCAGTGCTCCATTTGGTCAAGTTTCGTAGCATCAATTTCACTTGTTGCAGCCTGATGCTGTTTTATTCAGTCCATCTAAGTCTGAGCCCTGCTCATTCTCAGCAATAAAATCTAGTAGAGAAGAATTGTTTTTATTACTGTGTTGTTATTGCTGTCATTTTCTGACCTATGGTCAGAAGATGTGGATTTATTGGGGTGGGTCCAGGAGATGCTTTCTCCTGAAGAGGACTTTCCCAAACCCAGAAGTATGTGAAAACAACCACCTCATTGCTAATCCCTCCTTTTTGCTCATTTGAGCATGTGGTGGCTGGGGATATTGATTATATATACCCATTTCAATCTAATTTAATACAAAGATATTGTACCAGAAAAGCAACAGTTGCCCTGCCTGTAAAACAGAAGGAGTCCTATCCTGCTGGTCCTTCTGGATCTCTTGGTGGCTTCTGATACCATTGATCATGCTATTGCAGTGGGCAGGACACCATGTTACATAGGGCACACCATGTTACATTTGTCCCTCCACATTTGTGGCATTAACTTTTGTGGATTTGATTATTCATGGATTTTATTAATTCTCTTTATGTTCTCTTTACGAATATCTAGGTCCTCCAATGCAACTCTGTGGTCAACTTTAACCAAAAGTCATACTGAAGGACCTAGAGATTCCTAGAAAGACTCTGTGGTCAACTTTAACCAAAAGTCTTACTGAAGAACCTAGAGATTCCTAGAAAGAACACTCTACTAGGCATTTGTAGCTCCTCCAGTGCAATTCTATGGTCAATGTCTGGCAGATGTGGACCACAAAGTTGCACTGGATGACTAGAGATTCCTAGAAAGGTGTTCTCTCAGGTAAAAATATAGTGTCTCTGTTATTTGAGGTCCTGTGCCACTAACTCCAGCAAATGTGGAGGGATGAGTGTAGTTTCAGTCCTATCTACTGGTTGCTTCCAGATGATAATATTGAGTCATTTGTGTGAGGTCATAACGAGTTTGGGAATTAGATGCAACCAGTATGTTGATGACTCTCACTCCTTGTTAGTTGGGATCCATTTAATTACAATGATAATGTATTTTGATTTGTATGAGACATTTTAGATTGTACTGTCTCTGTTAAAGAAGAGACTATGGTTACCACAACTATATACAGTTCTCTTTTCTACACTATTTCATGTCTTTTCCCTAGGATTTAATTTGCAATCTACCTCAGCGCACTGAGCTGTTGTCAGCTGATGTAACCAAATGCCTAACCTCATAAATGTATAGAATTCAAAGATATAGCTGTATTAGTCTGTAGAATTAGTATGTAGACAGATCTTGTAGCACCTTTTAGACTAACTGAAATAAAGAAGTTGGCAGCATGAGCTTTCATAGAATTCAGTCTACTTTAGCTTCATCAGATACATATAAACAGTTATGCATTTGAGGAAGTAGACTGAAGTCTACAAAAGCTCATACTGCCAACTTCTTTATTTCATAGTCTCAAAGGTGCCACAAGATCTCTCTACATACTCATAAATATCTACTGGATTAAAAAAATAAAGGTGAATGGTCTTAACATTGATTGTTTTAATAATATATAAAGAATAAATATGCATAATCCATATTTATTCTTTATATATTAAGAATAGCGTGAATATAAAGTTGGTTCTAAACATACGCATGTTAATTGTTTCTTCGGAAATCCATTCTTAGTGTGACGCACAACTAAGTGTTGATACATAAGGATGCCAATGCTAATACCTCCTTCAAACCCTCCATTTAAAAAAAAACTGTAGTCTAAACATGACATTTAAGTTGGGTGATTCAGATTCACAGTTTTCATGAAAAATAAGGTACCACACTACTGGAGCCTTGCAAAAGGTGATACAAACATCCTGTTACCTTTTCTCAGAGCTTTCATTGCACGTAGAGATGTGTGGAAACTCACAATTTACAGCAGGACCTCAGTATCACAGTCATTCTATTTGCTACTTTTATGTATCACCTTTCCTTGCCAAATAGACTGTGATGTGAATACACTTCAAAGGCATCCCATGTTACAGCAAGTAACACCGAAGAAGAAGAGGGGACTGAACTTTAAAATAAGCCATCAAAATGCAATAGCAAAACATTTATTTAGAACAAGGGAGAGCAACTTTATGCAGCACAAACTACCAAAAAAACAAACAACAAAAACTAAAGTAGCCACAAGTTGACTTCTTGTTTTGATAAGTGGGATATCCAATATGGCATAATGATAGGGGTTTTCCTTAGAGCAGTGACCTTAGGGTCACCATATGTTGAAAATAACTTGAAGGCACAGAACAACAGCAGTGCTAAACAATGCAAGGGGACCCTGTAGCCTATTTGAAAGGTAAATAATCTCTTCTCTAGACTTTCAAGAAAGGCAATTCTCTCCCTTTCCCCTGTCCCCACCAGAAAAAAGGTCTTTCAGATGAATTTGGCAGTAGTTGGGGTGAGACCACATGCAGCTACACTTTGCCCACTCCTGATTTAAAATACAAGTAGAGTATTCCCTTATCCAGAATTCCAAAATACTTCAAAATCCAGAATTGTCCACATGAGTGGCCCAGATAATGACAATTTTGCTTTCAGATGTTTCAGTATACACCAACTTTGTTTCATGTATAAAATTATTAAAAGTGTTGTGTACAACATTACCTTCAGACTACGAGGTGTATAGGAAACATAAATGAATTTCGTGTTTAGACTTGAGTGCCATCTCCAAGATTTCTGATTATATATATGCAAATATTCCAAAATTTTATTATTATTTTTTTAATCTGAAATCCAAAATGCTTCTGGTTCCAAGCATTTCAAATAAGGGAGACTCAACCTGTATTAATAACCACACCATGGTTCAAGAGAGGTTGGATATGGATAGCAAAAGAAGGATAAACAGAAGAAATGTTAAGAGTTGAGTAAGGGGGGGGTTTGCAGACTGCCAGAAATAGTGCAAATTGAGTCCACTTTTAGGGTTAGGGTTAGGGTTAGGGAATCATGGCAACTGTAATTTATTGTGGCACCAGAACTCTCTGACAGAGAAGGCTCAATGTCTCAGAAAATAAACAATTCCCAGGATTCCCTAGCACTAACCCTAACCCTAAAAGTGGACTCAATTTGCACTATTTCTGGAAGTCTGCAACCCCTCTAATTTATATAACCTCCAACTATTTGGCAGAGATAGTCCTGATTTATGATCTGTTGTCCCACTTTTCCAGCTATTTCTCCTCTTCCCACTGCCCTCTGTCTTCAGCTTACTTCTGTTGCTGCTAAATTAGTTCAAAAGCAAAAATAGTTGACTGTATTTACTCATCAGGGAGGAGAGGGAAAGCGTGGAGGAATCTTTCCCTTCCCAGTAGACTCTGATGAAAGCAAGCTACTGCAGCATCTCCTAGCTTATATGTTCTTCCTCAATATCTTTTCCACACTCTGATGCTGCTTAGCCACACATGTCCCAATTTTCAGGTGTGAAATGTTGGAGGATAGGAATTTCTTGTTTTATTGATAGCAAGTTTTCAACCCTATATTTCAGGGGTGGCGTGAAAGTACAACATACAACATGAACATTGTCCATGAAGCTGTTACCTCTGCATAGGCCAATTCTTGTTCCAGTCACACCATCCCTGTCAAAGCCTACAAGTTGTGGGGAAATACAATAGAGCAGCCAATATACTACGCTTGGCATTCAACAAACTCTGCCCAGGGCTGCTATAAGGCACTTTAGGGGTTACTGAGATGGTGAAATAATCCAGGTAGTATCTGGGTTGAATTATTTGTTATTTACATGCATTTCAAATGCATTTGATTCAGTTTGATGGGGGGGAGCTGCAAACCCCCCCCCCCCTTTAACTGGAATAATCAATCTCAGATATTTTTCTGAGCTTTTCCTAAAAGATTTGCATCACTGTCTGTGTGAATAACCAATGTGAACAGACCTGGGATAAATCGAGATAAAACTCTGCATGCCTTGAACGTGTGTTGAATACATCCGCATCATCGACTCCATCTTTATTTGAATGCTGCCAAGTGTGAGTAAGAGAACTTGCAGAGATGGGCATAGATCTGGTTCCACAGTGTGAATAACAAAACTGAAGTGCATGAGTGAGATTATTCACATCATCGCACTAAAAAAAAAAAGATGCCTGAATAACCCCAGAGCTAATTTTGGATTGACAATAATTATGGCTGTGATCATTAGGAGGCCTAAGAAAGTCTGTAGCCAAATGGTGGCCAGAAGAAGTCTTTCACTCAAGGTCAAGCAAAAAAAAGGGTGCTTTCCCTCTTGCCTAGCAGTTGCATAGTACCCTAAATAGGCCCTATGGAGGCCACAGCACTGCCCCCCTCAGTAGCGGTGGTTCTGGGGAGAGTGCTGTCTTTAGGATCCAGTGCCACCACAGCCATGCCAGATCCTGAAGGCTTTTGAGGGGGGCGCTGCCTTCAGGGTCTGGTATGGCAGCAGCCATGCAAGACCCTGAAGCCCTTTGTGGGGTGGCTTGCAGCAGTTTGGAGGGAGGCCAAGACAGTTTGCCCCCCTCCACACACACACAGGTGACATCAACCTCAGGCAGTGGCATCACTAAGGGACAGCGGACTACACTAGGTGACACCCTAAGAGGGGGTAACACCACAGCTCTTCAAACATTTGCTTTTTGAGAGCTAGGGTATTTGCCTATGCCCCTTTAAAACGCTGAAGAGATGAATAAATGGACTAGGTTTAGTGAGAGGAGAAAGGAGAGGGCTCAGGTGTTTTTTAAAGTTAAATTTTAATTTACTTTTTTTTAAAGTAATTTAATTCTTTTTAAAAAAATTAAAAACATCACATTCTACCAAATTTTCATTTCAATCACATGAAATTATGTACATGCAAATGCACTGAGGCTGTGCATATGATTTTGCAATTTGAAGGTATCATTTTAATTTTGCTAGTTGTTTTATCTCATAACCATTACAGTCAGTGACATGCAGGAATTATGATTAATGAGTAACATTAGTACCAAAAACATCACTAATGATTCTGCATGGTGTGGGATGGGAGGAAATCAATGGGGTTGTGTGACATCATGAGTTACCGCACCGGGTAATGTCAACCCACCATTTAAACACACACACACACACACACACACACACACACAGGTTCAGGGATGCCACTATCTCCAAATATCTCATTCTGTATATAGCAATAGCAGCTACATGTATATACCGCTTCATACTGCACTAAGCAGACTCTAAGCAGTTTAAAGCTGTAAGCTAATTGCCCCCAACAAGCTGGGTACTTATTTTAGCAATCTTGGAAGGATGCTAGGCTGAGTGAACCCTGAGCCCCTGGGTGGAATTGAACTCACAACCTTGTGCTTTGTGAGTGCGTGGTTGCAGTACAGGCATTTAACCATTGTACCACCAGGGCTCCTGCAAATATTCCAAAATATTCCAAAATCTGAAAAAACTCCAAAATCCAAAACACTTCTGATCCCAAGCATTTTGGATAAGGGAGAATCAACCAGTACTGTGATCTGTTCTGTCTACTGAATAAAGTTTTTCTGAATCTACTGTAGGCTTATGTTCCTGGAGTGGAGTTAGCTTTTTGATTTACTAATGGTCTTGGCGTGTTAGGGTTGCACAGTGTAACAGGAACATAACTGTAGAAGTTGGACAAGATTTGGCTATATATATATATATATATATATATATATATAT
>CM034701.1:368803894-368815343 GCA_020142125.1 Phrynosoma platyrhinos | reverse complement strand
TAACTGGAAAAGTTGGGGGTCATCTTATATGCCCAGTTGTCTTATACGATATGGTAATTAAGGGACTGTCTTGTTGTGAGGTTTGTCAGTTTGACTCAATGATTTGGTTTAGCTCCCCGGTCTCATTCAAAAAGATGCATCCTGCTCCTTTCAAAGGGTTAATAAATTCAATCTTATCTGGTACAGTTTGAAATTTCGGCAATGGAGGAGGTTTACCCAGTTCATTAGAGTGCAAATATCCCACCTGCAGCCATTTTGCACTGGTCATTTTGGACCCCAATGGTACACAAAAGTTATATTGTTTAGGGGGAGAATGGCACACTCCAAAGGTATTATCAGTTTTACTTAAACAGCCAGCTTCCTCTTGTTTCCAATTGGATGATCTTGGCAGACTGCAAGTTGACCCTATGTCCCAGTCCTGAGGTCTAGCATTCTTCTCTATAGACCTAGAGTGGATAAGAACATCTCGTAGGGCTGAAAATCTATAAATTATTTCCACTTGTGATTGTGGAGGCAGGGCTAGGAAGGAGTTCAGAAGATTCACTTCATCTGGATCTAAGCCAATTCTTAAGCCCTTTACACTTGGTTTATGTTCTTTCTTTGGGCTCTGACTCAGCTTGTTATGATGAGCATTAATTCATGCATCCTCCAGGATGATAGCTGAATTAACCCCATTGGGTCTTCTGTTATGACTAGATTGTTTGTGAAATAAGGCAATGGGAGCATTATTTTTGAAAAACCTGGCTACTGACAAGCCTATGTGAAGGAATTTATTTCTATCCTTGTATAGTATCTTAGCAATGGCCCAACTCCCAAATGTCACTACAGTACGGACACTATGATAATTATAAAACAAATATTCTATGTCAGGAGTAGACAACCTAAGGCCCAGGGGCCGGATGCGCCCCTCTGAGGCCTTTGGACCGGCCCCAGGCCTGGCCTGCCGCCACTGCCCCCGCCGCCCCCTGCCGCCTGCCATGATGATATTGATTATTGTTGCTATTACTTGTTCTTGGGGTTTTCTTGGCAAAATCTCCACAGGGGGTTTGCCATGGCTCTTCTGGGGCTGAGAGAGTGTGCATGCATATTTTTTTAAAAAAATATTTATTTATTTATTTATTTATTTATTTATTTTTGGCGCTTCGGCCCCCCCAATTGTCTGAGGGACAGCAACCCGGCCCCCAGCTCAAAAAGGTTGCCTACCCCTGTTCTATTGTGAAGAATATCATCAGTACTAAGGGACTGTGTAGCTATTTTCTTCAATAAATCCAAAAAATGGGCTTTGCGTTGAAAGCAGGCCTTTAGGTTTTGGGAAGATGAGGAAAACCAGCTTCTGATGGTTTAATCTCAGACCCCATTTCTTGTCTATTTCAGGGATTTTTTTTATTAATCTTGATCGTCATTAAGCTCTTGTGACTTATTCTTTGGACTTGCACCTTCATCTATTACATGTTGCCTTGGGCCTTGTATTATGCCAATTGGTGGTATTAATCCAGTTTTCCCCATCATAAAGACAGATGGATCATTAGATAACTCTTTATCTCTCATCTCTTGCTTTTGGAAACTCCCCTTTAAAAAAATTGGGAGTCTTCTTTGGAGAGTCCTCTAATAAATTAAAGAGTGTTTTAAAATGCATTTTCTTCTGCTGTTTAGTTGCATTTAGACCTTTCCTGGAAGATTTGATGTTTTTAATCTTTTTCTGGGAGGCTTCCTTTTGCCTTTTCTTCATTCCCTTTCTAGGATTTTTATTTTCCTCTCTCTTTTGGAAATTGACAACAGCATCTTCCTCCCTTAACTGAAATACACTCTTGATATCATTTTCTTTTGGAGTGAGAGACCTCTCATCTCTCTTATAGAGTCAACCAAAGTAAGTAGCTTTCCATCAGGAATTTCTTAATTACGAGGGGGTATCGTAAAGTTTTGATTATCACCTTTTAACAAAAATTGACAGAAAGTTTGTTTTGATTTGTAGTTGGTAACTTATCTCTACATAGTCATCATCCAGATTTACAAATTTTCCCCAGTGTTTCTTGACCCTCCGAATACCTGATATTGTAGAAGTCTACAGATTGTGTCATATGAGGGGGTATTGTAAAGTAATAATTATCACCCGGAAGTTATTATGGTACATTGATGAAATTTTGTTAGTGTCATCAATGGTCCCTAAGTGCATGATGTTGAGAAAATCAGCTCATTGTATCCTTTACTTTTGCGACAGGTTGTGCCAGAAGTGACTAAAATGTAAAATCCTCGTAAGGTGTAATCTGCAGA
The DNA here is from genome assembly GCA_020142125.1 of Phrynosoma platyrhinos. Taxonomy (NCBI): domain Eukaryota; kingdom Metazoa; phylum Chordata; class Lepidosauria; order Squamata; family Phrynosomatidae; genus Phrynosoma; species Phrynosoma platyrhinos. The sequence goes on along the minus strand of CM034701.1, from coordinate 368,813,072 downwards.
CTTCTACAATAATGGTATTTGAAGGGTCAAGAAACGCTGGGGAAAATGTGTAAATCTGGATGGTGACTATGTAGAGATAGGTTAACAGCTACAAATCAAAGCAAACTTTGTCAAATCTTTTTAAATGTGATAATTAAAACTTTATGATACCCCCTCATAGGTTCAAATCTTTATTTATGCAGTCCATATATTTCACCAATATAGTATCCTTTGAAGTTTTCTGAGGTAAGGGTAAATTGGGACTGAATTGGAACATGAGGTTAAAATTATAGCCTCTGAGGGGTTTAGTTCACAGCATGGATTTAAATTAACCTCAGAAACTCTTTTCTCATCAGATTGGAAAGAGGGACTTTCCAAAACTGGTCCAGGTGTGTCACTAGAGGAGGAAGGTCAGAACTTCTCCAGCTTCCAGGGATTGCTCCCGCTAGTAATTCAGCATGAGCAATTTCCATTTCCAGCTCTATTGCTTGCTGTTCACTTTCTTCCAATTCAAAATCAAAATCAATCCCCTTCCTTACATTATTTACAGTCCAGTCAAAGGGTCTGGGCTGGTATAGTTATTTGGGTCCTTCTCTTCCTTTCCTTCCTTAGCGTCCTTAGCTGAAGGCAAATAGGACAGAATTTTAGTTTGTATGGACCTTTTCCTTTGAGGAAGACCTAGCCCCAGAGGGGAAGGGACTGGAAACTTCTTACGTGCCTGGCTTGTAAGAACCATAACAGAGAAAATGATTTCCAACTATTAAATGAGAGTTGGCATTCCAAGATTTACTGCTGTCATCTGAGGCTAATAGTATGATAAAGTTCCCTCTCCTCAGCTACTGTGAAAAGATGAAAAAAGGCAAATAACGCCCTTACCAGGGAGTTATGTTGAATACATCAACAGCACTAATGAGGAGGTAGTACATCTTTTTCTTTATTCTGCCTTTTGGCCTTGAAGATTTCTTGCTATTATATGGTTGTTTTCTTTCTTCCAGCAAGTAGCTTTAGTTATTGAAAAGGTCCAACAAAATGAAAGCTTCTAGCATTCCCTCCTCCAATGCTCCAACTTACTTTGAGAGAGGTTTTATTCTGCAAAGCAAAGATCCATTACAGCCACACGTATATCTACTCAGAGGTTATCCCAATGAGTTCAATGGGATTTGGTGTTTGGTATGTATGTATGTATACAAGCTGCTTAAAAGCCTCATCTGGAAGCACCACAGAATTATGTAGAGCTTTGGAAAGTTATTCTTGGCCTACACCTCCCAGAATCCCCTAACTAGTGGCCATGCTGGCTGGAAGATTCTTGGCACTGTAGTTGCAAAAGGAAACTTTTAAATTTGCTTTGATTACAGTTTTAAAAACAGAACAGAGCTGTTAGTAAAGATTCAAAATGATCTAACCTTTTGGTTTCCTAGTCATTGATTTGGGGGAATATAAACACTTTAGTTGAAATATTGCATTTTAGCTGAAGTGTTGATTTAAAAATATCCTTTGGAACAGAATAGCCTCTAAGTCATTTGTTTCTTTTATTCAAGCGAAACATACTCACACAGAGTATAGTATTGAAAAAAGCACTCTTCCACACTAATTGTAAATGCATGTGATTTGCAAGTATAAAAAGCGGGCACTTCCCTGCAGCTGTGCTGAGCAGTTTGCTCCTTTGGCAAAGATGCCACTCATGGAAAGCTCACAAGCTTGCTTGCAATTTGCCCCCTAGGTTTGCTCCCCACTGAGAGGATGAGGAGTGTGGGGGGGGGGAGAGGAAAATCATGGCCATTACGCTTGCAAATGAGCCTTGAAAAGGAAAATAAAATAAAACAAACCTGCAAAACCATTGCACTGGAAACTCAATATTATTTTGCAAGCCTACTTAGCTGAAGGGCCTGAATGAACTGCACACTCACTCAGAAATAGACTGAGCCACTAAATGGCACCATTTAAACACACACAGACACACACGAAGCAACAATGGCCTAATAACTTCTGACTCCAGAGTTTGTGCATTGCTCTATAAGAGGATAAAATGCTTGATGGTTTGGGTTTGTTTGTTTTTTTTGAAAAAATTCTGAAATGTGCTCTTATAAATTGCTAGCATTATCTTGTGGACCTTGAGATACTCATTTCCTAGATCGCTAGCGTTTGCAGAATTTCAGCTGTCTTTGAATTTGAATAAGAGCATTAAAAAGAGTGTTCAGTAATATATAGATTACTCTATGAATAAGTATGGAGGGTCAACAATCTTAGTTGAGTTTCCACTGATATTTAGCAGGTATTATTTGCATTCAAAAGTGTATTATGTATATGTATGTCTTTGGAAGGGGGCAAAATTGCTTCATCATTCACAAATAAGTGTTAATCTAGCCATAATGTATTTAAAAGTTCCCTAATGGATGTTATGTGATCTTGCACAGAAAAGATCGTGCAAGTGGTTATAAAGAATGTCTGGCATCCTTTTCAGTATTTACAATTTAATACCTTCATAAATACAGGAATTCACATTTACTGCTGTCAAAATAGGGTTATCCACACTGCAGAAATAATCCAATTTGACATCACTTTAAATGGAAATAGAATGGAACAACAGAAACCAGGGAACTGTAGTTTTGTGAGACATTTAGCTCTCTCTCTCATGGAGAGCTCTGGTACTTCAATAAACTACAGTTCCCAGAATTCCATAGCATTGAGCCATGACAGTTAATGTGGTGTCAAACTGCAATATTTCTGCAGTGTGGATGTAACCTGAGAGTGTCCCTCGAAAAAGGTGATCAGACATCCTCCTTTTCCAGGATATGTCCTACATTTAACCTCCTGTCAAGGAGGAATTCCAAAATGTCCTCCATTTTGAGCATGACTAAGAAACCTGTTGAATAACACCATGTTTGCTGTTCCCCTTTGAGAAAATGTTTTACTTGGCAACCTGTCCTTGCTGCAAATAGGGGAATAGGATGGATCCTACTAATGTTCTTTTTTCATAAAAGCAACATCAGCAAGCAAGATTTGCTTCCCAGAGTTCAGGGCATGCTTGTTTCTTGGAAGAGAAAAGGACAGAATAAATCAGGGGTCGGCAAGGTTTTTTTACCTGGGGCCGGTTGCTGGTCCCCAGGTCTTCTGCTGGGCCGGGGGAGAAATGGTGGCGCACGCGCGCTCACGGCCCCCGCTGACCCCTGCCGCCGCCACCAACCCCTGCTGCCACCGCGCACACCACTGTGCACATCATGACCGCCATTTTGTTTGCCAAAATGATGGCCGCAGCTCGTTCGTGCATGTGCAGGAGTACTGCGCATGCACAAATGAGTCCCGGCCACCATTTTGGCAAACAAAATGGCGGCTGTGGTGCGCACGGAGGCGTGCTTGGTGGCGCCAGGGGTCGGCAGCCATGGCAGTGGGGGCCGGCAGGGGTCGGCAGGCCCGTAGGTTGCCTACCCCTGGAATAGATAATACTGCTTTGTAAAGTGGAAGGCAGTAGGGAAAGAGGAAGACCACATGACAGTGGATAGAGAATCAGCCCTGGATTTGCAGGACTTTTCTAACTCCATCCCCCTGAATTTTCAGAGATCTTGCTATGAACACTGAGTGTGGGGTAAGGAGTAACCCCTCTTTTAATATGTTTCTTGGCTATTTCCATGCCATCCAAAATGTTTGGGATAGAGGTTCATCCAGGACAAAAGGCACTTTTTCGGAACTAATAGCAAGTCTATGCTTTTGACCAATTATGTTTCAGGCAACCTAAGCTGATGGAGAACCCATTCATGGAAATTTAATTGTCAGGATGCAGAAGAAACTTTGTGAAGACATCCAGACTAACCACAGAAAACATACAATATTTCACAGTAGTGGGTCTCAGTCTTTGGATTTTCCCAAATACTAGTGTTAGCTGTAGCTTCTGGCATAAGTCCAAAATACCTGAAGAATCTGATGTTAAGAACCACGACTTTATAGGACTCTTTGTGAATGTTTTGCAGTAGACAATGAATTGTTGGCTATCTTGAACAATGCTGCACTTCAAAATTATGTGTGCTGAAATAAGTGCCATCTATTGCACACAGTGATAGATGTGAACCTGAACACAGCCTGGAAATGCAGGCGTAGCATGACCAATACAACAGGAGATGTCCATATAAATTCCTGCTCCAGGATATGCATTAGCCTAGGATTAAATAAATAATTAATTTAAGGCTGCAAACCTTTATACTCACTTGTCTGAGACAATGTTCAACTGAAAATGAGAAGACTTACATCTGAGTAGACATACCCAGGATTGCACTGACAAAACATTTCCATCTGTCATTTCTGTTGGCATAAGGAGGAATACATATTGAGCTATCTTGTCTGTCAGATTTTTTGGCCCATTTATATTGTGATTAAAAACAAAATGAAGAGGATTGCCTAGCGTGTATCTGTAAGCGATGCCTTCTTCTTGGAAATTGTTTAGATTTGATTGCATTGCATTATAGGATGCGCCATTACTAGTTTAATCTCTCCAAGGTTTTCAGCTGCTGTTTTATTTAGCTAGACTGACTACACCGCCTACAGCAACTCTGGCCAATGATTCCCCCAGTGGCATGCATGAGCTGCCCTGTTCTAGTGCAAAAATACATTATGGCTGAATTTACCCTGAGAGTTTGGAAAGATCTAAGGTCTTTGGAGACTGAAAATGTGTTTTTTCTTTGTTTTAGCTGACAGGATGAGCCTCTGGCATTTTAAAGTGCAAGTCATTAGCATCCACAAGGGTGATGTTAATATGTCTGTGTTTCAATCTCAAGACATTTTCCAGTTGCTTCTGCCACAGCAATCTCTGCCATCTCAGTGCTTTTCAAGCCCCCTGTGAATTAAAGGGAGCTTTGCCATGTCGGCAAGAATCACAGTCGACTTCCGCTCAGGCCAGTTGCTATCGGATTCAGCCCTTGCAGTAGTTGACAAGACACTGAGAAAGGATTGCCATTCACGTCTAGAGGAAGAAAGGATAAGGAAGAGAGGAGAGATTTTCTGTTTAATAATGCATAATTATTGCATCGTAATCAATCAAAAGGGAAGGTTGTGGATGAGTACGGAGAAAATGTCATGTTGTGTGAGGAAATATACTAGGGGTCTTCTCAATTTGCCACTCCATTCTCAGATAGCAAATCTGAGAGGCATTTTGGAGGTTACAGTTTAAATCCAATGGTTAGTCCCCAACTAGAGTAAATCATTAAATCAAAGGGATTTACATAAGTGTTGATCTTTCACTCAGCAGTTGATTCCACAAGTGTGCTCTAGTTGTGACCATGCTCCACAGTGCAAGAGAAGTGAGGATGAAGAGAGAAAAAGCAGCTGGCAGTTAATAAAGTTTTGCTGGGTTTTTTAAATGTCAGGACTTGGTCCCTCTCCCCTCTGGGTGAAAAGAAGAAGCTCAAAGCAAGAGTACTGCCTTGAAAATAAGCTTTAAAAATCCATGTGTGCTGCTGGTCCTCACGGCTGCAAGCTGCTTTGGAGTCGCTAGTGTTTTGTGGGGTTTTTTTTAAGTTTTCAAAGTTTTATACTTGTTGTTCGCCACCTTGGTTCCCTCTACTGGAGGAAGGCAGGATATAAGATAATGATAATGATAATGATAATGATAATGATAATAATAATAATAATAATAATAATAATAATAATATAGTGTAGACTCTAGTAGCTGTTGTCTCCTCTCCCTCTTTCCCCTCTAAACATTTCTCAAACAGCCAGCAGTAGGGCTCAGAGGGAGGAAGCAGTATTTGATGCCTCAGGAGTCAATGAATATGCTACCACAGTATCACTGCTTCCTGACCTTTCCTATCTTCTTGTTAGATTGTCCTGTTCTGTGTCCACCTTCCCTGCCTAAATGGTTGAAGCTACAGAACAATTTCCTGTCTTGGTCTGAGGCATGTGTGGGTTGTCCTATTCTTAGAGAAAAACCTGGTACAATTCTCTTTGTTCATCTCTGATAGGGCACTTGATTTCTTTGTCTTTTTAATTTTTTTTAAAAAAAAATCTTGATTTCTCTACTTCTTTCATCTTCTTCCACAATACCTGGCTAAATGTCTTCTCCTTCCCTTCTTTCTCTTGTCCCTTTCCCTCTGCCTGCCTTCATCTTCTTCCTTATTACTTAGCCTTTCTTGCTCTTCCTTATCCTCTTTCCTTTTATCTCCTGCTCTGCCAATAGCTCCTAGCTAAATATCCTCTTCCTTTCAGTTGGTCTCCTCCTTCTCCCCCTCCTAGGATTTTTTGTCACCAGCTTGCTGTCCCACCATAATCGTTCTAGTTTAAAAAAGCAAAAGCAAAGCAGCTTCATTTATATACCGCTTTATACCACGCTATGGGGTGTCTAAGCAGTTTACAAGTGTGAGCTGATTGCCCCCCAACAGCTGGGTACTCATTTTAGCGACCTCGGAAGGATGCAGGCCTGAGTTGAGCCTCAGCCCTGGCTGGTATTGAACTCACAACCTTGTGGTCTGTGAGTGAGTGGCTGCAGTACAGGCATTTAACCACTGCGCCACCAGGGCTGATCCATTTAAGAATGGAAGCATACTGGTTTGGCAATATTTCTTATCACACTTTTCCCAATAGCACTTTGACAATCCATGGTTGTTTGGTCTGTTTTCCGCGCTGCCAAAAGCTGCCTTCTGGTGGGAGGAGGAAAAGTTATCTTACTTCCAACCACTTCCCAAAATTGGCTGCTGTGTGAATGTGCATCCAATAGTCAGATTTGGTAAACTGTTAGTGACAAGATTGCTGTGAGGGGAAAAGGAGCAGAATCAGGCCAACTCATACCACATGATCGCCTGAGAAGCAACAATGGAAAGGATTTATCACGTGAAGGCAACAATCAGAGTGAGATTGAGAGCCTATTGACAAGTGTTGCCTGTCAATGAAAAGGTACATTACAGTAACAAATAGAATACAAGGCGGCAGCAGGATGGACACAATGTTGTGTAATAAGAATCAACAGAAGACACTTTTATTCTGTTAAAATTCCACTTTTGTAGCTCAGTGTGATAAATTCCTAGCTTTACTTTATTTTATTTTAAGTATTTTGGTATTCCTTCCAGCTCCTAAGGGCTACCAAGGTGATGAAGAAATAAAAACCAATTATAAAATACAAAGATAAAAACATATTAAGACAATGAGTAATCATTTTTAAAATCAGTAAAAAAAAACCAATCCTAGATTCCAATTTTGAAACAGTTAAAACAATTGTACTCATCTTCTTCCTGAGGCCCCCCTCCCTCTTTCCTTTTCTCCTTCTTCTCACTGCCCTGACCCTATGTATCTTCATCATCCCTCTCTTTTTCATTCTCCTCTGATTTCTCCAACCCCACTTCTTGCTGCACTCATCACCAGCCTTCTCCTTCCCTCTTGCTATGTCTCTCCTACTCAAACAAAACTGACTCCTCATCCAAAGCAGAGTGAACAAAATGGTGAAAGGTCTGGAAACCATGCCCTAGGAGAAACAGCTTAGGGAGCTGGGTATGTTTAGCCTGGAGAAGAGAAGGTTAAGAAGTGATATGATAGTCCTGTTTAAATATTTGAAGGGATGTCATATTGAGGATGGAGCAAGCTTGTTTTCTGCTGCTCCAGAAACTAGGACCTGGAGCAATGATTCAAACTACAGGAAAAGAGATTCCATTTAAATATTAGGAAGAACTTTCTGACAGTAAGAGCTATTCAAAAATAGAATACAGTGCCTCAGAGAGTGGTGTAGTTTCCTTCTTTGGAGGTTTATAAATAGAGGTATCTATCAGGAGTGCTTAGTTGTGTATTCCTGCATGGTGGGGGTGTGTGTGTTGGACTGAATGGCCTTTGCAGTCTCTTCCAACTCTATGATTATATTCTCATCATTTTAAAGTTTTAAGTTCCTTCAAATTCAATAGGCTTGCTTCTGAGTAGATGTGCTTAGGAAAGATTTCCCTGGTCTTATTGTCCTCTTGGTTTATTATTACCACCTTTGTCAGCAGTATGATCACCATCACTCCAAATATTTTATGATTCTAATTCCAATAATCTAATAATAATAATAATAATAATAATAATAATAATAATCACTAATGATGATTAATAAGGGAACATTCCACAACATGACTCGGAAAATGGTAGGGGATAAACTCTGGCCACTGAGGAACACTGGTTAATGGGAACAACCCATTAGAAGCAGAGCTTGGAAAATGTTCTTTTTGTTTGGAAAAGCTTTCTTGGTTGGTCCTATGTGTTAAAATTAGTCCTTGCGGGTTTTTTAAAGTGTTTTTTTTTACTGTTCAAAATAAAGCTGAGGAAACTTTCTTTCAATGGTCTGTATGTGATCTTAAGAAGCAGTGACTGCAAATGAGGTTGGTAAAAGGTTTTTTTGGGGGGGGGTTCTGTTCAAAGCAGAGCCTAGAAAACTTAATTTCACAGGAGATAAATGTTTTCTTATTAATAACATGTTGCTTTTATTTGAATGATATACTTTGAATAACTATGCTCAATGGATGTCTAATGACATAGTTAAGACCTGAACTATTTAACATCATTTAACCGTGGGGAATCTTTTTGACATCACCAAGAGTCAGATCTTCACTCTAAAACCTCAGAAGCTGAGATGCCTCTGACCTGATAAGTCTATCCGTGTTGTGCCTTCATGTCTTTTCTGACTTATGGTGACCCTAAGGCAAACCTATTACAGGATTTTCTTGGTAAGATTTGTTCAGAGGCAGTTTGCTTTTATCTTCTTCTGAGAATGAGAAACTATAACTTGTAAAAGGTCACCCAATGGGTTTCTATGGCTGAGCGGGAATTTGAACTCTGGTCTCCAGAGTTGTAGTCCAATGCTTAAATCACCAAGTGGTGCAGAATTTTTCCTTCTGAAATGGCATGTACCCCTGTCCTCCATTTCACTTCTTACATTGATGGGAAAAAATGCAAGTTCTCAGCTCAGTCTCTGATTTGTTTTACTTTTAACCTAGTAATGGATGATGTTCTTTGTAAACTAATTATCCTGACTTCATGTCAAAACTTCCAGCCTAAGTTAATTAGCCCTTTGAAAATGTAGATGTGAAAAGTTCTCTGAATCCATTTCCAGCAGGTAATAGATTTAGAAAGAGGGAAAGATTCTGAAATTTGAACACACACAAACACACACTTTATTTTTTCATCTGAGAAAGTAGACCAGGGGTAGGCAACCTTTTTGAGCCAAGGGCCGATCCCCCGATGTTGTCCCTTCGGC
>CM034701.1:368778504-368791961 GCA_020142125.1 Phrynosoma platyrhinos | reverse complement strand
GCCATGTAGCTATAGGGAGATTTTCCAAGTTCAGGAAATTTAAAATCTATTTGAATCTCAACAGGGACCCCTCTTTTGCACTCCAGTACGTCTCCATTCCAGTGAGGCCACAGGCCTCTTTGTGGCAGAGAGCAATGGATTCCTCAAGAAGTCTCCATACTCTGGCATCAGGAATAGTTTGGTGGACGTAGAGGTGAAACATGTGAATTCAGTCCAAATTTAAGAAGAAAAAAATTGCATTACCTTGGTTGAAATTCCCAGTATGCAGGCTATTCTTCCTGGTTCCTCTGTTGCAGCTACAATGCGGTATCTCGCAGATAAGGGTTCGATTCCCTGCTCGGCCATGGAAACCCACTTGGTGACCTAAGAGCAAGTCACACTTTCTCAGCCCTAGGTCTGAAAACCATGGTTTATGAGGAGAGATGTAGGGAGCTGGATATATTTATCCTGGATAAGAGATTAAGAGGTGATATGATAGCCATCTTTAAATATTTAAAGGAACAACATATTAAGGCTGGAGCAAGCTTGTTTTCTGTTGCTCCAAAGAATAGGCAGCTATGGATGCAAGCCTCACCATTAAGAGGAACTTTCTGACAGTAAGAAGTTATTCAGCAGTGGAACACACACTCTCAGAGTTTGGTGGATTCTCCTCCTTTGGAGGTTTTGAAATAGGTTGGAGGGCCATCTGTTGGGGGTGCTTTGATTGTGAGATTGTGCATGGCAGAATGATGTTGGACTGGATGGCTGCTTGATGTTTAGCCTGGAGAAGAGAAGGGTAAGAGGTAACATTATAGTCCTGTTCAAGTATTTGAAAGGGTATCATATTGAGGATCCAACCTTTGTTTAAAAACTTCCAAAGAAGGAGACTCTGTCATACTCCAAGGGAGTGTGTTTCACTGTCAAACAGCTCTCACTTTCAGGAAGTTCCTCCTAATGTTGAGGTAGAATCTCATTTCCTGTAGTTTGAATCCATTGTTCTGTCCTATTCTCTGCAGCAGCAGAAAACAAGCTTGCTCTATCCTCAATATGACATCCCTTCAAATACTTAATTAGGGCTATCATATCACCTCTTAACTATCTCTTCTCTCAGATGGTGTGAGAATTTGGGCTTCCACAGCCATGCATCTGTCTTTATATTTGCCTCCTTCCATTGAACTACTACATGCTGGTTTGGCAGGTAAGGAGCCATATTAGAAACCTGACAACAAGAAGAAAGGAACAGTTTGGGGTGTGTGGGAGAGAGCCTGTCTCTCACCTCTCGCCTCCATTCAGGAACTGCTTATGTCTAACAGTTAACAGAGTGCAGTATAATTTAAGGTAAACTATGTATTTATTGGCTTGAGTGTTGAATCTAGAGACCAGGGTTTGATTCCCCATTCAGCCATGGAAACCCACTGGGTGACTTTGGGCAAGTCACACACACTCATCATCAGGTCATCATAAATTGGAAGTAACTTGAAGGCACACAACAATAAAATGTAGAGAGACTTTGTAGCATCTTTGATACTAACTGAAAGAAAGACATTGGTAGCCTAAGCTTTCGTAAAATAAAGTTTACAAAAGCTCATGCTGCCAATGTCTTTCTTTCAGTTAGTCTCAAAGGTGCTACAGGATCTCTCTACATACCGATTCCACAGACTAACACAGCTATATCTTTGAATTCAACAATAAGAAGCAGCACTGTTGGGTGGATAATGTTAAAAAAAAAGTAGACACGCGAGCATGGGAAATTAAAGTTGACAGTCTGGAAATTGGAGTTGGCTTCTTTAGCTTTAATGATTGTGTTGTCTTGCCATGCCTTACCTGGAGGAGGCCTCCTTGAATGAAGATTGCCAGGATGACCCTCCTCAGTCAGAGTCAGAGGATGTTGGCAGCTTTGTTGTGACAGAAGTAGAGTCATGGTCCATCCCAGGCAGCACCAGGGATTTGGAGGAGGAGATGGCAGTTCTGTACCCTGTTATCCATTGACAGTTAAAACGCAAGGAATAGAAATGCCAGAGATACTCTTTTCCACATTAAGTAAAATTATAATAAAAGTATGCCAAGTTAATGAGGCCAGCTGGGCAAATTTGTTGTTGCCAACTGTCTTTGAGTCCAACTCATGACAACCCTGTGGATGAGACATCTCCATGACTACCTATTCTTCACTCCTCTGCTTAGGTCCTGTAGGTTCAGGCTCATGGCCTCCCTGATTGAGTCCATCAATCTGGGATATGGTCCTCCTCTCTTTCTACTGCCTTCTATCTTTCCTAGTATTATTCTCTCTTACAGTGAGTCATACCTTCTTGTGATGTGGCCAAGGTACGGCAGCCACATCCTCCTGAATCCAGGGAGGATTCAGGCTTGATCTTTTCTAGAACCCATTTGTTTGTCTTTTTGGCTGTCCATGGTATCCTCAGCTCTTTTCTCCAGCACCACCACATCTCAAATGAGTTGATTTTCTTTCTAACTGCTTTTTTCACTGTCCAGCTCTCATATCCATATGTGGTGATGAGATATGCAATGGACTGGATGACTCTAACTCTAGTGCTCAGTTGTATATCTTTGCTCTTTAAGATTGTGTCTAGTTCTTTCATCGCTGTCCTTCCCATTCCCAGTCTTCTTTTGTTTCTTGATTGCAGCCTCCATTCTGATCAATGTTTGATCTGAGGTATGAGAAATTTTTAATTATTTCACTGTTCTTATTGTCATTCTCCATGGTCATTATTTTTGTTTTCTTTATGTTCTGCAGCAAGCCTGCATTTGCACTTTCTTCTGGGACCTTCTTTAGTACAGTAATTGTTCCAAGTCTGTGATGTTTCTGATACTAATACAGTATCGTCCACATACCTTAGATTGTTGATGTTCCTTTGTTTTAGCTTCATTCCTTCTTCTAAGTATTAACCTGTATATTAGGGGTAGGCAACCTAAGGCCCGGGGGCCGGATGCAGCCCCCTGAGGCTTTTGGACTGGCCCCAGGAAGGTCCTGCCACCACCGTCGCCCGCCATGATGATATTCATTATTGTTGTTAGTACTTGTTCTTGGAATTTTCTTGGCAAAATCTCCACGGGGGTTTTGCCATGGCTTTCCTGGGGCTGAGAGAATGTGCATGCATTTTTTTATTTTTAATTTTTAAATTTTTTAAAACTAATTTATTTATTTTTGGTGCTTCGGCCCCCCAGTTGTCTGAGGGACAGCAACCCAGCCCCCGGCTTGGAAAGGTTGCCTACCCCTGCTGTATATGATGTTTTCTGCATATAAGTTGAACAAGTTGGGTGATAGAATGCACCCTTGCCTGACCCCTTTGCCAATTAGGAACCATTCTGTTTCTCCATATTCTGTTCTCACACGTTCTTGTCCTGACTACAAATTTCTCATCAGAACTATCAAATGTAGCGGGACTCATGTCTTTGAGAACGTTCTATGGCTTTTTGTGATTGATGATCGTATAGAACAGGGGTAGGCAACCTAAGGCCGGGGGGGCCGGATGCGGCCCCCTGAGTCCTTTGGACCGGCCCCAGGCTGGTCCTGCCACCGCCGCCCCCTGCTGCCGCCGCCACCTACCATGGCTGATATTGATTATTGTTGTTATTACTTGTTCTTGGGGTTTTCTTGGCAAAATCTCCACAGGGGTTTTGCCATGGCTTTTCTGGGGCTGAGAGAGTGTGCATGCATATTTTTTAAATTTTTAAAATATATATTTATTTATTTATTCTTGATGCTTCGGCTCCCCAATTGTCTGAGGGACAGCAACCCGGCCCCCAGCTCAAAAAGGTTGCCTACCCCTGGTATAGAAGATGGAATTTCATCAGGTATTGCTTATCGCGCAACCAGGTAACAAACTACACCTGATTAAATTATCTCTAGAAACATAGAATCATGAGACCACAAGGGCCATCCAGTCCAACCCACTGCCATGCAGGAACTCCCAATTAAAGCATTCCCGACAGATGGCCATCCAGCCTCTGCTTAAAGACCTACACGACCATTATAGGTGTAGGAGCTATGTCTAATTTTCATTCTGGCAACCCCATACAAATTTGCATAAAATCTGCATATGATAAAAGGCTATAGATGAAAATGTTGGCATGACTGTTACTAAGCAGAAATACAGCACATATTTTCATAGTTGAAAAGGCTGTGACCAGGTGCTGGTGACTGCTTAGTCTGCTGTCCAGGTGCTAAGTCTGGATGGATAGCTTCAAAGCCATTGCCACTCTCCTTTGTTACTGATCTTTATCTTTCAGCTGGACAGAACTGGACAGCCTTTCAAAGACAGGACAGTCCACTCATATCCCTTCAAACAGAGATCTGGTGTCTTTCAAATAGCCTAAAGAGCCAGCATGGTGTAGTGGTTTGAATGTTGGACTAGGACTCTGGAGACAGTGTTCGAATTGCCACTGGATCACAAAAACCCACTGGGTAACTTTGGGCAAGTCATACTCTCAACTTCAGAGGATGGCCATGGCAAACCCCTTCTGAAGAAACTTGCCAAAAAAACCTAGTAGTAGGTTGGCCAGAAAGGACTTGAAGGCACACAACAAACACACATTACGCTACTGCTTTCCTCTCCCATTCTACTATATGTTGTTGTTAGTTGCCCTTGAGTTGACCTTGACTCATGGTGACTCCAGCAATGAATCCTCTCCAAGATTCCCAGTCCTCCACTGCGACTGCCTAGGTCCGGCAGGCTCATACCCTTGTGTCTCTGATTGAATCTACCCATATGGTATGTGTTCTTTCTTTCTACTGTTTTCTACCTTTCCCAGCATCATTGTCTTTTAAAATGATTCTTTCTCGTGATATGCCTAAAGTATGATAGCCTCGATTTGGTCATTTAGGCTTCCAGGGAGAGTTCAGGCTTGATCTGTTGAAGAGCCCACTTGTTTGTCGTCTTGGCCATCCATGGAATCCTCAGCCCTCTTCTCCAGCATCACATCTCAAAAGAATTTTTCTTCCTATTTACTTTCTTCACGTCCAACAATCAAACCACTACTCCATGCTGGCTCCTACCTGTATGCCATTACTTAGAATTATGTCCCATTTGAGAACTACTGAGAATGCATACTTGTACACACGGAGAAGAATGTTAGCCAAACTGGTGTCAGAACTGAGATGCTTCACTCATATGTTTAAAACTTCTCTGAACAAATCTTGCCTATGATGGGTTCGTCTTAGGGTTGCCCTAAGTTGGAATAACTTGTAGGCACACAATAACAAATGGGAAAAGAGGAATGAGAGTGCTGGACTAGTACAGGCCATATGAAGGATAAGAATAAATTACTATGTAGTTCAGCATCTCTCTATCTCTCTCTCTAAGAAATGTCAGTTCCTGGTGGGATGGGAAATACTGCTCTACCAGTGGTGTTCTCTTCCCCATTAGCAGCTAGTATTCAGAAGCATGATATCTAGAGCCTGGGAGGTAGCATGTGGCCATCAGGCCATTCTGATCATTATGTTATGTACTTCTATCTCTTTCTATTCTAGAGCCTCATTAGTAAGGAGCCATTGTAAGATAGCAGATTCAAGGTCTGGCCTTCACACTGGATAACCAATGGTTTAGGGGGCTTTTGAAAACTTGAATTCAACTATGTCTGGAAAGTACAGTTTCCCAAGCCTGTTTTATGACAATTGTTTTAGGCTGCTTGGTGGAATAGATGAAAAGCTGCATACCCAGGCTAACTCATATGCTACCCCACTGTTGAGCTATCCCACTATCTTCCATGTACTGGAGGAGGAAACTCTGAAACAAGGATCCTCTTCTCTTAGGGTTCTAAATTAGGAAGGGAACCAATAGATGTAGAAAATGTAGATGTAGAAAACTGCTTTAGACCTTCCTGCAGGGTGTGGAAGGTGAGATGATGAACTGATGGGGATGCTGCAGAGTTGCAGAAGATGAGTTCAGCTAACATAGGGGCTTTACAGATTGCCAGAAATAATGCAACTTGAGTCCACTTTAACTGCCCTGGCTCATTGCTAGGGAATCATGGGAACTGTAGTTTATTGTGGCACCAGAGCTCTCTGACAGAGAAGGCTCAATGTCTCAGAAAAAAATACAGTTCCCATGATTCCCTATCACTGAACCAGGACAGTTAAAGTGGTCTCAAGCTGCATTATTTCTGGCAGTCTGTAAAGGCCCATAGTCCCTCTTGTCCTTTTCTTATGTTAGAATTATGTGAGGATAAATGCCCTTAAGGACTTTCCCATACACATAGTTGTATCCTTGGGCCACTGAATGTTTGGAGACTGGTTCATGCAGAAGCTTCCATCACTTAAAATCTTGATATTTGTGTTGAGCATCTTCACTGAAAAACATTGTTGAGGTGACCTGAAAACTTTCTGGCTATAATTGCACAACATGGTAGGCCAGAGAACCACATGAGGTCTGGCTTACTTTACATGAGTGCATGTTGGTGCACATTGCCTGATCATTCTCATTTGCAGCTGGAGCAGCCAGACAGACCATTGAGTTTCTCTTCTGCAGTGGAAGTAGTGGCAGTTTTTCCCCTGCACATCCTATGGCAGGCTGCTTTGCTACATTCTGATATTGCGGAGGGTGGTTGGGGAACTTGGGACCTGCAGAAAAGGACTTGTGGCCCATTTGTCCTACCCTTGTTTTATTGTGTAATTCAAATGTGGGTACTTTCCATTCACTTTTTTTCTTCTCCCAACCAACCTGAGAAAAAAAAAACTACAATAAACCTTAAATTCCTCCTCTCATCTGTTGGGTGAGAAGCAAGAAAAGGGGAAGTACCCACATTTAGATGCCACAGTGACACTGTTCAGACAATCGTTTGGGAGTCTATGTGGATGATGCGGATGTTTATGCACATGTAAACCCTCATGCTCCTAGCAACCTCAGAGACCTTTGTGGTTTGAACATGATGATCTGCTAAGGCAGGGTTGGCAACCTATGACCCGCAGGCCGGATGCGGCCCACGGAGGCCTTCGGACCGGCCCCTGCCCGGTTCTGCCGCTGCCGCCGCCTTTCGCAGCCACGGGAGTCCTCCGGGGTGCCATTTTGGAATCCAAAATGGCGCCCCAGAGGACTCCCGCGGCTGCGCTGGGCCTCTTGGAGGCCCGGTGCTGCCGCAGGAAACCTCCTGGGGGGCACCTGTGGCAGCGCTGGGCCTCTCGGAGGCCCGGCGCTGCCAAGGGAGGCCTCCTTGGAGGCACCTGCGGAGGCGCTGGGCTTCTCAGAGGCCCATCGGTGCCGAGGGAGGCTGCCTGGGGGGCACCCACAGTGGCGCTGGGCCTCACGGAGGCCCGGTGCTGCCGAGGGAGGCCTCCTGGGGGCACCCACGGCGGCGCTGGGCCTCTTGGAGGCCTCCTGGGGGGGCCCTGCCGTCGTGTGCATGCACGCGTGACACGGGTGGGGTGGCTGCCATTTTGTTTTTCAAAATGGCGGCACACGGGGGCAAACACGCACACCAGCCCCATCCCCCCCTCCCGGCCCATCGGCAAAAAAGGTTGCCGACCCCTGTGCTCAGGACTTGATAATTGTTTTCATCTAGATGTTGTTCCAGAGCTTTTTGGTTAGGAACTCTGTTGAGGCAGAATTCAGGTGAGCTTCCACTAAAGATCTAAAATTTCAAGAAGGCTTGTATGGGAGCAGTCTTTCAGATATCCTAGCCAAAAGCTGTTCAGGATTTGGAGAGCAAAAGCATTGAGCTCAGAAGTAAGTTGGAAGCTGGTGTAGTTGATAAAAGATCAGCGATATGTAGTCTCTAAAGTACACGCTATATCCTTCTATTTGGTTGCTACATTCATAGTTGGACATCTTCATGAAAAAGGGCTTGCATAGTCTGACAAGGTGATTTTTGAGATGCTGATAACAACGCTGTGTATACTAAATACCACGACTGATTTATACTTTATTAGATTACTCCGTGGTAAGGAAATCATCAGCTTCCTTCTCTGTATATTAAGAAACTCAGTCTTTTTCTTAAATCTGTGCCACTGAAATTGACATACCTTCATGTGTACACCCTCTCCCTACATGTCGTTCTTCAAGAGCTAAAAAGTTCTAATTTATTCCTGGATTTTTTTGATCAGAAAATGCATGCTGCCTTGACACAGATATGTTCTAGATTATGACACAATCATATGTTTGTTCAGAATAAGCCTCTCTGTGTTCAGTGTGGGCTCTTCCCAAGCAGTTGTGCACAGGATTGCATCCATCATCATTCTGAGTTAATGAGTTAATTATTCTCACAAGCAAAAAGGAGTTTAAAATTTTATAGACTTTTATTCTTTCAGCTGCCACAGTAGCCCAAATAATTGAGTTATAGTCTATGAAAGCAGTAGTCCAGTGGTTCTTAACTTGGGTTCGATCAAACACCAGGGGTTCGGTGAGTCAGTCTCGTGGGTTCGGCAGAAGTCAAGACACACATCTGATTCATATGATTTGTGATGACACGCCCTGCTCGTCCATCATTGGCTGCAGGTGATAACCTGTATACGTTTTATATGCCCCACTATTTATATGCCCCATCCAACCAAACCAGCTTGCCCCGCCTCCACTGACAGAAGTGGCCCTCTGATTGGCCGTGTGGCGTGATTGACAGCGCGGCGGCCCACTCCCCTCGCCGGATGGCGCTGACGGTCTGTCTGTATTGGCGGTAGAAGGGTTCGGTGAATGCATAAGAATCGCAAGAAGGGTTCGGTGAATGCACATATGAAACTGGTGAGGGTCAGTACCTCCAACAAGGTTAAGAACCACTGCAGTAATCATTCACTTGAGTATACAACTGAAACTGATACAATAATAGTGATAACTCAATGAAAGCACAATAAAAGTTGCAACTAACTATTATTAGCTTTTAAACTATACACGCTTTAATTAAGAGTGTAACATAGGAAAAAGTTTTTAACAGCTTAATGCAGATTGTTGAGTGAGAAGAACTGGGTGAAAAAGCTCCTTGTGCTGAAAAGGGCAAGAGCTACTTGCAGTCCTGGCTAGGTTCTTTATGTGCATTTCATAGGCATTTTATGGGCAGTTGTTGGTGTGGGTAGATTCTTCCCTCCTTGGAGCTATAATGATGTTCCATAACAGAGGATGGTTTTGCAAGGGTCAGAAATCATGGTTCCTTTCAGACAGGATGAGCGTAGTGTCTCCAACTCTGATGGGTACTTCTCTTGAAGTGCATCAAATTAAAGACTATTTCAGCCTGTGTGAAGCTGATTGTCTAAAACGGGTGAGATGACAGTTTATTAAAAGCGTCCAGCATATTAGTTCATTTGCTTGGTTTAATGAATGGCTTTAGAACTAATGAGAGCTTTAGGAGAGGGGAACATAATAGATTTCCAACTCCTTACTTACACATTACTTCCCTTTTAGAATACACCATTTTCAAATATTTTCTGGATGTCAAAAAAATAAGAGCTTTCCATGGGAATCTGGGAGCTATTTGAGGAGAGTATACCAGGTGCTGTGGGCAAGAGGAAGGAACTGATAAAACCACCTCTGAAATTTATGGGGTTACTATAAATTAAAGGTACACACAGACACACACAAATTTTATAGTCAGAATGCTGCCAGCAGTAAAGGACTTTCTCCAGAAGCTTGGCAGAGATAACCTCACTTGGCAAAGGTAATAACGGCTTCTAAAGTGGATCTCATGGTCTGGTTAGGTAGATGTTGTATGAGGGGACCCCTTCTAGTACACTGATCCTAAGCTTGTAAGGCTATAAAGATTATGATTTGTCCTTTCAAGAAGTATTAGAAATGATTGTACTCCTAAACCAGGGGTAAGCAACCTAAAGCCTGGGGGCCGGATGCGCCCCCTGAAGCCTTTGGACCGGCCCCAGGCCAGTCCTGCCGCCGCTGCCCTCCGCCACCGCCCGCCATGATGATATTGATTATTGTTGTTATTACTTGTTCTTGGGGTTTTCTTGGCAAAATCTCCCCATAGCTTTCTGGGGCTGAGAGAGAGTGCATGCATATTTTTTTTATTTTTTATTATTATTTTTTAAAAATTTATTTATTTATTTTTGGTGCTTCGGCCCCCCCAATTGTCTGAGGGACAGCAACTTGGCCCCCGGCTCAAAAAGGTTGCCTATCCCTGTCCTAAACGCCTTACTCATAAGATATATTTTGTGATCTATCCAGCATTGCATTCTAATTTATTAATTGTAGGACTTTTCTTTTGAGCACAAGCACAAACCTATGCCAGCTTTCAGTATGCAAAAGCAGAATCATAACTAAGGCACACCAGAGTTCCTTAGCTATTGAACTCTGAACAACTTGAACCTAAATAGTAGCAACAGTGCTTTAAGGCAGCGCAGCTCAGAGTGGTGGACCGGTGCCAGTCCGTGAACCGTTGACTGCTGGTTCACTGAGTTTCCAGGAAAGACTGCTGGAGAACCTACAAATGCCTAGAGAAGTGTTCTCTCTAGAAATCTCTAGGTCCCCCAGTACAACACTATAGTCAACTTCAGGTGGAAGAATACCATACAATTGCACTGGAGGGCCAGTCCCTGGCACATTGGAGATAAAAACCTCTGGTCCCCCACAGCTTTAGGGAGGTTTGCTAATTGCAACAAATGCTTCTAATTGGTTTGTATACAACAGTTTATAAAATTGAAGAAAACATTCACATGGCAACTGTACAGGCACATTGCATGCTTGAAGCAAACTTATCTCACATAAATAATACTTCTTAAAAAAGGTATAACTATTACAGTTTGACATCAGTTCACTTGTTTCAAAATTAACTTATGATAAATGAGAATGGAAGCATATTCTGTTCATTTCACCAAAACACGATCAGACAATATTGCTAGCCTTTTAAACATGGTGACTGTAAAGAGAAAAATCTTAATTTCTGATGCGTGTTGCATATTGGCCATAAATTAAATTTTTCTAAGGCTTCAGGATATGGTCCTTCTCAGAAGCCATAATCACAAATTCTTCTTTCACACATGTGCTGTATAGTTGTATGCAAATGCATAAACCCACACATTTGTTCTATATATTCATATCCCCATTGTGATAATCAGCAATACATTAAAAAATAAGAATCAGTGATTCTGCTTCACATTTAACTTTTGTTGATGTCCCATGATGTTGATAGGATTGCTGTTATTCATGTTGGTTCTCTTTTCAGCTTTCTAAATGTCAGTTTCCATCAACTTTCAGGGACCAGAAACCCCCAAGAACAGTTTTAAGAGCATATTACATAAGGAATTCTGTTTCCAGCTATTAGCAATGTTCCTCCCGTAATCAAAAGAACACTATCCAAATACAAAAGGGGGAAATTCCTGTAGAACTGAGAAGATTTCAGGATGAGCATGCTCAGTGGTCTTAGAATGCTGACTGACTGTTGGGAAGGAGAATGAAAGACTGCACATGCATTACATAAACTTGTATAACACTTATTCACTTTCACATGTTGGAAAAAATACATTCTCTCAAAGCATTTTCTAGGCCCTCCAGTGCAATTGTATGGTATTCTTCCACCTGAAGTTGACTATAGTGTTGTACTGGGGGACCTAGAGCTTTCTAGAGAGAACACTTCTCTAGGCATTTGTAGGTTCTCCAGCATGACTCTGCGGTCAACATCCAATGGAAGCATATCATAGAATCGCACTGGAGGACCTAATAAATATCTAAAGAGAATACTTTGTCATTCATTTTAGGTAGGGTTCAAGATTTTATGCAAAAATCATATTATTGAAAAACCAGACTGTTGGGGATTTGAAATATATGCTTTTTATTGTTATTTACCTTCAGGTTGGCTTTGACTTACGGTGACCCTGTGAATGGGAGAGCACCATGAGCCCGGTTATCAGGAGCTGTGCTTAGGTCTTGCAAATTGAGAACCATACATAGAAAATAAAACATTTAAAATTGTTTATCTGCCAGTAGTGTAGGGAGGCAGCATGTCCATGAGATGATTTATGCAGTCATGGTTGTAGCCTCTTGAATCCCTTCTGTATCCTTAAGAATCCCTCCCCTTCCCTGAGGATCAATAATAGTTTCTTGTTACAGTGACATGAATAGGCTTTGGATAGTTCAAAACATTTAGTAGGTCCAAATGAGAAGATAATTGAGAAAAGTATCTGCTTTACTTCAGGCCCCTTGTGCTCTTCCTGTTTTCCTTCTCTCCACAGCCAGGTTAGTATCAGTTGCCACAATTCCCAAATATTACATTATTTAGCAGCTGGGCCTCTGTCTAGCATATGCCAGTTCTTCCTACTCGCTCACTTGCTCACTTACTTGGGCATGGGAGGGGGAGGGATGGGACAGGGTGGAAGGAGGGAGAAAGGGGACACAGCGTTATTGGATTTTGTTGTTTTTCCCTCCTTTATTTTAGTACTGGGATAAAAATATTGCATTTGTATATATTAATTTGTTGTAAAGTTGTTTCTCCAGTTTTGTGAGTTAAGCATTCATAAATTTGATTATTCATGGATTACTGAATTAGCTGCTGCCTCAGATGCTGCCCTATGTCACTTTTAACAGAGACTTTGATAACACTGATGTCACTGGGAGGAAATCAGACTGGTCGAGTGGTTGGGTCTGGCCTCACACGTGTTCCCTCTCTCACTCACTGGTGCAAGCGAGAGGGAAGGGGATGGGATGGGGGGAACATGAGGAGGGAAGGCACACACATTTCCTTGCTCAGATGGATGGGTGAGGAGAAGGGGATTAGACAGATGTCCCCTTTTTCCCTCCTTCCACCCTGTCCCATTCCTCCCCCCCCATGCCCAAGTGAGTGAGCAAGTGCTAGAATGTGCACATGGCCAGACAGAACCACTCTGCCAGTACAGGTGCTTTTATGTGTGTTAAATACATTGAGGGGGGCTAGAGGTATTCACGGGTTTTCCACTTTGAGGGGGTTCCTGCATCTCTCACCCCTGCAGAAGTTGGGGGATGACTGTAATAGGTAACAAGTACTCTATGCTGTATTTTTAATGTTTGTTTTTGTTGACAGACATCTACTTTATCAAGCAAGACTCTTCACGGTTGCAACTCAAGAAAAGGGAGATGATCAAGAGCAACCAGTAGCAGCCATTCGAATGAAGCAGGCACAGCATTTTGATTGGGCCTTGAATAAGCTGGATAATTCTGTCAGAAGAACTGGCCGCATAACAAAAACCCTTCTTTTAAGAATATTTCATGATGTATGCAGAACAGGTATAGACTTGCCTTCTTGCTGAACTTCAGTTTTATTAAGCAGCGCCAGCCTTACTTAGATTTTTGTTAAACTCTTTGGTATTATTAATGTGTAGTAGCTAGAATCCAATGCTATATGCAATTCTACCTTTGCCAGAATTGGTAACCCCCTCCCTTGTACAGCCGTCCATGTATCTTAAAAACCTGCTTTGTAGGGCTGAGGATTCCTCTTGAGTAAGTTTTGGTACCATGGAGGGTTGTTTACAGGAGTGGGAAGAACGTCAGAGTTCTGCTGTCACTGAATATGGGTATACACCAGGGGTAGGCAACCTGTCCCCTTTAAGGGCCGAGGGACTT